>CM061136.1:110115825-110715825 GCA_030789695.1 Scilla litardierei
AGTATCAAGTACAAGGGATCACTCAACGAGTGCCCTATTACCCGCAGGCTGTGATGAGCTCGTCTTCTGGAACACGAGCCAGAAAGTGGATTTTAACAAGTGTGGCGTAGGGGTGCACCTAGCCGGAACAAGTAACACTAGTATGTAGCAAAGCTACGCAATCACGATGAGTATTCAAGCATGCAATGACATGAGCAGTTAATTCGCGTACCGTTAATTGTAATTAAACATGGCAGGCAAAATGCAATGACATGAACAGATATTCGCGTACCGTTTATTTAAACGAAACATGACAGGCAAAATGCAATAGCAGTTAAGGATGCATGGATGACATGAACATTTGATACGCGTACCGTTTAATTGGAAAGTAAACGTGACATACAAGCATGATGAGGGTGACGGACCAAGCTTCGTTGTCAAGCTAGGTCAAAGGCGTCTAAACGGCTATCCTTTCACCGTCTAGTCTCTTTTACGCTAAATCAAGGTAAATGGCCTAAGACATGGCCCAAATCAAGAGATGCAAGTTTCACTTGCCTATCACCGGGGAGAACGGTTACGAAAGTTCGTCTCCGCGGATGCTAGCCTACGGGGAATCGCTGTTATGGGGAACAATCATCAAAACACAAGTATTTTATTAGGGTTTCATAAAAATTGCAATAGGGTAAGAAAACAACGGTAGATCGATTTCTTACCGAGAGGAGGCGGAAGGAACACTCCGGGGAACCCTAGTACCAGATCTGGAAAAGATTGGAGAAGTTTGGGGAGACTAGGGTTTTGGGGGATTTGGGGATTTTGATGGGTTTTGATGGAGATTTGGGGAAGATGAGGGGTAGATAGAGTAGATGGATGGATTGGATGATGGATTTAGGGCTTGGAATGAAGGAATGGAGCTTGGAGGAAGATGGGGGGTGAAGGGGGAAGTTTTTAGGGTTTTGGGTCGTGTTGGAGAAGAAGAAGTCGAATGGGTTGGGTTTAAATAGGCTAGGCTGGCAGCTGCCCAGAAATTAGGGTTTTAACACTGGTTAGTCGGTTAAAGAGCAACCACTGACCGACTAGTTTGGCAACTAGTCGGTCGGTCGACCAACGCAGACCGACTAAGTGCAAATAGTAACTCCTGAACGAAAATAGGATTCTAGAGTTAGTCGGTCCATGAACAAGTACTGACCGACTAGTTTGGCATCTAGTCGGTCGATGAACGTCCTTAGACCGACTAAGAGTGAACAGTAACTGATACAAAAATAATTTGATGAGTTAGTCGGTTCAAGAAGCATTGCTGACCGACTAGTTTGCAACCTAGTCGGTCAACCAACGTTCTTAGACCGACTAACGATAAATAGTAACTCCTGAGAAATTTAGAAAGCTAACTAGTCGGTCCAAGAAGGATTACCGACCGACTGGATCGTCATCTAGTCGGTCGGTGGACCTTCTTACACCGGCTAATGAGCACAGAAAAGTACCGATACGGAGCGCGGGGCCCCGGTATCGATTCCTAAGACTCCTAGGCTTGATCTAACAGTTAGATATGACCGTTATGAAGTCCCTCACGAGTGACATACTTCGAAATCGACAATCCTAAGGAAGAAGCGAGAAAATACGACGAATCGATCGAAAATGAAATCCATGGAGACGAAAACCTCACATAAGGAGAAAATTCACCAAAACATATATTATATAATATTAAAATCCAGACTCATGAAAAGCAGTCGTTACATCCTCCCCAACTTAAGAAAAATTCTGTCCTCGGAATTTCCAAAAACTCACGAGTCCGGAAACAAAAGTGGGAAACGCTCTCGCATCTCATCCTCATTCTCCCAAGTAGACTCTCCAGGTGAACCGTGTCGCCACATCACCCTCACAAGATTGACAACCTTGTTCCGAAGCGATTTCTGACGCCTGTCCAGAATCTGCACTGGATGCTGGTCATACGTCATATCTGGGCGAACGGTAATCTCCGAAAAATCCACCGCATGAGACGGATCGCTAATGTATCGACGAAGCTGCGACACATGGAAAACATTGTGAACTCCTTCCAAAGATGGCGGCAAGGCCAAGCGATAAGCTACCTCGCCAACCCTCTCCAAAACGTCAAACGGTCCAATGTATCGCGGGCTCAACTTCCCACGCTTCCCGAAACGAATCACACCACGATTCGGGGAAATCTTCAAGAACACATGGTCGCCCGGCTGAAACTCCAAAGGACGACGTTTAGCATCCGACCAATGCTTAAAACGGTCCTGAGCAATTCTCAACCTCTCCCGAATATTCCTGACGATCTCCACGGCCTCCACGATCATCTCAGGTCCCAACAACTCCCGATCACCAACGTCATCCCAACTCAATGGCGATCGACATTTCCTCCCATAAAGAGCGGCGAAAGGCGCCATGCCAATACTCGCCTGGAAGCTGTTGTTGTAGGAAAACTCTACCAGATGTAGATGGTCCTCCCACGAACCCTTGAAATCCAACATGCACGCCCTCAGCATGTCTTCCAAAATCTGAATCGTCCTCTCGGACTGGCCATCCGTCTGCGGATGGTACGCCGTGCTGAAACTCAGACGCGTACCCAAGCTCTTCTTTAAACTCTGCCAGAACTGAGATGTGAACCTCGTGTCTCTGTCAGACACGATACTCACGGGGACTCCATGAAGTCGCACAACCTCCTGCACGATTCACGTTACATCACTATCCAAACTAGGAAAAGGAAATAAAACAGAGAGTAAAAGAATTTTACCTCCATATATCTCCTCGCTAGCGCCTCAGTGGACTGTCTCACTCGGAACGGAATAAAATGCGCAGATTTGGTCAATCGATCTTCGATCACCCAAATCGCGTCATTCTGCTTCGGACTCCGAGGTAGTCCAGTCACGAAGTCCATAGTGATGTGTTGCCACTTCCACTCCGGAATCGGAAGCGGTTGTAGAAACCCGGCCGAACGCTGATGCTCCGCCTTCACTTGCTGGCAAACCAAACACTTGGCTACACTCCGAGCCATGCTCCTCTTCATACCATGCCACCAATAATTCAGACGAAGATCCTGGTACATCTTGGTGCCACCAGGATGCACAGAATACGGCGAACTGTGTGCCTCCTCCATCAATTCCTCTCTGATATCCCCAGCAGGCACACACAACCTGGCTCCAAACCTCAGCGAGCCATCCTCATGAATCAAAAAGTCAGTCCGCAGACCGGCTTCCACCATCTCCCGAATCCTCACCAGCTTCGGATCCTCAGCCTGGCCAGCCTTAATCCGATCCACGATCGTCGACTGTACCTGCATGTACATCAACGACGAAGCCTCTCCAGGAAGAACAATCTCCACGCCAGACTCGCAAAAATCCTGCTGCAATCTCCACTGCGAGGTCAAAATCATCACCGCTGGAAGCCTACTCAAAGCATCCGGAACCACATTCACCTTGCCAGGGTGATACTGCAAATCAATCTCATAATCCGCCATAAGCTCCAACCACCGACGCTGTCGCATGTTGAGCTCCTTCTGAGTGAAAATATACTTCAAGCTTTTGTGATCGGTGAAAATCTTCACTTTCTCACTCAGCAAGAAGTGCCTCCAAATTTTAAGAGCAAACACAACAGCAGCCAACTCCAAGTCATGCGTCGGATAATTCTTCTCATGAACCTTAAGCTGACGAGACGCATACGCCACAACGTGCTCGTACTGATGCAACACACAACCGAGACCCTTGCCAGAAGCATCGCAAAAGATCTCGAATCCACCGCTGCGATCAGGCACAACAAGAATAGGGGCAGTCGTCAACCTCTCCTTCAAAATACCAAAAGCACTCTCACAATCACCCGACCAATCATAAGCAACATCCTTCCGCGTCAACCTGGTCATCGGCTCAGCAATACGAGAAAAGTCCTTAATGAATCGCCGATAATAACCAACAAGTCCAAGAAAACTCCGAATCTCAGACGCAGACGACGGAACAGGCCACTCCCTGATGGCCCGAATCTTCTCGGGATCCACTGAGATACCATCTCCAGTCACCACATGCCCGAGAAAAGCAACTCTATCCAGCCAAAACTCGCACTTCGAAAACTTAGCATACAACCGATGCTTCCTCAAAATCTCCAACACCGTCCTTAAGTGAGAGGCATGCTCTTCCTCTGACTTCGAATAGATCAGAATGTCGTCAATAAAGATAACGACAAACTTATCCAAAAATTCGTAGAAAATCAGGTTCATCAGATTCATGAAAACTGCGGGCGCGTTAGTTACGCCGAAAGGCATAACCACGAACTCATAGTGTCCATACTTCGTCCTGAACGCTGTCTTCGGAACATCTCCCTTCTTCACCTTCAACTGATGATAACCACTCCTCAAATCCAATTTAGAAAACACCCTCGAACCTCCAAGCTGATCAAAAATATCATCGATGCGAGGCAACGGGTATTTATTCTTAATGGTCACCGCATTCAACTCCCGATAGTCCACGCACATACGACGCGAACCATCCTTCTTTTTAACCAACAACACCGGTGCTCCCCACGGAGACACGCTAGGATTAATATAACCCTTCTGCAAAAGCTCATCCAACTGCTTTCGCAACTCCTCCAACTCAGCAGGTGCCATACGAAACGGCGCCTTCGAAATCGGCTGCGCACCTGGAACAAGATCGATAGAAAATTCCAGAGCTCGATCAGGCGGCAAACCAGACATCTCCTCGGGGAAGACGTCGCCAAAATCTCGCACCACAGCTGGCCACTCCAGCTCCATCTGCATAGCCACAGCCTCCACCGGCCTGGCCCGAAATCTGACAGGACCAAGCGAACTGCTACCACGACTGAACTCAAACACTGGGTGTCCGGGAATCTCGAACACCACCTTCTTCCTCCTGCAGTCGATCGTAGCATAGAAGCTCGCAAGCCAATCCATCCCAAGAACTGCATCATAGTTGATGATGTCGTGGACAATGAAATCAGCACAAAGCTCACGTCCACAAACCACCAACGGGCAAGAATTGCAACCACGATGCACCGAGACTACACCATTCCCTGTGACGATATTCCAACTCTTAGGAAGAGAGGACGTCGACAAGGAATGCTTCTCCACGAAGCTCCGGGCCAAAATGCACATCGATGCACCAGAGTCAAAGAGGACCCGTGCAGGAAACGTGCAAACCAAAACCACACCTAACAAGCAATTAACAATCAAATCCTAGTCTAGCAAACAATCATGAGCAAGCAACCAATGTAATCAAAAATCAACTAACTAAGGGAGATAAATAGCTAGAATGATCGTTACCTGCAATAACTTCATCCACGGCCATGCTCTCCTCCTCAGTCATCAGAAAGGCCTGCCCTCTCGGCGGAACAGCCCGTCGAAAGGCCTGTCTCTGTGGAACAAGGGGCGCTCCACGTCCAATGGGCACAGGAGCTCGCTGCTGCAACGGCTGTGCTGCAATAGGAGCCCGCCAAGGCTGCCTCGACTTCGGACACTCCCGGATGGTGTGGGCAGGATCTCCGCAGACAATGCACTGTCCTAGAAACCTCCTACACTGATCCCTGAGGTGTCCAGTCTTGCCACAGAAATGGCAAGTCTTCAGGATAGGCCCTCCTGGCCTCTTGAACTACACCGGATGACTAGGCTTGAAACCAGGCCTAACCACCGCCCTGGCCTGCTCCATAGGCCTCTTCCCAGCTCCGGAAACATGTCCCTTCCTCTGATTCAAATTCAACTCCTGCCGCCTCGCAGCAATCAGAACCTTCTGATATGTCTCCAAGTCAGAAGAGGTCACAAAGCTCTGAAGCTCCAAGGCAAGTCCCTGGAGAAATCGCTGAGCTTTCTCATCGGCATCCTGCACCATCTTAGGTGCAAACCGACTGAGCCTCGTGAACTCCTGGTGGTACTGATCCACCGACAAGCTCCCCTGCTTCAGATCTATGAAGCGCTACAGCATCACCTGTCTAGCAGCCTTCGGGAAGAACTCTCCATCGAATCTGGACTTGAAGGTAGCCCAGACGATCGGCTCCACCAGCATCTTCTCTTCAGCATCCCACCAATTCCTGGCGTTATCCTTTAGCTGCCTCTTAGCCAGATCAACCCATCCAGCCGGGTTAATCTTCGCCATTGCCAAGTTATCCTCAATGTTCCTTATCCATTCGTCGGTAGCCAGAGGACCCTCAGAACCATCAAAGTATGCGGAACCCAGCTCCCAAAATTGCTTCGCTCCTGGCTCAGAGCGTGGGGCATCCGGAAGAGCCCGGGCAGCTCGAGCAGGTGGAGCATTCTGGACTTGCAAAAGCACGCCCTGCTGCACTTGCATCATCTGGATCATCATCCGCATCATCTCACCGCTGGTGGGTTCCCGCTCAGGCTCCTCATCATGAGGGAGCGCACCACTACCACCACCACGGGTGAATCGTCTTCCTGCCATCTAGTGACACAGAAAACGAATCAGATTAGACTCATAGCTTATGACTCGGACGTCGAACTTAATTTATTGGACATTCTAATATTATTATCGCTATCCCAAAAATCGCAGTTACAGAAGGACCTGCATGGGCCACCACTAAAACCTGTCACGACCCGCTTCCCTAAAATGGAGGCGAGACGTGAAAAGGTCCGCACGAGAGTGGAGCTGTGAAGCCCCAAACCCGATAAGCGTCCACAATACATAAACAGGTCCCTGTAACCACAACAGAATAACAATACTAACACAAGGAGAGACTGAAATAAAATTCCACATCTCACAAAATGTCCAACATCAACAAAAGTCCAACATCCAGAAAAGCCACCAGGCTAAAAGAAAAGAGTCTAAAGGCCCAGAACAAGGCCAACAAAAGATGCCACAACAACAAGTATGGGTGCTACGCACCGATAACAAAACAACTGTCTAATAAAAGTAAAACACAACGAGGACACTAGGACGGGTCCCCAGTGTCCACGTCCTCCCCGTCAAACACAAGCACGGGCTCGGCGTCCGCAAACACCTCGTCCCCAACAAGTAACTCAGGCTCGGGCTCTAACATGTGTCACCCAAAAGAGAAAAGGGGCACATGTCAGCAAGTCGAACGACTTGTGCAAGGAAACGAGAATAATGGTAAACTAGCAACCTAGCAATTAAAACATGGTGCATGGCAAGTAAAGTACGGTGGTAACAAGTAAGGTAAAGGAGAGTACAATTGGCAAGTATCAAGTAGTAGGGGTGACAGGTAATGTCAAGTAACAAGTACAAGTACAAGGGATCACTCAACGAGTGCCCTATTGCCCGCAGGCTGTGTTCAAGTATCAAGTACAAGGGATCACTCAACGAGTGCCCTATTACCCGCAGGCTGTGATGAGCTCGTCTTCTTGAACACGAGCCAGAAAGTGGATTTTAACAAGTGTGGCGTAGGGGTGCACCTAGCCGGAACAAGTAACACTAGTATGTAGCAAAGCTACGCAATCACGATGAGTATTCAAGCATGCAATGACATGAGCAGTTAATTCGCGTACCGTTAATTGTAATTAAACATGGCAGGCAAAATGCAATGACATGAACAGATATTCGCGTACCGTTTATTTAAACGAAACATGACAGGCAAAATGCAATAGCAGTTAAGGATGCATGGATGACATGAACATTTGATACGCGTACCGTTTAATTGGAAAGTAAACGTGACATACAAGCATGATGAGGGTGACGGACCAAGCTTCGTTGTCAAGCTAGGTCAAAGGCATCTAAACGGCTATCCTTTCACCGTCTAGTCTCTTTTACGCTAAAGCAAGGTAAATGGCCTAAGACATGGCCCAAATCAAGAGATGCAAGTTTCACTTGCCTATCACCGGGGAGAACGGTTACGAAAGTTCATCTCTGCGGATGCTAGCCTACGGGGAATCGCTGTTATGGGGAACAATCATCAACACAAGTATTTTATTAGGGTTTCATAAAAATTGCAATAGGGTAAGAAAACAACGGTAGATCGATTTCTTACCGAGAGGAGGCGGAAGGAACACTCCGGGGAACCCTAGTACCAGATCTGGAAAAGATTGGAGAAGTTTGGGGAGACTAGGGTTTTGGGGGATTTGGGGATTTTGATGGGTTTTGATGGAGATTTGGGGAAGATGAGGGGTAGATAGAGTAGATGGATGGATTGGATGATGGATTTAGGGCTTGGAATGAAGGAATGGAGCTTGGAGGAAGATGGGGGGTGAAGGGGGAAGTTTTTAGGGTTTTGGGTCGTGTTGGAGAAGAAGAAGTCGAATGGGTTGGGTTTAAATAGGCTAGGCTGGCGGCTGCCCAGAAATTAGGGTTTTAACACTGGTTAGTCGGTCAAAGAGCAACCACTGACCGACTAGTTTGGCAACTAGTCGGTCGGTCGACCAACGCAGACCGACTAAGTGCAAACAGTAACTCCTGAACGAAAATAGGATTCTAGAGTTAGTTGGTACATGAACAAGTACTGACCGACTAGTTTGGCATCTAGTCGGTCGATGAACGTTCTTAGACCGACTAAGAGTGAACAGTAACTGATACAAAAATAATTTGATGAGTTAGTCGGTTCAAGAAGCATTGCTGACCGACTAGTTTGCAACCTAGTCGGTCAACCAACGTTCTTAGACCGACTAACGATAAATAGTAACTCCTGAGAAATTTAGAAAGCTAACTAGTCGGTCCCAGAAGGATTGCCGACCGACTGGATCGTCATCTAGTCGGTCGGTGGATCTTCTTACACCGGCTAATGAGCACAGAAAAGTACCGATACGGAGCGTGGGGCCCCGGTATCGATTCCTAAGACTCCTAGGCTTGATCTAACAGTTAGATATGACCGTTATGAAGTCCGTCACGAGTGACATACTTCGAAATCGACAATCCTAAGGAAGAAGCGAGAAAATACGACGAATCGATCGAAAATGAAATCCATGGAGACGAAAACCTCACATAAGGAGAAAATTCACCAAAACATATATTATATAATATTAAAATCCAGACTCATGAAAAGCAGTCGTTACATACCCTCTCCTTGTCTTTGGGATCCGGGGGCTTCTCTTTCGTATTGGCGCTTACCGCCATCTTCTTAAGGATCCGGACCTCGTCTTTGGTGAGGCCCATGGGTTCTTTCCCTGTTTTCCTCGCAGGAGGAGCCTTGGGGAACCCGGGAGGGGTTGTACGTGCTGCACTCGCTTTCCCAGTAGCATCTTTGTTCTTGGGGCCGTCTCGGTCTTCTGAATCCCCCAAGTCATCGGGGGGTTTCTTAAGAGAATCTCCCAAGAGCTCTCTTCAGCAGCTTTTTCTTCTTCCACATCCAGCAAATTACACCTAGGGTCATCTGGGGGATCGGGATACTTCATGGACAACCCCAGATCAAATTCAACCTTTTCTCCGCTGACGTTTAGCGAAAGTTTTCCGTTCTTCACATCAATCAAGACGCCAGCAATGGCCATGAAAGGCCGTCCCAGGATGATGGGGGTGTGTGCGTCTTCAGGCATGTCCATTGCTACAAAGTCCACTGGCACATGCACCCCTTTTACATTGACGTGGAGGTCATCCACAATCCCCACCGGATATTTGACCGACCGGTCAGCTAGTTGTAGGGTCATACCGGTGGGCTCCAAATCACCCATTCCTATCCTTTTATACATCGAAAAGGGCATCAAACTTACACTCGCTTCGAGATCGACGAGTGCACGATGATTATTTACTGCCCCGATCGTGCAAGGAATTGAGAAGCTCCCCAGGTCTTTAAGTTTCGGCGGATTTGCCCTCTGGATGAGAGCGCTACATTCCGCCGTCAACACTACTTTCTCCTTTCTAGACCCTCTCGTCACCAAATCCTTCAGGAATTTCGCATAGGAGGGGATTGTTTCGATTGCTTCTAGGAGGGGATTGTTTCGATTTCTTCTAGGAAGGGGATTTGCAAACTCAGGTCCTTGACCATGGCGAAGAACTTGCCATATTTCTCATCAATTTTGGCCTGAGCTAACCGTTGTGGAAATGGCACAACGGGTTTGAACACTTTCGGGCTCCCTTCCTCGTTCTTCTTCTTCTCTTCTTCAGAGACTCCCTCTGGAGTCGTAGGATTTGATGACGAAGCACCGGCGTCGTTTGATTTTTCGATCGGTCGCTCAACGACCAACGGTGCTTCCGGTCTGTTAGGGGGCACTCTAGTAGGGATTTGTGTCCCGCTTCTCAGAACGATAGCGGACACATTTGCGTGCTCGTGCACGAGTGCCGACGTTTGGGTTGCTCCCCTCGGGTTCACCTCCGGTTGTGGCGGCAATTGGTTTTGTGACCTTGAAAGGTTCGCCACTTGTAACCCCAGCTGGGTTACTTGGTCCGTGAGGGCCCGCTGACCCATTTCCAGCTTTTGATTGATCTTCTCCTGGTTGGTTATATATTGAGTCAAGAGAGACTCAACCGGAGAGACGACCCTCTGTTGGCCATACTGCTGCTGCTGCTGGATTGGCTGCTGATTCCTGGGGGCGTAAAATTGTTGCTGAGGTTGCTGCTGATATTGTTGCTGCTGAATCTGACTCTGCTATGGCCTAGCCGGCTGATATGTTTGTTGCTGCGGCTGCTGAGGCGGCGAGGGCTGAAATGGTGCCCGGTAACCAAAGTTAGGGTGGTTCCGGTTGTTTGGAGAGTAGGCCGGGTTGGAATTGGTTCTTGGCGGATACGGCGCATTTCCCGTGGGGTTGTAAAATAGTGCACTCGCCTGGTCCAACGGTGGTGAGACGTCACCACCGTCGAATTCCCCAAAGAATTCGGATTCTACCGCTGAAATCTGCTGTGTACCGGCCCCACCGGCTCCTACCATTAGTGCGGAGATCTGGGTCGAAAGCAAGTCGAACTTGCTTGAAAGTTTGTCAACGTCCTCGACTCTGTGTATACCCCCAGACCTGGGTGTGGCTCTCTCGTCACACCATCGCTCATTGTTGGATGCCATATTTTCCAGAATATGTCCGGCATCTTCCTCGCTCCTTGACATGAAGGAACCCCCAGCCGCGGCGTCCATAGAAGATTTTAGGTCATCCCTCAACCCATTGTAGAACAGATTAATAATCTGCCACTTCGGAAGCTCATGGTGAGGGCATCTTCTTTGCATCTCCTTGTATCTCGTCCAAGCTTCATGCAAGGACTCGTGGCTGGCCTGGGAGAAGGAGGAGATCTCACTCCTCAACTTCATGGTCTTCCCCGGAGGAAAGAACTTCGTCAGAAAAGCATTGGAGAGCTTCTCCCAGGTATTGAAAGTGTTGGGGTCCTTCCCCCTAAGCCATTGCTTGGCTTTGTCTCGCAAAGAGAAGGGGAACAGCTTCAGACGGATCGCCTCAGTCGTGACACCATTAATCCGAAAGGTGTCACATTTCTCCAAGAAGGAGTCAAGATGCTCGATCGGGCTCTCCATGGGTGCACCCGAAAACTGGTCATGCTGGATCCATGTCACTAAAGACGGCTTTAGCTCAAAGCTTTGGGCCGCAATAGCTGGAGAACGGATGGCGGAAGTGGACTTGATAGATGGCATCGAGTACCCCAACAGGGACTTGTGAGGCGGGGTGTTCTCCTTCATGGATTCGGGATCCTCTCTTCTTCGCTTCTCAGCAGCCAAGCACCTAAGGGTGGCGTTAATCTCTGGATCAACGGGAATCAAGTCGTCGAGACTTCTTGAACTCCTGCGCATGAAAAACAACAAACACCCATGAAGCGACAGGTGGGAAAGAAACAGATAAAATAAGAAATAAAAATAAGAAAAATGAAAAGGAAAAAGGAGAATGCGAAAATTATCGCGAGGTAGGGATAAGAGCTAGACACTAGGGTTCAAAAGATCCTAAAATAACAAGCACGTTGCCTCCCTGGCAACGGCGCCATAAACTTGATGTGTGCCCCGGCTTGCTATCCGCAAATGGCCGGGGGACCCGCGTGGGGGTTTAGATATTTGTAACCGCAAGCGCACGGTGTTGTAGTGTGGCTTGGGGGTCGAACACAGGGAGGCTAGGATGTGCTTGTGTCAAGGAGGACCAGAATCACCCCGTGGGCGAGCTAGCCCGAATCGGTAAATGGTTGTCACGGAAAGGAATGAAAGGTATGAACAATAAGAAAATAAACCCGGGACTTTGGTTTCCACTCCAACGAGCGACTCTCGCCGATACGGCCTACGGGTAGGATAGCGATCGGAATTAGGGTCTAATGGTGAGACGTTGCCTCTGAAAGTGGTACCGGCATCCCATGGGCCCGATATTCCAGTCGGTGCCCAGGTTGATACACCGGACTTCCCGGATTCGATTAGTGGGCACTCCCATGTCCATTAACACTGATCGATTCCGGGAGCACTAAGCTCGCAACGATAACTCCCAACGTCTCATCCTGTCGCTCCCGCGTGCTAGGATTCGGCGTCTACGCTAAGGGCGTGAGCTATGGCTAGGGAGTCAACCGCCAAGTTTATTCCCCCTTGGCCCAACGGTCAAATGCGGTCTTTTTCCCGCCGATGACAATGAAACACCCCACGTAACCGTTAGAATCCTAATCCCTATCGATTTCCTAACCCTATGGACGCATCGGGAAGAGCCCCCGAAGGGGTTTCCGCCAAAATCCTAGATTTGGGAACTACTCACAAAAATTCATTAAAAAGCGATCTAAATGAAAATGATCCGTTGGAATCATAATCAGACGATTGGAATGTGGAAGTGATAGAGTAATTAAGACAATACTAAAATTTGAGAAAGATCCGAAAACTTACAAAAGAACAGTAATTACAGCCGTCACAATGGGAGAAAACAGTAAAAACTAGCAGCTCCCCCGTTTCTGGAACCCTAGGGGTTCTATTTATAGACTCTCGTATCACCCGATCGGTTGACAAGTCAACCGATCGGGTGATCCGTTACAGATAATGAACAGAAAACGGCGAGCTTTTACCCGGTCATATGAACTGGTCGGGTGAGTTCTTGGAGTGACCGGTTGGATCTTGGCGCCATCGGGTGAAAGGATCGGTTGGGTGCCCGTGTCTTCAGCTCCTCAGCATCAGCTACAGATGAACCGATCGGGTGAGAGTCACCCGATCGGTTGGAATTTGGATCGAAAAGACAGAGAACAGGCCCCCGCTGAACCGACCTGTGAACCGGTCGGGTGACTTTCACTTGAGCTCCGGCTGAGACCGGGTGGTGCACGCGTGCATCACCCGATCGGTTGGAGATGACCAACTGACCGGGTGAGGGGCTGAAAGATGTATTCTTTGTCGTTTGACCCCCTGGATCACGCGTGACTCCTCCCGTTGCTCCGGGGACTTGAGATATCGTCGTTAAACGTCCCCTACGCGGTCAATCTCCAGCAAACATGGAGAATCAAAGAAAAGTGAAAGAAAACGAGAAAATAGGAGAAAACGAATAAAAGACGGCGGAAAACATGGAGAAACAAAAAAGAAAACGTGCGTGAATATATGAAATATAAACGCACGTCAACCACTCGCCACCGCAGGCAATTGTGCCCACTTGTATAGTTTCGGCCATGTTTAGGCCTTTGATAACCTTAAACTCTTAAAATACAAACAAGAGAACCGGACATGAAATGATAGCATTTGAGACACCCCACGACAGCCAGACTTGACGACGAAGTATTGGCACAACAACAACAACTGACACCCTAGGACGACAACCAGACTTGACGACGAAGTATTGCCACAACAACAACAACTGACACCCTAGGTTTTTATCTGTGTATGCATGCGTATGGACACCCTAGAATAACAGCTCAACTCAACTCTCTCTTAACTTGTCATGTCATGTCATTCGTGTTTGAATCGTGTAGAACAACCTTGCATTCACCTAGCAGAGTGAGTGGTCCTCGTACAATCTAGTATTATCTTGTTTAAAGCACTTGGGATGGAGGTAGGTTGAGCGTTCCCTCGGTTTGGAGAGTTTGGCCACCCACAAATAAAAAGGCATGAATATCTCTTATCACCCTCAGTCTTGTCTTGTCTCGAGTCGTGTACTAGGTTGAGCGTTCCCTCGGTACAGACCGAAATGCGTGAACCTTAGTGACACACATTCTTGTCTTGTCTCGTCCCGTGTACTTGGGTTGAGCGTTACCTCGGTTCAGACCGAAAGGCGTGAACTTTATGAAGGGTTTTGGGGAACCCTTAGGGCACAAAAACTCTTTTCCCGCCTAAGTCGGGCGGAACATAGACATAAAAAAAATTGCAGCGGAAAGATTTGTTAACCTAATTAACATGCAGTTAAAGAATTTTAACTTAGCCCTAAGGTACATGACCCTTAGCCAAGATCTATGCAAACTCGGGATGGATCTTACCATCCAAAGAAGGATCTAACCTACTGCGATTAAATTAAACTAATGCCAATAAAACACATACCCAGAATCTCAACCCTGGGGCAGGCGAGATGTTCCGCACCGTCTTCCGAGCCGCTCCCCGTCTTATGCCGAGCCCCTCCTTGAACCGCTCCCCGAACAGCTCCGCATCCCGAGGCGATCAATCCCGTGTCACCGAGCCAACCACGCGCGGAAGAAAGTTTCACGCGAGTGAAACCTTCGCCAAGATTTCGGATCTGAATCCAAACTCCTTTGCTGCTTTGCTAGAGCCCTCAGGAGTAAGGCAGAAATATAGGGAGATAGAGAAATATTCATTTAAGCCTAGATCCGAGCGTGCTCCAACATTTATGAGAGCCGCTCAGATCAAGAACTTGGGACGAGTTTTTAGGCAGAGAGCAGACCCCTATTTATATAGGCAGCTGACTGCTCCCCTTTAGTCAAAATCCGATGTGGGACTAATTTTAGAGTTAATCAAATTCAATTTAGTTTGCCTTTCACAAAGGCTAAACTTCTGTGAATTTTAACTCCCTCACCGTTGAGCTTCATGATTGATACAACCTATCAATTCGAAGGGCGTTCAACGGTGAACACATAGGAAAAAACGGCTCGTTAATCTGAGTCCGTTTGATCCTCCAAACATTGCGTCAAAGTATGCCAAAACCCCCACCTAAAAGCACAACACAGCCGCCGTAAAAAGCACGCAGCCCTAGGGCTGCGTGCGAGCCCCCACTGTGCCAGGCGTGTGCAGTGCATGTGCCTCGAGGCACGTGCGCTGCATGCGCATCCGTGCACACGCAGGCTCATGCGCCCCGCGTGGGCGCTGGCGCCCCACAAGGGCGCGTGCAAAGCACGTGCCCATATGGGCGGCGCTGGGCCTGTTTAGCAAATGCCCGGCCATTTGGCCGGGCCTACTAAATGCTGCTGGGCCCCCCCTTTTCTGGATTTAATCAGCCTCTTGGGCTGATGTCAACATGGCTTTGGGGTTCTCCTTGTTTTGGCCATAACTCTTACGTTTGGCGTCTGATTTGGACGCCGTTCGAACCTGGGTTTAGACCGGGACATTCCCGTCTTACCCGTGAACTTTTCCTTGCATTTCTTATATTAAATATAGTCTTGAATAATTTAAGACACATTTAATCTCTTTTGCATCATATGCAAATTAGTCTCTTTCTAGTCTTAAATTATCATTTGCATCAAATACAAATGATTTGAGGGCACATTCATCTACATCTCCCACTTGCACTCAGGATCATTTATTCCAAATGCAGGAGATCATTGCAAACATCTTTTGCAATATTTTATCCCTTGCATCAAATGCAAATTATTCTCCCTTACTAATTTCTACCTATTACTAGACGAAGGTCACACTCTGTGTGAGACCCTACAGCCTGACCCTTACAACAGGTTGGGCTCGAAGCCCTATACAGCAGTGACCACGAGCAGTGGTTGCCATCCCTGCTTCAGAAATCATCATTATGTGGTTGACTCATTGACATGAGTATTGTCGAGACCACCCTGACTGTTTCCGTGATGAATTCTGCAGTTATAGTCTCTTCGTCTAAACTATGTCATGTAGATCAAGTCTATGATACGGTCAAAGTGTCAACCCCAATAACTTGACTCCGGTTAGTTTTTATCGATCTTTAGTCAACTAATGTTGGACTTCTTCCAACATACTCTGATCAGAGATTTTACTAAAGACCGAACTAACCCTACGACATTAACTCCCATTGACCGGGAGAGACGAATCCTCTCTTGGTCATTACTCGCCTCGTACGCTTCAAGTGACACCCAATCAAAGACCTTTCGACAAGCATTGCCTCGAAGCTAGGTCAGTTGATCTAAGTGGCACCGTTCACGCACAGGTTCGTAAAAATGGCCTCAAGTCAAAAGACCAACTAGCCTATCATCACTATGAGTTATCATTGACAGATTGGTCAATTTAACATATGATAACTCTTGTGGATCGTTCTGTGAACTCATTCTCTAATGAGCACCTGTGTCTCGTCTTCGACTTCGCCAAGTGAAGCGATCATGAGATCATCGCCACCGCTAAACGGTGAAGACTAAGACACAATGGTCTATCCGATGTTTCGATATCCTTGTCTCGAAACATCTACGACCACGAACCCTTTTAGACTTATGCTACAAACGGTCAAACATTTCTCCATGATCGAGATACTCATCTCGATACATGCTTGACCTTGCATAAAGTCTCAGGACTTTACCTAAGCTAATGTCTAATGTTAACTAACTTAGATAAATTATTACCAAACAGCTTACTATTATTTCGAACAAGATGTTTGTGCTATTCACACATAGAGATAGATTGCCTTGAGGGTATCATCTCTCAATATCTCACACTTGCACTTAGGCCCATTTATCTCAGTATCTTATACCGTTTTTACACATAAGTTTTCCCGACTTCATGTTGTAGAGTCTTCATGAGTGGATCTGCTAAAATCGTCTACACTATAGACTTAAGGAGTTTCTATTTTCATGTTAGACCAACCATTTGATTCTCATTCAAATAATTCATTTGGTCTGTCGGAATCTATAATATTTTATTTCCTTGGATCTTATCCAGTTGATCGTGCCTTACGATAATCATTTAAATTTGTTAATGGTCATTTCAAATGGCTCATATCTATTTCTGATAAAGTATCAAACTTTTTGATTACTTTATCAAAATATATGTTCCATTCCTTTGATGCCTTGCATGTAATTTATACGCTCCCACTGACCTTGAAAACTATTTGGCTAATTCATATAAGTTGGTTCGTCTAAATCATATTTAGAAAAATGAACTTATAAGTGAATGCTCAAATTTTCATGGTCAACATGAGTGTTTACATTGAGCTTGGTCCGAGTAGATCTGTACACATCTGCTGCCGAAAAAACAGTTTCATTCTAATCCGTTTTATGCGAATTTGGGTGAAAACCGTTCTCGACCAACATGATTGCACTTCACTAATTTCCTTTCTGCACCAATCTTTCAACTTAAAGATTTACTTGCAGAAAGTGAGGAAACATTTTCCTTGGGCACATAAACTAAATTCCAAAATTTATTTACGCACACAGACCTGTTCTGATTGCATCAAGTTATAAATCGGAGTTACTACTCCGAATTTTATCCTAGAAGTTGACTGAGTCATCATCAGTTATGATGTCTAACTCGACTCTTCGTCTCACGAAATTCGAGTAATTATACAACTTCTTAATGATCGATTTAATGAATATCTTATTGATAATGTCCACATAGAACATTATCAAAACCTAAGCATTACGATATGGGACTTAACCCAGAGGGAGGATTTAACTCAGAGTCACTGCTATGGATCGCACCAAGTCTAACTAAGTGTGATTCATACATTTTAACACACCGATGTGTTAACAGACTTGACCTGACAGTTATGATGTCTAACTCGACTCTTCGTCTCACGAAATTCGAGTAATTATACAACTTCTTAATGATCGATTTAATGAATATCTTATTGATAATGTCCCCATAGAACATTATCAAAACCTAAGCATTACGATATGGGACTTAACCCAGAGGTCATCAGTTATGATGTCTAACTCGACTCTTCGTCTCACGAAATTCGAGTAATTATACAACTTCTTAATGATCGATTTAATGAATATCTTATTGATAATGTCCCCATAGAACATTATCAAAACCTAAGCATTACGATATGGGACTTAACCCAGAGGGAGGATTTAACTCAGAGTCACTGCTATGGATCGCACCAAGTCTAACTAAGTGTGATTCATACATTTTAACACACCGATGTGTTAACAGACTTGACCTGAGAGAAAATCATATTTTCTTTTAATTACGCAAGATTTAATATAGCTAAGTATTTGACCATTCGATCTGATCGAATCAGTTTAAATACTTTTGTCATTTTGTTCTTTATTTTATCAGACTTGTGATTCATCGAGAACACGTGTCTTAATAAAATATACGAATAACTTATTTTGGTTAATCTAGACTCGAGTACATCAGTATGTACCAGACTGAGTTTGACAACTTATTCTCCCATTTTCTTACAGATGGGTTTCGACCATTATATCTAAGAGGATAAGACTCACAAGTGTCCGTAGACTTCATAATACGAGAGGTCAGACCCCTCTTTATGTGACTTGTGAAGCTTACTCTCTCGATGCGGCCTAGTCTATTTTTCCATATAATTCTGCTACTATCTTGTGTATTTATATATTAACATTTAATATATGTATTATCGTTATACATATTACTCATTGCTTCAGAAGCAATGTGACGACATTCGTCAAAATATGTTAACCTTTTGTATAACAATAATTATGAAATCGTGACATCAGAATATGTCACATTTTCATTTCCTCCTCCTTATGCCTTTACTAATGATAAATATAACTAACTTTCTCAATTGACTTTCCGGAGTACCTTATTCCTTTTCTAAATCACATTTAGATATTAAATAGCCCAACATAAATGAATAGCTATGCAAGCATCTTCAGTATCCAAATGCTTGAGAGTTGCAATAAGTTGCTCGTCTCAAGATCCTGTTGGGATACATAGTCTTGCACTGCTCATGCACTCGTATTCGACTCAAACGGTTTGTTCTAATTCTCGAACTTTGCGGATCAAAATTGTTTGTCCATTCAACCTTGAGTGTAGCTCGACAAGTTATAGGGAGAAACATACTTCGAATTTCCTATATGTTCAAGCTGCCCCATATAGAGGCGAGTGACATGTAGCGTGAATTTATTTGTTGGACCCAGAACTTAAATGAAATCATATTTCTTAAGTCTGTTTTTTAGAAGGTCATTTTAATGTCAACGAGAATATAGTTTAATTCTATCAATTAGAATTTAACTTGATATTCAATTAATCAACCTATTCGACCAGTTAACTTATTCGATTAAAATATTATATTTTGATTCCTTCGATAAACATAGTCTTGCCCTAGTTTAGCATATGTTCAATATTAAATATTGGTAGATTGGCTTTTATCTATCTATATCATCCCACTATTTTTACGATCGTTTAAAGTCTAAACAATGAACGATTTAATCGAATTAAATTAATGGGTAAGAGGTCCCATCACCCTGAGCCTAAACAACCTTAAGTGTAGCTCAACAAGTTGCTTGACTCTATAATCGAAAGATGACTCTTCATCGATCATATCAGATATGACACTCTTATCAGTTTTTACCCATAGCCATTTGTGATCATGAGTGTGCTCATCCAACTCATAATGTCTAGTCTAGTCGGACCCTTGTTTTCGTGTCTAGCCTGACTTGCCCGGCGCTCGGTGTATTCACGACACGTCGGGTTGGGTCAGGTCTTAGACTACATCTAGCCAGACTACACCATTGACTTATCTTACACCGGTGCTCGGTGTATTCACGACACGACGGTTTGGGTCAAGTCAAGATTTCATCTTATGTATTTAAGGAGTTGGTTTCTACAAGGTTGCCATGTTACAGCTTGAGTGTAGCTCAACAACTATAACACGGGTCGGGTCCTATAGTTGCCAACCCCAAAAACATGGAGGGCTACAGCTAATCTTGAAGAAGATTATTAACGTATTTGACTTAGATATAGTCCAGGGTGTCATACAATCATGATTCGCGTTATTGTGGTCCAGCGGAACACAGCCAGGGAATTGACTAAGCCAGGATCACTATCCCTTAAAGGGTGAACCAGCAAACGTAGCTAAGCACATTGACTGGATCATGGTCCATTGAATGAAGCTTGTCATTTTTATATGCGTGCCATAGACTAAAAGGCTTTTATTAACAACTAATTAATCCTATCAACTAATTGAATCCTTAAATTCAAAATTTTAGGATTTGTTTAATAACTTTTATTAAATCCTTATCAACTATGAGGTTCACATGCTATCCTAATCGCTATTAGGATTTTAAAAAATTTATTAACATCGCTAAAAGCGAAGTCCTTTAATGAGAATTAATTATAACAATTAGAATTAAAAATTCATTAAAGGGACTACCCTAATCATGAATTAGATCTTAAAGGGTTGTTACAAATTTTATTAAAACATAGCATGTCATTAGAATTCAATTAATAAATTTTAATGTTTTCTTAATGGCTAAGCTAAAGGGTTGTCTTGTGTTATCAAATAAGGGACAAGATGTCATACCATTAACATAAAGTTACACAAATTTTATCGCATAAAATAAAAGTGTACAACTATTTACCAATTAAATAGACTAATGTTTATCAAATAAACAAGTTTAGCATGCATACTTAAATTTAACATTTAAATTTAAAATTGTGATTTTCAAAACATTTTATTTTATCTCATAAAAATACAAACTTGTTTTTAAAAGATCACCAAATTTGCATGCTACAAAAAAAATTTATCGCATAAATATTTTAAACTTTTAAAATCAGTTTTAGAATATCTCATAAATTTAAAACATCATTTTTTTCAAAAAATTCCATGCGTAAAAATTTATCACATAAAATTTTAAAACATCTAATGACATTTTAAACTTATCGCATAAAGTTTTAAAGTCTTAAAATCGGTTTTAAAATTATCACATAAATTTAAAACATCATTTTAAAAATTGCATGCCTAAATTTTTATCACATAAAATATTTAAACATCCTTCTTAAAAAATTTCCATGCTTAAAATTTATCACATAAAATTTTAAACATCTAAAAACATTTTAAAGGTCATCCAAAAATATTTTAAAAATTATCTCATAAATTTAAAACATTTTAAAAGTATTTTAAAAACATTTCATGTTTAATAAAATCGCAGTGCTAGATCGTTACGCAAACCTAGGCTCTGATACCACTGAAGGGTTTTGGGGAACCCTTAGGGCACAAAAACTCTTTTCCCGTCCTAAGTCGGACGTAACATAGACATAAAAAAAAATTGCAGCGGAAAGATTTGTTAATCTAATTAACATGCAGTTAAACAATTTTAACTTAGCCCTAAGGTACAAGACCCTTAGCCAAGATCTATGCCAACTCGGGATGGATCTGACCATCCCAAGAAGGATCTAACGTACTGCGATTAAATTAAACTAATGCCAATAAAACACATACCCGGAATCTCAACCCTGGGGCAGGCGAGATGTTCCGCACCGTCTTCCGAGCCGCTCCCCGTCTCACGCCGAGCCGCTCCTTGAACTGCTCCCCGAACCGCTCCGCATCCCGAGGCGATCAATCTCGTGTTGCCGAGCCAACCACGTGCGGAAGAAAGTTTCACGCGAGTGAAACCTTCGCCAAGATTTCGGATCTGAATCCGAACTCCTTTACGGCTTTGCTAGAGCCCTCAGGAGTAAGGCAGAAATATAGGGAGATAGAGAAATATTCATTTAAGCCTAAATCCGAGCGTGCTCCAACATTTACGAGAGCCGCTCAGATCAAGAGCTTGGGACGAGTTTTAAGGAGGAGAGCAGATCCCTATTTATACAGGCGGCTGACTGCTCCCCTTTACTCAAAATCCGATGTGGGACTAATTTTAGAGTTAATCAAACCAATTTAGTTTGCCTTTCACAAAGGCTAAACTTCCGTGAATTTTAACTCCCTCACCGTTAAGCTTCATGATTGATACAACCTATCAATTCGAAGGGCGTTCAACGATGAATGCATAGGAAAAAATGGCTCGTTAATCCGAGTCCGTTTGACCCTCCAAACATCGCGTCAAAGTATGCCAAAACCCCCACCCAAAAGCACAACACAGCCGCCGCAAAAAGCACACAACCCTAGGGCTGCGTGCGGGCCCCCACTGTGCCAGGCATGTGCAGTGCACGTGCCTCGAGGCACGTGCGTTGCACGTGCCTCCGTGCGCGCGCAGGCTCACGCGCCCCACATGGGCGCGTGCAAAGCACGCGCCCATGTAGGTGCCAGCGCCCACATGGGCACTGGGCCTATTTAGCAAATGCCCGGTCATTTGGCCGGGCCTACTAAATGCTGCTGGGCCCCCCTTTTTCTTGATTTAATTAGCCTCTTGGGCTGATGTCAACATGGCTTTGGGGTTCTCCGTGTTTTGGCCATAACTCTTGCGTTTGGCGTCTGATTTGGATGCCGTTCGAACCTGGGTTTAGACCGGGACATTCCCGTCTTACCCGTGAACTTTTCCTTGCGTTTATTATATTAAATATAGTCTTAAATAATTTAAGACAAATTTAATCTCTTTTGCATCATATGCAAATCAGTCCATATCTAGGCTTAAATTATCATTTGCATCAAATACAAATGATCTGAGGGCACATTTATCTACATTTTAGTGACACACATTCTTGCTTGTCTTGTCCTGTGTACTTGGGTTGAGAGTTCCCTCAGTACAGACCGAAAGGCATGAACCTTCTTGACACTCCCTTTACTTCTTGTCTTTTCCCGTCTAGTCCAGTCTTGTAGCCGGTAGCACACGCTACGACTACTTCTTGTACCGTTTACTTTCAGTGTTGTCTTACTTTTGCTCTTGTCTAGATAGGTCAGCTGTTGCATCATTAAAATGTAAAGAACCAGTAAAATGTTGTCTTTAAATATTATTATACACCTTGCTGTGGAGTCGTCTCACCTTTACTTGCAGACTCCTCCTGAAGTACAAACACTTTCTCTCGGTGTTTGTACGTCAGGTATCGAGCTAGAACTAGTTGACCAGGAGCCGGTGCTTGAGGACATGGAGCAGGAGTTCGTTGCTGACCAGGAGTACGATCCAGATGAGGATCAGACTTAGAGGTTCTCAGTTGCTGATTTGAGAGGTTCCTGCTTTCTAGTTTCGGTGCATAGCACCAATTTTCCTTTTTGTCTAGGTTGGATGCGTCGCACCATTAGTTTCCTTTTCTGTAGTTGTAGCCATGTTGGGCATTCTTTTTAGACTTGTACTTCTGGATATTTTATATTAATAAAATGAATGCATCTTTCTTTTCTGTAATTTTGTTGTATCGAAATTTTAATTTGCATGGACCTGTTTATCTCTGGAGTACCTCACAGATGCTTATTGGGTCTGAGTTTCATATCTCCGACCCATGCGGACCTTCGTCACGTTCTCCCTCCCGTCGTTTTGGGAAGCATGGCGAGACATTTGATCTTGTTGTTGAGATACATTCAAAATATGTCATAGACGCTTTATGGAAACCAACTTCTCAAACATGAGATGTAGTCTAGACTTGACCCAAACCGTCGTGTCAAGAATACACCGAGCACTGATGTAAGTTTGGCTAGACACGAAAACAAGGGTCTGACTAGACTAGTCATTATGATTTGGATGAGCGACACTCATGATCATAAATGGCTAGGGGTAAAAACCGATAAGAGAGTCATATATGATATGATTGATGAAGAGTCATCTATCGATCGCAAAGTCAAGCAATTTGTCGAGCTACACTCAAGGTTGTAAGACTCGGGGTGATTGGAAGTCTTTTCCAATAATTTAATTTAATTAAATCGTTCATTAATTGGCTTAAAATGATCGCAAAAATAGTGGAAGGATATAGATTGATAAAATCCATTTTATCTATATTTAATATTGAGCATATGCTAAACTAGGGTAAGTCTATGTTTACTGATGGAATCAAAAACATAATATTCTAAGAGAATAAGTTAACTGGTCCAAATGATTTGTTAATGGAATATCTAATTCTAATTGATAAACTATACTATATACTCATTGACATTAAAATGGCCTTCTTAAGGACATACTTAAGGAATATGATTTCATTAAGTTCTGAGTCCAACAAAAAAAATGCACGCTACATGGCACTATCCTCTATATGGGGCAGCTGGAACATATTGATGTTCAACGCGTGTTTCTCCATACAATTTGTTAAGTCAACGCAAGGTTGTATGGAAAACGGTTTTGATCCGCAAGGTTCGAAACTTCGATTAAAATGTTTGATTCGAAGATGAGTGCATGAGCAGTGCAAGACTATGTATCCCAACCGGATCTTGAGACGGGCAACTTATTGAGCTACGCTCAAGGTTGCAAAACTCAGGCGTTTGGATACATGCAATGCTTGCATGGCTAATTATTTTTGTTGGGTCATATAATATCTAAATGAGATTTAGAAAAAGAAGAAGGCACCAAGGAAAGTCAATTGAGAAAGATAGTTTTATTTATCATTAGTAAAGACATAAGTATGAGGAATTGAATATGTGACATATTTGATGTCACGATTTCAGAAGAATTGTTATACAAAAGTAAAACACATTTTGGCGAATGTCGTCACATTGCTTCTGAAGCAATGAGTAATATGTATAACAAAAATATATTAAATGTTAATATATGAATACGCAAGACAGTAATAAACTTATATGGCAAAATATACTTGGTAGTATCAAAGAGACAAAGCTTCACAAGTTACATAAGGAGGGGTCTGACCTCTCGTATTATGAAGTCTACGGACACTTGTGACTCTTATTCTCAATGGTATGATGGTCGAAACTCCTTCTATAAGACAGTGGAAGAGCGAGTTGTTGAACTAGCAGTCTTGTACATATTGATATACCCGGACCCAAGTCTAAGTTAGCCATGATAAGTTGTTCTTATTTTATTGAGACACATGTTCTTGATGAAACACACGTCTGATAAAATAGTGAACAAAATGACAGAAGTATTTGAAATGATTCGATTAGATCGAAAAGTCAAATACTTAGCTTATAAACCTTACGAAATTAAAAGAAAATGTGATTTTATCTCAGGTCAAGTCTCTTAACACATTGGTGTGTTAGAAAGCATGAATCACACTTTGTTAGACATGGTGCGATACATGGCAAGTGACTCTGAGTTACAATCCTCCCTCTGGGTTATGTCCCAGATAGTAATGCCTAGGTTTTGGTAAGGTTCTATAAGGACCTTATCAATAAGATATTCCTTAAATCAATCGTTAGGAAGTTAAAGGCTTAATCGAGTCTCGTGAGACAAAGAGTCGAGTTAGACATCATAGTCGATGATGGCCTAGACAACTTCCAAGATGTAATTCAGAGTAAGGACTCAGATTAATAACTTGATGCAAGCAGAAAAGGTCCGTGCACATAAAATAAAGTATGGACTTTAGTTAATGTGCCCAAAAGAAATTTTTTCTCATTGTGTAACGACTGTTTTTTGTCTATGTATTTCCTATTATATATATATATATATATATATATATATATATATATATATATATATATATATATATATATATATATATATTGGTTGTTCTCTTCCTTGTGTGTTTTTCCCCTGTTGGACGTTTTCTTTCAGTTCCTTCTGATCTTCTACTTTCCGTTGCATATCATGATGGGCTTGGAGTAAGTATTCTTACAATGAGCTTCATAGCGTCCATATCTTAGAGCTAGGTTGATCTTAGAAGCCATAGGAAACTTGCCGAAGCTTCGCGCTTCAATTCGAGACTTTTCATGACTCTTAGTTGGTTCAAGAAGGAGAACCAACCGACTAGATTGCAATCTAGTCGGTCGGTGACTCTTCAGGAACCGACTAGTTCATCTTGATTATTTTATCTGAGTTACTGTTTCCCCTTAGTCGGTCTAAGCACATCCATCGACCGACTAGTTGTGAAACTAGTCGGTTAGAACTTGATCTCAGACCGACTAATTCTGAGTTCTTTCTGACAGCCGAGTTACTGTTTACAGTTAGTCGGTCAAGGAACGACTATCGACCGACTAGTTGAGTAACTAGTCTGTTAGAGTTTCTTCTCAGACCGACTAACACTCAGTACTTATTTGTCTATCATATTCAACCCTTAGTCGGTCTATGAACAATCACCGACCGACTAATTCCTAAACTAGTCGGTTGATGAGCCTTCACAGACCGACTACATCTGTCTACCCTGTATTGATCCTGTTCACTATTTGCCTTTTAGTCGGTCACAGTTGGACGACCGATCGACTAGTTCCCAAAGTCATCGGTCGACCACTCTTCACTGACCGACTAATCTACCCAGAAACCCTAGGTTAAGTTGCAGCCGCCGCTTATTCTTTCTATTTAAACCCTATACGTTTTCACTTCTCCCTCACTTTTCCTAGCCAACGTTCTTCCCCAAATCATTCCCCATCTTCCTCTTGCCTTCCTCCTCATGTCGTGCTCCCTCTCACCCCCCATTGCGCCGGCAACAACCCTACAAGCCGTCGGCCGACTCCAAAACCCCTCAATTCTCCTTTTGCTTTAGTTTTCTCCCATCTCCAAATCCGTTATATCTCAGCCGCCAGGAGATCTCTTCATCCGTAGTTTTCCCGGGTTCTTCTGTTGCCATGCTAGATCAGATTTGGCGCCGGCAATCCGGATACGTCGAGATCCTCTCCTACCTACAGATTCGTAGGCGTCTTTGATCGTCGATTCTTCCGCTTCATATACGGTTAGTGATCTACCCTTAATCTCCTATAACCCACACTATAAATTTAGAAAACCTAATAAAAATGGATTACTAGATGTTGTAGGATTCGAATACAAATCCGGATTAGATCATTCAATTCTGATTTTCTGTTTTGCCATAACAGTGACCCATTCCCGTAGAATAGCGATTTTGAGATGACTCTCGTTGATCAACAACCTCGGTACCAGGCAAGCGAAACTTGCCAACCTTGTTTTAGGCCAGGCTTTAGGCCATTTCCTTTGTAACGGCTGCTTTCCGACCGTTTGTATTTCCTGCGTGCACGTGCTTTATCGTGCACGTATTTTATTTGGCTATTTCTGAGCTCCGGCATATGCGATGCGATATGCCGTTGCGATCGTTTGGGGCGTTGGATTTTATTGTAATTCTTAGGAACGTCTTTTCACGGCTCGTTTTCTCGCAACACGACTTTGAATGATAGGGGCGTTTTTGTCATTTGACTCAAAACGCAGTTTCCGATTTTACGTAAATTCTTGGTAGGCGTTACACACGATCGGGCTCCATAGATCTGTGCGTCTCGTCTCCATGATCGTCCCGGTATTTTCGGATTATTTTTCTGACGTCCGGTTTGAGAGATATCGCGTAGATAAATCTCGACCGTCGATTTTCCCAATCAATTCAGATTCGAATTTGTTAGCCAAATCTGGCTAAATCTCCCATTAATCTGTTTTATATCTTTACTAAACTGTTTCTCTATTCTCCTCTAGTCTTACCCCATATCTCCACTCCTTTAACATTAAACCTAGTGTATATAGCTTTTACATATTATGATAACCCTAGCTTTAACCCAAAAACAAAACCCTAACCCTATTCTACTTTACCTATCCGTCAGCCGCCGTCACCAATAATCCCCCCCAATCTCTTCCTCTCTCGCATCCACGGCGAACCCGACCACCGGCCGCTTTCCGATCGTACGTATTTTAGCGTGTAGCGGTGTTTCGTGTGCGTTTTGTGCATCTGAATTTTTTGTTACTATCTCCCGTAGCTCAGACGTGAGATCGAACCATGTATTCACGATCCTCTCAGAGGCGTGAACGCCCCAGTATTTTCTTTGTAATTTTCGGACGTCGACGGCCCAATCTGCTTGTCCCATTACAAACTTATAAAATGTTCATATTTATATATTTGAGTTTTAAGGACTCTGTGTATGTTACTTTTTAAAAACGACAAGCTTAATCATTCTTTTTAAAACCCTACCTACTTTTTAAAAAAACGACAGGCTAATCATTCTTTTAAAAACCCTACCCCAGCTCTCTCACTTCATATATATATATATATATATATATATATATATATATTCGATCTATCTCTACCTAGGGCTACAAATAGCTACCAGCCGCAATAATCATTTCCTCTCTATATTTCTTTGTAAACCCTATTAAAACCTAGCCTCCCCTTGCGCTTGACTTCTCCTCCTTCTTTTCTCCCTTCCCGAGCCCACCTCCGGGCCAGGTCGACCCAAGTGGAAACCCTATTCTTCCCGACGAACCCCTCAACCACGGCCAAGATCCGGCATGCTCTCCTCCCCGGCGGCTATCACTGCAAATGCTCGCGCTGCCAGAGCCGCCATCCCACAGTCCGCCATCCTCGCCGCCTCCAGACCGCTCGCCATCAACCTCTACGGCCACACCCCATCCCGACGTCGACAGCAACTCGATTTCCACCCTCATCCTTCGCCTCTGACAAGACCCGACGCCCAGTCCGGCGGCCTCCCCTGCCTTTTCTTCACTCCCCACTACTGATGCCTTGCCCTTTCCCTTGTTTAAAACAGAGCATCGCCTCCTGCCGCTGCCAACACATCTCCGAACAACCGTATAGACCTCGTCACTCGCTTCCTGTACTCGACCCATCGCCTTCGACACATCGCTCCTGCCCCGTTGTTGCCGAGCTGCCGCACCTCCGACCTGCTCCCCCTCATCTCCGAGCGTGAACCTTTCACGCGCCGCCCAGCGACTCCGGCCGGCGACTCCGCCAACAAACCGCTCGCTCAGCCGCCTCCCCGTGCGATAGACAGCGGCCCGAGCTGCTGTTGACGTTTACGCAGTGCCACCGTGAGCCTGTGCGGGCTTCTTCTTCCTGCAGCAGCCAGTATTCCCCTCGGTAGCTCGCTGCCGCCCTCCAGCGTGACGCAGCGGTCGCGCATCCCGCCGGCAGCCACCGTGTGGCCGCCTGTCTCCCCAACCACCGCTGACCCTCACTGGAACCGCTACCGGCTCTCTCTCTTCCCCTCGCTGCAACACGTGAAGGTTAGCCCGCAACGCTTCATCCTGGTTCCCTTGTTTAACTGTGTGCTCCTGTAGTATTAAGTTTGGTTCATGTTTTTATATATGATGAGTAAACTTATAAGCAGAACTTATTATAAGTTAGTTCGGTTATGTAAATTGATAGATTAGTCCTTATAAATATATGTTAGTGGTATATGAAATCAGTATAATGCGTTAATGTATATTAAGTTGATTATATATATGTTATTGTGTCAACAGTAGGTTATATGGGTGTAGTAATAGTTTGTATATTGTGTGATTGAATAAGTTAGGGTTGAATTTAGCAGTAGATTTTCCTTAGCTTGATATTATAATATCCACGATGCAGATAAATTAAGTACGCCCCCTTGCAACCGTCTGGGACCTGACGATTCCCTCTTTGTTGCGCTACCCGCAGTCAAGGAACCAGGGCGAAGGCGAAGCGAACCGTTGTTTTCAGATCCGACGTCGAAAAGTACACGTGACCGTCGAACCAGGTTGGTTTCCCTAACTCGTAGCGACCCACACCGTAGTACAATCGAACCCTAAACTAAAAATGGTCAACTCAAACTAAATTTACTTTCAGCTTCTGTAAAATGATTGCCACCGTAGAAAGATCGATCATCGGACAAATTTTCTGTGCATATAGGTTAGTGGTCGATTTAGGCGGAAAGAAACACCAAAATGTGATGATTGACAAATAGGATAGTCCCGATAACATAGAAACGAACCCTAATAGGATTTGATGAAATTGAGACCTGACACCGTCGCCACGGCACTGTTTCAGACGGACTTCCACGGACGAGACGCTTGGACGAGAAGCTTCGAGAGGACGACACACTCGCCATCGCAGGCAAGTGTATCCCACTTGCACTTTTGGCCGTGCTTAGGCCTTTGTTGGTTAGAATTGTTAATTGTGAACAAAAAGAACCGGACATGAAATGATAGCATCCGGGACGACTCTTGACAGCTCAGACTTGACGACGAAGTCTGAGCCTGACAACAACAATTTTTGATACCGTAGGGATATCATGTGTGTGCGTGTGTGTGGACACCCTAGAATAACCCTTCCCGTCTTGTCACATCCCGTCCCGTCTTGCACAGCCCGCTGGGCAATAGGGCACTCTCCGAGTGATCCCTTGTATTGATTCACAGCCTGCGGGCAATAGGGCACTCTCCAAGCTAGAGAGAGTGATCATTTGTACTGATACACAGCCTGCGGGCAATAGAGCACTCGACAAGCTAGAGCGAGTGATCCCTTGTACTGTTTGTCTTGTCTTGTCTTCCTTGGGGTTTGGGGTTGGGTTGAGCATGCGCACGGCAAGAGGGTCTGATCCCCCTCGAACCGTAAGGCGTGAACCCTTTCGTGTCTCACTTGTCTTGTCTCGTCTTGTCCCGTCACGTCCCGACTTGTCATGACACCTGTAGGCTAGTCCTGTAGTTGGTAGCACACGCTACGACTACTACCTGTCCCGTTTTACTTTCCTGCTACGTTACTTCCTGTTGTGTTACTCTGTTATAACCACAGCATGCTAATCAACCAGTAAACTATTGTGTAATAGAACCTCAGCATGCTAATCAACCAGTAAACCGTTGTTTACAGTTTGGTGCACTTGCAGTAAAGTCTAACCCTTCTTGTAGACTTTACCTGACGTACAGTACTTTCTCTTGGGTGTTGTACGTCAGGTGCTCAGCCAGAGTTCATGGACAAGGCAGACTCACTGGAGTACGAGGAGCCGAGTACGTCGACCCAGGGTACGTGCCCGATGAGGACCAGACCTTGAGGTCTTTTTAGTCGTCACTTTCAGAGGTTACTGCTTTTAGTTGCTTTTAAATATTTTGTTGCCATGCTTAGGCTTCTTTTTAGATTTTGTTCTCGTTGGATATTATATCTCTAATTTAATGAATGCAACTTCCTTTCTTACTTTTCTGTTGTTTCGAACTTTATAAATGCAAGAACCTGAAACTTTTTAAAATAGTACCCCTACAGACGCTTATTGGGTCAAAGCTTCTCAGCTCTGGCCTAAGCGGGCCGTAGTCACGCTTCGCCTCCGTCGTTTTGGGAAGCAGTGCGTGATAGGTTTTAGTGGTGGCCCATGCAGGTCCTGCAAAAGTTTGGAACAATAAGAATACCGCATTCATTTAATATCCATGTACATGTCTAAATTAGGTTTCCCAGTTTTAGATAGTAGAAAGACTTAAATAGACACCCAGGTTTGATAGTCTGACGCCTTGGTTAAGATTTAGTCATCCCCGTCCTAGAATATCTTAGTAGCCCCAGTTGACTCTGACCGTGTTAGATTTCTAGAGCCTTTTTGTCGTTCGCTCGGGTCCATCGACTTCGGGCCCAGCAGAACGTAACCTTGATTCTCTTAGGAATCTTTCCCTTAGATCCTGATATAGTCTAGTTCTCTAGGAAGTCTTAGTGTTGAGCTTTCCCTGATCTTTAGGCAGCCCGATAATTAGGAATCTTGGATTTCTAGCATCTTCCAATCGTTACACTCTTGTGTTATCAGCTGTAGAGTTCATCGTAGCTTTCATAAATCTTATATTAGGCGTATTCTTCATACGATCATGTTTCGATTCACGTGATCGTTTCATGACACTTGTCGATAATTCTTCAAATCCCTCTGTCGCAAATCCTGCTTCCTTTAAAAAAAGTGTTTTCGAAACTCATTACTAAATTTTTCGCTCGGTTTAACTCCTTTAAAAACCTTTTATTATTATATATATATTTAAAATTTCTTGCTTTTCGGTTGAAAGTTCCTTCTTGGATTTTAAAATCTCCTTGGTCGTCAATTTTCAAGTTACTATCTGGTAATTATTTCTAAACGATATCTCTCATATTTTCAGTTTTAAAACCTCGTTAACATTCTGATAATTCAATTTATACTTTTTCTGGACTACAAGATCTATTTCTAATCGCTTACCGTATATACTTTTAAAATATTTTCTAAACTAGAGGGAACTCCAATTATTTTATTGTTATTATATCAGTTCTATGTTCATCGTGCTCATACTTCAAGAATCCTTGTTTAAACTTACTTTCATTTGCAAAACAATCGCTATCTCATCCTACTTTTATTTCTTCATCTAAAATTTTTTTTTCTTTCCAAATCGTAAAATTTTTTTTTATCGTCTGCTTACTTTTCCCTACATATTTTATAAGTATAAAAGTATTTGATACCATATTTTACACGTAATTCTTCTTTCATCTATCTAATTATTTTTTTAAAAAATAATTTTGTTCCATCCAACCAACCATCTTCTTACCCGCCTTATTTGAACTCGTTCTTTCCGATTTATTTCATTACACTTTTGGTTTCTGTTTCCTTTATTTGGTGTAGACATTAGTCCTTGTAATTGTCCATGCTATCTCCAGTATAGGAGTAGGCCCTTGGTAGGTGATGTTGTCGTGATGCATGAGTATAGGTAGAGGGTGTAGACCTGTATGAGTGTGTCATCTTTAGGATCCTGATAATTGCCTTTAGTGTCTTGAATGTGTACTCAGTGTTAACCATGATATGATTGAAGTTGTCTGAATGACGGTATTCATACGTATATGAATAGGGTCATAGCAGGCAATTTCCTTAGACGTAGTTTTTCGCGATTATGGAATAGCTTATCTTTGACTGTGTGTGATTGTATTAAAACTTTGTTTTCTTTTAAACCAAACCTTTAAAGTTTTTTTTTGAAATTAGCTCACAAGATCACAAATCAATTATCCTTCCTCATCCATTACCACGACTCCACACGTTTTTCCAAATGTTCTAAAAATGTGTCACTGGTTTTAAGTTTCCCTTTCTCTTCTCTCTCTCCATTTTGGAATGTTATGTTATGGTTGTTATAGTTTTGGGACTAGCTATTATTGTTGTAGGAGTTTGTCTGCGGGTAGGCTCAGGGAGAGATGAGATTTGTTATAGCAATGATTAACCGATTTTGGAACAATAGGATATTGGAATAGATTTCTTTCGGATGAAAAGAACGAGCTGTCCAAGACTTATTTATAAAACCGAAGTGTGTCGGACTCAATGGAGAATTCTGGTTGAATGAGATTATATGCGTGAAGATGAGAACTGCCAGATTTGAGGCTTAGACGGATGGTAGATAGGGATGGCTACAGAGTGTGGTAGGAGTTAGGGTGATCATGAGATTGAGTAGAGCTTTTATTAGCATCGAGACTTGATTGTTGAGTTGACGTGAGAAGACATTAGGAGTAACACGACGTGTTGAGATGAATGGATGGTAAGGTAGTCAGACTTAAATTGGTTGGGATTAGTTATAGCGAGTTCTGATAGTTAAAATTTATTTGGCGGATAAATTTATGGGGAAGATATGACAAGGAATGTATTAAGGACACGGCGATTGTTGAATTACAAAAGGTATGCTGAGATAGACAAATGTTCGTCTTGGATTGGTGATCGACTAGAACATAAGTTTAGCGATTGATTAATATTGGTAAGAGATTGAGAAAAATTTAAAGATGTTATTGAGCGATGATGTTTAGCGGAGTGGTATGGTATAAGCAGATGATTATTATTTTTTGTGAGGACTTGGAGTTGAAAATTTCAACACCAATGATGGGTCTATGGTTAAGTCTTAGGATGTAAGATTAGTCGTGTCATTATCCAGTGAGAAGAAGGGTTATGAAGGATTAATTAAAGAACATTGGTTGAAGTTATAAGATTAGCGATCTATAGGCGTAGTCATGAGAGTTTTGGGGTATAAGGTTATATAGATGTTAATATTGTTAGTATGAGTGATTCCGAGGACGGAATCATTTCTAAGGTGGGTAGAATGTAACGACTGCTTTCCGACCGTTTGTATTTCCTGCGTGCACGTACTTTATCATGCACGTATTTTATTTGGCTATTTCTGAGCTCCGGCATATGCGATGTGATATGCCGTTGCGATCGTTTTGGGGCGTTGGATTTTATTGTAATTCTCAGGAACGTCTTTTCACGGCTCGTTTTCTCGCAACACGACTTTGAATGATAGGGGCGTTTTAGTCATTTGACTCAAAACGCCGTTTCTGATTTTACGTAAATTCTTGGTAGGCGTTACACACGATCGGGCTCCGTAGATCTATGTGTCTCGTCTCCACGATCATCACGGTATTTTCGGATTATTTTTCTGACGTCCGGTTTGAGAGATATCACGCGGATAAATCTCGACCGTCAATTTTCCCAATCAATTCAGATTCGAATTTGTTAGCCAAATCTGGCTAAATCTCCCATTAATCTGTTTTATATCTATACTAAACTGTTTCTCTATTCTCCTCTAGTCTTACCCCATTTCTCCACTCCTTTAACATTAAACCTAGTGTATATAGCTTTTACATATTATGATAACCCTAGCTTTAACCCTAAAAACAAAACCCTAACCCTATTCTACTTTACCTATCCGTCAGCCGCCGTCACCAATAATCCCCCCCAATCTCTTCCTCTCTCGCATCCACGGCGAACCCAACCACCGGTCGCTTTCCGATCGTACGTATTTTAGCGTGTAGCTGTATTTCGTTTGCGTTTTGTGCATCTGAATTTTTTTGTTACTATCTCCCGTAGCTCAGACGTGAGATCGAACCATGTATTCACGATCCTCTCAGAGGCGCAAATGCCCCAGTATTTTCTTTGTAATTTTCGAATGTCGACGTCCCAATCTGCTTGTCCCATTACAAACTTATAAAATGTTCATATTTATATATTTGAGTTTTAAGGACTCTGTGTATGTTACTTTTTAAAAACGACAGGCTTAATCATTCTTTTTAAAACCATACCTACTTTTTAAAAAAACGACATGCTAATCATTCTTTTTAAAACCCTACCCCAGCTCTCTCACTTCCTCTATATATATATATATATATATATATATATATATAGTAATATATATATATGCAAAAAATATGAGTGAATTACGGAAGGGAGGGTCTGGCGATTCTGGCGAAATTCCTAGGGCTGGACAATCGAATACATCCAACGACCCGCCGTGGCAAACTGTGACCAGGCGGCGAGCTTCTGAAACCCTTCCCCGGCGAGCCTTTCAGCGTCCTCGCTTGGGAGGTCGGAATCCAGCTTCAGCTCGTGGAGGTCCCCGTGAATCAACCCGTTGGGCTGCTTCAGATCTTCGAGTAGGGGCTCCTGGCCGTGGCCTTCGCTCTGATTTAGGGGCTCCAGGCCGTGATCAAGAAAAGTTGGGTCTCCCGAATGCATCTAAGGTGTTTGATGAAATGATTCTGAGACCCACAATATCTGGTCCAAAGAGGAGCTGGGCTGATATTTGCTCTTCTAAGAGATCTTATGGTGATGCCGTCGGAATGAGTTTCGTGCCCCCTATTACCCGATTGGACGGTACCCGTGTAGCTCGTGTTTCGAATTCCCTATTGGAGAAGGGGTCTGAATTCTGGAAATCAACTTTGGTCGGATACGTTTTGGGCGTAACACCATCGTTTGGGCAAGTGCAGGCTTGGTTGGACAGGCTCTGGAAGCCCAGGAAGAAAGTACATGTCTACAGCAAGGACAATGGGTTCTACTACTTCCGTTTCGAATCAGGGGAAGAATGCGAGCGAATTCTTCATGGAGGTCTATGGTTAATGGATGGGCGGCTAGTTGTGCTCAAATTGTGGACTCCTTCTCTTCGTCACGACCGTGACATCCTCTCCTCTGTCCCTATATGGGTTCAAATGCATGGGCTTCCTGTAAACATGTGGAATAGGGACGTACTCAATATCCTAGCTTCGGTTATTGGGAACCCCCTATGCCTGGATCGAGCCACTGCCAAAATGGAAAGAATTTCCTTCGCTCGTTGCTTGGTCGAAGTTGACGCTAAGAGTTCTTTACCAGCTCATGTTGAAGCTGAGCTTGACGACGGCTCCATTGTGTTAATAGATGCCAAGTATGAGGCGGAACCTCCCCGTTGCAGCAAATGTGTTTGCTTTGGTCACTTGACATCGCAATGTCCTATTTCTCAAGATAAGGGGAAGGGAGTTGATCACATTTCCAAGCATGTACAATTCTCGGACCCGGGTCAATCCTCTAATGGTCCTCAGCCGGATGCATCTGAAGAACCGGCTGCTTGTACGACATCAGTCGTTAATGAAGCTGTAGTTGAACAAATTATGGATACGGCAAATCAGTTGCTGCCCCAAGGAAGTGAGGAGCCAGTACTTGTGCCATTTGTTCAAGATGCGGCTACAGATGATGTCGCTGGGGGAAATGATACCAATTCTGTGAATTGCGGCTGTGAACCGGAGGAGAGTGCGGGGCCTGCGCTGATTGTGGATAAGGCCGCTGCTTCTCAGCACTTGCGTTCTCAATTTAAGAAGTTTGTTCAGCTAGTTCAGATAGTTCATCTCCTGAGGCCTCGTAGTTCAAAGTGCTCTGCCCAATCAGTTTATACACCTCCCATTCGGACACAAGCAAATGAGTCTGGTGTCCAAACCCCATCACTTTGTTCGGATATTCCTCATCAAATGCTGCCAGGAAAAGAAATTGAAGCTTCTATTCATCAAGATACCCTCCCAGAATTCCCTCTCTATGACAACCCTGAATGGGCATTGGAACTTGCTGATATTGTTGATACATCCAAGGGGAAGAAGCAGGCTTTAATTGCTACCCGGCGTAGCAGCAGACTGAAGTAGGTTTCAGTCATTTTACTCTTATTTATCTTGTCAATGAGTATCTTAATCTGGAACACAAGGGGCCTTAATAACTCTGTGAGGCGTAGGGATCTCAAGGATATGCTCAAGAAGCTCAAGCCTTCTGTCATTGTCCTATTGGAGACTAAATTGAATCCGTCGACAGTGAAAACAAAATCTTGCATTCCTAAGGGTTGGAGCATTTTTGATAACTTTCATACTCATTCTGGAGGGCGTATTTAGACAGGGTTTGATCCTACTGTGTGGCAGGCTAGCATCATCTCTTGTTCAAATCAACACATCACACTAAGTTGTCTCAATTCAGGGGGCCTGGAATTCGCCCTATCTGCTGTGTACGGAAGCAACTCCTCGTCCGATAGGAAGCTTTTATGGGAGTGCCTAAAGATCGATGCGGCAACTATTAATGCTAAAGCTTGGTTACTGGGAGGAGACTTTAATTGTATATTACATGCTACGGACAAGGTTGGTGGACGTAGGGTGGGGGCTAATACTCTCTCTGACTTTAACAACACAGTTGCCGATTGTAGATTGGGTGGTCTCAAAAGTACCGGGAATCGCCTAAGTTGGTGCAATAACCGTATGGGTGAGGGTCGTATTGCGGCACAACTGGATCGGGTTCTTTGCAATGGTGTTTGGCTTGATAAGCTTCCTGACTCTTACTTTGATTATTTGGACCCTCAAACCAGTGATCATTCCCCGATGTCTATTAATCTCCATCGCCAGGTATTTGCTGACCCGAAACCCTTTAAATTTTTCAATCACTGGATTCAGCTGCCAGGTTTCTATGAAATTCTTGAAGCACACTTGTCTACATCTTATGTTGGAACGCCTATGTTCTGTCTGGTCCTGAAATTGAGGCATTTAAAATATGAGCTTAGAAGATGGGCCAGAGATCGTCGTTCTGGGGATTTAATTCATACTTGCAGGGAAAATCTAGAAGCTGTTAGAAGGCAAATTGACCTTCATTATAACCAAGGCCTGCAGGATAAAGAACATGAACTCAAAGCTGAGCTCGCAAATTTACTTGCAATGGATGAAGAAATGCTCCGTCAGAAGAGCAGACAAGATTGGTTGGACCTCGGGGATAGAAACTCAAGCTTCTTTTACAATGCTATGAGGGCAAGACAAAGCATCAATAATCTAAGTCACCTGGTGGATGTAAATGGAGTTCAGAGCAAATCTTACGATGCTATTAAGAAAGAAGCTGCCCAATACTACGAGAATCTATATACTCAGTCCCATTATTGGAATGTATTCCCAAAGCTTGCCCCTAAGAAGAAAGTTAAGGTGGAAACGGCTAGGTGGATGGAAAGAATAGTCACTCCTGAAGAAATTAAAGAGGCCACCTTTCAGATTGGGGCTACTAAAGCCCCAGGTCCAGATGGATTCAATGGATTCTTTTTCCAACACAACTGGCATCTTATTGGGCATGATGTCGTTGAAGCTGTCCAATCCTTCTTCAAATCTTCTACTTTGCTTAAGCAAGTGAATCACACTTTCCTTACTTTGGTTCCAAAAAATACTAATGCCACATCACTTGGAGATTATAGGCCTATTGCTTGCTGCAATATCATATATAAAATCATTAGCAAAGTGATTTGCAACAGATTGAAGAGAATTATTACTGAATTGGTTTCCCCAAACCAATCGGCGTTCATTCATGGAAGACTGCTCTCTGATTATACTTTGCTTGCTCATGAGCAGATCAGGGACTTTAGCATCCCTATGGGATCCAGGGCATGTCTAAAGTTGGACCTTAGAAAGGCCTTTGACAGTGTTAATAGAGAGTTTGTGTATTATATCTTGCATCAGATGGGTTTCGGGAATAAGTTCATCGGTTGGATAAAGGAATGCATTTCGACTGCATCTTTCTCGGTTATGGTAAATGGGTCCCCTGTGGGCTTCTTTGGGGGAAATAGAGGGATAAGGCAAGGAGATCCTCTTTCCCCATTTCTATTTGTTATTATCATGGAAGCTTTCTCTCTCCTGCTTGCCAAAGCTGTTGCAAAGGGAACTGTCCACCCTATGAAACGAACTGGAACCATATCTCATTTGTTATTCGCTGATGATCTTTTGGTGTTCTGTCATGCAACTAGACACTCACTAATGGGCCTTAAAAACCTGCTTGAGGACTTCAAGAACTACACTGGTCTGGAGATCAACTGGGAGAAGAGCCTTTCCATGTTCAGCAAAGGTGTGAAGAATCCTGGTGAACTTGCTGATTATTTGGGTGCTAAGCGGGCAAATACTATTACTACCTACCTGGGGCTCCCTCTCTCATCCAAATATCCAAAAGCACATATGTACAGCTGCTTGATTGATAAGTGCTGGAAGCGGCTGAGTGGGTGGTCCTCCTCCCTTTTATCAATTGCTGGGCGCATCGAGTTGGTAAGAAGTGTGATTTATGGAATGATTTCTTTCTGGATTCAAGTATATAAAGTACCTGCATCAGTGCTGCGAACCCTGACTTCCATGTGTAGGAAATTTATTTGGGGTGCTACTAAATCTTGGGCATGGAGAGACTCTTGCAGACCTAAGATGGAAGGGGGTGTTGGGCTAAGACTACTTTCTGACTTGAACCTAGCTTCTGGGATTAAATTAACATGGAGATTCCTTCAGGTCAAAGGCCTATGGGCTGAGTACATGCGTAAAAAATATAAGGACTCTTCCAAGTTTTATGTTGCAAAAGGAGATCCCTCTCAATCTGGTACGTGGAAGTTCCTTCTTCACTGCAGAAATCTATCTCAGGGTATTATTTTCAGGAAGGTACGGGATGTGAATGACACGCTCTTCTGGCACGACAATTGGCTCCCTAATGGCCCCTTGAAAAATCTATTCTCTATTCCAGAAGGAGCTAATAGGAGACTTGTTAGCGACTATTGGGATGGAAATTCTTGGATGGATAATGATGAAATTTCTGACTTGAAGCCTCTCCTCCATTAAATCACTTTGTCCCCTGGTGCCGATACTTGGGAATGGAAGCGCGATTCAACCTTCAAATTCAAGGACGCTTGGGACGAAGTGCGTGATAAAGGTACACCATACCCATTCTATAAACTAATTTGGTTTACTAATTCCATCCCAAAAATGTCAATTACCCTTCTACGCGCGTTTAAAGATAAACTCCTTACCAAAGTACGCATGGAAAAATGGTGTGCACTAAACTCTAATGCATGTGAGTTGTGCTCGGATGGTACCCCGGAAACTATTTCTCATCTATTCTTTGAGTGTCCTTATTCCAACTATCTAATGCGTCGAGCTCTCCTTAAGTTGGGTGCTAAAGGACTGTCGTCACTCCTTCTCCCAACTGTTGGGTCTTATTATTTGGAAAAATTTGTAAAGAAGGGGCTCCTTGGTCTGCTTGCTCGGGTTGTGCTTGCTACTGTGGTATATCACCTGTGGAGGGAGCGCAACAGGAGAGTTTTTGAAAAAGTAAGTAAGTCGAAGATCATGCTCTTTGACGACATCTCGGCAGACGTTCGATTGGCTTTTCGTCATATTGAAGAGGTGGAGGATGATGCTTCTACAGCGACAATGAACTGGGACATTCGCCCTTTTGACACGGGCTGATTCTTTTGTTTCTGCGGCTGCCCATTGGCCGAGTAATGCTACAGCGGAAGGCTAGTCTGCGGCTTATACCTTTTGAGAGTTATGCTACAGGCCGAGTAATGCTACAGGCGGAATGCTACAGGTCTAGTAATGCTTGGTGGCACAGCTTTATGCTGGGCGTGATCTTTCTGCGGGGTTCCTTACAATGCTGATGCGCCTCACTCCTCAGCCTATGGCCTAGTTTTGTGCTGTGGGTTAATTTCTTTGCTGGACGCAATAATGAGTGGCATATTGCGGTTTGGCTCTTTGCTAGCACATGCGACTTCTTGCCCTGTAACTCATTTTGTGTCTAGGCCTCTTTTGATTTTTTCAACTCTCTCTTTGGGTTCTTTTGAGAGGTGATGTTTTGATGTGTATGTATTGTATTATAGACTCTGTGGTCTGATCATTGTTACTAGGTAATTTGATCTAGGGTGACGATGCTTGTGTCCTCTCCCCTAGTCATTGCGCCGTGTAATCAGTGACCAACCACCATGTACTGTACCTTTGTTTTTCCCTTTTATATATATACTAACTTATCTTGCAAAAAAAAAAATATATATATTCGATCTATCTCTACCTAGGGCTACAAATAGCTACCAGCCGCAATAATCATTTCCTCTCTATATTTCTTTGCAAACCCTATTAAAACCTAGCCTCCCCTTACGCTTGACTTCTCGTCCTTCCTTTCTCCCTTCCCAAGCCCACCTCCGTGCCAGGTTGACCCAAGTGGAAACCCCATTCTTCCCGACAAACCCCTCAACCACGGCCAAGATCCGGCATGCTCTCCTCCCCGGCGGCTATCACAGCAAATGCTCGCGCTGCCGGAGCCGCCATCCCACAGTCTGCCATCCTCGCCGCCTCCAGAACGCTCGCCATCAACCGCTACGGCCACCCCCCCATCCCGACGTCGACGGCAGCTCGATTTCCACCCGCATCCTTTGCCTCCGACAAGACCCGACGCCCAGTCCGGCGGCCTCCCCTGCTTTTTCTTCGCTCCCCACTGCTGATGCCTTGCCCTTTCCCCTGTTCAAAACAGAGCATCGCCTCCCGCCGCTGCCAACACATCTCCGAGCAACCGCACAGACCCCGCCACTCGCTTCCCGTACTCGACCCATCGCCTTCGACACATCGCTCCCGCCCCGTCGTTGCCGAGCTGCCGCAACTCCGACCTGCTCCCCCTCATCTCCGAGAGCCAACCTTTCACGTGCCGCCCAGCGACTCCGGCCGACGACTCCGCCAGCAAACCGCTCGCTCAGCCGCCTCCCCGTGCGATATACAGCGGCCCGAGCTGCTGTTGACGTTTCTGCAGTGCCACCGTGAGCCTGTGCGGGCTTCTTCTTCCCGCAGCAGCCAGTATTCCCCTCGGCAGCTCGCTGCCGCCCTCCAGCGCGACACAGCGGTTACGCATCCCACCGGCAGCCACCGTGTGGCCGCCTGTCTCCCCAACCGCCGCCGACCCTCGCTGGAACCGCTACCGGCTCTCTCTCTTCCCCTCGCTGCAACACGTGAAGGTTAGCCCACAACGCTTCATCCTGGTTCCCTTGTTTAACTGTGTGCTCCTATAGTATTAAGTTTGGTTCATGTTTTTATATATGAGGAGTAAACTTATAAGCAGAACTTATTATAAGTTAGTTCGGTTATGTAAATTGATAGATTAGTCCTTATAAATATATGCTAGTGGTATATGAAATCAGTATAATACGTTAATGTATATTAAGTTGATTATATCTATGTTATTGTGTCAACAATAGGTTATATGGGTGTAGTAATAGTTTGTATATTGTGTAATTGAATAAGTTAGGGTTGAATTTAGCAGTAGATTTTCCTTAGCTTGATATTATAATATCCACGATGCAGATAAATTAAGTACGCCCCCTTGCGACCGTCTGGGACCTGATGATTCCCTCTTTGTTGCACTACCTGCAGTCAAGGAACCAGGGCGAAGGCGATGCGAACCGTTGTTTTCAGATTTGACGTCGAAAAGTACACGTGACCGTCGAACCAGGTTGGTTTCCCTAACTCGTAGCGACCCACACCGTAGTACAATCGAACCCTAAACTAAAAATGGTCAACTCAAACTAAATTTACTTTCAACTTCTGTAAAATGATTGCCACCGTAGAAAGATCGATCATCGGACAAATTTTCTGTGCATATAGGGTAGTGGTCGATTTAGGCGGAAAGAAACACCAAAATGTGATGATTGACAAATAGGATAGTCCCGATAACCTAGAAACGAACCCTAATAGGATTTGATGAAATTGAGACCTGACACCGTCGCCACGGCACTGTTTCAGACGGACTTCCGTGGACGAGATGCTTGGACGAGACGCTTCGAGAGGACGACACACTCGCCATCGCAGGCAAGTGTATCCCACTTGCACTTTTGGCCGTGCTTAGGCCTTTGTTGGTTAGAATTGTTAATTGTGAACAAAAAGAACCGGACGAGAAATGATAGTGTCCGGGACGACTCTTGACGGCTCAGACTTGACGACGAAGTCTGAGCCTGACAACAACAATTTTTGATACTGTAGGGCTATCATGTGTGTGCGTGTGTGTGGACACCCTAGAATAACCCTTCCCGTCTTGTCACGTCCCGTCCTGTCTTGCACAGCCCGCTGGGCAATAGGGCACTCTCCGAGTGATCCCTTGTACTGATTCACAGCCTGCGGGCAATAGGGCACTCTCCAAGCTAGAGAGAGCGATCCCTTGTACTGATACACAGCCTGCGGGCAATAGAGCACTCTCCAATCTAGAGCGAGTGATCCCTTGTACTATTTGTCTTGTCTTGTCTTCCTTGGGTTTTGGGGTTGGGTTGAGCGTGCGCACGGCAAGAGGGTCTGATCCCCCTCGAACCGTAAGGTGTGAACCCTTTCGTGTCTCACTTGTCTTGTCTCGTCTTGTCCCGTCACGACCCGACTTGTCAAGACACCTGTAGGCTAGTCCCGTAGTTGGTAGCACACGCTACGACTACTACCTATCCCGTTTTACTTTCCTGCTACGTTACTTCCTGTTGTGTTACTCTGTTATAACCACAGCATGCTAATCAACCAGTAAACTGTTGTGTAATAGAACCTCAGCATGCTAATCAACCAGTAAACCGTTGTTTAAAGTTTGGTGCACTTGCAGTAAAGTCTAACCCTTCTTGTAGAATTTACCTGACGTACAGTACTTTCTCTTGGGTGCTGTACGTCAGGTGCTCAGCCAGAGTTCGTGGACAAGGCAGACTCACTGGAGTACGAGGAGCCGAGTACGTCGACCCAGTGTACGTGCCCGACGAGGACCAGACCTAGAGGTATTTTTAGTCGTCACTTTCAGAGGTTACTGTTTTTAGTTGCTTTTAAATATTTTGTTGCCATGCTTAGGCTTCTTTTTAGACTTTGTACTCGTTGGATATTATATCTCTAATTTAATGAATGCAACTTCATTTCTTACTTTCTATTGTTTCGAACTTTATAAATGCAAGAACCTGAAACTTTTTAAAATGGTACCCCTACAGACGCTTATTGGGTCAAAGCTTCTCAGCTCTGGCCTAAGCGGGCCTTAGTCACGCTTCGCCTCCGTCGTTTTTGGAAGCGGGGCATGACATCCTTGCTTTTTGCGTGAAAGAGACTAGACCGTGAAATGATAGCGGTCTAGGCGCAATTTCAAGTTCTAGCTTGACAACGAAGCTAGAACTGCCTTTCGTCATGTCATGTCATGCATTTGCCTGTCACGTTTAATTTCTCTAACGGTACGCATTTTTATTTAAATATCTGCCATGCATTTGCATTTGTACATGTCATCTGATTTGCATGTTGCATCGTAGCACACGCTACAAAATACTTGAACAATCCTTGTTCCCGGCTAGGCACCTGCTATGCGGGCATAACCCTACGCCATACTTGTTGAAAACACTTCCTGGCTCATGATCCAGAAGCGGGCCACATGTGTTGGTTGAAAACCAAAGCCCGATACACGTGGATGGGTCAGGATAAACGATCACTTGAGTGTAAGAGTTGGCCCGTACAGCCTCTCTAGCCAAAAGGCGGAATCCCTGTGCACGACGTGCTACTAGACTAGGACATTCCTTGTGAATGTTTACTTGTTTCCATGTCATGTTATTTATTTCCATGCCATGTTCTCATCTGCCATGCTACATACATGCCATGTCATAACTGCTATTTACTTTACTTGCTGCACTCATTATAAATGTCATGTCATACCATACTTTAGAGTTGCTAGGTTGCCTTTACTTTTCTACTAGTTTCCTTGCACAAAGTCTTGTAGACTTTGCTGACATGTGCCCCTTCTCTTTGGGTGTCGCATGTTAGTTGCTGAGCCAGAGACCGCAGTTGAGGGCGACGAGTTCGTGGAGTTCGTGCCTGATTCCACAGCTGACGTGGAGTACGATGACACCGGTGACCAGTCTTAGTTCTCTCCGTAGTTTCTTTGTTAGTTGCTGTAGCTTTTCGGTGAGTAGCACCATCTTGTTAGTTGCTTTCCTTGTTGGCCATGCTGAGCCCCTTTTTAGACTCTTTTGTTAGCCTGGTGGCTTTTCTGGTGGTTGTTGAACTTTTAATTGGACAGGTGAGATTGATAATTTATTATTCGTCTCTTTCTATTATTCTTGTCTTTGTTCCGTTTCACATTACAGGGACCTGCTACTGAAAGTTGAATGATGCTTATCAGACTTGCAGCTTTGTAGCTTCAAGTCCGAGCGGACCTTCTCACGCTTCGCCTTCATATTTTTGGGAAGCGGACGTGACAGGTTTTGTTGGTGGCCCATGCAGGTCCTTCCACTCTGTAACTGTGACTTAATCGGAACAACGATAAGAATTATAGAATGTCCGATAAATAATTTCGACAACTGAGTCATAGGTTGAGAGTCTGATTGTGTCGTTTTCTGTGTCATTAGATGGCAGGAAGACGGAATATCCGAGCTGCTGGTGGTGTGCCCCCTCGTGTCGAGGAGTCGGACCGAGAGCCCACCAACGGGGAGATTATGCGGATGATGCATCAGATGATGCAGGTGCAGCAGGGCATGCTTCAGAATGCCCAGAATGTTTCGACTGCTCGAGGTGCGCGGCCAGTCCAGAATGTCCCTCGCTCCGAGCCAGGAGCGAAGCAGTTTCGGGAGCTGGGCCCCACTTACTTTGATGGGATCGAAGGACTTCTAGCTGCTGATGAGTGGATCAAGAATATGTAGGACAACCTGAAGATGTCGAAGGTCGACCCGGCTGGATGGGTTGACTTGGCGAAGAGGCAGCTTAGAGATAATGCTTGGAACTGGTGGGATGCTGAGGATGAGATGCTGGTGAAGCCGATATCTTGGGCTAATTTCAAGTCCAGATTCGATAAGGAGTACTTTCCGAAGGCTGCCAGGAGGGAGATGGCACAGCGCTTCATCGACCTGAAGCATGTGAGCTTGACGGTCGACCAGTACCACCATGAGTTCACCAGGCTGAGCCGTTTCACACCGAAGATGGTGCAGGATGCTGATGAGAGGGCCCAGAGGTTTCTGCAGGGGCTCTCTTTGGATCTTCAGAGTTTTGTGTCTTCTTCTGATTTGGAGTCCTATCAGAAGGTTCTGATTTCAGCGAGGAGGCAGGAGCTAATTGTGAACCAGAAGAGAGGCTGTGCTTCTGGAGCTGGGAAGAGGCCTGTGGAGCAGGCCAGGGCAGTGATGAGACCAGGGTTCAGGCCCAATCAGCCGACACAGTTCAAGAGGCCAGGAGGACCTCCTACTCTGAAGACCTTCCTTTTCTGTGGCAAGGTTGGGCATGTCAAGGATCAATGCCGGAAGATGTTGTGACAGTGCTTGGTTTGTGGTGACCCAGCGCATGTCATGAGGGACTACCCGAAGTCCAAGCAGCCTTGGAAGGGACCAATTAGAGCTCAGCCGTTGCAGCAGAGGGCACATGTACCTGCTGGACATGGAGCGCCTCTCGTTCCACAGAAGCAGGCCTTTCAGCAGGCCATGTAGCCGAGGAGGCAGGCTTTCCTGATGACTGCAGTTGAGACTGAGGCGGTGGATGAGGTTATTACAGGTAACCCTCAGTCTAGTTATTTCTTTTCCTAGTTAGTCTCGTTTGTTGGAATCTGTTTGGCTGCTTGTTGTGTTTGCTAGAATAGAATCTGATTGTTAGATTGCTTGTTAGGTGTGATTTTGGTTTACACATTTCCTGCATGAGTCCTCTTTGACTCTGGTATATCGATGTGCATTATTTCCCGGAGCTTCGTGGAGAAGCATTCAGTGTCGACTTCCCCTCTTCCCAAGAGTTGGGATATCGTTACAGGAAATGGCATGATCTCGGTGCATCGTGGTTGCAATTCTTGCCCTTTGGTGGTCTATGGACATGAGCTCTACGCTGATTTCATCGTCCACGACATCATCAACTATGATGCCGTCCTTGGGATAGACTGGCTTGGGAGTTTCTACGCCATGATCGATTGCCGGAGGAAGAAGGTAGTGTTTGTGATTCCAGGCCATCTGGTGTTCGAGTTCAGCCGTGGCAGCAGTTCGCTTGGCCCGGTCAGGTTTTGGGCCAAGCCGGTGGAGATCGTTGCTATGCAGATGGAGAAGTGTAGACCAGCGGGAGTGCATGACTTCGACAACGTCTTCCACGAAGAGATGTCTGGATTGCCGCCCGATCGAGCTCTCGAGTTTTCGATCGACCTTATTCCGGGAGCGCAGCCTATCTCGAAGGCGCCCTATTGCATGGCACCAGCAGAATTGGAAGAATTTCGGAAGCAGCTGGACGAACTTCTTCAGAAGGGTTACATTCATCCCATTGTGTCTCTGTGGGGAGCACCGGTCTTGCTGGTGAAGAAGAAGGACGGTTCGCGTCGCATGTGTGTGGACTACCGGGAGTTGAATGCGGTGACCGTCAAGAATCGATATCTGTTGCCTCGTATAGATGACATCTTTGATCAGCTTGGAGGATCGAGGGTATTCTCTAAGTTGGATCTAAGGAGTGGTTATCATCAGCTGAAGGTGAGGAAGGAAGATGTTCCGAAGACAGCATTCAGGACGAAGTATAGACACTACGAGTTCGTGGTTATGCCTTTCGGTGTAACCAACGCACCCGTAGTTTTTATGAACACGATGTATCTGATCTTCTATGACTTTTTAGACAAGTTTTTCGTTATCTTCATTGATGACATTCTGATCTACTCAAAGTCAGATGAGGAGCATGCATTGCACTTGAGGACTGTGTTGGAGATCTTGAGAAAGCATCGGTTGTATGCTAAGTATTCCAAGTACGAGTTTTGGCTGGACAGAGTTGCTTTTATCGGGCATGTGGTGTCAGGAGATGGTATTTCAGTGGACCCCGAGAAGATCAAGGCTATCAGGGAGTGGCCTGTTCCGCAGTCAGCATCTGAGATCAGGAGTTTCCTTGGATTGGCTGGTTATTACCGGCGGTTCATTAAGGACTTCTCCCGTATTGCCGAGCCGATGGCCAGGCTGACGTGGAAGGATGTACCATTTGTTTGGTCTGATGGCTGTGAGGAGACTTTTGTTGTTCTGAAGGAGAGGCTGACGACTGCCCCTATTCTTACTGTGCCAGATCGGAGTGGAGGATTCGAGATCTTTTGCGATGCTTCCGACAAGGGTCTCGGTTGTGTATTGCATCAGCATGAGCACGTGGTAGCGTAAGCTTCTCGTCAGCTTAAGACCCATGAGAAGAATTACCCGACACACGACTTGGAGTTGGAAGCAGTCGTGTTTGCGCTGAAGATTTGGAGGCACTTCCTGCTGAGTGAGAAGGTGAAGATCTTCACCGATCACAAAAGCTTGAAGTACATTTTTACTCAGAAGGAGCTCAACATGCGACCGCGTCGGTGGTTGGAGCTCATGGCAGATTATGAGATCGATCTGCAGTATCACCCTGGCAAGGTGAATGTGGTTCCGGATGCGCTGAGTAGGCTTCCGGCAGTGATTTTGTTGACTTCACAGTGGAGATTGCAGCAGGATTTTTGCGAGTCTGGTACTGAGATTATTCTTCCTGGAGAGGCCTCTTCGTTGATGTGTATGCAGATACAGTCGACGATCGTGGATAGGATCAAGGCTGGACAGGCTGGAGACCCGAAGTTGGTGAAGATACGTGAGCAGGTGGAAGCCGGTCTGCGGACTGACTTCTTGATTCATAAGGATGGCTCGCTTAGGTATGGAGCTAGGTTGTGTGTGCCAGCTAGAGACATCAGAGAGGAGTTGTTGGTTGAGGCACACAGTTCGCCGTACTCTGTGCATCCTGGTGGTACCAAGATGTATAAGGATCTTCGCCTGAACTATTGGTGGCATGGTATGAAGAGGAGTGCGGCTCGGAGTGTGGCCAAGTGTCTGGTTTGCCAGCAGGTAAAGGAGGAGCATCAGCGTACGGCAGGGTTGCTACAACCGCCTCCGATTCCGGAGTGGAAGTGGCAACACATCACTATAGACTTTGTGACTGGACTGCCTCGGAGTCCGAAGCAGAATGACACGATTTGGGTGATCATGGACCGATTAACCAAATCCGCGCACTTTATTCCTTTCCGAGTAGGATAGTCCACTGAGACGCTAGCGAGGAAATATATAGAGGTAAACCCCTTTTACTTTCCAATTCTATTTCCTTTCCCTAGTTTAGATAGTGATGCAATGTGAATCATGCAGGAGATCGTATGACTTCACGGAGTCCCTGTGAGTATCATGTCAGACAGACACACGAGGTTCACGTCTCAGTTCTGGCAGAGTCTGCAGAAGATTTTTGGTACGAGTCTGAGTTTCAGCACGGCGTACCATCCGCAGACAGATGGCCAGTCCGAGAGGACGATTCAGATCTTGGAGGACATGCTGAGGGCGTGCATGTTGGACTTCAAGGGATCTTGGGAAGATCATCTCCACTATGTTGAGTTTGCCTGCAATAACAGCTACCAGGCAAGTATTGGCATGGCACCTTTCGCCGCGCTATATGGGAAGAAATGTCGATCGCCACTGAGCTCGGATGACATTGGAGACAGGGAGCTGTTAGGACCTGAGATGATCGTGGAGGCAGTGGATGTTGTGAGGAACATACGGGAGAAGCTGAGGATTGCTCAGGACCGTTTCAAGCATTGGGCTGATGCTAAGCGGCGTCATTTAGAGTTTCAGCCAGGTGACCATGTGTTCATGAAGATTTCCCTGAATCGAGGAGTGATTCGCTTTGGGAAACGAGGGAAGCTGAGCCCGAGATACAGTGGACCGTTTGACATTCTGGAGAGAATCGTAGAGGTAGCCTATCGCTTAGCCTTGCCGCCATCGTTGGAAGGAGTTCACGATGTCTTCCATGTGTCGCAGCTTCGTCGGTAGATCAACGATCCATCTCATGTTGTGGATTTCTCGGAGATCACCGTTCGCCCCGATCTGACGTATGACCAGCAGCCAGTGCAGATTTTGGACAGGCGTCAGAAGTCACTTCGGAACAAGACAGTCGATCTTGTTAGGGTGATGTGGTGACACGGCTCGCCAGGAGAGTCCACTTGAGAGAGAGAAGATAAGATGAGAGAGCGATATCTACTTTTGTTCCCTGACACGTGAGTGTTAGGAAATTCCGAGGGAGGAATTTTTCTTAAGGTGGGTAGGATGTAACGACTGGTTTTTTGTCTATGTATTGCCTATTATATATATATATATATATTGGTTGTTCTCTTCCTTGTGTGTTTTTCCCCTGTTGGACGTTTTCTTTCAGTTCCTTCTAATCTTCTACTTTCCGTTGCATATCATGATGGGCTTGGAGTAAGTATTCTTACGATGAGCTTCATAGCGTTCATATATTAGAGCTAGGTTGATCTTAGAATCCATAGGAAACTTTCCGAAGCTTTGCGCTTCAATTCGAGACTTTTCATGACTCGTAGTTGGTTCAAGAAGGAGAACCAACCGACTAGATTGCAATCTAGTCGGTCGGCGACTCTTCAGGAACCGACTAGTTCATCTTGATTATTTCATCTGAGTTACTGTTTACCCTTAGTCGGTCTAAGCACATCCATCGACCGACTAGTTGTGAAACTAGTCGGTTAGAACTTGATCTCAGACCGACTAATTCTGAGTTCTTTCTGACAGCCGAGTTACTGTTTACAGTTAGTCGGTCAAGGAACGACTATCGACAGACTAGTTGAGTAACTAGTCTGTTAGAGTTTCTTCTCAGACCGACTAACACTCAGTACTTATTTGTCTATCATATTCAACCCTTAGTCGGTCTATGAACAATCACTGACCGACTAATTCCTAAACTAGTCGGTTGACGAGCCTTCACAGACCGACTAAATCTGTCTACCCTGTATTGATCCTGTTCACTGTTTGCCTTTTAGTCGGCACAGTTGGACGACCGACCGACTAGTTCCCAAACTAATCGGTCGACCACTCTTCACTGACCGACTAATCTACCCAGAAACCCTAGGTTAAGTTGCAGCCGCCACTTATTCTTTCTATTTAAACCCTATACGTTTTCACTTCTTCCCTCACTTTTCCTAGCCAACGTTCTTCCCCAAATCATTCCCCATCTTCCTCTTGCCTTCCTCCTCCTCCCGTGCTCCCTCTCACCCCCCATTGCACCGGCAACCACCCTACAAGCCGCCGACCGACTCGAAAACCCCTCAATTCTCCTTTTGCTTCAGTTTTCTCCCATCTCCAGATCCGTTATATCTCAGCCGCCAGGAGATCTCTTCAGCCGTAGTTTTCCCGGGATCGCTTCTTCCGTTGCCGTGCTAGAACAGATTTGGCGACGGCAATCCGGATACGTCGAGATCCTCTCCTACATGTAGATTTGTAGGCGTCTTTGATCGTCGATTCTTCCGCTTCATATACGGTTAGTGATCTAACCTTAATCTCCCATAACCCACACTATAAATTTAGAAAACCTAATAAAAATGGATTACTAGACGTTGTAGGATTCCAATTCAAATCCGGATTAGATCATTCAATTCTGATTTTCTGATTTGCCATAACAGTGACCCATTCCCGTAGAATAGCGATTTTTGAGACGACTCTCGTTGATCAACAACCTCGGTACCAGGCAAGCAAAACTTGCCAACCTTGTTTTAGGCCATGCTTTAGGCCATTTCCTTGCTTTTAGCGTGAAAGAGACTAGACCGTGAAATGATAGCGGTCTACGCGCAATTTCAGTTCTAGCTTGACAATGAAGCTAGAACTACCTTTTGTCATGTCATGTCATGCATTTGCCTGTCACGTTTAATTTCTCTAACGCTACGCATTTTTATTTAAATATCTTCCATGCATTTGCATTTGTACATGTCATCTGATTTGCATGTTGCATCGTAGCACACGCTACAAAATACTTGAACAATCCTTGTTTCCGGCTAGGCACCTGCTATGCGGGCATAACCCTACGCCATAATTGTTGAAAACAATTCCTGGCTCGTGATCCAGAAGCGGGCCACATGTGTTGGTTGAAAACCAAAGCCCGATACACGTGGAGGGCTCGGGATAAAGGATCACTTGAGTGTAAGAGTTGGCCCATACAGCCTCTCTAGCCAAAAGGCAGAATCCATGTGTATGACGTGCTACTAGACTAGGACATTCCTTGTGAATGTTTACTTGTTTCCATGTCATGTTATTTGTTTCCATGCCATGTTCTCATCTGCCATGCTATCATACATGTCATGTCATAACTGCTGTTTACTTTACTTGCTGCACTCATTATAAATGTCATGTCATACCATACTTTAGAGTTGCTAGGTTGCCTTTACCTTTCTACTAGTTTCCTTGCACAAAGTCTTGTAGACTTTGCTGACATGTGCCCCTTCTCTTTGGGTGTCGCATGTTAGTTGCTGAGCCAAAGACCGCAGTTGAGGGCGACGAGTTCGTGGAGTTCGTGCCTGATTCCACAGCTGACGTGGAGTACGAGGACACCGGTGACCAGTCTTAGTTCTCTCCGCAGTTTCTTTGTTAGTTGCTGTAGCTTGTCGGTGAGTAGCACCATCTTGTTAGTTGCTTTCCTTGTTGGCCATGCTGGGCCCCTTTTTAGACTCTTTTGTTAGCCTGGTGGATTTTCTGGTGGTTGTTGAACTTTTAATTGGACATGTGAGATTGATAATTTATTATTAGTCTCTTTCTATTATTCTTTTCTTTGTTCCGTTTCACATTACAGGGACCTGCTATTGAAAGTTGAATGACGCTTATCGGACTTGCAGCTTTGTAGCTTCAAGTCTGAGCGGACCTTCTAACGCTTCGCCTCCATATTTTTGGGAAGCGGGGCGTGACACATTGACTGCAAGTAACTCTTCAAGACAGAAGATTGGTGCAAAGACAAAGTAGTGAAGTATAACTTGTGTTGGGTGAGAACAGTTTTCATCCTAACTCCTATAAACAGATTATGATGAAACTGTCTCACCAACAGATTTGTACCGTTCTACTCAGACTGAACTCGGTGTAAATGCTCATGATGATCATGAAAACTAGAGCATTCATTTATAGTTTGTTTTCTAAATATGATTTAGAAGAACGAACTTATTTGAATTGGCCAGAGAGTTTTCAAGGTCAGTGGGAGTGAATAAAATGCATGCGAGGCATCAAGAAGCCGAAACATATACTCTGTCAAAAGTGGTCAAAGAATTTGACACTTTATCAGAAAAGAATATGAACCGTCTAAAATGACCAATAACTTATTTTAAATTATTGCCGTAAGGTAAGATGAGCTGGATGAGATCCAGGAGAGTTAAATATTATGGATTCCGAGGGACCAAGAGAACTGTTTGGATGAGATTCAAATGTATGGTCTAAGATAAACTTTGAAAACCCTTTAAGTCTATATGGTAGATGTTTTAGCAGATCCACTCACAAAGGCTCTGCCACGTGAAGTCTGGAAAGATTTATGTGTAAATGCGGTATGAGATATCAGGATAAATGGGCCTGAGTGCAAGTGGGAGATGTTGGGAGACGTATACCCTCAAGGCAATTTATCTCTGTGTAATTGTACAAATATCTTGTTCAAAATTACAATAAGCTGTATGGTAAGAATTTATCTAAGTTAAATCATAATGTAGTTACCATTAGAAATTAACTTAGGTAATGTCCTGAGACTTAATGGAAGGTCCAACGTGTATCGAGATAAGGATCTCGATCACGTAGAAGTGTTTAACCGTCTGTAGCATAAGTCTAGAAACGTTCGTGGTCGTAGATGTTTCGAAAAAGGGATACAAAAACATGTGATAGACCATCGTGTCTTTGTCTTCATCATGTAACGGTGACGATGATCTCATGATCGTTTGACTTGGCGAAGTCAAATATGAGACACATGTGCTCATTGGAGAATGAGTTCACTGAACGACCCAACAAGAGTTATCATATGTTTATGATTGACCAATCTGTCAATGATAACTCTTAGTTATGATAGGCAAGTGGTCTTTTAACTTGAGGTCAGTGTATGAACCTATACGTGAACGGTGTCACTTAGATCTCTGACCTAGCTTCGAGGCAAATCCTGTCGAAAGGTCTTTGGTTGGGTGACATTTGAAACGTGCGAGGAGAGTAATGACCAAGATAAGATTCGTCTCTCCCAGTCAATGGGAGTTAGTGTCGTAGTGTTAGTTTGGTCTTTAGTGAAAACTCTGGCCAGATTATGTTGGAAGATGTCCAACATTATTTGACTACAGATCGATGGAGACTAACCGGTTTCGAGCTATTAGGGTTGACAGTTTGACCGTACCCTAGGCTTAAGGTTAAACGACATAGTTTTGACGAAGAGACTATAAATACGATATTCATCATGGACATAGCCATGGTCGTCCCGACAACACTCATGTCAATGAGTTAACCACATAAGTATGATACTGAAACATGGATGGCACCTGCTGCTCGCAGTTATTACCGTCTGGGGCTTCGAGCCCCACCTGTAGTAGGGTCAGGCTGTAGGGTCTCACACAGAGTGCGGCCTTCATCTAGCAATAGTTAGAAACATTAGTGAGAATATGCCTTTGATGCAAGGGATTGAAATCTGCGAAGAGTTTGCAGTTAGCCTCTGCAATCGGGATAAATGATCCTGAGTGTAAGAGGATGATTTTAAGCTTAGATAGGGACTATTTTGCATATGATGCAAAGTGAGTTAAATGTGTTATAAATTGTTTACGACAATATTTAATACACTAAATCAACGAAAAGGCTACCTATGAGACGGAAAGTCCCGGCCTAAACATAGGTTCGAATGGTGCCCAAATCGGACACCAAATGCACACGTTATGGCCAAAATCATCATGATACGTAGGGGTTTGACGTGTGTTTATATTTCATATATTCACACACGTCTTACTTTGTGTTTTTCTGTTGTTTTCCGTCGTCTCGTATCCGTTTTCTCGTATTTTCTCGTTATCTTTCACTTTTCGTGTTTTTGTGTGTTTGCAGGAGTTTGCCAGCATAGGAGACACATAACGAAGATATCTTAAGTCCCCGGAGCAACGGGAGGAGTCACGTGTGATCCAGGGGGTCAAACGACGAAGATCTCCATCTTTCAGCCCCCACCCGATCGGGTGGATACGCCAACCGATCGGGTGATGCACACGTGCACGACTCGGACAACCGCTGAAGCAACGGGAGTATCAATCGGCCGGGTCGGAGACCGGTTTAGCCCGACTTTTCTCTCTGGAAAATTGGAGCTGAAATCCAACCGATCGGATGATCTTCACCCGATCGGTTCATCTGTAGCCGTTTCCTCGAAGAGATGACCCGGAGAGCTCACCCGATCGCCAGCAGACCGTGCCAAAACTTCCGAAGTTACTGTCTTTTGAGCGACGGTTCCAACCGATCGGTTGATTTAGCAACCGATCGGTTCACCCGACGACGCCAAGATCCAAACGGCTAGAAGCTTCCGCCAACCGACCGTGTCGCCTGACCGAGTGAAGTTTGAAGATCGATGTCGAAGTTTGCAGCAGGTCACCCGATCGGGTGATGCTTCACCCGATCGGGGATGTCATTTTCTATATATAGATGCCCTAGGTTTCCAGAAACGGGGAGTTGTATTTTTTTACTGTTTTCCTCTCTTGTGACGGTTGTAATTTCGTTGTTATTTGTAAGTGTTTGATTTTAACCAAACTTTGATATTATCTTAATTGCATTGCTATTACTTCATTCCAATCGTCTGATTATGTATTTAACGGTCGATTTTCATTTAGATTGCTTTTTGCTTAATATGTGTGAGTAGTTCCCCAATCTGGGATTTTGGTGGAAACCCCTTCGTGGGTTCTCCCTGATGCATCCATAGGACTAGGAAATCGATAGGGATTAGGAATCTATTGGTTAAGCGGGGTGTTTTATTGTCATCGGCGGGAAAATGACCGCCTTTGACCGTTGGGCCAAGGGGGAATAAACCTAGCGGTTGACTCCTTAGCCATAGCTCACGGCCTTAGCGTAGACATCGAATCCTAGCGCGCAGGAGCGACAGGATGAGATGTTGGGAGTTATCATTGCGAGCTTAGTGCTCACGGAGTCGGTCAGTGTTAATGGACATGGGAATGCCCACTGACCAAACCCGGGTAGTCCGGCGTATCATCCTAGACACCGACCGGAATATCGGGCCCATGGGACATTGGTACCACTCTTAGGCAACGTCTCACCAAGAGACCCTAATTCCGATCGTTATCCTATCTGTCGGCTGTGTTAGCGAGAATCACATGATAGGGTGGAAACCGAAGTCCCGGGTTTTCCTTTATTATTGTTTAACCCCTTACCTATGATTCGTGACAAACCATCATTCGATTCGGGCTAGCTCACCCCTAGGATGAATTCGGTCCTTTCTGACACAAGCACAACCACGCCTCCCTGTGTTCGACCCCCAAGCCACACTATAACATCGTGCACTTGCGGTTATAAATATTTAAATCTCACGCCCCCAATCACATATTATTGCACACTTGCATGTCGCAAACGTGGGGGACGTCAGGGGTCAGCCCAAGCTGTTGGTCTGAACCTAGCCCTCCAGCCTGCTATAGGAGGAGGGCCTGCACCAATAAGGCGAGCATGCGCCTGCCTGTAGTTGCAGCCGCATGCGCAGGCGGGCGGGCGCCCGCTCCATGCAGGTGCGGCCCACCTGCTGGGCTCGTGCGACGCACGTGCCTCGAGGCACGTGTGCTGCACGTGGCACGGGCAACGGGGCCCACACGCATCCTAGCGCTGCGTGAATTTTTGGTAGCTAGCCTTGTTGCATTTTTGGTGGTTGGGCTGATCTTTGGGCAATTGTTTGAGGGGTCAAATGGACTCCGATTGACTCGCCGTTTTTCCTACACGTTGACGGTTCAGCGCCCTTTGATTTGATAAGTTGTATCAAGATTGAAGCTCAACCGTGAGGGAGTTAAAATTCATGAAAGTTTGGCCTTTATGAAAGGTAAACTAACTTGAATTTATTAATTCCAATACATTAGTCCCACATCGAAAGTGGAGTAAAGGGGAGGGGTCAGCCGCCTATATAAATAGGGGTCTTCTCACCTCCTCTAAATTCGTCCGAAGCTCTAGATTTGAGCAGCTCCCAAAAATGTTGGAGCACGCTCGGATCTAAGCTTAAAATTAAATTCGCTTCTCCCTAAATTTCTGTCTTGCTCCTGAAGGGCTATAACAAAGCCACAAAGGGGTTCAGATCCGATCCGGAGTCTTGGCGAAGGATCACACTCAGGTGGAAATTTCTTCGGTGCATGGTTGGCTCGATGACAAGGGGATTGTTTACCTCGGGGCGTGGAGCAATTCGAGGATCGGTTCGAGGGTGCAAGGTGGCTCAGCTTCGTGGAGCGGAAGGCTGTGCGGTACACCTTGCATGCACCAATGCAAGGTTCTGGGTATGTAATTTAGAATATTTCTTTTAATTAAGTCACAATAGCTTTGATCCTTCTTAGGGTGGTCAGATCCACCTCAAGTTTCCATAGATCCTGGCTCAAGGGTCTAGTTTCCTTAGGGCTTCGCTAAATTGTTTAGCAAATTCTTATTTCTGTTGCTTTTCTTCTACTTCTGTAGTCTGTTTGACTCAAGACGTGCACAGTAAAGTGCCCTAAGGGTCCTACAAAAACCAATAAGTTTTGCTTCCATGAGCCTTCGTAAAGTCTACAGAAACTGTCCCTTCAAAACTCCCCTCAAAAAGGATCCGGCCCTCAGAGAAGTTTTGGGAAAACTAAACTTACGTTGATGCAATTGGCTCCTAAAACGAGCGTCAGCCGTAAGTCGAAGGGGCTACTCTTACACCACTGGATGACTCTCCTAAAACGAGCATTCAGCCGTAAGTCAAAGGGGCCACCCCTTCCCCATTGAACGACTCTCCTAAAACGAGCGTTAGCCGTAAGTCGAAGGGTCCACCCCTTCGCCACTGAACGGCTCTCCTTCAAACAAGCATAAGCCAAAAGTCGATGGGGCCACCCCTTCGCGACTGAATGACTCCTTCAAACGAGCGTCAGCCGTAAGCCAAAGAGGCCACCCATTCGCCACTGAACAACTCACCTAAAACGAGCGTTCAGTCGTCAATCGAAGGGGCCACCCTTCGCCACTAAACGCCTCTCCTAAAATGAGGGTTCAGATGTAAGTTGAAGGGGACACCCCTTCTCCACTGAACGACTCTCCTAAAACGAGTGTCAGCCGTCAGTCAAAGGGGCCACCCCTTCGCCACTGAACCACTATCCTAAAACGAGCGTCAGCCATAAGTCGAAGGGGCCATCCATTCACCACTGAACAACTCTCCTAAAACGAGCGCTAGCCGTAAGTCGAATGGGCCACCCCTTTGCCACTGAACGACTCTCCTAAAATGACCATTAGCCATAAGTCGAAGGGGCCACCCCTTCACGACTTAATGACTCCTTCAAACAAGCGTCAGTCGTAAGTTAAAAAGGCCACCCCTTTGCAACTGAACGACTCTCCTAAAACGAGCATTCAGCCGTAAGTCAAAGGGCAACCCCATTGACACTGAACGACTCTCCTAAAACGAGCATCAGCTGTAAGTCGAAGGGGCCACCCCTTCACGACTAAACGACTCCTTTAAACGAGTGTCAGCTGTATGTCGAAGGGGCCATCCCTTCACGACTGAACGAATCTCCTAAAATGAGCGTTTAGCCATAAGTCAAAGGGGCCATCCCTTCGCTACTGAACGACTCTCCTAAAACGAGCGTTCAGTCGTAAGTCGAAAAGGCTACCCCGTCGCCACTGAATTGCTCTTCTAAAACAAGCGTTTGCCGTAAGTCGAAGGGTCCAGCCCTTCGCGACTAAACAACTCCTTTAAATCAACATCAGCCGTAAGTCGAAGGGGCCACCCCTTCGCGACGGAATGACTCCTTCAAACAAGCGTCAGCCATAAGTCGAAGGGTCCACCCCTTCACGACTGAACGACTCTCCTAGAACAATCATCAGTCGTAAGTTGAAGGGGCCACACATTCACGACTGAACGGATCTCCTAGAAAGAGTGTCAGCCATAAGTCGAATGGACCACACCTTCGTGATTGAACGACTCTCCTAGAAAGAGCGTCAACCGTAAGTCAAAGGGGCCACCCCTTCACGACTGAATGACTCCTTCTGATGAGCGTCAGCCGTAAGTCGAAGGGGCCACCCCATCGCCACTGGACGACTCTCTAAAAATGAGCATTAGCTGTAAGTCGAAGCGACCACCCCATCGCCACTGAACGAATCTCCCAGAACGTCTTCAGCCATAAGTCGAAGGGTCGCCCCCTCGCCTCTGAGAGATTCTCACAGAACGTCCTCTACCATAAGTCAATTGGCCATCCTTTCATCGCTGAACGACTCCCATTTCATTGACCATGAGTCGGGTGAATCTCACCAACGCCAGGGAACATGGTGGTCAAAATTTTAAATGAGGTTCGATGGTTTATCCTCGATCACCCCGAAGCAGCACCTAACCCATCGAAAGGGACCATCAGGCATTAAGACCACCACGGGGTGTGAGCGACAACAAACAAAGAGAGGCAATGGCATATAAAGTTACACATGCCAATTCTCATGTCTCTTCCCATTGCAAAACATTTTTTTCATTTACATCAGGACCTATACATTCAAAATTTCTACAGCACCGAGATCTTACATCGGCCGTTCATGCCCTTGATCTCCACCCAGCATGGCCGTAGACTCTGGGGCCCCATAGCGCACGCTCTTTGTCACGCCCCGCTTCCCAAGAATATGGAGGCGAAGCGTGAGAAGGTCCGCTCAGACTTGAAGCTGTGAAACTGCAAGTCTGATAAGCGTCAATAGACATTAAATGGCAGGTCCTTGCAAATGCGATACGAAACAAAGATAATAATAAAGGAAATGAGACAAAAAGCAATCTCAGAATATCCATAAAATAAGTTCCAACATCGCAGAAAAGCCACCAGGCCAAAAGAAAAGAGTCTAAAAGGCCCCAGCATGGCCAACAAAAGTACAACGTACAGAAAACAAAGTAATGGTGCTACGCACCGACAACTAACAGCAACCTAAAGCAAGCAACTCAGAATAGTCTCTAAGACTGGTCACCGGTGTCCACCAACTCCTCGTCAAACATAGGCTCCGGCTCAGCGTCAGCAAACACCTCATCCTCAGCTACGGTCTCTGGCTCAGGGTCTAACATGTGACACCCAAACGAGCAAGGGGCACATGTCAGCAAGTCTACAAGAGACTTGTGCAAAGAAACTGAAAGTAAAAGTAGAGCAACCTAGCAGTTCTAGCATGATGCAATGACATGGCAGATATAGCATGAGTGCAACAAGTAAAGTAAGGTACGAGCATGGCATGGCAACTGGCATTTAAATCATGGCATGGATATCAAGTTTTGCAAGAACAAACACAAGGACAAGGACAATTCTAGTAAGCACGTCGTGCACAGAGATTACGCCTTTTGGCTAGAGTGGCTGCGCGGGCCAACTCCTAAGCTCAAGTGATCGATTATCCCTACCCCTCCACGTGTATCAAGCCAGGGCCTTACCCCCGAACACGGAATGCTCTCTTTTGGATCACAAGCCAGGAAGTGTTTTTCAATATGGCATAGGGGTGCACCTAGCCTGAACAAGGAAGTACAAGTATTGTAGCGTGTGCTACGAATGCAACATTCAACTTGGATGACATGTAAGATGCAATGCATGTCAGATAATAGTTTAAGTGCGTACAGATAAGAAATTTAAACGTGGTAGGCAACAATGCATGAATGACATGGCAGGGTGACAGATCTAGCTTCGTTGTCAAGCTAGGTCTTAAAGTTGCGCCTAGACAGCTATCATTTCACTGTCTAGTCTCTTTTACGCTAAAAACAAGGAAGTGGCCTAAAACATGGCCCTAAGTAAAAGTTGGCAAGTTTCACTTGCCTGCAAGTCAAACGTCTGAAAAACACCGTCCAAAGAGTCCCAAATCACAAATAACCTACGTGCACAAATCAACCTGCCTACAGTCCCATTTAATTAATCTTGATTAGTGAATTTAAAACACTTAAAACATCAATTTTAGTCTTGATTAACAGGCAATAGGTTGGGGGGTCCTAGGGGTGCAAAGCGTTACCTCAACACGACGCGAAAGCTACACTGGCGTCGGGTAGCGACGCCAGGGGTTGGAATATAAAAACGCGCTCCTAGTCCAGATTCCAAAATAGATTCCTCGCTCGAATAGTCTGGGCAGCAACCAGAACAACGAACCAAGATTACAAAGCTAGAACGTGCGACGACGGGCTACGACGTGTCGCAACGTTGTAATCGGCAAATCCACGAAGAGAAGACACCTAGGTGGGACCCACAGTAGTGCTAGGGAACAATGGGGGACCCACAACACCTATGGAGAACTTAGCGGGCCCACGATGGCAAGCGGTATGGAAGTTGCGGCGTTGCGATGAACGTCGCTCGGTCAGACCGAGCCGCTGTGAGGGATTCTCTCGGTCAGACCGAGAGAACACAGCAGCCGTCATTCACAGTGCTGCGGAGATGCGTTGCAAGGCGGGGGCTCTCGGTCAGAGCGGGCCGGTGTGAGGAAATCCTTCGGTCGGGCGCTTGGGGAGTGGGGGCTGCAGCGATGCGGGCTGCAACGGAGCGAGGGTTGGTGCGGTGCGGGATTGTGCGTCGGTCAGACCGATGGAAGGAGTCGGTCGGGCGCTTACGGAGCAGGGTTGTAACGTTGCAAGTTTCAACAGAGCGGGATGCGAGGCGATGCGGGCGGGGCGCTTCGATCAGACTGAGGGAAGCTCTCGGTCGTAGCGGGTGCGGGGCAGGCGTTGCAACGTGTAACGACTGCTTTTCATGTATCTGGATTTTATATATTATAATATATGTTTTGGTGGATTTTCTCCTCATGTGTGGTTTTCGTCTCCGTAGCTTTCATTTTCGATCGATTCGTCGTGTTTTCTCGTTTCCCCCTTAGGATCGTCGATTTCGAAGTATGTCACTCGTGACGGACTTCATAACGGTCGTATTTAACTAATAGATCAAGCCTAGAAGTCTTAGGAATCGATCCCGGGGCCCCGCGCTCCGTATCGGAACTTTTGGTGCTCATTAGCCGGTGTAAGAAGGGCCACCGACCGACTAGATGACGATCCAGTCGGTCGGCAATCCTTCTTGGACCGACTAGTTGGCTTTCTAAAATTATTCAGGAGTTACTGTTTATCGTTAGTCGGTCTAAGAATGTTGGTTGACCGACTAGGTTGCAAACTAGTCGGTCAGCAATGCTTCTTGAACCGACTAACTCATCATCTTAATTTTGTATCAGTTACTGTTTACCCTTAGTCGGTCTAAGAACGTTCATCGACCGACTAGATGCTAAACTAGTCGGTCAGTATTTGTTCATGGACCGACTAACTCTAAATCCTATTTTTCGTTCAGGAGTTACTGTTTACACTTAGTCGGTCTGCGTTGGTCGACCGACCGACTAGTTGCCAAACTAGTCGGTCAGTGGTTGTTCTTTGACCGACTAACCAGTGTTAAAACCCTAATTTCTGGGCAGCCGCCAGCCCAACCTATTTATACCCAACCCAAACGTTTTCATCTTCTCCAACACGACCCAAAACCCTAAAATCTTCCCCCTTGAGCCCCCATCTTCCTCCAAGCTTAAATCCTTCATTCCAAGCCCTAAATCCATCATCCAATCCATCCATTCACCCTATCTACCTCTCATCTTCCCCAAAATCTCACCCAAATCCATCAAATCCCCAAAATCCTCCGAAACCCTAGTTTCCCAAAACTTCTCCATTTGCTTCCAGATCTGATCCTAGGGTTCTCCGGAGTGTTTCTTCCGCCTCCTCTCGGTAAGAAATCGATCTACCGTTGTTTTATAACTTATTTATAATTTTGGTGAAACCCTAATTAATTTCATGTGTTTGGTGTTTGTTTCCCCCATAACAGCGATTTCCCCGTAGGTAGCATCCGTGAGACGAGGTTGATCGTCATCCCCGGTGCTAGGCAAGTGAAACTTGCCACTTAGGGTTTAGGCCATGTTTTAGGCCATTTTCTTGTTGTAGGCGTAAAAGAGACTAGGCGACGAAATGATACTCGCCTAGGCGCAAATTGGGGAATTAGCTTGACAACGAAGCTAATTCCGTCATATAGCATGTTGCACAATTTCCATGTCACGTTTACTTTCCATTAACGGTACGCAAATTAAATGTCATGTCATTGCATTGTTTTGGTGATCCCGTGATTGCGTAGCTTTGCTACACTACTTGTGTTACCTGGCTCGTGTTCCAGAAGCGAGCCCTGTAGTTGGAAACCCCAACGCTCGATATTGAATTGTGAACTAAGAAACAAGCTCCCGTGCGGGGCAACCCTGGCTCACTTGCTGGGCTCATGTGCAGGGACCCTGGCTTGTTTAGTGCGGGATGGGGTGAGGGTTAAGCGGCCATTCAACTGGGAGTCTGTTTGATCAACAACTGCAGTTGTAAGGCGTAAACTCTTTGGGGTGGGGTAGTGTTTGGGGCCGATCGGACTGACATGCTAGCCATTCAGCGAAGGGCGCAAACATCTACAAAACAACCGTGAAATGTGATTTGTGTTTAGTGCCGATCGGTCTGAAATGCTTGCCATTCAGCGAAGGGCATAAACACCTTCAAAATGTGAATTGATTGAGATTGATAGTAGCGTGGCTACTCTTGTCTTGTCTTGTCCCGATGATTGTTCTCTTGTACAAATCGTCTTGCCATGTTTTAAATTGTGCACTCATGTTATAACTGCCATGTCATGCATACTAAACTGCTAGGTTGCTAGTTGCCTTACTTTCAGTTTCCTTGCCCAAGTCTTTTAGACTTGCTGACATGTGCCCCTTTACTCTTTTGGGTGACACATGTTAGATCCTGAGCCCGAGTACCTCGTTGAGGACGAGGTGTTTGCTGACGCCGAGCCCGAGCCTGTGTTTGACGGGGAGTACGTGGACACTGGGGACCAGTCCTAGTGTCTTCGTTGTGTTTTACTTTTGTTTAGACAGTTGTTTGTTATCGGTGCGTAGCACCTATACTTTGTTATGTTGATGCTTTTGTTGGCCTTGTTCTGGGCCCTTAGACTCTTTTCTTTTATCCTGGTGGCTTTTCTGGATGTTGAACTTATTTTCTTGTTGGACAATGTTTGAGATGCGAATTTTATTTCAGTCTCTCCTTGTGTTATTATTGTTATTCTGTTGTGGTTACAGGGACCTGTTTATGTATTGTGGACGCTTATCGGGTTTGGGGCTTCGCAGCTCCACTCTCGTGCGGACCTTCTCACGTCTCGCCTCCATTTTAGGGAAGCGGGGCGTGACAGGTTTTAGTGGTGGCCCATGCAGGTCCTTCTGTAACTGCGATTTTTGGAATATCGATAATAATATTAGAATGTCCAATAAATTAAGTTCGACGTCCGATGTCATAAGCTATGAGTCTAATCTGATTTGTTCTCCGTGTCACTAGATGGCAGGAAGGCGTTTCACCCGTGGTGGGGGCAGTGGTGCGCTCCCTCATGATGAGGAGCCCGAGCGGGAACCCACCAGCGGTGAGATGATGAGGATGATGCTCCAGATGATGCAAGTGCAGCAGGGCGTGCTTTTGCAAGTCCAGAATGCTCCACTTGCTCGAGCTGCCCGGGCTCTTCCGGATGCCCCTCGCTCTGAGCCAGAAGCGAAGCAATTTCGGGAGCTGGGTCCCGCATATTTTGATGGTTCTGAGGGTCCTCTGGCTGCCGATGAGTGGATTCGGAACATCGAGGACAATCTGAAGATGGCCAAGATCACCCCGGCTGGATGGGTTGATTTGGCGAAGAGGCAACTCAAGGATAACGCCAGGAATTGGTGGGATGCGGAAGAGAAGATGTTGGTGGAGCCGATTGCTTGGGCTACCTTCAAGGCCAGAATTGAGGGTGAGTTCTTTCCAAAGGTTGCCAGGGAAGAGATGCTGCAGCGTTTTATCTATTTGAAGCAGGGGAACTCGTCGGTGGACATGTATCACCAAGAGTTCATGAGGCTGAGTCGGTTTGCGCCAAAGATGGTGCAGGATGCTGAGGAGAGAGCTCAGAGGTTCCTGCAGGGGCTTGCTTCGGAGCTCCAGAGTTTTGTGACCTCCTCTGACCGGGAGTCTTATCAGAAGGTTCTGGTAGCAGCCAAGAGGTAGGAGCTGCTTGTGAACCAGAGGAGAGGGTCCGTTGTTGGTGCTGGGAAGAGGCCTGTGGAACAGGCGAGAGCTGTGGTTAGACCTAGATTCAGGCCTAATCAGTCTGCTCAGTTTAAGAGGCCAGGAGGGCCTATTTTGAAGACTTGCCATTTCTGCGGCAAGCCTGGCCATATCAAGGATCAGTGTCGGAAGTTTTTGGGCCAGTGTCTGGTATGCGGAGATGCTTCCCATGTCGCGAAGGATTGTCGGCATGCGGGTCCACTGCGGAGGGCTCCTGTTGCAGCTCAGCCGTTGCAGCAGCGAGCGTCTGTTCCTGCTGGGCGTGGAGCGGCTCTTGTTCCGCAGGGGCAGGCTTTTCGGCAGGCTGTTCCGCTGAGGAGGCAGGCTTTTCTGATGACCGCTGTGGAGAGCGAGGCTGTGGATGAGGTTATCGCAGGTAATCCTCAATCTAGCTGTTACTTTCCTAGCTGGTTTTGATTGTTAGATTGTGTTGTTTGCTTGAACATGTTTGTCTGCTAGACTAGGGTTTGATTGTTAATTGATTGATTAGGTGTGATTTTGGTGTGCACATTTCCTGCACGAGTCCTCTTTGACTCTGGTGCATCGATGTGCATTATTTCTCGGAGCTTCGTGGAGAGGCATTCCTTGTCGACGTCCCCTCTTCTGAAGAGTTGGAATATCGTTACAGGGAATGGCGTAGTCTCGGTGCATCGTGGTTGCAATTCTTGCTCGTCGGTGGTCTGTGGACATGAGCTTTTCGCTGATTTCATCGTCCACGACATCATCAACTATGATGCAGTTCTTGGGATGGACTGGCTTGCGAGCTTCTATGCTACGATTGACTGCAGGAGGAAGAAGGTGGTGTTCAAGATTCCCAGACATCAAGTGTTTGAGTTCAGTCGTGGTAGCAGTTCGCTTGGTCCTGTCAGATTTCGGGCCAGGCCGGTGGAGGCTGTGGCTATGCAGATGGAGCTGGAGTGGCCAGCTGTGGTGCGAGATTTTGGCGACGTCTTCCCCGAGGAGATGTCTGGTTTGCCGCCTGATCGAGCTCTGGAATTTTCTATCGATCTTGTTCCAGGTGCGCAGCCGATTTCGAAGGCGCCGTATCGTATGGCACCTGCAGAATTGGAAGAATTGCGGAAGCAGTTGGATGAGTTGTTGCAGAAGGGTTATATTAATCCTAGCGTGTCTCCGTGGGGAGCACCGGTGTTGCTGGTTAAGAAGAAGGATGGTTCGCGTCGCATGTGCGTGGACTATCGGGAGTTGAATGCGGTGACCATTAAGAATAAATACCCGTTGCCTCGCATCGATGATATTTTTGATCAGCTTGGAGGTTCGAGGGTGTTTTCTAAGTTGGATCTGAGAAGTGGTTACCATCAGTTGAAGGTGAAGAAGGATGATGTTCCGAAGACAGCGTTCAGGACGAAGTATGGACACTATGAGTTCGTGGTTATGCCTTTCGGCGTAACTAACGCGCCCGCAGTTTTCATGAATCTGATGAACCTGATTTTCTACGACTTTCTGGATTAGTTTGTCGTTATCTTTATTGACGACATTCTGATCTATTCGAAGTCGGAGGAAGAGCATGCCTCGCACTTAAGGACGGTGTTGGAGATTTTGAGGAAGCATCGGTTGTATGCTAAGTTTTCGAAGTGCGAGTTTTGGCTGGATCGAGTTGCTTTTCTCGGGCATGTGGTGACTGGAGATGGTATTTCAGTGGATCCCGAGAAGATTAGGGCCATCAGGGAGTGGCATGTTCCGTCGTCGGCGTCTGAGATTCGGACTTTCCTTGGACTTGCTGGTTATTATCGGCGATTCATTAAGGACTTTTCTCGTATTGCTGAACCGATGACCAGGTTGACGCGAAAGGATGTTGCTTATGTTTGGTCGGGTGATTGTGAGAGTGCTTTTGGTATTCTGAAGGAGAGGTTGACGACTGCCCCTATTTTGGTTGTGCCTGATCGCAGCGGTGGATTTGAGATCTTTTGCGATGCTTCTGGCAAGGGTCTCGGTTGTGTGTTGCATCAGCACGGGCATGTTGTGGCGTATGCGTCTCGTCAGCTTAAGGTTCATGAGAAGAATTACCCGACGCATGATTTGGAGTTGGCTGCCGTTGTGTTTGCTCTTAAGATTTGGAGGCACTTCCTGCTGAGTGAGAAAGTGAAAATTTTCACCGATCACAAAAGCTTGAAGTATATTTTCACTCAGAAGGAGCTCAACATGCGACAGCGCCGATGGTTGGAGCTTATGGCGGATTATGAGATTGATTTGCAGTTTCACCCTGGCAAGGTGAATGTGGTTCCGGATGCTTTGAGTAGGCTTCCAACGGTGATGATTTTGACCTCGCAGTGGAGATTGCAGCAGGATTTTTGTGAGTCTGGCGTGGAGATTGTTCTTCCTGGAGAGGCTTCGTCGTTGATGTACATGCAGGTACAGTCGACGATCGTGGATCGGATTAAGGCTGGCCAGGCTGAGGATCCGAAGCTGGTAAGGATTCGGGAGCAGGTGGAAGCCGGTCTGCGGACTGACTTTTTGGTTCATGAGGATGGCTCGCTGAGGTTTGGAGCCAGGTTGTGTGTGCCTGCTGGGGATATCAGAGAGGAGCTGATGGTGGAGGCACACAGTTCGCCGTATTCTGTGCATCCTGGTGGCACCAAGATGTACCAGGATCTTCATCTGAATTATTGGTGGCATGGTATGAAGAGGAGCGTGGCTCGGAGTGTAGCCAAGTGCTTGGTTTGCCAGCAAGTGAAGGCGGAGCATCAGCGTTCGGCCGGGTTGCTACAACCGCTTCCGATTCCGGAGTGGAAATGGCAACACATCACTATGGATTTCGTGACTGGACTACCTCGGAGTCCGAAGCAGAATGACGCGATTTGGGTGATCGTGGATCGATTGACCAAATCTGCGCACTTTATTCCGTTCCGAGTAGGACAGACCACTGAGGCGCTAGCGAGGAGATATATGGAGGTAAAATTCTTTTTACTCTCCGTTTTATTTCCTTTTTCCTAGTTTGGATAGTGATGTAACGTGAATCGTGCAGGAGGTTGTGCGGCTTCACGGAGTCCCCGTGAGTATCGTGTCTGACAGAGACACGAGGTTCACATCTCAGTTCTGGCAGAGTTTGCAGAAGAGCTTGGGTACGCGTCTGAGTTTCAGCACGGCGTACCATCCGCAGACGGATGGCCAGTCCGAGAGGACGATTCAGATTTTGGAAGACATGCTGAGGGCGTGCATGTTGGATTTCAAGGGTTCGTGGGAGGACCATCTGCATCTGGTGGAGTTCTCTTACAACAACAGCTTCCAGGCGAGTATTGGCATGGCGCCTTTCGCCACTCTTTATGGGAGGAAATGTCGATCGCCATTGAGTTGGGATGACGTTGGTGATCGGGAGTTGTTGGGACCTAAGATGATCGTGGAGGCCGTGGATATCGTCAGGAATATTCGGGAGAGGTTGAGAATTGCTCAGGACCGTTTTAAGCATTGGGCGGATGCTAAACGTCGTCCTTTGGAGTTTCAGCCGGGCGACCATGTGTTCTTGAAGATTTCCCCGAATCGTGGTGTGATTCGTTTCGGGAAGCGTGGGAAGTTGAGCCCGCGATACATTGGGCCATTTGATGTTTTGGGGAGGGTTGGCGAGGTAGCGTATCGCTTGGCCTTGCCGCCGTCTTTGGAAGGAGTTCACAATGTTTTCCATGTGTCGCAGCTTCGTCGATACATTAGCGATCCGTCTCATGCGGTGGATTTTTCGGAGATTACCGTTCGCCCCGATATGACGTATGACCAGCATCCAGTGCAGATTCTGGACAGGCGTCAGAAATCGCTTCGGAACAAGATTATCAATCTTGTGAGGGTGATGTGGCGACACGGCTCACCTGGAGAGTCTACTTGGGAGAATGAGGATGAGATGCGAGAGCGTTTCCCACTTTTGTTTCCGGACTCGTGAGTTTTTGGGAATTCTGAGGACGGAATTTTCTTAAGTTGGGGAGGATGTAACAACTGCTTTTCATGTATCTGGATTTTATATATTATAATATATGTTTTGGTGGATTTTCTCCTCATGTGTGGTTTTCGTCTCCGTAGCTTTCATTTTCGATCGATTCGTCGTGTTTTCTCGTTTCCCCCTTAGGATCGTCGATTTCGAAGTATGTCACTCGTGACAGACTTCATAACGGTCGTATCTAACTAATAGATCAAGCCTAGAAGTCTTAGGAATCGATCCCGGGGCCCCGCGCTCCGTATCGGAACTTTTGGTGCTCATTAGCCGATGTAAGAAGGGCCACCGACCGACTAGATGACGATCCAGTCGGTCGGCAATCCTTCTTGGACCGACTAGTTGGCTTTCTAAAATTATTCAGGAGTTACTGTTTATCGTTAGTCGGTCTAAGAACGTTGGTTGACCGACTAGGTTGCAAACTAGTCGGTCAGCAATGCTTCTTGAACCGACTAACTCATCATCTTAATTTTGTATCAGTTACTGTTTACCCTTAGTCGGTCTAAGAACGTTCATCGACCGACTAGATGCTAAACTAGTCGGTCAGTATTTGTTCATGGACTGACTAACTCTAAATCCTATTTTTCGTTCAGGAGTTACTGTTTACACTTAGTCGGTCTGCGTTGGTCGACCGACCGAATAGTTGCCAAACTAGTCGGTCAGTGGTTGTTCTTTGACCGACTAACCAGTGTTAAAACCCTAATTTCTGGGCAGCCGCTAGCCCAACCTATTTATACCCAACCCAAACGTTTTCATCTTCTCCAACACGACCCAAAACCCTAAAATCTTCCCCCTTGAGCCCCCATCTTCCTCCAAGCTTAAATCCTTCATTCCAAGCCCTAAATCCATCATCCAATCCATCCATTCACCCTATCTACCTCTCATCTTCCCCAAAATCTCACCCAAATCCATCAAATCCCCAAAATCCCCCGAAACCCTAGTTTCCCCAAACTTCTCCATTTACTTCCAGATCTGATCCTAGGGTTCTCCGGAGTGTTTCTTCTGCCTCCTCTCGGTAAGAAATCGATCTACCGTTGTTTTATAACTTATTTATAATTTTGGTGAAACCCTAATTAATTTCATGTGTTTGGTGTTTGTTTCCCCCATAACAGCGATTTCCCCGTAGGTAGCATCCGTGAGACGAGGTTGATCGTCATCCCCGGTGCTAGGCAAGTGAAACTTGCCACTTAGGGTTTAGGCCATGTTTTAGGCCATTTTCTTGTTGTAGGCGTAAAAGAGACTAGGCGACGAAATGATACTCGCCTAGGCGCAAATTGGGGAATTAGCTTGACAACGAAGCTAATTCCGTCATATAGCATGTTGCACAATTTCCATGTCACGTTTACTTTCCATTAACGGTACGCAAATTAAATGTCATGTCATTGCATTGTTTTGGTGATCCCGTGATTGCGTAGCTTTGCTACACTACTTGTGTTACCTGGCTCGTGTTCCAGAAGCGAGCCCTGTAGTTGGAAACCCCAACGCTCGATATTGAATTGTGAACTAAGAAACAAGCTCCCGTGCGGGGCAACCCTGGCTCACTTGCTGGGCTCATGTGCAGGGACCCTGGCTTGTTTAGTGCGGGATGGGGTGAGGGTTAAGCGGCCATTCAACTGGGAGTCTGTTTGATCAACAACTGCAGTTGTAAGGCGTAAACTCTTTGGGGTGGGGTAGTGTTTGGGGCCGATCGGACTGACATGCTAGCCATTCAGCGAAGGGCGCAAACATCTACAAAACAACCGTGAAATGTGATTTGTGTTTAGTGACGATCGGTCTGAAATGCTTGCCATTCAGCGAAGGGCATAAACACCTTCAAAATGTGAATTGATTGAGATTGATAGTAGCGTGGCTACTCTTGTCTTGTCTTGTCCCGATGATTGTTCTCTTGTACAAATCGTCTTGCCATGTTTTAAATTGTGCACTCATGTTATAACTGCCATGTCATGCATACTAAACTGCTAGGTTGCTAGTTGCCTTACTTTCAGTTTCCTTGCCCAAGTCTTTTAGACTTGCTGACATGTGCCCCTTTACTCTTTTGGGTGACACATGTTAGATCCTGAGCCCGAGTACCTCGTTGAGGACGAGGTGTTTGCTGACGCCGAGCCCGAGCCTGTGTTTGACGGGGAGTACGTGGACACTGGGGACCAGTCCTAGTGTCTTCGTTGTGTTTTACTTTTGTTTAGACAGTTGTTTGTTATCGGTGCGTAGCACCTATACTTTGTTATGTTGATGCTTTTGTTGGCCTTGTTCTGGGCCCTTAGACTCTTTTCTTTTATCCTGGTGGCTTTTCTGGATGTTGAACTTATTTTCTTGTTGGACAATGTTTGAGATGCGAATTTTATTTCAGTCTCTCCTTGTGTTATTATTGTTATTCTGTTGTGGTTACAGGGACCTGTTTATGTATTGTGGACGCTTATCGGGTTTGGGGCTTCGCAGCTCCACTCTCGTGCGGACCTTCTCACGTCTCGCCTCCATTTTAGGGAAGCGGGGCATGACACAACGTTGCAGTTGCAATGTGCAGGCGGAGCGGTGGTGTGGGAGATTCTCTCGATCGGACAGAGAGAAAACAAGGGTTTTCGTCGGTCATGCGGGGGCGGCTGCGGGGCTTGGTTGCGACGAATGTCGTAAGTGAGCGGCTAGGATTGGGTGCGGCCAAGATAGCGGCTAGGATTTGGGTCAAAAATGTTTTGAATCGTTATAATCTAATAGAAATTATATTGGGTCGAAAATACTTTAAAACTTAGTATTTTAAAATATTTAAAGCTTTGCTAAAAATGTAAAATAGGTCAAATGAAATCCGAAAATTGTGAAATAAATATTGGGATGATCGGGACGACGAGAGAAAGGAAACTAAGAAGACAGATCTCAATTTTGACGTCGAGCGACGAAACTAAAAATAGAAACGTCTCACGTCAAAAGTGAAAATCACAACGTCTCTTCGAATAAGATCAAATCGTGGGAGAACGACCCGAGAAATGTTGTTCCAAATTAGTGCCACAATTTAATACTCTCAGAGACATTCACAACGACATATCACACCAAAGTGTTCACAAACAAACAGAGTCTAAAATAAATACGTGCACGGTCAAAAGCACGTGCACGAACAAAGTACGATCGGAAAGCGACCGTTATATCCTCCCCACCTTAGAAATGATTCCGTCCTCGGAATCAACATCAAGCACTGCTCGGGAAGAGGTGCGGGAAGCGCTCTCTCATATCATCCTCATGCTCCCAGGTGGACTCCCCAGGGGAACCATGACGCCACTGCATGCGAACCAAGTCGACGGTCTTATTCCTCAGCTGATTCTGCCGTCGATCCAGAATCTCAACTGGCTGCTGATCATAAGACAGATCCGGACGAACCGTGATCTCCGAGAAATCCACAGCATGGGACGGATCACTAACATATCGACGTAACTGAGATACGTGAAATACGTCGTGAACTCCCTCCTGCGACGGTGGCAACGCCAAGCGATCAGCCACTGCTCCAACTCTCTCCAGGACATCAAACGGCCCAATGTACCTCGGACTCAGCATGCCTCTCTTCCCAAATCGGATAACTCTGCGGTTCGGAGAAATCTTCAGAAAGACATGATCTCCAGGCTGAAACTCCAAAGGCCTCCGTTTAGCATCAGCCCAATGTTTGAAATGATCCTGTGCAATCCTCAGCTTCTCCCGGATGTTCCTCACCACATCCACGGCCTCCACAATCATCTCTGGTCCTAACAGCTCCCGATCTCCAATGTCATCCCAGCTCAGTGGCGATCGACATTTCTTCCCATATAGCGTGGCGAAAGGCGCCATGCCAATGCTCACCTGGTAGCTGTTATAGTAGGCAAACTTCACATGATGGAGATGATCCTCCCAAGATCCCTTGAAGTCAAACATGCACGCTCTCAGCATGTCTTCCAAAATCTGAATCGTCCTCTCGAACTGGCCATCTATCTGCGGATGGTACACCGTGCTGAAACTCAGACTCGTACCCAGACTCTTCTACAGACTCTGCCAAAACTGATACGTGAATCTCGTGTCTCTGTCTGACACTATACTCACAGGAACTCCATGAAGTCGTACGATCTCCTGCACGATTCACGTTACATCACTATCTAAACTAGGAAAAGGAAATAAAAACGGAGAGTAAAAGATTTTACCTCCTGTCACGCCCCGCTTCCCAAAAATGTGGAGGCGAGACGTGAGAAGGTCCGCACAGACGTGGAGCTGTGAAGCCACACGCCTGATAAGTGTTATGAAATCGTTATATCTGCAGGTCCTTGCAACGCGATACGAAACAAAGATAATGATAAAGGAAAAGAGACAAAAGACAATCTCAGAATATCCATCACATTAAATTCCAACATCATAGAAAAAGCCACCAGGATAAAAGAGAAAAGAATCTAAGGGCCCAAACATGGCCAACAAAAGTACAAAGTACAAATAAAGATGCCACGCACCGACAACTAACAGGAATCCTAAAACAAAAGGAAACTGTAAGATCCTAAGAAAGATCACCGGTATTCTCAAGCTCCTCTTCAACCAACAGAATCGGGCACGAACTCCTCGAACTCGTCGCCCTCAACAACAAACTCAGGCTCAGCAACTAACATGCGACACCCAAAGAAAAAGGGGCACATGTCAGCAAGTCTAAAAAGACTTGGGCAAGGAAACTGAAAGGAAAGCAACTAGCAGTTCTAAAAGCATGCATGACATGGCAGTTTTAGTATAAGTGCACAAGTAAGACGTGGTGTAACAATAAGTGCAAGGGAACAATTATCATGGCATGACAGGAGTAGCCAAGCTACTGACATTCTCAATCCTTTCACTAGTCACGTTATCAAGTTATTGTAGATGTTTATGCCTTACAGTTGAACTGTTTGACGTTCACACTGAGTGGACACTTAACACTAGTCACGCTTCAAGTTGTTTGTAGATGTTTACGCCTTACAGTTGAACTGTTTGACGTTCACACTGAGTGGCCGCTTAACACTACCCCAGAACCCAGAGTTTACGCCTTACCACTGCAGTTGCTGATCGGGCAGACTCCCAGTTGATTGGCCGCTTAACTCTTACCCCAATACCCACATGTGGACGAGCCAGGGTCCCTGCACACGAGCTCAGTAAATGAGCCAGGGTTTCCCCGCACATGAGCTCGCATTCTAGTTCACGAATCATAAGTATTTGGCGTAGGGTGCACCTCGCCGGAAACAAGTAGATCGGGCATTGGCTATCAACCAACACATGGCCCGCTTCTGGAACACGAGCCAAGAAACACAAGTATTGTAGCGTGTGCTACGAATGCGACATTCAACATGGATGGCATGGCTTGCAGTAAGGCGTACAAATAAGGAATTAAACATGGCAGTTTAATATGCATGAACAACAAGTTAAAAGGGTTGGATCTAGCTTCGTTGTCAAGCGAGATCAATTATGGTGACGGATCTAGTTTCGTTTTCAAACTAGATCAATTGGCGTCTAGGTGGCTATCATTTCACCGACTAGTCTCTTTTACGCTACAACAAGCAAATGACCTAAAACATGGCCTAAACCCTAAGTGGCAAGTTTCACTTGCCTCACGCCAAGGAAGATGATCAACGTGGCACGCCACAAAAGTTATCTACGGAGAGGAAATCGCTGCCATGGAGAAACAATCATCAAACAACATCCAACCTAGTTTATTATTAGGGTTTCAATAAAGTCACAAGGAGAGTTTTGAGAAAACCAAAGGATCGAACCCTACCGTATAGAAGCAGAAGATCGATGCCGAGCAAGCACGGCAACGGAAGAACGATCCAGGGAAACCAAGGGTTCAGATTTGGAATGGGGAGAAAATCTGGAGAAATGGGGTTTTAGAGATTTTTGGGGGTTTTCCGGCGACCTAGAGGTGGTGGCCGGCCAAAATGGAGAGGGGGAAGGGCTCTTGATGAAGGAGGAAGGGTAGGGGAAGATTTAGAAGGATTTGGGGAAGAAGGATGCTCAGGAGAAATGAATGAAGAAAAGAAAATGTTTGGGGGGTTTAAATAGGAAGAGCTGGTGGCTGCCCAGAAATTAGGGTTTCGACACTGATTAGTCGGTCAAAGAAGAGTTACTGACCGACTAGTTTAGCAACTAGTCGGTCGGTAGACCAACTGTGACCGACTAGAATCAAACAGAGAAATAAGGGGAAAATCTAGGAAGTGAATTAGTCGGTCTGTGAAGGCCCGTCGACCGACTAGTTTGGAATATAGTCGGTCGGTGAGTGTTCATGAACCGACTAACGAGGAACAATAGCTTAGGTAAAATTAATCAAAGGAACTAGTCGGTCTGAGAGCAAGTTCTGACCGACTAGTTTCACATCTAGTCGGTCGGTGGTTGTTCTTAGACCGACTAAGAGTAAACAGTAACTCATGTACAGTAGTTTTTAAAGAACTAGTCAGTTGGAGAAGAGTTCCTGACCGCCTTCTCGAACCAACTAAGATGCACTAAAAGTGCCGATTCGAATCGCGGAGCTTCAGGAAGATTCCTATGTCTTCTAAGGTCACTCTAACTCTAAGTTATGAGCAATTTGAAGCTCGTCACGAATGACTTACTCCGAAATCGACGATCGAAGGAAGAAGCTAGAAAATCACGATGAAACGATCGAAAGTGAAAGCTACGGCGACGAAAACCACACATCCAAGGAGAAAATCCACCAAGCATATATTTTAATATAGATAATCCAATTACACGAAAACCAGTCGTTACATCCTACCCACCTTAGAATAAAGTCCGTCCTCGGACTTTCTAACATATCTAGTCGCCCTATTAACTATCCCAAAACATTTCACGTCATACTTTAAACCAAAGGTAGTCATTACATGTGCTTATATATATATACGCACTAGATAGTCAAACATTATTACTACTAACATGTTTTCATTCACGCACGTTATGCTCTTATACCTATCACAGTCATTCGTACTCATACATGTATTTTAATCATTTGTATACCTCCATTATATAGCTACTACTTACCTAGCATAAACAATAGTTCAGATTTTCACAAAAGATTTGTCTCACACTTAGCAAATACAACCATCGCTCTACGTGTAGATAGCTACCTATGCAACAAGCAAACATGGGTATATTACTCCCTAATATTTCCTAGTATACATCCTGTTACGAGGTGGAACTCGCGTACAATGAATTTGTATTATGGGGAACCAAGGGCACGATGGTTATATGGGGAAGAAGGTTTAGGTAGGCTGTTTTACAAGTGATTAGTGGGGTGAAGAGGTTGGACCCGTTGCCGGTGGTGCCTACGGGGTCGAATCTCACCGGATGCAACTGAGGAAGATTGGTCGGCAGGGGGCTAAAGCTGACTTTGGACCATGGGCGAGCTCTCCTGCAGCACGAACAACTCGTCAGAAGGGTGGGGTTGGGGTTCAACCCTTAGCCCCTCCGATGCCTAAGTCAGTGATAGGGCTTAAAATGGGGGCTAGACACGCCGGTCGGACTAACGGTGTGTCCGCCGTGCGTGACGAGCTATAGGTGGGAGAACAAAGATATGGAAGACCTTTGCTCTCGTGTGTGAATAATAGAATGAGAGAGAATTCTCCAACCCCCCCCTTCCGTAAGAGGAGAGGGGGTATTTATACCTGACGGGTGATGACTAAGCGGAGCTGACCTGGCATGCTGACTGGATGTGCTGAGCTGGCTCGGTCGTCAGCGAAAACTCCAGATGAGGACGTCGGGAACTTGGTTGCCTGACCTGCTTTCGTCAGGCGACGCGACGGCCAGGGGGTGCTTTTGTCGGGGTGTCAGAGCCAAAAGCATTGACTGTCAGATGGCTCAGCTGCCAGGGGGCGCTTTGTCAGTCGGTCGGGTGACGTATGTATCAGTCGTGTCCTTATCCTAGGTTGTTTATCGTTAGCGACAAACTAAAGGTCGGGCTATGTCACTCTAGGCGCCGCGGTTCGTGGGAATCGGGCGGGTCGTTCCGATCGGGGGTTGTCCGGCCTGGCCGCGCCCCTCGATCGGTCATGGGCTATGGTCCGCCGGTACGGAAGGATACGTCCGTGCCTGTCAATAGGCCTGGCTTAGCTACCCAAGCGTCCCCAAGCGCGCTACCCCCGGTGGGTCGGGTGGATGTGGTTGTTCGCCTCGGCCGGTTCGGGGAACGCTGCAAGGCGCGCCCGTCTCCATATTGCCCCGGATTTTCGGGGTGGCAGCCCTTTTGTGAAATGGTGAGTTAATGGGGTATGTTAGCGGATTCGGGCGGGAGTCGGACTCCTACGATCTTTAGGTCGTAACAATTGCCCCCGGCATTCGAGTGCGAGGCAGAAGCCCGGTTCGGCTCGGATGGCGTAACACTACCGTGATACTACCTTTTAATCGCGACCCAGACTTGGATCCCAGCTCAAGGGGGTGAAGCTGGTCCCGCAGGGTGTGTCCCGCTATATCGGGATCGCGAGGTCTCTTCCTGAGTTTAAGCCAAGCGGGGCGTTGTCCAAAAGGGGGAGTATTATACACCAATCTTTATCGGAGATCTAGGTGATATTTACAATACTATTAGAAGATGTGGGTCAACCGGTGGTTGGGATGGAGGGTTATCCACATTTGTTGTTCGCTCCGTTGGGAGGAGCAGATCCCCGCGTCGGGGCGGTCTTCCCTTATGTCGATCGCCGAATTCCTACCGCCTCATTGTCCGGGGGCGGGCCGACGCGCCGGGAACCGATTTTTTTAATCAGGGGTGCCACCCTGTGATGGTTTAGCCTTCGGGGGGGGGGGGGGGGGGCGACCCTCGGTCGTAGGAGGGGACCCTCTTCCCTTCCCTTTCATCGCTTCCCCGCGTTCTGTCTCGCTGTCGTCGTGCTGGAGGGTCGTTCGGCCTCGCCGGGGACCCCGCGCACCGAAGGGGAACCCCGGGGAGGCTGAGGACTAGGTGGCGGTGGTGGCGCCGCTGGGAGAGCTGTTGGGGGGTCCCCCCCGATACCCTGTGGGGATCGCAGAGGGTGACGGCGCTGCCGGGAGGGCCGCTGGGGGTTTCCCCCCTGACACCCCGTGGGGGTCGCTGTCGGCTGGGCATTAATGGGGGTGTTGTGGCACGCGGCCCGACTTTCTGGACCTGCCTTTTGATCCAATAACATGCAGGAGGAAAGCTGGCGGGCGGGGCCTTCCACGTGTAAGGGGAATATCCTGTCGGAGGTGGCGGGGCTATGGCGGCCATCGTCGGGGGAAGTGAGGTCCGTCGGTGGCTGTCGGCTTTTTTCGCAGCTTGGTGGGGCGTTGAGGGCCGTTTTATGCCAGGAGTGAGGGGAGGGGAATCCCCTGCGTCTCTCTTCCTCCATCACCCTGACCTCTGGAGGGGGGTATTTATAGCGAGATTCTGTGGAAGGGTTTTTCTTGGGTAATGCAGGGGATTAGTGCCGTCAATGGGCTCCGCGGAATCCCGCGCTTTGGGAATCGCTTTTCCCTGGCGGTATCCGGCACTCTGGCCTCTCGGGGGGCGTGTTGCTGCCGATGGCGTGTAGTCCAAGCGTCCTTTCGTTATGTTGAGTCACATCTTGGCGCTGCTTTGACGAGACAGGGCTGCTGCCCTATCTGGATTGGGCGCCTATTTCGCGGCCTCTGCCTTGTGACCGGTCCGTTCCAGGTCACGTGTCTTGGCTTCTTGCGGGAGTTACACAATTCCTAATTATATTCCCCCAACATTCCCATGTCCGAGATCGCGAGGTCTAGGGGAAGGGGATGTTGTCGGCTTGTGTTGCCTTTGGGCGGGGCGGGGAGTCGGCGCAGGGGTTCGGGGTGAGACACGCTGTCCTATCGTGATTTGATCTTGGGCCGAACCTGTTACGCAGGGCGGGCCCCAGTGTACCTCTTTCCCTGTGTCGATGACTTTCAGGGAGCGGGGGGGGGGGGGGGGGGGGGGGGGGGGGGGGGGGGGGGGGGGGGGGGGGGGCTGGTTTCGAATCGTAGTATCGCGAGGTTCGAGCTGCGGACGTAGACTTCTTAGAAGTCCTACGCCAGTTAGGCGGGGTAGCGCGTTGCTTGCCCGGCACGTGGCAGGGGGATAGCTACCCGCTATGGTATTCTCCGAAAAATCTGAGCGTATAAAGAAGAACGTTTTCATTTAAATTTGTAAGAGCTGATCTACAGCTTGTACAAGAGTTCTTAGTTTATCGCCCGTTGTGGGGTCAGATCCGGCTTGGGGGGGGCTATAGAGCTGTCCTTACCCGTGGTTTAATGACCTCCGGATCTAGGGGTCGCTGTGGGCCGGGTGGGCCCCTTTTTAACTTGAGTTGAGCTTGGCGCGGGGGAGAATGGCCGCCTTCTGTGCTGAAGGGTTGCAAGGTCTCCTTAGCCCAAGAGAGGGGGGTGTTGGGGATTTTGCCGATCAGGTTGTCTTCCCTCTGTTGCTTTGTCTTCTCCTTCCCCGGACGGGGTAAGGTTTCCTCGGTCTGACAGAGGCGCCGAGAAAGGGGATCACCAGGGAAACCCTCTTTCTGGGGCGTGCGCCATGGGGAGGTTCTTGAGCATCGGGCCGCCCCTCACCGCCCCTCGCCTCGCTGCTTCGGTTTGAGGGTGGGGTTCAGCGCCCGGTTGTGCATGGGCGGGCTGACACGCCATGACTTGCCTTTTGGGCTCATCAGGGATGCAGCCTTTCCGAGGTCCTCGCCCGGAGGTCGACTGCGAGGAGGTACTGGCCGGTAAGTGCTGGGGGCTCTCGCCTGCCCAGCCGGCTTTGAACGGATGCCATTCTTTCTCCGACCCGTCGTCGTTTAGCACGGACGGAGGCGTGAAAGGTGGATTTCCCTTGTGTAAGGGGAATACCCTTTTAGCGATCCGTTTGTAAGGGGAATATCCTGTTAGCGTTGCTGGAGATGTAGGAACCGCCGCCCTGGGCGGCGGGAACCATTGATGGCCGGTGACCTCTCTTTTGTTAGGGCGGTGTATCTCGGCCCTTTTCCCGGTGGGTGGGGGGATCAAGTGGCAGTTTTTCATGTCTGCCGGTTTTTGGTTCTCTTTCTTTCGGAAGGGTGAGTGGCGTCTCTATAGGGAGATCTCGCTGACGGTTTCCCCCATATTTATTGCGCTGAGTTGGCATTATTAATGGGCTCCTCGAATTCATGCCCGGGGGAAACCGCCTTTGCCAGGTGGCTCTTACGGGTCCTCTTTTGGAGCGCATCATTAATGGTGGCATGTTTCTCGAGTGCCCTTTCATTTCGTCGAGTCACATCGGGGCCGCCTACTCGGGAACTGACGTCATTTCGTCCCGGTTTGTGTGCCCCTGTTTTCTTTTGATTTTTCGAAGGCCATGGGTGCGGAGCCCCATCCGGTTTGGGTGGCTAGGGTTGGCCCTGCCCCTATTCGTTTGAGGGGGGGAGCGCACGCGTAGCCCAGCCCATGCCCTTCTCTGGTTTGGGTGGCTAGGGTTGGCCCTGCCCCAGAGGTCTTGAGGGGGGGAGCGGGCGCGTAGCCCGGCCCGTGCCCTTCTCTGGTTTGGGTGGCTAGGGTTGGCCCTGCCCCAGAGGTCTTGAGGGGGGGAGCGGGCGCGTAGCCCGGCCCGTGCGCTTCTCTGGTTTGGGTGGCTAGGGTTGGCCATGCCCCAGAGGTCTTGAGGGGGGGAGCGGGCGAGTAGCCCGGCCCGTGCCCTTCTCTGGTTTGGGTGGCTAGGGTTGGCCCTGCCCCAGAGGTCTTGAGGGGGGAGCGGACGCGTAGCCCGGCCCGTGCCCTTCTCTGGTTTGGGTGGCTAGGGTTGGCCCTGCCCCAGAGGTCTTGAGGGGGGAGCGGGCGCGTAGCCCGGCCCGTGCCCTTCTCTGGTTTGGGTGGCTAGGGTTGGCCCTGCCCTAGAGGTCTTGAGGGGGGGAGCGGGCGCGTAGCCCGGCACGTGCCCTTCTCTGGTTTGGGTGGCTAGGGTTGGCCCTGCCCCAGAGGTCTTGAGGGGGGAGCGGGCGCGTAGCCCGGCCCGTGCCCTTCTCTGGTTTGGGTGGCTAGGGTTGGCCCTGCCCCAGAGGTCTTGAGGGGGGAGCGGGCGCGTAGCCCGGCCCGTGCCCTTCTCTGGTTTGGGTGGCTAGGGTTGGCCCTGCCCCAGAGGTCTTGAGGGGGGGAGCGGGCACGTAGCCCGGCCTGTGCGCTTCTCTGGTTTGGGTGGCTAGGGTTGGCCCTGCCCAGAGGTCTTGAGGGGGGGGAGCGGGCGAGTAGCCCGGCCCGTGCCCTTCTCTGGTTTGGGTGGCTAGGGTTGGCCCTGCCCCAGAGGTCTTGAGGGGGGGAGCGGGCGCGTAGCCCGGCCCGTGCCCTTCTCTGGTTTGGGTGGCTAGGGTTGGCCCTGCCCCAGAGGTCTTGAGCGGGGGGAGCGAGCGCGTAGCCCGGCCCGTGCCCTTCTTTGGTTTGGGTGGATAGGGTTGGCCCTGCCCCAGAGGTCTTGAGGGGGGGGAGCGAGCGCGTAGCCCGGCCTGTGCCCTTCTCTGGTTTGGGTGGCTAGGGTTGGCCCTGCCCCAGAGGTCTTGAGGGGGGGGAGTGGGCGCGTAGCCCGGCCCGTGCCCTTCTCGGGTTTGGGTGGCTAGGGTTGGCCCTGCCCCAGAGGTCTTGAGGGGGGGAGCGGGCGCGTAGCCCGGCCTGTGCCCTTCTCTGGTTTGGGTGGCTAGGGTTGGCCCTGCCCTAGAGGTCTTGAGGGGGGGAGCGGGCGCGTAGCCCGGCCCGTGCCCTTCTTTGGTTTGGGTGGCTAGGGTTGGCCCTGCCCCAGAGGTCTTGAGGGGGGGGAGCGGGCGCGTAGCCCGGCCCGTGCCCTTCTTTGGTTTGGGTGGCTAGGGTTGGCCCTGCCCCAGAGGTCTTGAGGGGGGGAGCGGGCGCGTAGCCCGGCCCGTGCCCTTCTCTGGTTTGGGTGGCTAAGGTTGGCCCTGCCCCAGAGGTCTTGAGGGGGGAGCGGGCGCGTAGCCCGGCCCGTGCCCTTCTATGGTTTGGGTGGCTAGGGTTGGCCCTGCCCCAGAGGTCTTGAGGGGGGGAGCGGGCGCGTAGCCCGGCCCGTGCCCTTCTCTGGTTTGGGTGGCTAGGGTTGGCCCTGCCCCAGAGGTCTTGAGGGGGGGGAGCGGGCGCGTAGCCCGGCCCGTGCCCTTCTCTGGTTTGGGTGGCTAGGGTTGGCCCTGCCCCAGAGGTCTTGAGGGGGGAGCGGGCGTGTAGCCTGGCCCGTGCCCTTCTCTGGTTTGGGTGGCTAGGGTTGGCCCTGCCCCAGAGGTTCGGAGTTTTGGCGAACTGCAAAATTTGTGTAGGAACAATAATGTTGCGTAAAACGAGTAGAGGTGTATATTGCGCGTAAAGAAAAGAAAGACTCACAACTATTGGTAGAATTTTAGCAGATGTTTTGCGTTCCAAGGGTGGGCCAGTTTGCTCCCTTCGGGGGTAGCCAGGATGTACGTGGCCGGCCCGACAACATCGATGACCATGTAGGGCCCTTCCCATTTAGCGGCCAGCTTTCCCCGCTGCACAGTCTCGGGGCGGAAGGTGGCATCTCGGAGGACCAAATCGCCGATCCTAAATGTCCGCGGTTTCACCCGGGAGTCGTAATACCGTGCCATCCTCTGGCTGTGTTTGACCAGGCTGGTCAGGTTCTGGTCTCGTACCTCGTCTATCAACTCAAGACTGAGGCCGAGTCCTTCTCCGTTGATTTCTTCGTCGAAGAGCTTTAGCCGGAGTGTCTCCTCACCGATTTCCACAGGAACGACCGCGTCTGATCCGTATGCTAGCACGAAGGGGCTTTCCCCAGTCGAGGCCTTGTGGGTGGTACAATAAGACCACAGGATTCCCGGCAGCTCGTCGACCCAAGCCCCCAGAGCGGCATCCACCTTCTTCTTCATTGGGTTCAAGATACATTTATTCGCGGCCTTCGCCATTCCGTTGCACTGTGGGTGGGCGACTGACGCGAACTGGAGTTTGATCCCCCAGCCCGAGCAGAAGTCGCAGAAGCCTTCGCAATCGAACTGCTTTCCATTATCTGTGACAATGGAGCGGGGAATCCCGAAGCGGCATATGATGGATTGCCAGATGAAGCCCTTCATGTCCGTCCACGTGATTCGCGCCAGCGGCTCTGCCTCGACCCATTTTGTGAAGTAGTCCACGACGACGACTAGATATTTCCTTCCCCCGGAGGCCTTTGGGAATGGCCCCAGGATGTCGAGTCCCCACTTGGCGAAGGGGATCGGGCTCAAGATGGGCATCAGGTTGGCCGGGGTGTAGTCGTCCGTCGGTAGAACTTCTGGCACGCCTCGCACTTCTTGACGTACTGTACCGCATCCCGGATCATCGTCGGCCAGTAGTATCCTTGGCGCATTACTTTATGGGCGATGGTGTGCCCGCCATGGTGGTTTCCGTAGAAGCCTTCGTGTACCTCGCGGATGACTTGCTCAGCCTGCTCCGGGCCCAAGCATTTCAGGTAGGGCAGGACGTTGAAATTGGCGCGGCGGCGGCGGTACAACACTCCGTCGAGAAGTACGAATGATAGGGCCCGCCTTTCCACCTGTTTTGCCAGCATCCGCTCTTCGGGGAGCTCACCCGTCTCTAAGTACTTCATAATGGGGGTCATCCATGACATCCTCGCGTCCGTGCACATCAGTTCTCCTTCGTCAATGGTTGGCGTCAATAGTCTTTCCACGTAGATTGCCTTGCTGATCTCGGCCGCCGAAGAGGAAGCCAGCTTAGACAGGGCATCCGCCCGGAGGTTGCTGGAGCGGGGTAGGTGTTGGACGTCCGCTTTCTTGAACTTACGGAGTTCGATCTGGATGCGATTCAGGTATCGCTTCATTGTTTCCTCTCGGGCCTCGAAGACCCCAGGATCTGTTGGATGACGAGGCAGGAGTCACTTAGGAGCAACACGTTCGTCGCCCCCACCGCCCTAGCGAGTTTCAACCCGTTAACCGCGGCTTCATACTCCGCGACATTGTTGGTGGCCGGGAAGCTGAAGCGTAGGGCGTACTCCAACGAACATCCATCAGGAGTCTGAATGACTATACCCGTTCCTGTCCCGGAGCCTGTTGCGGAGCCGTCGATGTGGATGGTCCATAATTCGCCTGCTGTCGTCGGGGAGGGCACTGAGGGTTCGCCCACCTCGATCCTCCGTGGGGACGTGGTCGCCGATGGGAGCTCCATCCGGTCCCCCAGTGGGACTTCCATGGTGCATTCCACCACGAAGTCGGCCAGTGCTTGGTCCTTGATCGCCGTCCGGGCTTTGTACGTTATGTCGAACTCGCTGAGCTCGACGCTCCAGTTGAGCATCCTCCCCGACCGCTCCAGTCTTTTCAGGTTCTTTTCGAGGGGCATGCCAGTGTGGACAGTTACGGGGTGGGCCTAAAAATAGGGTCGGAGCTTCCGGGCCGTGGTGATTAGGCAGTAGGCGGCTTTCTCGATAGGGCTGTAACGAGTCTCCGCCTCCCGGAGGATCCGGCTGGCATAGTAAACAGGGCGTTGCACCCCTCCTTCCTCCTTGATCAGGACGGAGCTAACGGCCTCCTCGTTGGTCGCCAGGTACAACCCTAGGGGTTCGCCCTCCTCCGGCCGTGCGAGGAGCGGTGGGCTCTGCAGGTATGCTCTCAGCTCCGCGAACACCCACGCGCAGTCGTCGTCCCACGGGATCACCTTCCTCTTGTCTTTAGCTTCGCCAAAGGCTGTGCGCAAGACCCTGAAGAAGGGGAGCGATTTCTCCGCAGACTTCGACAGGAATCGTCCCAGAGCAGCGATCCGGCCGTTCAGTTGCTGCAAGTCCCGTATCGTCCGGGGCTCCGTCATACCGATGAGGGCCGTCACCTTGTCGGGGTTCACCTCGATTCCCCGCTTCGTTATCATGAAGCCCAGGAATTTTCCCGATTGCACGCCAAAGATACACTTCGCGGGGTTTAGCCGCAGGTTGTACCGGCGGACCCTCTGGAAGGTCTCCTGCAAGTCGACGAGGTGGTCGGGGGCCCTTCTGCTCTTCACCAGCATGTCGTCGATGTAGACCTCCAAGTTTCGCCCCACCTGAGGGCCGAATATTCGGTCTACTATCCGTTGATAGGTCGCCCCGGCGTTCTTTAGCCCAAAGGGCATCTTGGTGTAACAGTATGTGCCTTTATCGGTGACAAAAGACGTCTTCTCCTCATCCCCCTCTGCCATCGGTATCTGGTTGTACCCCGAGAAGGCGTCCATAAAGCTTAACAACTCATAGCCAGACGCCTGGTCCACCAAGTGGTCGATCCTGGGCAGAGGGAAGCTGTCCTTCGGGCATACCTTGTTGAGGTCGATGAAGTCGACGCACATACGCCACTTCCCACTGGGTTTCTTCACCAGAACGACGTTGGCGAGCCAGTCGGGGTAGTTCACCGGCCGAACAAATTTGGCTTCGAGGAGCCGCTCTACTTCTTCCTCGGCTGCCCTCTTCTTTTCGCCCCCCGCACTTCTCTTCTTCTGTCGAACAGGTCAGTCTTCCGGGTCTGCATTCAACCTGTGGGAGATAACCGTCGGGTCCACCCCGGGCATGTCGGCGGGTGACCATGCGAATATGTCCGCGTTTTCCTGGAGCAAGGCGACGAGGGCCGTCCTCAGAGCGGACGGGAGTTTTGTCCCTATGGAGATAGTTCTTCCCTCGTCCGAGGCCACTGGGATCTCTTCCACTTCCTCAGCCGGGGTCGGCCGCTGGTCGCAGAAGTCCTCCCTCTCGTCAGGGATGAGAGCCGTCAAGGCCCGCCTTGGGCTCCTACGCAGGGACGGCATATGGTTGTGGTCTCTGGGCATCTCCCGTCCTCCCCGCACCTGTCCCACCCCCCGCGGGGTCCGGAACTTCATCGTCTGATTTTGCAGGCTGGGGAGCGCCTCGATGGCCGTCATATACGGACGCCCTATGATTCTGTAACGACCGGTCCTTACCGGTGTTATTATCTGTTTTTATCTAGCGTAATTTTTGTCTGTATCCGTAAATTTTTTCATATCTTTATATTTAGCCGTAGTTAGTCTATTATTGTCCTTATTATTATTGTTGTTGTTGTTATTATTATTATTTTTGTGACACTTGGCTATTTATTATTATTATTATTATTATTATTATTAATTTTTGTATCTCCTATTTAATATTTCCTCTTAAACACTTTAAATCAAATTGATGGCTTGATTTTCCTACTTAACTTTTTTTAATCACATTTCCATTACATTTCCTCCTCATTATTCTTCCTCTTAATTTTATCATTCAAACCACTGCCTATTTAATCTCATAGCCTATTTGGACTTGGTCGTACCTAGATGCTTGCTCACATACAGCCTAAATTAAAAAAAACTAAGATAAATAACCTAACCTAGCTCACGCATGCCGGTACACAACTCCCTCTATATTATTAAAGCCTAGGCCTACTATTATAAGAACCTACAGCTTTGGGCTCTTCATGTGATGTCTTTCACCTAATAATTTAAACACCTAGACTAGCCTCATCCTGCCATTTGCCAATCCCCCACACGGTACTATCAACAGCTTGCATAATTCATAGGACCCTAAAGCTCACGTGAGCCTACTCTTTACAAAGAAACATAGGACTTTTTCCTCTGCCAACAACTTTGCAGCTAGCCCTCCCCTATTAATAAGAAATAAACCCTAGCTAACATTTTAATAAAACCCTAGGACTAACTTCCACAGCCGCCGCCTGCTGCATTTTCTCCCCCACGCTCGCGAGGCAACGCCGACATCACACCCCCGTGCCCCCCTGAAGCCGGAGCAACCCCCTCAGGCGGTGCAGCTCGACGTCGTCTCCCCATCCACGGCGACCGCAGCACCCCAAGCACACCGCAGCCGTCTCCCAAACCTCGTCGAGCCACACTGCACCGCCCTGACATTCCCCTCCCTCCCACGTCGCCGTACTCCGGCCATGAACACCGGCAACCACCCATGCTCCGGACTCCCCTCTTCGTGTTTCCTATCCACAAAAAAAACCCCGACCCCTTGAGCTCTCCGGCAAAACTCTCTCCCCTCCGGCGTCCTCACCCCCTCACGGCTCTCCCCGTCGACTGCGTCGCCGTGGGCCCCTCCTTTATTCCATAGACCACCGGTTAAGCCCGCACAGCCAACAGTTTTCGCACGCCGCAGCCGCCCGGTGCTTCGCCAACAAGCCGCCGCTGCCGCCTCCCCATGCGCCCTCTTCGCCTTCACCTGCAACCCATGAGAGGAGCTTAGAGGTTAGCTTCGTTTTAATGTTTACTGTTAGGGTTTTTTTTATAACTGATAGGGTTTATGAGGTTTACATTTTGTTAATGATGTTAGGGTTAGACTCTTGAACTGGGTTTCTATTGATTCATTGTTAGGTTTTAACTTGATGTTGTTACATGTTAGAAACAATTAGGGGCTAGTTGTATATCACTTGTTTAGAATTAATCTGTTAGTTGCTGTTAGGGCATGGAATATTGAGATGAGTAGATCCTGTTAGGGTTTATATATATAGGGTTTGAAATAGTGTTGGTTATCTTGATAAGAATATTTTTGTGTTAAGTCGGGATCACTTAATGCTGGATGTAGGTATATTATTAGTAGTTGTATAATGATTAGAGTTGGGTTGTTTTCTGAAAAGAAAAACTGTGGTCTTCTCGGTTTCACTCTAACTTTCTTAACCGGTAGCTTTAGAAACCATGTTACCAAACTAGGCCTTAATGAAACAACATGTACCTAATTATAATGAGCCTATAATAATTAAAATGCTTACTTATGATATACCCAACTATGAGATTGATCTAGATCCACTAGTAATCCTGTTATATCGATGATTATAGGGTTAATAACTAGTTTTGATGATTTTCGTTAACTTGAAATCTTGGTTTCTCTCATATTGTTGTTAAATTGTCGTGCTATATATGCGTTGTAATTATCGTGTTAATTATTTCCTATGATCATTAAATTGATGTGCCACCCATCTTCGAATAGAAACTCTAGTTAAAATTGGTTCAGTAGACGTCTTAGGTTGTTTAATAATTTCTAGTTCCGTCGTAACGATCTTAATCGAACACGTGATTTTCATCAACAGAGTACCCGTAGTTCCATACCGTGCACACTACAGGAATCCAACCCCTGACGTCGCTACCCGACGTCAGAGTAGCTCTCGCGTCGTGTTGAGGTTCCGTAGATCCGTTGGTTGACCCAGACCCTGCTGGACTACATCCTTGTCGGAATCTTTCAGGCAAGGAATGAGACTTTAGTTACTGCTTTTATACTTTTCTAGAATTGATGTTAGAACTGTTAGATTTATTTCTGCAAAATACTTGAAAATGATCACATGTTACTTTCTGCTCGAACCCACTTTTAAAATGCAACTTGAACCTCACATGCTAATTAATAAGCCGACATTGTAGTTATGTGGAACTTTGTAGAAGATCACAGGCGTGGGCCTCTCCTATACGGAGGTTGGCACTACTCTTGTGGAGCGTCTGCTGGCTAGCCCAGAGACGACTCGCTTACGGACTTGTGGAACGTTGCTGGCTCGTCCAGGAATGTCTCACTTATGGATAGTTAATCGATGACGGGGGTGACCATTGAGAACTGGTGCTTCCCAGCTTTGGCTCACCCGTGACTGGTGCGCTCCGGTATGATACGTAGTATCATTCATGATTAATGATTTGTTTCAGATCGACGACATGGGTGACCATTGAGAACTGGTTCTACCCAGCTTTGGCTCACCCGTGACTGGTGCGCTCCGGTATGATACACCGTATCATTCGTGATCCTTGTCTTGTCTCGTGTCTAGATGGAGCGTTTGTTGGCTCGTGTCCATAACACAAACGACTCGCGGGTGGGGTAGGACAAAAGAGTCTAGCTGGGCCTGGGGTGTAGCTCCCCTCCGCATACGCAGCTTGAGTCCTTAGGCTTTATCTTTGTATCGCAGTTGGTGCACTCTTGTTTGCTTCGCAGGGATGCATTCCGGTCGTTTGACCTTTTCTAGACTTGAACAATCTGACCAGATGGACACCCCTGGTAGATTGACAGAACTACATGAACAACTCTTAGACGATCTGACTAGATGGACACCCCTAGCAGATCGATTAGAATAACCATCACTTAATTCCTGCTTTCTAGAACTGCCTGTGTAGTTGTCATTTAAATTCCATATAGAACTGCTAGAATTGTATAACTGCTTTAATTATGGTCTCATTAGTTCGTTGCTGACATGTGTTTTGCACATGTCTCAGACTTGACCGAGCTGCCACAACCTGTGGACCCCAGCAGACTTTTCTTCTTTAGTTGCCTCGGTACGTACAGTTTTAGCTTTTATGTTAAACTCTTTGTTGGTTACCTTCTGCGCTTGAAAAGTATCTTTTGCTGCTATATCTGTTGTTTCATGCTAAATTGTTCGATCGGACCTTCTCCTCCGCATCATAACTTGCCTAGACGCTTATTGGACCCCGAGCCTCAATGGCTCGAGTCCATACGGGCTGTCCATGTCTCGCTTCCCAAATCTTTTGGGAAGCGGGGCGTGACAGTTTTTGTGGTGGCCCATGCAGGTCTTGATCGAATGATTTATCGAAACAATAGTGTTACAGTAACTATTCAAACAACCAACAATATTCGAGTCTAACATGAGTTAGTTAGGTTTAGACTAGTTCCTTGGCCCCCTCTAGTTTGGATTTGAGTGAGAATACAGGAATAAGATGAAGTTTGAAGTGATGTATTTCTGACACATTGGATAGTTATAAGGTTGGATTCTCGACTTGACAAGGAACCATGGAAGTGAGGGCATCGAATCGAGGGAATGAGATCGACTCTTAGTATGCTGCTCGTGATAGGAGTGTGGCGATTAGAAGTCTTGTCTTAACGACTAAATGCGTAGACCTACATCGATCAAGTGAAATGTTACGCAACGGATATTATGGGCATCTAGTTCGAGGATAGCAACGTGGTTGAAGTAAATAATATGATCATTAGAGATGAACAGAAGAGATTCTGAGTGATAATGTGATGACGAGGTTGATCTTATGATGGATTGTATAAGGTCGACAACATGATCTGTTTTGGACACAGTGATTTAAAGAAATTAAGGATCTTGGGAATGTCATGGGAGTTTCAAAGTCGACCGTTCGAATACGCATCGAGTGCGTACTGATCCCTGGATTCTAGTTACAGTTTACGAAATGAGGAAAGGCGATGACTTCTCCAGATCATGTAGATGGATTATAGTCAACAGTGACTAGCAGTTTAAGTGTCAATTAAAATTCTGGATCAAGTCAAGTGAGCATGTTTGGTTTTACGAGTGCTCAATGATCAGGAAATATGGGAAAGGAGTTAGTAGATTGCCTTGGTTGTTTGGATTGAAAAGGAAATCGTAAATAAGCCTGATGCCCGAAAATCTTGGAATGGTTGGTAGTTTCACTTTAGAGATTCCTAGAGGCAGCTGAGCCAAGAACCAATTGAAGCGGAGAACAACATGATCATTATAACAGGTTCTCGTGAACGAGCTTTTGAGTTGGAAATTTTATTGGTGTTTTAAATGTTTGGGACTAGCCAATTAGGGCTGGTTAGTTGGAGGCTGTTTAACCACCCGAGATGTCAAATATTGGAATTGTCTGCACATTAGGGCCTTGTGTTTGTTTTGCCTTCCCCGTAGATCCATAAGGAGGATTACCCAGCTCGTGTGAATAAATATCATTGTCGGGCATGCTTAGTATTATTACTTAGGTATATGTGAGCTTATGGATGAATAATGAAATATGTGTATTGCGATGAATGTAATGATTATGTGTATATAGTACATGAATAAGTATAGATACTAATGTTAGATAATATGTGTGAATATATAATGCCTGTGAATACATATAAGTCTTAGTGTCCCCTCGAGTACGAGAGGACATGCTTATAGATACTAGGATAAGAAGGTGTTGCGTGATTGTATATACGTATATATGGATAAGTATGAATTACGTGTTTTGATGTGTGAATGACTGTATAGTGATGTCTAGCTATTTACTAAGGCTACATATGATGAGTCGTGTCATATAGATATATAGGAGTGTGTGTATAAGTACATAGATTGTGTATTATTTGGTATGTATCTTGGAGTCTCACTCGAGAGCGAGTGAGTATGCTCAGTAAGTATTTTATAATGTGATTGTGGTTTGCGGATGTGAGTATAGGGTTATATATATATATCCGTGCATGATAGGATATGGTGAATGTAGTTATATAGGTGTTTGTGCTGGGTTACGCTACGCACTTGGACGTGCGTAGCTACACCATATATAGATACATGTTTATTCTATTGTTATGAATGAAGGGTTTTCATGTTTGAATGAATATGTGTTAGTTAAACTAGGAGTGAAATGTGCTATATGCATAGTTATTGGGCTGGATGCATTGCGTTTGTAGGAATAGATAAACATGATAGTGTGATTGTGTATTGCTTGTAATAAGAAATTGTTTGTCATTTGGTGTTGTGGCGAATAGTTGTAATATAGCTAAGTATTATTGTTATGATTGACGTGTTGAATGTATACTAGGGGATATACCTTTTGTGGGTTATATTGAGTAGATATATGTAATTTCGGTTTTAAATTCGTGATGAATTTAAATACCCTGGTTAGTATATGTGTACTATATGTATAATACAATGGTTGTAAATGATGGGGTGATTATTGAATGTTGGAATATGATTGCGCGTAGGTATGGATGTGCGGAGGCACTTCCATGAGTTAGAAATGTATGTGTGGATAATATTAACCTAGCTATAAGTACAAGATATAATGGTTGGAAAATAATTGATGTATATTATTACAGAGCATGTATATAGATCGATGTATTAGGTTATATGTTGGTTGAAGTACTGTTCCAGGGATGATTGGGGTAGTTACTAGAGCGACTAGATATGTTAGAAAGTCCGAGGACGGACTTTATTCTAAGGTGGGTAGGATGTAACGACCGGTCCTTACCGGTGTTATTATCTGTTTTTATCTAGCGTAATTTTTGTCTGTATCCGTAAATTTTTTCATATCTTTATATTTAGCCGTAGTTAGTCTATTAGTGTCCTTATTATTATTGTTGTTGTTGTTGTTATTATTATTTTTGTGACACTTGGCTATTTATTATTATTATTATTATTATTATTAATTTTTGTATCTCCTATTTAATATTTCCTCTTAAACACTTTAAATCAAATTGATGGCTTGATTTTCCTACTTAACTTTTTTTAATCACATTTCCATTACATTTCCTCCTCATTATTCTTCCTCTTAATTTTATCATTCAAACCACTGCCTATTTAATCTCATAGCCTATTTGGACTTGGTCGTACCTAGATGCTTGCTCACACACAGCCTAAATTAAAAAAAAAAACTAAGATAAATAACCTAACCTAGCTCACGCATGCCGGTACACAACTCCCTCTATATTATTAAAGCCTAGGCCTACTATTATAAGAACCTACAGCTTTGGGCTCTTCACGTGATGTCTTTCACCTAATAATTTAAACACCTAGACTAGCCTCATCCTGCCATTTGCCAATCCCCCACACGGTACTATCAACAGCTTGCATAATTCATAGGACCCTAAAGCTCACGTGAGCCTACTCTTTACAAAGAAACATAGGACTTATTCCTCTCCCAACAACTTTGCAGCTAGCCCTCCCCTATTAATAAGAAATAAACCCTAGCTAACATTTTAATAAAACCCTAGGACTAACTTCCACAGCCGCCGCCTGCTGCATTTTCTCCCCCACGCTCGCGAGGCAACGCCGACATCACACCCCCGTGACCCCCTGAAGCCGGAGCAACCCCCTCAGGCGGTGCAGCTCGACGTCATCTCCCCATCCACGGCGACCGCAGCACCCCAAGCACACCGCAGCCGTCTCCCAAACCTCGTCGAGCCACACTGCACCGCCCTGACATTCCCCTCCCTCCCACGTCGTCGTACTCCGGCCATGAACATCGGCAACCACCCATGCTCCGGACTCCCCTCTTCGTGTTTCCTATCCACAAAAAAACCCCGACCCCTTGAGCTCTCCGGCAAAACTCTCTCCCCTCCGGTGTCCTCACCCCCTCACGGCTCTCCCCGTCGACTGCGTCGCCGTGGGTCCCTCCTTTATGCCATAGACCGCCGGTTAAGCCCTCACAGCCAGCAGTTTTCGCACGTCGCAGCCGCTCGGTGCTTCGCCAACAAGCCGTCGCTGCCGCCTCCCCATGCGCCCTCTTCGCCTTCACCTGCAACCCATGAGAGGAGCTTAGAGGTTAGCTTCGTTTTAATGTTTACTGTTAGGGTTTTTTTTATAACTGATAGGGTTTATGAGGTTTACATTTTGTTAATGATGTTAGGGTTCGACTCTTGAACTGGGTTTCTATTGATTCATTGTTAGGTTTTAACTTGATGTTGTTACATGTTAGAAACAATTAGGGGCTAGTTGTATATCACTTGTTTAGAATTAATCTGTTAGTTGCTGTTAGGGCATGGAATATTAAGATGAGTAGATCCTGTTAGGGTTTATATATATAGGGTTTGAAATAGTGTTGGTTATCTTGATAAGAATATTTTTGTGTTAAGTCGGGATCACTTAATGCTGGATGTAGGTATATTATTAGTAGTTGTATAATGATTAGAGTTGGGTTGTTTTCTGAAAAGAAAAACTGTGGTCTTCTCGGTTTCACTCTAACTTTCTTAACCGGTAGCTTTAGAAACCATGTTACCAAACTATGCCTTAATGAAACAACATGTACCTAATTATAATGAGCCTATAATAATTAAAATGCTTACTTATGATATACCCAACTATGAGATTGATGTAGATCCACTAGTAATCCTGTTATATCGATGATTATAGGGTTAATAACTAGTTTTGATGATTTTCGTTAACTTGAAATCTTGGTTTCTCTCATATTGTTGTTAAATTGTCGTGCTATATATGCGTTGTAATTATCGTGTTAATTATTTCCTATGATCATTAAATTGATGTGCCACCCATCTTCGAATAGAAACTCTAGTTAAAATTGGTTCAGTAGACGTCTTAGGTTGTTTAATAATTTCTAGTTCCGTCGTAACGATCTTAATCGAACACGTGATTTTCATCAACAGAGTACCCGTAGTTCCATACCGTGCACACTGCAGGAATCCAACCCCTGACGTCGCTACCCGACGTCAGAGTAGCTCTCGCGTCGTGTTGAGGTTTCGTAGATCCGTTGGTTGACCCAGACCCTGCTGGACTACATCCTTGTCGGAATCTTTCAGGCAAGGAATGAGACTTTAGTTACTGCTTTTATACTTTTCTAGAATTGATGTTAGAACTGCTAGATTTATTTCTGCAAAATACTTGAAAATGATCACATGTTACTTTCTGCTCGAACCCACTTTTAAAATGCAACTTGAACCTCACATGCTAATTAATAAGCCAGACATTGTAGTTATGTGGAACTTTGTAGAAGATTACAGGCGTGGGCCTCTCCTATACAGAGGTTGGCACTACTCTTGTGGAGCGTCTGCTGGCTAGCCCAGAGACGACTCGCTTACGGACTTGTGGAACGTTGCTGGCTCGTCCAGGAATGTCTCACTTATGGATAGTTAATCGATGACGGGGGTGACCATTGAGAACTGGTGCTTCCCAGCTTTGGCTCACCCGTGACTGGTGCGCTCCGGTATGATACGTAGTATCATTCATGATTAATGATTTGTTTCGGATCGATGACGGGGGTGACCATTGAGAACTGGTGCTCCCCAGCTTTGGCTCACCCGTGACTGGTGCGCTCCGGTATGATACACCGTATCATTCGTGATCCTTGTCTTGTCTCGTGTCTAGATGGAGCGTTTGTTGGCTCGTGTCCATAATACAAACGACTCGCAGGTGGGGTAGGACAAAAGAGTCTAGCTGGGCCTGGGTGGTAGCTCCCCTCCGCCTACGCAGCTTGAGTCCTTAGGCTTTATCTTTGTATCGCAGTTGGTGCACTCCTGTTTGCTTCGCAGGGATGCATTCCGGTCGTTTGACCTTTTCTAGACTTGGACAATCTGACCAGATGGACACCCCTGGTAGATTGACAGAACTACATGAACAACTCTTAGACGATCTGACTAGATGGACACCCCTAGCAGATCGATTAGAATAACCATCACTTAATTCCTGCTTTCTAGAACTGCCTGTGTAGTTGTCATTTAAATTCCATATAGAACTGCTAGAATTGTATAACTGCTTTAATTATGGTCTCATTAGTTCGTTGCTGACATGTGTTTTGCACATGTCTCAGACTTGAACGAGCTGCCACAACCTGTGGACCCCAGCAGACTTTTCTTCTTTAGTTGCCTCCGGTACGTACAGTTTTAGCTTTTATGTTAAACTCTTTGTTGGTTACCTTCTGCGTTTGAAAAGTATCTTTTGCTGCTATATCTGTTGTTTCATGCTAAATTGTTCGATCGGACCTTCTCCTCCGCATCATAACTTGCCTAGACGCTTATTGGACCCCGAGCCTCAATGGCTCGAGTCCATGCGGGCTGTCCATGTCTCGCTTCCCAAATCTTTTGGGAAGCGGGGCGTGACAGATTCCGTTATACGCCGACGCGACGTCGAAGATGACAAAATGCGCTTCCCTGGTGACGACCATCGGTTCCTCCCCCAGGGTCATGGGCAGGGTGATCGTTCCCTCGGTGGGGATCGCATGGCCGGTGAAGCCAGCGACAGGGCCCACACAGGGCTCTAAGTCTGCATGCCCCCACCCCATCTTCTTGACCGTTGACAGGAACAGGATGTCGCAGAAGCTTTCGGTGTCAATCAGGAGCCAGCCGACGTCAATCGCCCCAATCCGAGCCTCGATGACGAGGGCGTCATTGTTCTGGCTCCGTGCCTCCTGCCAGTCCTCCTCGGTAAAGGTGATTGGGGGTTGGTGTGTCCTTCTTCGCTTCGGTCGGTGGCCGGCGCCCGCCATCATCACCTGTCAGGCTCCAGCCCCCGGGATTGCGGGCTCCCACCCCGCCGAGGAAGACCCTCCAGTTATCATCTCAATCCGCATGACCGCCCTCGGGGGGCGTGGCTCCTCCTTATCGCGGTTCGCCGGCGGTTCCCGTCCCCCCTCCTCCGGGGGGGCTCTCTCTCCTTCTGCCATCCGCCTGCCCGCAACGAAGTTTCCCAGGTGACCCGCCTGGATCAATCGCTCGATCTCTCTTTTAAGGGAGTAACAACGGTCGGTGTCGTGACCGTGGTCCCGGTGATAACGGCAGTATCTCCGGGGGTCCCGCCTCGCCGGATCCGTCCTCATCTCCCGGGGAGGCTCTGGCAGTAACCCGGCCCTTGTCGCCGCGGCCAGCACCTCCATCATGGGGGCATTGAGTCGCGTGTAATGCGCCTGTAGGGGGCCTTCTTGTCTTGGGATGACTCGGGGGAGCCCTTGCACCGGAGCAAACTCGCGCGCCAGGCCAGGGCGATCTTGTGGGCGAGGCCCGGGCGGTTCCCGCCTTGGTCGGGCCAGCTGGTCACGGCTACGGTGCCCCTCTTCTTGCCTCGGCAGAGGGTGTGACCGGGGTTCGCCTTGGGACGGCTTCGCCTGGGGGAATAAGGCCTTTGCTCCGAGAGTCTCCTCGGCCAACGCATGCCTCTCCACCATTGCAACCAACGCCTCATAGTCGGTCGGCGGATCCCGGAGCAGGGATTTGTGGAGGCTCCGAGCCCGCAACCCCGTTTTGAAGGCCAGCATAAGCACCTCATCGCCGCACGTCACCACCGCCCGTCTCCCCTCCTGAAAGCGGCGGAGGTATCTACCCGTTGTCTCTCCCTCCCCTTGGAGTATCGTGCTGAGATAGTCTAAGGGCTTCTTTTTCGTCCGCGCGGCCCGGAACTCTTGGCAGAACTTGTGGGATAGTTCGACAAAGCTCCCGACGGACCTCGCGGGCAAGCCAAAGTACCAGTCCAACGCGGTGTCCCTCAGGCTTTGGGAGAAATGTCGGCATATGAACGCCTCATCCACGTCCTGCGCCTCCATCGCCCCCCCGGTATTGCTGGATGTGCGTGAGGGGGTCGCCTCTCCCATTGTACGTGGCCAAGTGAGGGGGTTTGAACCTTATGGGCCTTGGGGCGGACGTGATCCACCGTGCAAGTGGCGTGGCCTCCTCCGGATAGGTAGGGCGGTCCGGCGCATCCCCTCTCCGCCATTCGGGGGTCTGGCTTCGGTCGCGCCTCGGCCGTCGACGGTCCTCCGTCCCCGGGGAGTAGCCCGACGGTCTTCTGGCGGGGCTCCTTCCTTGGGCCGAGGATTTGACGGGTTGCGGGCTACGGTTCTCCCCACGCTAGCGCCTCCCGGCCAGCCCTCCTCGGGCCTCCATCCATTCTTGATTCTCCCGAAGGAGCCTTTCGCGCACGACGGTGAGGAAGCATAGTTGTCGACAGACAGCTTCCTCGTGCAGGGTGTCGGAGGGGTGGTGCAGGCGATGCGGGCTGCCTCCTCCGGGTGGGGACCTGTTTAGCAACGGGTCCCGCCCGTCCCCGAGCCGCCGGCCCATCGCCGTCTCGTCAAGGATTTCTCGGTCGATCCTGTTCTCTCTCCTTAGCCTCTCGCGCTCCGCGACGATGAGGCCGAGTTGGCGGCGAGCGACCTCTTCGTCCTGGTAGGCCCTTCGGGCGGTCTCGGCCGCTTCGTCCAAACGCCTTTGCGCGGCGGCCGCCTCCCCCAGGCGCCTCCACCACCGCGCAACTTCCACCTCCTCTTCCAGGAGCCTTTGCTGGGCTGCAATCTCCTCAGCGAGCCCCCTGTTCTCTGCCTCCTCCTCGAACTGAAGGTGGAGGTTCCGCCTCACGTTCTGGGGCTCTGAGGGGCCGGGCGGAGGCTCCGTTCCCGCCGTCTGATAGCCTCCCCTGGCCTGAGTGACAGCCTCGGAGCTCTTCAGGACGGCGTGGGCTGAAGTATGTTCAGTTTCGGTGCCCATCCCCAGAAGGGGGTCGGACGCCGGGGTGATTTGTAGAGAGAGAGCAGTTCCTGACCTACGGGATCTTTGCCGTGGTCAGGGTTCCGTGAGATCGGCATGGAGTCTAACATGGGTGTGACCCTTCGTTCCCACAGACGGGACCAATTGTTACGAGGTGGAACTCGCGTACAATGAATTTGTATTATGGGGAACCAAGGGCACGATGGTTATATGGGGAAGAAGGTTTAGGTAGGCTGTTTTACAAGTGATTAGTGGGGTGAAGAGGTTGGACCCGTTGCCGGTGGTGCCTACGGGGTCGAATCTCGCCGGATGCAACTGAGAAAGGTTGGTCGGCAGGGGGCTGAAGCTGACTTTGGACCATGGGCGAGCTCTCCTGCAGCACGAACAACTCGTCAGAAGGGCGGGGTTGGGGTTCAACCCTTAGCCCCTCCGATGCCTAAGTCAGTGATAGGGCTTAAAATAGGGGCTAGACACGCCGGTCGGACTAACGGTGTGTCCGTCGTGCGTGACGAGCTATAGGTAGGAGAACAAAGATATGGAAGACCTTTGCTCTCGTGTGTGAATAATAGAATGAGAGAGAATTCTCCAACCCCCCTTCCGTAAGAGGAGAGGGGGTATTTATACCTGACGGGTGATGACTAGGCGGAGCTGACCTGGCATGCTGACTGGATGTGCTGAGCTGGCTCGGTCGTCAGCGGAAACTCCAGATGAGGACGTTGGTAACTGGGTTGCCTGACCTGCTTTCGTCAGGTGGCGCGACGGCCAGGGGGTGCTTTTGTCGGGGTGTCAGAGCCGAAAGCATTGATTGTCAGATGGCTCAGCTGCCAGGGGGCGCTTTGTCAGTCGGTCGGGTGACGTATGTGTCAGTCGTGTCCTTATCCTAGGTTGTTTGTCGTTAGCGACGAACTAAAGGTCGGGCTGTGTCACTCTAGGCGCCGCGGTTCGTGGGAATCGGGCGGGTCGTTTCGATCGGGGGTTGTCCGGCCTGGCCGCGCCCCCCGATCGGTCATGGGCTATGGTCTTCCGGTACGGAAGGATACGTCCGTGCCTGTCAATAGGCCTGGCTTAGCTACCCAAGCGTCCCCAAGCGCGCTACCCCCGGTGGGTTGGGCGGCTGTGGTTGTTCGCCTCGGCCGGTTCGGGGAACGCTGCAAGGCGCGCCCGTCTCCTTATTGCCCCGGATTTTCGGGGTGGCGGCCCTTTTGTGAAATGGTGAGTTAATGGGGTATGTTAGCGGATCCGGGCGGGAGTCGGACTCCTACGATCTTTAGGTCGTAACACATCCAATACCAAACACATCGACACATGTAGTCGCACCACGCCATTATTCAAACAAGTCTTACTATATCTAATACACATTCACCATTACTATAACTTCACAAATATAGTCATTCAGAGTGCATGTAAATATTTCACCATATCTCCACATCACATACGGCCCTATAACTATACTCACGACACGCCCAACATATCATAGTCACCAAAACTTATAACTAGGCACATACTTACCCGTGCTTGGTGCACACCCATACACACTAACATTTCATCCATGTATACCAATCATACAATTTCAAACTCAGTACATTGACACGCTTAGTTTAGCTAGCACACATACGTTCACACAGACAAGTCCTTAGTAAATATCTATACCACAAGACCAACACCTATAGCTATATACTGGTTAGTGACCCACAATCATGTGCGTAACACAACTGGAAACAAACAATCCAAACATTATACATACATCATCCATCACTATACACCAACCACATACAAATACACCAACGTACATAGAGTATACCCACTCAAGCTTGAGTGAGACTCAAAATCATAGCAGAATAATTCCATATACATAACATAGCATCCATACATATGCCAATACTATCTAATGCATACACGTCTACCAACATAACCACATACATATCTAAATGTCAACACCCTTAATATCTAATCAGGTAATATCGCATATTTCAATCACTTCATATACCATGATATTATTACAAACATTAGCACACCTATAATTACATTATTCCCCCTAATAAGTACAGTCATCGTATAGTCACATACATGTATCATATATTCATACCATATCCATCCATCTATAATTGGCACACCAATACACTTACTTCATCCATTAGTTAAGATATGCAATAACCGGGTATACCTCATGGCATACACGCACACAACATCCATAAAAGCAAGCAATACCAATCAAAATTATATTTCTACTACCACAGGTATATCATCTATATACTCACGCAGTAAGAACATAACTACTTACGTCTAAGCACAATACGTAACTACGTACGAGCACACACTCATGCGTACAACACATAGGTCACATAATAGGCCTACCCACTTTAACTATACGTACACCTATTATTATCACACCCAGCATACATATAGTTTCACCAATCATATTATTTCAACCATCATAAGTATCTCCAACTACATACACTCTATTCAGACATTCCAATACAGAATCTTATATACATAGACGCCCCTAGAGTGGTATAGCTATCCTCGCACATATCCATAAATATTAACACACTTACAATTTCATAACATCATGAATAACTCTGAGTATGTATATATCACATAATAGGCAAACATTATCATGCTATAGGGGGTACACTCTTCAAGCCTACATACTCAAATTGGGTACATGCGCTACGACAACATCACCAAAAGTCTAAGGACCCACTACTAAACTGGCGCGACGTAAACAACGGCAAAAACTAGTGGAATAACTAAGTAGAAGGAAGGAAACCAAGATTAGATGGAGCAACGAAACAAGATCGTAAAAATGGGTTCAGGTAGGGCGATGACAAGGAGGTAAATAGATCAAGTGGAACGGAGATATAATTGTGGATGTTTAGGCGGGGAAGAAAGACGTAAACATTACTCTCATAAGTTTTCGGAAATGGTACGTGAATAGAGAAAGTCAAAAACACTAAAAGTATAAAACGGTCATATTTTGAAAAGTTGGAGTTCTCCTCCGCATCAACGATATTTGAAGATCTATAAAATAAGTTGTTCGAAATAAGTTTGAGTTGAATACACATAATAAGAGGAAATGATTTATTGGCTTAACGGAAATCATTATGAAAGGAAGTAAAGCGTTCATACGAACATTAAGGACGTAGTTTTAGAAAATATTATACGGCAGTGATTTAACAATGTTGGCAAAAGTTTCGAAACGAAATTAAATTAACGAAAGAATTTTAAACTCGTGCTAAATACTTTCAAAGTCTTTAAGCCAGGAAACAACTTAAATAATCAATATTGAAACCACCTTTTAGTGTAACCAGGATTTGCAAAAGAAATCGTTTTACACAAAGCTCTTAACATACGGGCTAATGAAAATATTCGAAATTCAATTTAGTTTAGAAATTATTCTAAAAGCATGTATGGTGAACGTAAAACTTAGTAGTAGGTTTATCAAAATTCGTAATAAGCTTAAAACCCAAATTATGGAAGGTCTAGGTCGGAAAATGGTTACGAAAACATAATTTTCCAAAAATTGTAACAGATAAAATGTTGAACATATCTTTGGTTTGTTGAAAGCTAAAATCATGTGTGACTCGGAAGGTATATTAAGGAAGCGTGATGAATCATTTGAATGGCATAAATAAGAAAGGAAAAGCTTATAAATCGAATTGGGAAAAATAGAAATACGCTCAGAACTAAATTGATATATGAAAAGGGACGAGATATTTAAATAGGTATGAAAGTAAAGGCTGGAAAAACATTATAAACAGTAATCAAATCTCGTCAAAACTTTCGAAATTCAAATAAATAAATAAATTTAAGTCAAAGAAGGGTATGAGGTATAAGTATACACATTTTAAAGTTCCGAACAAATGTAAACTTAGGAAAAAGGAAGTCGAAAGGATACCTTCAGAAAAGTCAAAATTTGCAACGGAGAGGTTCGAAAATAATTTACGGCAGTAGCTTAATACAATACTTCGGCAGAAATGGAATCCGATCAACTATAGTGTGAAAATTTAGGCCCATACTAAGTGCTTATAAGTTTTAAAACTGAAGAGAAATTCCAAATAAATAACATTTAAAATACTTTTTAGAGGGACCCGGATTTGCCAAACAACTGATTTATACAAGACCTTAAAGTACGAGTACAATGAACCTAGTACTGATATATGAAAATAATTGAAGTTCTATTTATCTTGGAAGAGATTTTAAAGTGTGTATGCTATGCGATTAAAATGGATCTCATAGTTAGAAAAATGGTATGTCGAATTTTTCAAAATAGTAATAGAGTCCTTAAACCGAAATGTGAAATTATAGATTAGAAAATGGTTACGAGATAGCAATTATAATTACAACCATTAGACTCCGAAATCTACAAGGAATTTGACTCAATCGAAAAGTGAGAAATTTAAGTATATACGTAGCGGGTTTAAAACAAAATTTAAACTTAGCGAAAACTTTAATAAGGGAAATCGAAAAATAACTTTAAAAGAAATTAAGCCTTGCGAATGTGGACATTTGAAAGATCAACGATTATCGAAACATGGTGGTCATGGGAATCGAGGCAAGGGATTTGGTCGGATGATCAAAACATAAATACGCCTAGGTTATGACTTAGGAAAATCTACGGAAACTCCTACGATCAACCAACTAAAGATTATGGAACTAAGCCTAAGACTCCCTAAGGGCTAGACAGCGATGAAATGAGTTCAGCTTGGTCCGAAATCGATGAACCCAAGCGAGAGACCAAGGAATTCTAGAAGTCTATCCTATTCAAAGCTAGACAGGAACCACTAAGGTAACTCCTACGACGACCAAATCAACTCCTAGCAGGGAGTATAACTAACAATCAGGGGCCTCTAACTAGCAAGCACGGACGTCTAGCTAAGTCTTCCTACCACCTAGTGACATAGGAAAACTACTAGACTCAAGGCTATAGACTCGGATGTTGCAATTTATTTAATGGACATTCCATAGTTATTATCGTTGTTTCGATAATTCGCAATTGCAAGACGGACCTGCATGGGCCACCAACAAAACCTGTCACGCCCCGCTTCCCAAAAATGTGGAGGCGAGACGTGAGAAGGTTCGCACAGACGTGGAGCTGTGAAGCCACACGCTTGATAAGCGTCATGAAATCGTTATATCTATAGGTCCTTGCAACGCGATACGAAACAAAGATAATGATAAAGGAAAAGAGACAAAAGACAATCTCAGAATATCCATCACATTAAATTCCAACATCACAGAAAAAGCCACCAGGCTAAAAGAGAAAAGAATCTAAGGGCCCAAACATGGCCAACAAAAGTACAAAGTACAAATAAAGGTGCCACGCACCGACAACTAACAGGAATCCTAAAACAAAAGGAAACTGTAAGATCCTAAGAAAGATCACGGGTATTCTCAAGCTCCGCTTCAACCAACAGAATCGGGCACGAACTCCTCGAACTCGTAGCCCTCAACAACAAACTCAGGCTCGGCAACTAACATGCGACACCCAAAAGAAAGGGGCACATGTCAGCAAGTCTAAAAAGACTTGGGCAAGGAAACTGAAAGGAAAGCAACTAGCAGTTCTAAAAGCATGCATGACATGGCAGTTTTAGTATGAGTGCACAAGTAAGACGTGGTGTAACAATAAGTGCAAGGGAACAATTATCATGGCATGACAGGAGTAGCCAAGCTACTGACATTCTCAATCCTTTCACTAGTCACGTTATCAAGTTATTGTAGATGTTTATGCCTTACAGTTGAACTGTTTGACGTTCACACTGAGTGGACGCTTAACACTAGTCACGCTTCAAGTTGTTTGTAGATGTTTACGCCTTACAGTTGAACTGTTTGACATTCACACTGAGTGGCCGCTTAACACTACCCCAGAACCCAGAGTTTATGCCTTACCACTGCAGTTGCTGATCGGGCAGACTCCCAGTTGATTGGCCGCTTAACTCTTACCCCAATACCCACATGTGGACGAGCCAGGGTCCTTGCACACGAGCTCAGTAAATGAGCCAGGGTTGCCCCGCACAGGAGCTCGCATTCTAGTTCACGAATCATAAGTATTTGGCGTAGGGTGCACCTCGTCGGAAACAAGTAGATCGGGCATTGGCTATCAACCAACACATGGCCCGCTTCTGGAACACGAGCCAGGAAACACAAGTATTGTAGCATGTGCTATGAATGCGACATTCAACATGGATGGCATGGCTTACCGTAAGGCGTACAAATAAGGAATTAAACATGGCAGTTTAATATGCATGAACAACAAGTTAAAAGGGTTGGATCTAGCTTCGTTGTCAAGCTAGATCAATTGAGGTAACGGATCTAGTTTCGTTGTCAAACTAGATCAATTGGCGTCTAGGCGGCTATCATTTCACCGTCTAGTCTCTTTTACGCTACAACAAGCAAATGGCCTAAAACATGGCCTAAACCCTATGTGGCAAGTTTCACTTGCCTCACGCCAAGGAAGATAATCAACGAGGCACGCCACAAAAGTTATATACGGAGAGGAAATCGCTACCACGGAGAAACAATCATCAAACAATATCCAACCTAGTTTATTATTAGGGTTTCAATAAAGTCACAAGGAGAGTTATGAGAAAACCAAAGGATCGAATCCTACAGTATAGAAGCGGAAGATCGATGCCGAGCAAGCACGGCAACGGAAGAACGATCCGGGGAAACCTAGGGTTCAGATCTGGAATGTGGAGAAAATCTGGAGAAATGGGGTTTTGGGGATTTTTGGGGGTTTTCCGGCGACCTAGAGGTGGTGGCCGGCCAAAATGGAGAGGGGGAAGGGCTCTTGATGAAGGAGGAAGGCTAGGGGAAGATGGAGAGGGATTTGGGGAAGAAGGAGGCTCTGGAGAAATGAATGAAGAAAAGAAAAAGTTTGGGGGGTTTAAATAGGAAGAGCTGGCGGCTGCCCAAAAATTAGGGTTTCGACACTGATTAGTCGGTCAAAGAAGAGTTACTGACCGACTAGTTTAGCAACTAGTTGGTCGGTCGACCAACTGTGACCGACTAGAATCAAACAGCGAAAGAAGGGGAAAATCTGCGAAGTGAATTAGTCGGTCTGTGAAGGCCCGTCGACCGACTAGTTTGGAATCTAGTCAGTCGGTGAGTGTTCATGAACCGACTAACGAGGAACAGTAGCTTAGGTAAAATTAATCAAAGGAACTAGTCGGTCTGAGAGCAAGTTCTGACCGACTAGTTTCACATCTAGTCGGTCGGTGGTTGTTCTTAGACCGACTAAGAGTAAACAGTAACTCCTGTACAGTAGTTTTTAAAGAACTAGTCGGTTGGAGAAGAGTTCCTGACCGACTAGATTGAATTCTAGTCGGTTGGTCCGCCTTCTCAAACCAACTAAGATGCACTAAAAGTACCGATTCGAATCGTGGAGCTTCGGGAAGATTCCTATGGCTTCTAAGGTCACTCTAACTCTTAGTTATGAGCGATTTGAAGCTCGTCACGAATGACTTACTTCGAAATCGACGATCGAAGGAAGAAGCTAGAAAATCATGACGAAACGATCGAAAGTGAAAGCTACGGCGACGAAAACCACACATCCAAGGAGAAAATCCACCAAGCATATATTTTAATATAGATAATCCAATTACACGAAAACCAGTCGTTACACCTCCATATATCTCCTCGCTAGCGTCTCAGTAGACTGTCCTATTCGGAAGGGAATAAAGTGCGCGGATTTGGTCAATCGGTCTACGATTACCCAAATCGCGTCATTCTGCTTCGGACTCCGAGGTAGTCCAGTCACGAAATCCATAGTGATGTGTTGACACTTCCACTCCGGAATCGGAAGCGGTTGTAGCAACCCGGCCGTATGCTGATGCTCTACCTTTACCTACTGGCAAACCAGACACTTGGCTACACTCGGGTTCACCTCCGGTTGTGGCGGCAATTGGTTTTGTGACCTTGAAAGGTTCGCCACTTGTAACCCCAGCTGGGTTACTTGGTCCGTGAGGGCCCGCTGACCCATTTCCAGCTTTTGATTGATCTTCTCCTGGTTGGTTATATATTGAGTCAAGAGAGACTCAACCGGAGAGACGGCCCTCTGTTGGACATACTGCTGCTGCTGCTGGATTGGCTGCTGATTCCTGGGGGCGTAAAATTGTTGCTGAGGTTGCTGCTGATATTGTTGCTGCTGAATCTGACTCTGCTGTGGCCTAGCCGGCTGATATGTTTGTTGCTGCGGCTGCTGAGGCGGCGAGGGCTGAAATGGTGCCCGGTAACCAAAGTTAGGGTGGTTCCGGTTGTTTGGAGAGTAGGCCGTGTTGGAATTGGTTCTTGGCGGATACGGCGCATTTCCCGTGGGGTTGTAAAATAGTGCGCTCGCCTGGTCCAATGGTGGTGAGACGTCACCACCGTCGAATTCCCCAAAGAATTCGGATTCTACCGCTGAAATCTGCTGTGTACCGGCCCCACCGGCTCCTACCATTAGTGCGGAGATCTGGGTCGAAAGCAAGTCGAACTTGCTTGAAATTTTGTCGACGTCCTCAACTCTGTGTATACCCCCAGACCTGGGTGTGGCTCTCTCGTCACACCACCGCTCATTGTTGGATGCCATATTTTCCAGAATATGTCCGACATCTTCCTCGCACCTTGACATGAAGGAACCCCCAGCCGCAGCGTCCATAGAAGATTTTAGGTCATCCCTCAACCCATTGTAGAACAGATTAATAATCTGCCACTTCGGAAGCTCATGGTGAGGGCATCTTCTTTCCATCTCCTTGTATCTCGTCCAAGCTTCATGCAAGGACTTATGGCTGGCCTGGGAGAAGGAGGAGATCTCACTCCTCAACTTCATGGTCTTCCCCAGAGGAAAGAACTTCGTCAGAAAAGCGTTGGAGAGCTTCTCCCAGGTATTGAAAGTGTTGGGGTCCTTCCCCCTAAGCCATTGCTTGGCTTTGTCTCGCAAAGAGAAGGGGAACAGCTTCAGACGGATCGCCTCAGTCGTGACACCATTAATCCAGAAGGTGTCACATTTCTCCAAGAAGGAGTCTAAATGCTCGATCGGGCTCTCCATGGGTGCACCCGAAAACTGGTCCTGCTGGATCCATGTCACTAAAGACGGCTTTAGCTCAAAGCTTTGGGCCGCAATAGCTGGAGAACGGATGGCGGAAGTGGACTCGAAAGATGGCATCGAGTACTCCAACAGGGACTTGTGAGGCGGGGTGTTCTCCTCCATGGATTCAGGATCCTCTCTTATTTGCTTCTCAGCGGCCAAGCGCCTAAGGGTGGCATTAATCTCTGGATCAACGGGAATCAAGTCGTCGAGACTTCTTGAACTCCTGCGCATGAAAAACAACAAACACCTGTGAAGCGACAAGTGGGAAAGAAACAGATAAAATAAGAAATAAAAATAAGAAAAATAAAAAGGAAAAAGGAGAATGCGAAAATTATCGCGAGGTAGGGATAAGAGCTAGACACTAGGGTTCAAAAGATCCTAAAATGACAAGCACGTTGCCTCCCCGGCAACGGCGCCATAAACTTGACGTGTGCCCCGGCTTGCAATCCGCAAATGGTCGGGCGACCCGCGTGGGGGTTTAGATATTTGTAACCGCAAGCACACGGTGTTGTAGTGTGGCTTGGGGGTCAAACACAGGGAGGCTAGGATGTGCTTGTGTCAAGGAGGACCAGAATCACCCCGTGGGCGAGCTAGCCCGAATCGGTAAATGGTTGTCACAGAAAGGAATGAAAGGTATGAACAATAAGAAAATAAACCCGGGACATTGGTTTCCACTCCAACGAGCCACTCTCGCCGATACGGCCTACGGGTAGGATATCGATCGGAATTAGGGTCTAATGGTGAGACGTTGCCTCTGAAAGTGGTACCGGCATCCCATGGGCCCGATATTCCGGTCGGTGCCCAGGATGATACACCGGACTTCACGGATTCGATTAGTGGGCACTCCCGTGTCCATTAACTTTGATCGATTCCGGGAGCACTAAGCTCGCAACGATAACTCCCAACGTCTCATCCTGTCGCTCCCGCGTGCTATGATTCGGCGTCTACGCTAAGGGCGTGAGCTATGGCTAGTGAGTCAACCGCCAAGTTTATTCCCCCTTGGCCCAACGGTCAAAGGCGGTCTTTTTCCCGTCGATGACAATGAAATACCCCGCGTAACCGTTAGAATCCTAATCCCTATCGATTTCCTAACCCTATGGATGCATCGGGAAGAGCCCCCGAAGGGGTTTCCGCCAAAATCCCAGATTTGGGAACTACTCACAAAAATTCATTAAAAAGCGATCTAAATGAAAATGAACCGTTGGAATCATAATCAGACGATTGGAATGCGGAAGTGATAGAGTAATTAAGACAATACTAAAATTTGAGAAAGATCCGAAAACTTACAAAAGAACAGTAAATACAGCCGTCACAATGGGAGAAAACAGTAAAAACTAGCAGCTCCCCCGTTTCTGGAACCTTAGGGGTTCTATTTATAGACTCTCGTATCACCCGATCAGTTGACAAGTCAACCGATCGGGTGATCCGTTACAGATAATGAACAGAAAACGGCGAGCTTTCACCCGGTCATATGAACCGGTCGGGTGAGTTCTTGGAGTGACCGGTTGGATCTTGGCGCCATCGGGTGAAAGGATCGGTTGGGTGCCCGTGTCTTCAGCTCCTCAGCATTAGCTACAGATGAACTGAACAGGTGAGAGTCACCCGATCGGTTGGAATTTGGATCGAAAAGACAGAGAACATGCCCCCGCTGAACCGACCTGTGAACCGGTCGGGTGACTTTCACTTGAGCTCCGGCTGAAACCGGGTGGTGCACGCGTGCATCACCCGATCGGTTGGAGATGACCAACCGACCGGGTGAGGGGCTGAAAGGTGTATTCTTTATCGTTTGACCCCATGGATCATGCGTGACTCCTCCTGTTGCTCCAGGGACTTGAGATATCGTCATTAAACGTCCCCTACGCGGTCAATCTCCTGCAAACATGGAGAAACAAAGAAAAGTGAAAGAAAACGAGAAAATAGGAGAAAACGAATAAAAGACGGCGGAAAAAACGGAGAAACACAAAAGAAAACGTGCGTGAATATATGAAATATAAACGCACGTCAACCACTCGCCACCGCAGGCAATTGTGCCCACTTGTATAGTTTCGGCCATGTTTAGGCCTTTGATAACCTTACACTCTTAAAATACAAACAAGAGAACCGGACATGAAATGATAGCATCTGAGACACCCCACGACAGCCAGACTTGACGACGAAGTATTGGCACAACAACAACAACTGACACCCTAGGACGATAACCAGACTTGACGACGAAGTATTGGCACAACAACAACAATTGACACCCTAGGTTTTTATCTGTGTATGCATGCGTATGGACACCCTAGAATAACAGCTCAACTCAACTCTCTCTTAACTTGTCATGTCATGTCATTCGTGTTTGAATCTTGTAGAACAACCTTGCATTCACCTAGCAAGGTGAGTGGTCCTCGTACAATCTAGTATTATCTTGTTTAAAGAACTTGGGATGGAGGTAGGTTGAGCGTTCCCTCGGTTTGGAGGGTTTGGCCACCCACAAATAAAAAGGCATGAATATCTCTTATCACTCTCAGTCTTGTCTTGTCTCGAGTCATGTACTAGGTTGAACGTTCCCTCGGTACAGACCGAAATGCGTGAACCTTAGTGACACACATTCTTGTCTTGTCTCGTCCCATGTACTTGTGTTGAGCGTTACCTCGGTTCAGACCGAAAGGCGTGAACTTTATGAAGGGTTTTGGGGAACCCTTAGGGCACAAAAACTCTTTTCCCGTCCTAAGTCGGACGGAACATAGACATAAAAAAATTGCAGCGGAAAGATTTGTTAACCTAATTAACATGCAGTTAAAGAATTTTAACTTAGCCCTAAGGTACAAGACCCTTAGCCAAGATCTATGCCAACTCGGGATGGATCTGACCATCCAAAGAAGGATCTAACCTACTGCGATTAAATTAAACTAATGCCAATAAAACACATACCCAGAATCTCAACCCTGGGGCAGGCGAGATGTTTCACACCGTCTTCCGAGCCACTCCCCATCTTATGCCGAGCCCCTCCTTGAACCGCTCCCCGAACCGCTCTGCATCCCGAGGCGATCAATCCCGTGTCACCGAGCCAACCACGCGTCGAAGAAAGTTTCACACGAGTGAAACCTTCGCCAAGATTTCGGATCTGAATCCAAACTCGTTTGCGGCTTTGCTAGAGCCCTCAGGAGTAATGCAGAAATATAGGGAGATAGAGAAATATTCATTTAAGCCTAGATCCGAGCGTGCTCCAACATTTGTGAGAGCCGCTCAGATCAAGAACTTGGGACGAGTTTTTAGGCAGAGAGCAGACCCCTATTTATATAGGCGGCTGACTGCTCCCCTTTAGTCAAAATCCGATGTGGGACTAATTTTAGAGTTAATCAAATTCAATTTAGTTTGCCTTTCACAAAGGCTAAACTTCCATGAATTTTAACTCCCTCACCGTTGAGCTTCATGATTGATACAACCTATCAATTCGAAGGGCGTTCAACGGTGAACGCATAGGAAAAAAACGGCTCGTTAATCCGAGTCCGTTTGATCCTCCAAACATCGCGTCAAAGTATGCCAAAACCCCCACCTAAAAGCACAACACAGCCGCCGCAAAAAGCACGCAGCCCTAGGGCTGCGTGCGGGCCCCCACTGTGCCAGGCGTGTGCAGTGCATGTGCCTCGAGGCACGTGCGCTGCATGCGCCTCCGTGCGCACGCAGGCTCATGCACCCCGCGTGGGCGCTGGCGCCCCATAAGGGCGCGTGCAAAGCACGTGCCCATGTGGGCGGCGCTGGGCCTGTTTAGCAAATGCCCGGCCATTTGGCCGGGCCTACTAAATGCTGCTGGGCCCCCCTTTTTCTTGATTTAATCAGCCTCTTGGGCTGATGTCAACATGGCTTTGGGGTTCTCCTTGTTTTGGCCATAACTCTTGCGTTTGGCGTCTGATTTGGACGCCGTTCGAACCTGGGTTTAGACCGGGACATTCCCGTCTTACTCGTGAAATTTTCCTTGCATTTCTTATATTAAATATAGTCTTAAATAATTTAAGACACATTTAATCTCTTTTGCATCATATGCAAATTAGTCTCTATCTAGTCTTAAATTATCATTTGCATCAAATACAAATGATTTGAGGGCACATTCATCTACATCTCCCACTTGCACTCAGGATCATTTATCCCAAATGCAGGAGATCATTGCAAACATCTTTTGCAATATTTTATCCCTAGCATCAAATGCAAATTATTCTCCCTTACTAATTTCTACCTATTACTAGACGATGGTCGCACTCTGTGTGAGACCCTACAGCCTGACCCTTACAACAGGTTGGGCTCAAAGCCCTATACAGCAGTGACCACGAGCAGTGGTTGCCATCCCTGCTTCAGAAATCATCATTATGTGGTTGACTCATTGACATGAGTATTGTCGAGACCACCCTGACTGTTTCCGTGATGAATTCCGCAGTTATAATCTCTTCGTCTAAACTATGTCATGTAGATCAAGTCTATGATACGGTCAAAGTGTCAACCCCAATAACTTGACTCCGGTTAGTTTTTATCGATTTTTAGTCAACTAATGTTGGACTTCTTCCAACATACTCTGATCAGAGATTTTACTAAAGACCGAACTAACCCTACGACATTAACTCCCATTGACCGGGAGAGACGAATCCTCTCTTGGTCATTACTCGCCTCGTACGCTTCAAGTGACACCCAATCAAAGACCTTTCGACAAGTCTTGCCTCGAAGCTAGGTCAGTTGATCTAAGTGGTACCGTTCACGCACAGGTTCGTAAAAATGACCTCAAGTCAAAAGACCAACTAGCCTATCATCACTATGAGTTATCATTGACAGATTGGTCAATTTAACATATGATAACTCTTGTGGATCGTTCTGTGAACTCATTCTCTAATGAGCACCTGTGTCTCATCTTCGACTTCGCCAAGTGAAGCGATCATGAGATCATCGCCACCGCTAAACGGTGAAGACTAAGAAACAATGGTCTATCCGATGTTTCGATATCCTTGTCTCGAAACATCTACGACCATGAACCCTTTTAGACTTATGCTACAAACGGTCAAACATTTCTCCATGATCGAGATACTCATCTCGATACATGCTTGACCTTGCATAAAGTCTCAGGACTTTACCTAAGCTAATGTCTAATGTTAACTAACTTAGATAAATTATTACCAAACAGCTTACTATTATTTCGAACAAGATGTTTGTGCTATTCACACATAGAGATAGATTGCCTTGAGGGTATCATCTCTCAATATCTCACACTTGCACTTAGGCCCATTTATCTCAGTATCTTATACTGTTTTTACACATAAGTTTTCCCGACTTCATGTTGTAGAGCCTTCATGAGTGGATCTGCTAAAACCGTCTACACTATAGACTTAAGGAGTTTCTATTTTCATGTTAGACCAACCATTTGATTCTCATTCAAATAATTCATTTGGTCTGTCGGAATCTATAATATTTTATTTCCTTGGATCTTATCCAGTTGATCGTGCCTTACGATAATCATTTAAATTTGTTAATGGTCATTTCAAATGGCTCATATCTATTTCTGATAAAGTATCAAACTATTTGATTACTTTATCAAAATATATGTTCCATTCCTTTGATGCCTTGCATGTAATTTATACGCTCCCACTGACCTTGAAAACTATTTGGCTAATTCATATAAGTTGGTTCGTCTAAATCATATTTAGAAAAATGAACTTATAAGTGAATGCTCAAATTTTCATGGTCAACATGAGTGTTTACATTGAGCTTGGTCCGAGTAGATCTGTACACATCTGCTGCCGAAAAAACAGTTTCATTCTAATCCGTTTTATGCGAATTTGGGTGAAAACCGTTCTCGACCAACATGATTGCACTTCACTAATTTCCTTTCTGCACCAATCTTTCAACTTAAAGATTTACTTGTAGAAAGTGAGGAAACATTTTCCTTGGGCACGTAAACTAAATTCCAAAATTTATTTACGCACACAGACCTGTTCTGATTACATCAAGTTATAAATCGGAGTTACTACTCCGAATTTTATCCTAGAAGTTGACTAAGTCATCATCAGTTATGATGTCTAACTCGAATCTTCGTCTCACGAAATTCGAGTAATTATACAACTTCTTAATGATCGATGAATATCTTATTGATAATGTCCCCATAGAAAATTATCAAAACCTAAGCATTACGATATGGGACTTAACCCAGAGGGAGGATTTAACTCAGAGTCACAGCTATGGATCACACCAAGTCTAACTAAGTGTGATTCATACATTTTAACACACCGATGTGTTAACAGACTTGACCTGAGAGAAAATCATATTTTCTTTTAATTACGCAAGATTTAATATAGCTAAGTATTTGACCATTCGATCTGATTGAATCAGTTTAAATACTTTTGTCATTTCGTTCTTTATTTTATCAGACTTGTGATTCATCAAGAACACGTGTCTTAATAAAATATACGAATAACTTATTTTGGTTAATCTAGACTCGAGTACATCAGTATGTACCAGACCGAGTTTGACAACTTATTCTCCCATTGTCTTACAGATGGGTTTTGACCATTATATCTAAGAGGATAAGACTCACAAGTGTCCGTAGACTTCATAATACGAGAGGTCAGACCCCTCTTTATGTGACTTGTGAAGCTTACTCTCTCGATACGGCCTAGTCTATTTTTCCATATAAGTCTGCTACTATCTTGTGTATTTATATATTAACATTTAATATATGTATTATCGTTATACATATTACTCATTGCTTCAGAAGCAATGTGACGACATTCGTCAAAATATGTTAACCTTTTGTATAACAATAATTATGAAATCGTGACATCAGAATATGTCACATTTTCATTTCCTCCTCCGTATGCCTTTACTAATGATAAATATAACTAACTTTCTCAATTGACTTTCCGGAGTGCCTTCTTCCTTTTCTAAATCACATTTAGATATTAAATAGCCCATCATAAATGAATAGCTATGCAAGCATCTTCTGTATCCAAATGCTTGAGAGTTGCAATAAGTTGCTCGTCTCAAGATCCGGTTGGGTTACATAGTCTTGCACTGCTCATGCACTCGTATTCGACTCAAACGGTTTGTTCTAATTCTCGAACTTTGCGGATCAAAATTGTTTGTCCATTCAACCTTGAGTGTAGCTCGACAAGTTGTAGGGAGAAACATACTTCGAATTTCCTATATGTTCAAGCTGCCTCATATAGAGGCGAGTGACATGTAGCGTGAATTTATTTGTTGGACCCAGAACTTAAATGAAATCATATTTCTTAAGTCTGTTCTTTAGAAGGTCATTTTAATATCAACGAGAATATAGTTTAATTCTATTAATTAGAATTTAACTTGATATTCAATTAATCAACCTATTCGACCAGTTAACTTATTCGATTAAAATAATATATTTTGATTCCTTCGGTAAACATAGTCTTGCCCTAGTTTAGCATATGTTCAATATTAAATATTGGTAGATTGGCTTTTATATATCTATATCCTCCCACTATTTTTACGATCGTTTAAAGTCTAAACAATGAACGATTTAATCGAATTAAATTAATGGGTAAGAGGTCCCATCACCCTGAGCCTAAACAACCTTGAGTGTAGCTCAACAAGTTGCTTGACTCTGTAATCGAAAGATGACTCTTCATCGATCATATCAGATATAACACTCTTATCAGTTTTTACCCCTAGCCATTTGTGATCATGAGTGTGCTCATCCAACTCACAATGTCTAGTCTAGTCGGACCCTTGTTTTCGTGTCTAGCCTGACTTGCCCGGCGCTCGGTGTATTCACGACACGTCGGTTTGGGTCAGGTCTTAGACTACATCTAGCCAGACTACACCATTGAATTATCTTATGCCGGCGCTCGGTGTATTCACGACACGACGGTTTGGGTCAAGTCAAGATTTCATCTTATGTATTTAAGGAGTTGGTTTCTACAAGGTTGCCATGTTACAGCTTGAGTGTAGCTCAACAACTATAACACGGGTCGGGTCCTATAGTTGCCAACCCCAAAAACATGGAGGGCTACAGCTAATCTTGAAGAAGATTATTAACGTATTTGACTTAGATATAGTCCAGGGTGTCATACAATCATGATTCGCGTCATTGTGGTCCAGCGGAACACAGCCAGGGAATTGACTAAGCCAGGATCACTATCCCTTAAAGGGTGAACCCGCAAACTTAGCTAAGCACATTGACTGGATCATGGTCCATTGAATGAAGCTTGTCATTTTTATATGCGTGCCATAGACTAAAAGGCTTTTATTAACAACTAATTAATCCTATCAACTAATTGAATCCTTAAATTCAAAATTTTAGGATTTGTTTAATAACTTTTATTAAATCCTTATCAACTATAAGGTTCACATGCTATCCTAATCGCTATTAGGATTTTAAAAATTTTATTAACATCGCTAAAAGCGAAGTCCTTTAATGAGAATTAATTATAACAATTAGAATTAAAAATTCATTAAAGGGACTACCCTAATCATGAATTAGATCTTAAAGGGTTGTTAAAAGTTTTATTAAAACATAGCATGTCATTAGAATTCAATTAATAAATTTTAATGATTTCTTAATGGCTAAGCTAAAGGGTTGTCTTGTGTTATCAAATAAGGGACAAGATGTCATACCAGTAACATAAAGTTACACAAATTTTATCGCATAAAATAAAAGTGTACAACTATTTACCAATTAAATAGACTAATGTTTATCAAATAAACAAGTTTAGCATGCATACTTAAATTTAACATTTAAATTTAAAATTGTGATATTCAAAACATTTTATTTTATCTCATAAAAATAAAAACTTGTTTTTAAAAGATCACCAAATTTGCATGCTACAAAAAAAATTTATCGCATAAATATTTTAAACTTTTAAAATCAGTTTTAGAATATCTCATAAATTTAAAACATCATTTTTCAAAAAATTCCATGCGTAAAAATTTATCACATAAAATTTTAAAACATCTAATGACATTTTAAACTTATCGCATAAAGTTTTAAAGTCTTAAAATCGGTTTTAAAATTATCACATAAATTTAAAACATCATTTTAAAAATTGAATGCCTAAATTTTTATCACATAAAATATTTAAACATCCTTCTTAAAGAATTTCCATGCTTAAAATTTATCACATAAAATTTTAAACATCTAAAAACATTTTAAAGGGCATCCAAAAATATTTTAAAAATTATCTCATAAATTTAAAACATTTTAAAAGTATTTTAAAAACATTTCATGTTTAATAAAATCGCAGTGCTAGATCGTTACGCAAACCTAGGCTCTGATACCACTGAAGGGTTTTGGGGTACCCTTAGGGCACAAAAACTCTTTTCCCGTCCTAAGTCGGACGTAACATAGACATAAAAAAAATTGCAGCGGAAAGATTTGTTAATCTAATTAACATGCAGTTAAACAATTTTAACTTAGCCCTAAGGTACAAGACCCTTAGCCAAGATCTATGCCAACTCGGGATTGATCTGACCATCCGAAGAAGGATCTAACATACTACGATTAAATTAAACTAATGCCAATAAAACACATACCCGGAATCTCAACCCTGGGGCAGGCGAGATGTTCCGCACCGTCTTCCGAGCCGCTCCCCGTCTCACGCCGAGCCGCTCATTGAACTGCTCCCCGAACCGCTCCGCATCCCGAGGCGATCAATCCCGTGTTGCCGAGCCAACCACGTGCGGAAGAAAGTTTCACGCGAGTGAAACCTTTGCCAAGATTTCGGATCTGAATCCGAACTCCTTTGCGGCTTTGCTAGAGCCCTCAGGAGTAAGGCAGAAATATAGGGAGATAGAGAAATATTCATTTAAGCCTAAATCCGAGCGTGCTCCAACATTTACGAGAGCCGCTCAGATCTAGAGCTTGGGACGAGTTTTAAGGAGGAGAGCAGATCCCTATTTATATAGGCGGCTGACTGCTCCCCTTTACTCAAAATCCGATGTGGGACTAATTTTAGAGTTAATCAAACCAATTTAGTTTGCCTTTCACAAAGGCTAAACTTCCGTGAATTTTAACTCCCTCACCGTTGAGCTTCATGATTGATACAACCTATCAATTCGAAGGGCGTTCAGCGGTGAATGCATAGGAAAAAACGGCTCATTAATCCGAGTCCGTTTGACCCTCCAAACATCGCGTCAAAGTATGCCAAAACCCCAACCCAAAAGCACAACACAGCCGCCGCAAAAAGCACGCTGCCCTAGGGCTGCGTGCGGGCCCCACTGTGCCAGGCATGTGTAGTGCACATGCCTCGAGGCACGTGCGTTGCACGTGCCTCCGTGCGCACGCAGGCTCACGCGCCCCACATGGGCGCGTGCAAAGAACGCGCCCATGTGGGTGCCAGCGCCCACATGGGCACTGGGCCTGTTTAGCAAATGCCCGGCCATTTGGCCGGGGCTACTAAATGCTGCTGGGCCCCCCCTTTTCTTGATTTAATTAGCCTCTTGGGCTGATGTCAACATGGCTTTGGGGTTCTCCGTGTTTTGGCCATAACTCTTGCGTTTGGCGTCTGATTTGGATGCCGTTCGAACCTGGGTTTAGACCGGGACATTCCCGTCTTACCCGTGAACTGTTCCTTGCGTTTCTTATATTAAATATAGTCTTAAATGATTTAAGACAAATTTAATCTCTTTTGCATCATATGCAAATTAGTCCTTATCTAGGCTTAAATTATCATTTGCATCAAATACAAATGATCTGAGTGCACATTCATCTACATTTTAGTGACACACATTCTTGTCTTGTCTTGTCTTATGTACTTGGGTTGAGCGTTCCCTCAGTACAGACTGAAAGGCATGAACCTTCTTGACACTCCCTTTACTTCTTGTCTTTTCCCGTCTAGTCCAGTCTTGTAGCCGGTAGCACACGCTACGACTACTTCTTGTACCGTTTACTTTCAGTGTTGTCTTACTTTTGCTCTTGTCTAGATAGGTCAGCTGTTGCATCATTAAAATGTAAAGAACCAGTAAAATGTTGTCTTTAAATATTATTATACACCTTGCTGTGGAGTCGTCTCACCTTTACTTGCAGACTCCTCCTGACGTACAAACACTTTCTCTTGGTGTTTGTACGTCAGGTATCGAGCTAGAACTAGTTGACCAGGAGCCGGTGCTAGAGGACATGGAGCAGGAGTTCGTTGCTGACCAGGAGTACGATCCAGATGAGGATCAGACTTAGAGGTTCTCAGTTGCTGATTTCAGAGGTTCCTGCTTTCTAGTTTCGGTGCATAGCACCAATTTTCCTTTTTGTCTAGGTTGGATGCGTCACACCATTAGTTTCCTTTTCTGTAGTTGTAGCCATGTTGGGCATTCTTTTTAGACTTGTACTTCTGGATATTTTATATTAATAAAATGAATGCATCTTTCTTTTCTGTACTTTTGTTGTTTCGAAATTTTAATCTGCATGGACCTGTTTATCTCTGGAGTACCTCACAGATGCTTATTGGGTCTGAGTTTCATAGCTCCGACCCATGCGGACCTTCGTCACGTTCTCCCTCCCGTCGTTTTGGGAAGCAGGGCGAGACATTTGATCTTGTTGTTGAGATACATTCAAGATATGTCATAGACGCTTTATGGAAACCAACTTCTCAAACATGAGATGTAGTCTAGACTTGACCCAAACCGTCGTGTCAAGAATACACCGAGCACCGATGTAAGTTTGGCTAGACACGAAAACAAGGGTCTGACTAGACTAGTCATTATGATTTGGATGAGCGACACTCATGATCATAAATGGCTAGGGGTAAAAACCGATAAGAGAGTCATATATGATATGATTGATGAAGAGTCATCTATCGATCGCAAAGTCAAGCAATTTGTCGAGCTACACTCAAGGTTGTAAAACTCGGGGTGATTGGAAGTCTTTTCCAATAATTTAATTTAATTAAATCGTTCATTAATTGGCTTAAAATGATCGCAAAAATAGTGGAAGGATATAGATTGATAAAATCCATTTTATCTATATTTAATATTGAGCATATGCTAAACTAGGGTAAGTCTATGTTTACCGATGGACTCAAAAACATAATATTCTAATAGAATAAGTTAACTGGTCCAAATGATTTGTTAATGGAATATCTAATTCTAATTGATAAACTATACTATATACTCATTGACATTAAAATGGCCTTCTTAAGGACATACTTAAGGAATATGATTTCATTAAGTTCTGAGTCCAACAAAAAAAATGCACGCTACATGGCACTATCCTTTATATGGGGCAGCTGGAACATATTGATGTTCAAAAGCGTGTTTCTCCATACAATTTGTTAAGTCAACTCAAGGTTGTATGGAAAATGGTTTCGATCCGCAAGGTTCGAAACTTCGATTAAAATGTTTGATTCGAAGATGAGTGCATGAGCAGTGCAAGACTATGTATCCCAACCGGATCTTGAGACGGGTAACTTGTTGAGCTACGCTCAAGGTTGCAAAACTCAGGCGTTTGGATACATGCGATGCTTGCATGGCTAATTATTTTTGTTGGGTCATATAATATCTAAATGAGATTTAGAAAAGGAAGAAGGCACCGAGGAAAGTCAATTGAGAAAGACAGTTTTATTTATCATTAGTAATGACATAAGTATGAGGAACTGAATATGTGACATATTTGATGTCACGATTTCAGAAGAATTGCTATACAAAAGGAAAACACATTTTGACGAATGTCGTCACATTGCTTCTGAAGCGATGAGTAATATGTATAACAAAAATATATTAAATGTTAATATATGAATACGCAAGACAGTAATAAACTTATATGGCAAAATATACTTGGTAGTATCAAAGAGACAAAGCTTCACAAGTTACATAAGGAGGGGTCTGACCTCTCGTATTATGAAGTCTACGGACACTTGTGACTCTTATTCTCAATGGTATGATGGTCGAAACTCCTTCTATAAGACAGTGGAAGAGCGAGTTGTTGAACTAGCAGTCTTGTACATATTGATATACCCGGACCCAAGTCTAAGTTAGCCATGATAAGTTGTTCTTATTTTATTGAGACACATGTTCTTGATGAAACACACGTCTGATAAAATAGTGAACAAAATGACAGAAGTATTTGAAATGATTCAATTAGATCGAAAAGTCAAATACTTAGCTTATAAACCTTACGAAATTAAAAGAAAATGTGATTTTATCTCAGGTCAAGTCTCATATCGGTGTGTTAGAAAGCATGAATCACACTTTGTTAGACATGGTGCGATACATGGCAAGTGATTCTGAGTTACAATCCTCCCTATGGGTTAAGTCCCAGATAGTAATGCCTAGGTTTTGGTAAGGTTCTATAAGGACCTTATCAATAAGATATTCCTTAAATCAATCGTTAGGAAGTTAAAGGCTTAATCGAGTCTCGTGAGACAAAGAGTCGAGTTAGACATCATAGTCGATGATGGCCTAGACAACTTCCAAGATGTAATTCGGAGTAAGGACTCATATTAATAACTTGATGCAAGCAGAAAAGGTCCGTGCATATAAAATAAAGTATGGACTTTAGTTAATTTGCCCAAAAGAAATTTTTTCTCATTGTGTAACGACTGGTTTTTTGTCTTTGTATTTCCTATTATATATATATATATATAGTCATAACCCGTGCCCACGGGCACGGTTCATTTAAGACTATCCATCATAAAATCTTTGTTCCCCAAAAAATTATTTCCACAACCAAAATTTAAAAGAACAAATTAGCGTAAAAATATTTAGCGGTACAGGTGCCTTCGGCATAGGCGCTTTCGATACAGAACAACAAATTCGACGCAGCTGCCTTCGACACATAACAACAAATTTGGCACAGGCGCCTTCTGCACGGGACAACAAATTCGACGTAGAACAATAATTTCGACGTGAAACAACAAATAAGCATAAAACAATTTCGCAGGCGCCGGGATTCAAAAAAAATTTTTGTGGATTCACAAAAAAACTCTAAGGGGGCACCCAAACTTTTTTTGAATCCACACGGCTTACATCTCTTCGATTATATACATCAGCTATAAATAATGAGTTAGGCATTTATATAAGTAACACTAAAATGTAAGGAGTGTATCAAGTTACACGATAAACCAATTGAATGATGCTACCCTTTGAATACCCAACAAATCATAAATTCGATTACTAACTTTCAGGCAACAATAACAAAAATAGATATTTGTTCAAAGCAATGAACAGCAAGTACCTAAGCAAGTACCCAGGTGAACCCAAAACCAAAGCTCTCTTTGTCCATCATCCTCTCTTTGTCCATTATGATACATTCAGATATCATAATGTGATGTTCAAGTTATATAATATCAATAGTGTCCCGATCAATTTAAATTTATATCAGGAAATTGCACAGACAATATACATGTATCTACAAAGCAACTGGACAGGTGCGTCACTTCATTATGATCTATCGTGTTGTCACTCTGTTATTGTCACGAATTCGTTGTCTCTAACTCCCTTGTTCCTATTAGTAGATGTTCTTTCTTTTTTTGCTTCCAGGTTTATAAACTATGCAATATGTTGGATTATTATTTTTTAAAGGAAGTGTAATATGTTGAGCTTAACCGTGGATGAAAAAAAATTCTTTCTCCTGATTGTTACTCCTTATTGCTAATATTGATAAGACTTACAAATTTAATTAGATTGTGAATAATTACATAGTAAGGAGCCAATTTTTGTCTGAACACTTTACAGATATTAAATAGATAATAACAAACTTTTCTTTTTTGCTTGGAAATATTTTAGACTACTTTGGGAGGAACTCTTGAAGTCAATTCCATGATGTGTTCTGAGGGATTGCGGCAATGAGAGCTCAAGAATATTGTGAATCACAAAGTAGCGGTTGGAATTTTGGATGGATTTTTGAAATTTTGTGGCTAGTTGGCCTACACTTGCGACTTAATGATCAGTGTTAATTCAGGTTGGATCATTCTTGTATCCAGTACAACATGGTTCCATCACGGCAACTTCCATTTTGAGCATTTTCCCCTCTCTCATTCGTTATGGCATCTTGAAATTTCTCAAGTTGCATGTATAACATTATTTTTAAGTAAATATAATTATCAAAAGCAAACTATCTTCTATATAAGAGCAGTTCAAGATTTTTTTTCCTTTTTTGATGTGAAAGAAATGGTGAACTTACACAGAATAGTGTCTCTTATTTTGGAATTCTGATCATCTGGAAAAGTTTATGCTATTCTGTTATAATTGTTAATTGTTCTTCAGTTTTCGATGTACAACATGCACTCATTTTTTACTTACACGTATTGGTAGTAATAGTTTCACTCATACATCTTGTTTGTATCTTTTACATGCATTCAATTAGTTGTTCAAATTTGGATCTACATGTAGCTCAGGAGATAAAGACAGAAGCAAAGTTCCAAAATGACTTTATATCTCAATTGGTAATCTCATTAGATTCAGTCAAGCCTTTCCCACTACATGCTTGAAATTTTCCCTCGTTATGAACAGACTGATAATCCTTGTACAAACCATTATTCACATGTTATAATTTTTTAGTTCCTCATCTCTGAGACTGAGTATACATTATAAGTTTGAGGATATGTTAAACTCAACATGAAGAGTATTTGTCAACTGCCAAAGTATCTATGTATCAAATCATATATCAGATACCGATATGATTCTATATCACAGCTTCTGTGCAATAAAGGATTTAACTAATACTCAAAGTTCTACTGCCATATGGATCATAATTAATACCATATATATCAGAACAACGATTCAACGATGCACAAACTTCGTGTATAACTGGGTGTTGCAACTCGAGTTACATATACATGCATGCATCCAACATTCTTTGCATATGGCTCATTCCTTGTTAAAGCCTAGCCATTTCGGGCCTAAGATCGTTGATATGTCTCATTCCTGCACCAAAACAGTAGGAATTGTTTATATTGTGAAACATAAAAATTTAACATCAAAATATGTTAACTATATGCCACGTTGTTTGAAAATTTTAAGAACAATATCAATAGTCCTTTCAATTTCCTGTACTTTGTTTATGCACTTTGTTTATGCACTTTGTTTGTGCATCCTGTATAGCCAGGTTAAAAATAAATTAAATGATACAGGCTATACTTTGTTTATGCAAGTTACAAATTAATCCAAGTTCACTTCAATGTCCAGTCAAAACCATTAGCATCCTAATTTTAAAAAACAAATCCATTAAGCAAATTGGCATGTCAACATAAACAAAGAATGGATGAGAACGCTCAGTACCTTGAATAGGGGCACAGATAGCAGAAACTGATCCCTGAAAAAAATGAATGAGAGCTCAGTCATTATTTGTGAGTCTATTTAGAGAAATACAATGCTGCACCTAAAATATTTACGGATATGAACTCGATGGTATAGGAATTTACTTAGCTTCTTCTTGGGTCTCTAGGATCAATGCAATCAGGAACAGAAACAGATTTATGAGCTTTGTTCTCCATTGATATTTACTTAGCTTCTTCTTGGGTCTCTAGGATCAATGCAATCAGGAACAGAAACAGATTTATGAGCTTTGTTCTCCATTGATGCTGTGATGCCTGCATGAAACATGTAAGAGTTAAGCTTTCACCGAAACATATTGCACCTCAAGTAGTTTAAAGGAAGAAGAAGCTAAGTACAGTTATATGTACTCACCAGAGAATATCTAATTTAGTTTTTCAAGGATGCACCTTGTCTGTTCTTAGTGGCTTCATAACAATGGAAGCAGCTCTAATTTGTTATGCTGAGAGAAATTGAGTTTGTTCTCCTGGAATTTTATAGGCATCCACATTCAACAAAGGCAGAAGTTAGTCTAAACATCGGGCTTCCTATGTCAATATTATTTATTAGACATATATTGATAAGAACAGGGAATGCCAGGTGTTTCTTTGAAAAATTGACTAAATCCAGGGAATTGCAGATATTGAGCATCTGAGAATGAGCTTGACATTGCAAGTGGTAACTGTAAAACAGAAGAACAATAAAAATATTCAAAACCAAAAGATAGGTACCTCTTAATTTGCTTCATCAATCAAAATACTTTGGAAATATGAATGTTTACCTTAAGTGGCTGAGTGCCATGGGAATGATCCTACATCAAAAACTAATGATATTTCATACATCAAAACTAATGTGAACCTCACATATCAAAACTCAATAATAGAGTGTGAACATCATAAATCAAAACTATATAGCCATTCTAAAGATATTTTATTCTACTTTTATTCTAATTTTATTCTAATCATCATAAATCAAAACTAATCAGACTTGTCAAACATAAATCAAAACATAAATCTCAAACCGAAGTATTCTCGAAGGTAAACATTCATATTTCCAGACGTCACTAATAGTTCTAATCACAAACTAATGATACGACTGTTTACTCATAACTCAATAATATACAGTCAGACTTTTTCCAGTCGTCAAAATTTTATTCTAATTTTCCGTCGTTGTTCTTCACCCCCATCGCCTGCCCCTTCGAAAACGCCACCCCCTTCTCCTCCCTGATTCTCGTTCCATAGGATGCGTGGAAGTCCTCCATCGGATCGAACCACAGGTCCATCCACTGCTCCCTGCACCAGGTACGACTCCCCGCTGCTGTTGCCCAGGAACTCGAAGTCGAACTTGGCCGTCGCTGTGGTCGATTGCCCAGCTGGGGTCGAAGAGCTCGTCGAACTTGGCCGCAATTAGAGGGAGCTCGGTCTACAGATAATGCAAAATTGGCAGCCATTAGAGGGAGCTCTCAAGAGGAGAAGCATGTATTTTGGCACTTGCCCTGAGATTCCAATGCCCCCCCTTGCTTCCCATTTTAGCTCGGGCTATGATTTTTGGGGAAGAAATACGAAGTGTGATGTTTGAGTTTTTAAAAGGGGAGGGAGTGCGGTTTGAATTTTTGAGGTTTGAGTGCGGTTTGAAATTTGAGTTTTCAGCTGGCTTTTTGAGTTTTGATTGCGGTTTGAATTTTGAAACCGGATCACTTGTTGGCGGATGGAATTTTTGAATTTTCCTTTCAAAATACGAAGTTCCCCCTCCCCCAAAAAAGTTTCTCAAAACCTTATCCTCAAAACTTTGTCCTAGTCATCAAATATATGTCCTACTCATCTTATCCTATATATATATATATATATATATATATATATATATATATATATATATATATATATATATATTGGTTGTTCTCTTCCTTGTGTGTTTTTCCCCTGTTGGACGTTTTCTTTCAGTTCCTTCTGATCTTCTACTTTCCGTTGCATATCATGATGGGCTTGGAGTAAGTATTCTTACGATGAGCTTCATAGCGTCCATATCTTAGAGCTAGGTTGATCTTAGAAGCCATAGGAAACTTGCCGAAGCTTCGCGCTTCAATTCGAGACTTTTCATGACTCTTAGTTGGTTCAAGAAGGAGAACCAACCGACTAGATTGCAATCTAGTCGGTCGGCAACTCTTTAGGAACCGACTAGTTCATCTTGATTATTTCATCTGAGTTACTGTTTCCCCTTAGTCGGTCTAAGCACATCCATCGAACGACTAGTTGTGAAACTAGTCGGTTAGAACTTGATCTCAGACCAACTAATTCTGAGTTCTTTCTGACAGCCGAGTTACTGTTTACAGTTAGTCGGTCAAGGAACGACTATCGACCGACTAGTTGAGTAACTAGTCTGTTAGAGTTTCTTCTCAGACCGACTAACACTCAGTACTTATTTGTCTATCATATTCAACCCGTAGTCGGTCTATGAACAATCATCGACCGACTAATTCCTAAACTAGTCGGTTGACGAGCCTTCACAGACCGACTAAATCTGTCTACCCTGTATTGATCCTGTTCACTGTTTGCCTTTTAGTCGGTCACAGTTGGACGACCGATCGACTAGTTCCCAAAGTAATCGGTCGACCACTCTTCACTGACCGACTAATCTACCCAGAAACCCTAGGTTAAGTTGCAGCCGCCGCTTATTCTTTCTATTTAAACCCTATACGTTTTCATTTCTCCCTCACTTTTCCTAGCCAACGTTCTTCCCCAAATCATTCCCCATCTTCCTCTTGCCTTCCTCCTCCTGCCGTGCTCCCTCTCACCCCCATTGCGCCGGCAACTACCCTACAAGCCGCCGGCCGACTCCAAAACCCCTCAATTCTCCTTTTGCTTCAGTTTTCTCCCATCTCCAAATCTGTTATATCTCAGCCGCCAGGAGATCTCTTCATCCATAGTTTTCCCGGGATCGCTTCTTCTGTTGCCGTGCTAGATCAGATTTGGCGACGGCAATCCGGATACGTCGAGATCCTCTCCTACCTGCAGATTCGTAGGCGTCTTTGATCGTCGATTCTTCTGCTTCATATACGGTTAGTGATCTACCTTAATCTCCTATAACCCACACTATAAATTTAGAAAACCTAATAAAAATGGATTACTAGATGTTGTAGGATTCCAATACAAATCCGGATTAGATCATTCAATTCTGATTTTCTGTTTTGCCATAACAGTGACCCATTCCCGTAGAATAGCGATTTTGAGATGACTCTCGTTGATCAACAACCTCGGTACCAGGCAAGAGAAACATGCCAACCTTGTTTTAGGCCAGGCTTTAGGCCATTTCCTTTGTAACGGCTGCTTTCCGACCGTTTATATTTCCTGTGTGCACGTGCTTTATCGTGCACGTATTTTATTTGGCTATTTCTGAGCTCCGGCATATGCGATGCGATATGCTGTTGCGATCGTTTTGGGGCGTTGGATTTTATTGTAATTCTTAGGAACGTCTTTTCACGGCTCGTTTTCTCGCAACACGACTTTGAATGATAGGGGCGTTTTTGTCATTTGACTCAAAACGCCGTTTCCGATTTTACGTAAATTCTTGGTAGGCGTTACACACGATCGGGCTCCATAGATCTGTGCGTCTCGTCTCCACGATCGTCCCGGTATTTTCGGATTATTTTTCTGACGTCCGGTTTGAGAGATATCGCACGGATAAATCTCGACTGTCGATTTTCCCAATCAATCCAGATTCGAATTTGTTAGCCAAATCTGGCTAAATCTCCCATTAATCTGTTTTATATCTTTACTAAACTGTTTCTCTATTCTCCTCTAGTCTTACCCCATATCTCCACTCCTTTAACATTAAACCTTGTGTATATAGCTTTTACATATTATGATAACCCTAGCTTTAACCCTAAAACAAAACCCTAACCCTATTCTACTTTACCTATCCGTCAGCCGCCGTCACCAATAATCCCCCCAATCTCTTCCTCTCTCGCATCCACGGCGAACCCGACCACCGGCCGCTTTCCGATCGTACGTATTTTAGCATGTAGCGGTGTTTCGTTTGCGTTTTGTGCATCTGAATTTTTTGTTACTATCTCCCGTAGCTCAGACGCGAGATCGAACCATGTATTCACGATCCTCTCAGAGGCGCGAACGCCCCAGTATTTTCTTTGTAATTTTCGGACGTCGACGGCCCAATCTGCTTGTCCCATTACAAACTTATAAAATGTTCATATTTATATATTTGAGTTTTAAGGACTCTGTGTATGTTACTTTTTAAAAACGACAGGCTTAATCATTCTTTTTAAAACCCTACCTACTTTTTAAAAAAACGACAGGCTAATCATTCTTTTTAAAACCCTACCCTAGCTCTCTCACTTCATATATATATATATATCTATTATACATTTGACAACGTTTTTTGAATTCTAGGGCTGACTAGGACAAGATAAAGAGTGGCTGGGATTTGTTCTTGGAAAATCAATGGTTGAGATTGGATTTTGTGAAAATTTTAGTGGAAAAACTTAAATTTGATTGGAAAAGCGTCTTGGGAACCAAAACTTTGAAATTAGAAGTGTCTTGGGAAATATTGCGGAGATTAAATTTAGGGGGGAAGTGCCTTTGGGAACCTAAACTTCGAAATTAGAAGTGCCTTGGGAAAGATTGTGAATATTAAATTTTGGGGAAAAGTGTCTTGGAAACATAAACTTTGAAATTAGAAGTACATTGGGAAAGATTGTAGAGATGCATGATCTATTAAATTAAACAAAATATAAAATTTAGCGTAAAACAAATTAGCGGAACAACAAATTAGCGTAAAAATATCCTGAGGTTTGTTGTTCCGAAGGCGCCTGCTAAATTTTTTTACGCAAATTTGTTGTTCCGGTGGCAAATTTGTTGTTCCGGTGGCAAATTTGTTGTACCGCGCCGAAGGCGCCTGTGCCGAATTTGTTGTTCCGCACCGAAGGCGCCCGTGCCGCTAAATATTTTTACGCTAATTTATTGTTCTGTTAAATTTTGGCTGTGGAAATAATTTTTCGGGAAATAAAGATTTTGCGGGGGAAATCTTAAATGAACCGTGCCCGCGGGCACGGGTTATGACTAGTGTATATATATATATATATATATATATATATATATATATATATATATATATATATATATATATATATATATATATATATGGGGGTGCGCTGACAGCATAGGGGTTTCCTGTGCTGTCGGGTGTTTTATGAAAAAAATCACAGATAAAAAAACGCCTCTCTTCTCGTTGTTGGCGGGACTTCGCAAATATCCCTCTCCTCTCCCTCAGCTTCTCCTTGCGATCGCCTCTCCCTCAACACAAAATCGCTGCTTCTCCTCGCATCGCCTCTCTTGCGATCGCCTTCGCCGAAGCACTGGCCTCCCTCGATCCATCAAATTCGAGTCTCCACCTTCAAATTTCCATCGGTTGAGTTGGATCGAAGCCCTAGCTCCGCCCCCCTCCCACCCTCCATCGCTCCGCCCGATCCCTCCATCTCCAAATTGACAGCGGCCTCGTGTGATCTAGGGCACAGCTCCTCCCCTCTCCCGGCCCTACATCCGTCGCTCCGCCCGCTCCAGCCCGCCCTCGCCCCGCCGTTGTTTCCAATTTCAGGTGAAATTTTTGGTTTTTTTCTTTTATTTGCATGCAAGTTCCTCATTTCCCCTCGTGTGATCTAGGGCACATCTGCATAGCATAAGATTTTATGATCCTGTTAGTGTGGGAAAGAAATAGAGGTTCATTGGGGTAAATATATGGAGTATTGATTGGGGTAAAGTTCCTCAGTATATGCTAGCCAAGTGATCCGGTATATGTTTTTGTAGATGCCAATAACAATAACGATGCCGGGTTTTTGGCAGAACAATATGAAGGGCATTCCATATGGCACGATCTTGATCGGTAATTATGGCGCCGGGCTCTATTCCATGCATACACTTCAACCATTCTTGAAACAACCATACAAAAGTCTCTTCCTGCTCATCGGCCAATAATGCACATCCAAACAATGTGGATTGCCTATGATGGTTAACACCGGTAAACGGAGCAAATGGTAAATTAAACTTATTTGTTCTATAAGTCACATCAAAAACCACCACATCACTGAATTTCAAATAAGCTGCTCTGGCTCTTCCATCGGCCCAAAATACACTTCTCAATTTTCCTGTGCTATCGACCTCCATTACAAAATAAAACTCTGGGTCATTAGATGCTTTACTCACAAAGTGTTGGATAATCGCCACACACTCATGTCCAATGTTATTCTTTCTATTGGTTCTAATATGATCAATACACTGTTGTGTTGTAACTGTTTCATCCGTACTTCCACTCGTCACATTTATGACACGAGTTATAACTGATGGGGCAACACCTTCTCCGGTCATACTATCAATAAGGTTCTTAACTCTTTTCGTTTTATGATATTGTTGTTGAGATCTATGCATCTTGGCCTTATTTGGACTAATCATCTCATGGTTTGTATGTGCTTCAACAAAGGCGATAACAACCCATGTGTTGTCCCGACATAATTTTATCTTCAGAAGAGCCATGCATCCGACCCGTGTATCTCGCCTCCGGTTAACCATCTTCCCCACTTCCCTTTTATCCCTGAGTGTTTTTTGTCCCTCCTTACTGCAAACAAATTTTTTATCATGCACTACTCCATCCCGACCATAATTAGTAGTGCTTCTTCTAATACCAAAGCCAACCATTAATGCATACGCATTATAGAAGTCGTATGCTTCTTCGTGGCTCCCAAATTTCATTCCAACATATGGCTTCGAAGCACTGGAACTATTGGGGTCATTTCTATTACTTGGACTATTTTCTGCCATTGGTAATGGATCTATCTCCAAGTCCAATGGCAAAGCAAGATCACCGTCATAACACCAATTGGGAGAATCGGGTGCTGGTACATCCATTCTGCATTAATAAACTTTATCTTCATTCTGACGTATATTAATTCATACTACACAGTTAAACATGGTATAGCTGAATTTTCAGTGTGTTTCAATTGTAGAAAGTTGGTTTCTTTCAATTGTAGAAATGGTGGGAGGGGGCGGAGCTATATTAAGCCCTACATCCATTCTGCATTAATAAACTTTATCGTCATTCCGACATATATTAATTCATACTACACAATTAAACATGGTATAGCTGAATTTTAAGTGTGTTTCAATTGTAGAAAGTTGGTTTGACATAAGATTTGTCGTTATTAAAAATATATATTCGCAGTTTAGCATACCAATTAATTCAATGTGTGTGTGTGTCATACTGCTATCGAATAGCAAGAGATTTCCAAATATCTTTAGCTTTTTGGCTATCACTTTCAAACAAAATCCTCATTACTGTCTTCTGAGCACACACTTTTTTTGCATACAATCTTTGCATACAAACCAAGAGAAAAATCTTGAAATGAACAGCACACAAGGACATACAATCTTTGCATACAAATGCAACAAAATCCTTGCATACAAACAACACACAAGGGCACGATCCCAACTCGGATCTTTGCATACAATCTTGGTTTGGTGATGGGATGTGCGGATTTTGTTGCATTTGCTGTTCTCTTGGTTTGGTGATGGGTTTTGGTGATGGGATCTTTCATACAATCTTTGCATACAAAATCCTCATGTCCCAATCTCACGCTCAAGCCATAATCAGCACACAAGGGCAATTGATAAACCCATGTCTGTCTATCTACCAAGAACACAACTCCTCAAAATCTAAGCTCTATCAGCAGAAGATTCTAACATGAACACATGAAGGAATCCATCACCAAAACCCTAAAAGATCCCATCTTTGCATACAAACCAAGAGAAAAATCTTGAAATGAAGCAAATTAAACGGCTACCCATCAAAGAACCAACCAGGGCGCACGATCCCAACTTGGATTTTAACACACGAGGGGAGATGACGAGGGGAAATGAGGAACTTGCATGCAAATAAAAGAAAAAAACCAAAAATTTCACCTGAAATTGGAAACGCCGGCGGGGCGAGGGCGGGCTGGAGCGGGCGGAGCGACGGCTGTAGGGCCGGGAGAGGGGAGGAGCTGTGCCCTAGATCACACGAGGCCGCTGTCAATTTGGAGATGGAGGGATCGGGCGGAGCGATGGAGGGTGGGAGGGGGGCGGAGCTAGGGCTTCGATCCAACTCAACCGATGGGAATTTGAAGGTGGAGACTCGAATTTGATGGATCAAGGGAGGCCAGTGCTTCGGCGAAGGCGATCGCAAGAGAGGCGATGCGAGGAGAAGCAGTGATTTTGTGTTGAGGGAGAGGCGATCGCAAGGAGAAGCTGAGGGAGAGGAGAGGGATATTTGCGAAGTCCCGCCAACAACGAGAAGAGAGGCGTTTTTTTATCTGCGATTTTTTGCATAAAACACCCGACAGCACAGGAAACCCCTATGCTGTCAACGCACCCCCATATATCTCATATATATATATATATATATATCTCATATATATATATATATATATATTTTGACGATCAAGGTTAGTCTTTATTAAAATCCAAAAGGTATACAAAATGGGATCAGTACCCAGCAAAATAGAAGCAAGAGAGACAGGGGATAGGGCACAAGCGCCGTCACCCTATACAGACTAACTTCTACCACTAAGTAATTCTCCAAGAATGAAAATAATTACAAAATAATACAAAGAATACAGGGGTGACCAAATACATTAATCCGCAACCAAAAAGCCCCAGTTGGCAAAGGGAGTGATATCAGGGACCTCGTCAAGGTTCAGATCGCGAAGGGATATAGTGACATCGGCCACAATGTCTTCAAAAAGCAGTATCTTACTCTTGACCTTAGACTCAAAGATACGCATGTTGCGCTGCTTCCAAATATGCCATACCATAGCTGTAAGTGCCGCTCTTGCCAGGATACCAAGAGGTTCAGTCTTCAAGAATCTGGAATGGATCAAGTCGCAAACACCAGTAAGGGTGGAAGGAGGAATCCCAGTATAACCAAGCTTGAGAAGGCCTCTAGTGAGAATATATTTTGAGAAAGAACATTCAAAAAATAGATGTGCCCCGCATTCTAGACTATCCTCATCACAAAGAACACATTGCTGCTCAGTGATAATCCCCCTCCTAAACAGGAGGTCCCGGGTTGGTAGTTTACCGTGCAAAGCACGGAGGAGAGAGAGAGCAAACTTCGGCACATGCTTACTGTGCCACACAATCCCGTGGAAGGCATATGGAGGCCTGGACTCGCGGCTCCCCTTCCATGCCGAAGCAAAAGAGAACAGCGGCCCGTCGAGCCACTTCCAGCAGTCCGGTTGATTGTTGAGAGAGATAGACTGAAGGGCAGGCCGGAAATTCACAATGGCCGGATCATCCCGCCAGGTACCCAAAGACCAATAGTCACAAACGAGTTTGGATTCTTCCCCTGGGGGAGGATGCTGAAGGAGATGTAAAGGGCCATTAGGGTGCCAGTTGTCATACCAGAAAGAAGTCGATGATCCATCCCCAACAACCCGCTTGATTAACTTCTGAGAAAAACAGCGGTTTCTAAGCATAAATTTCATTGTTCCAGATTGAAGGGGAGACGGTTGGTCCCTGAAGAAGGAATTAGTAGAATTGACATGCTGCCGTCTCATATGCAGGGCCCATAAACCCTGAGAGGAAAGGAATCGCCAAGTAAGTCGAATGCCAGAAGCTGCATTCAGATCCTTAAGCTGCCTAAGTCCGATGCCTCCTTCCCTCTTAGGCCGGCAACAATCTTTCCAAGCCCAGATTTTTAGCTTCCCCCAAATAAAATTCTTGCATGCCGAGGTGATGGATTTAATGACCGAAGAGGGGATGTGATAAGCCTGCAACCAGAAATTCACCATGCCATAAATCATGCTACGGACCAATTCAATCTTTCCTGCTGTAGAAAGAAGGGAGGAAGACCAGCCAAGCAATCTCTTTTTACATTTGTCAATCAGCCTCATATACATAGAAGCTCTAGGGTAGGTAGAAGATAGGGGCAGACCTAAATAGATAGAAAATGAGGTTACCAGTTTGATGCCAAGGGAATCTGCCAGGCCCCTAGCATCACGGACACCTTTACTGAAGATTGCCAAACTTTTATCCCAATTAACCTGGAGCCCAGTGAATAGCTGAAGATTGTATAAGACGTGCTTGAGTCCTGCCATAGAACGAGGGGTAGCCCTGCAAAAAACCAGGAGATCATCTGCGAACAGCAGGTGTGAGATAGTCCCTATTCTCTTCAAAGGCTGTATAGCACGTGAAGATTCCGCCCGAGCCATCAGCAGAGAGAAAGCCTCCATAACAAGGACAAACAGGTAAGGGGAAAGCGGATCCCCTTGTCTCAGACCTCTGTTGGAAGGGAAGTAGCCTTCAGGGGAGCCCTCAATAAGAACAGAGAACACAGGGGAGGAGATACATTCAGAGATCCAGCTAATAAATTTATGAGTGAAACCCATCTGATGAAGTTGGAAATAGATGAATTCTCTGTTGACACTGTCAAAAGCTTTGCGCAGGTCCAATTTGATGCAAGTACGAGAACCCATGGGGTTACTAAAATCCCTGATCTGCTCATGGGCAATGAGAGTACAATCTGCAAGTAATCTGTCCTTGAGGAAAGCCGCTTGATTGGGGGAAACTAAATCAGATATAACATGCTGCAGCCTGTTGCATAAGACTTTACTAATAATTTTATAAATGACGTTGCAGCAGGAAATGGGCCTATAATCAGATAATCCAGAGGCCGTAGCACTTTTAGGAACAAGAGTCAGGAATGTATGGTTAATATGGTTGGGCATATTGCTACAATTGAAAAAGTATGAGACCGCTGCAACAACATCCTTTCCAATAATATCCCAAGATTGTTGGAAGAAAAAAGCATTATATCCATCAGGTCCAGGAGCCTTATCTTTACCAATTTGAGAAACAGCTTTAGTAATTTCAGGCTCAGTAACATGTCTCTCCATCCATGAGGAGGCTTCATTAGTTAAGATACGCTTGGGGGGAGGTGGGGGAATACATTCCAGTAATCAGATTGAGAATATAAAAGCTTGTAATAATTTGCTGCTTCTTTCCTGAAAGAGATAGGGTCTTGACTCAACAGACCATCATTAGTCATCAGATGGGCGAGGTTATTATGGGATTGCCTGGATTTCATAGCTGCATAAAAGAACTTTGAATTTCTATCACCAAGGTTGAGCCAATTTTGTCTACTTTTTTGCCGTAGGTCTGCCTCCTCAACTTCAATAGCCTTGGCCAAATCATAAGAGGCCAATTTTTCTTCCTCCTGTAATTTAGAGTCAAATGGGAAATTTGGGTTGTTTTGCAGTGATTCCAGGATGTTGCGACAACAAACAACGCTATACCTCTCCCTATTCTCCGAGGCCCACGGCTTAAGACAAAGCTTTAGGTTTTTCAGATTGGCAGCCAATCTTTGCAAAGGGTTACCATAGCTACCAAAACCCCATTTTCTTTGGACAATATCAGTAAAGCCTGGATAGTTGATCCAAGAATTAAAGAATCTAAAGGGTTTAGGGAAAGAAGGTACCTTGGAGTGAGGACAAACCAGCAAACCAGAATGATCACTCGTCCCAGCGGGAGTAAAAATATAATAAGAGTGCGGCAATATTTGCATCCATCCAAGGTTGCCGAAGATATGATCTAGGCGAGCACAAATGCGATGTCCTCCCGTTCGCCTGTTGTTCCAGGTAAACTTGTTGCCCACACCTTTGAGTTCCATGAGACTACAATCAGAGATACACGAATTAAAGGCATCAATGCAAGTCGAATCCACCGTACGACCACCAAGCTTTTCATTAGCACTTCGGATGCAATTGAAGTCTCCACCTACTAGCCAGGGGAGCCCATTCAATTGATAAGAGTCGGACAATAGCGATCCCCAGAGAGGGAGTCTAGCAGAGGCGAGATTAAAGCCGTATACAGCAGTGAGGGCGAAGATGAACCCCCCAGTATTACTGAAAACAGCAGACAAGTGCTGATCAGAATCAGAGCGAACTGTGGAGACCCAAGTTAGGCGACTGTAATAGATATAGATTCTGCCCCCTTTATGATGAAGACAGTTATCAATACAACCCCAGGAATTAGGAAAACATTGGCTGATTCTAGCCTTATTCATAGCATCCACTTTAGTCTCAAACAGACAAACTATTGAGGGGTTGTGATGACGAAGTTTATTTCTCAAATCAGCGCGACGAGAGGAGTTATTTAGTCCTCTTGAGTTCCAGAAGAGCACTGACATTATGGATGTGTGGAGGGTGGCTGAGACTGAGCCAGCCGATTGCTTCGCCGAACTGAAGAGGGGGAGAGCTTTGAAGTCTTTGGCTTAATATGCAACGACAAATCTTTCAAGGCCGATTGCTCTGTGACCCAGGCCGGGTTGAGAACAGTAGGGTTCTCAGGGGGATCAACATCATCTTCTTTCTGCAATATCACAGGGGACGGGGCCTGATTGGCATTGGACGTGAGGGAACCAATTGGGATATCAGGGGGATCTGGAACACTGAGAATACCCGCATCGGAGAGAGAATCCGAAGCAGACTTAGACTTGCTACACTCTCCAGGCTCCACAATACAATCTCTATGGGTGGTGGCATTAAATTGAGCTGCAGAAGGTGAGGGACGGCAACACAAGTTTGCCATGGCGTCGGACCAAGAGGAGGTCTTAGGAGCTGTAAACGGGAGGGGAGGTAATCTGATGGATTCTTTATGATTTGGGCGTTGATTCTCAGCAAGGGGCGAGACAGGGTCCAAGGAGCCCACCTGTCCAAGGCATGGGACAATCAAAGCCGCAGCAGTTGCCGAGGGGACCGGAGTGGCCTCAAGCAGAACACTCTAACCAAGGGGGGCGCCCGAAGTCGGTGGAGGGAAGACTGTAGCAGGAGCCGATGGAGGGAGTGACTTAGCCGCAGGGGGATCCGAGTTGACTGAAGCAGGAGACGAATTAGCCCCATTCAGACATTTGCCGTCAGATGTTGTAGCAGGTGAAGGCAAAATTGGAGTCGTGATGACTGTAGCAGGGGTTGTAGGAGAAGACTTAGCCACATCCGGAATGAGACCAACGGATGTCGTAGGGGGAGTTGAAAGCACAACAGTACTATGTTCAATATGGGTAGCAATAGCTTCAGAATTACTTTGAACAACGGGGTTTTGGATTGAAGGCAGCTTGGCAACATCCGGGCAATGGGAATCCGAATGACCAAAGCACACACAATGACTGCATCTAGGCGGCTCACCCTCAAACTTTGTATCAATATTGATTATGGAGCCATCATCCAATTCCAACCCAACAGTACGAGGGAGAGGCTTAGTCGCGTCAACCTCAATCAGGCATCGCACGTACGTCAATCTCTCTAACTTCGCCGTCGCCCTGTCCAGACATAGTGGAATGCCCACTATAGAACTCATGATATTAAATATATCGATAGTCCACATACTCAAAGGTAGGCCATGGAACTGAACCCAGACTGGCACCGTAGCAAGCATGTCCCGGTCGTATTGGAGGGTCAAGCTCCATCTCTGAAGCACCGTAAGCCTCCCATCAAATAGCCACGGACCTCCATAGAGGATGCGCTCACATTCCTCAGGGCAATCAAACCTGAAGTAGAAGAAACCATTTTCCCTGCTGAAAATGCGAACACCCTTCTTCAGCTTCCACAGACGGTCAACACAGGCCCTTATTTGGCCATAGTAAGGCACATCCCCAAGGACGTAGCCAACTAGAGTATTCTGCCAACAACTAGCACCTTTCTCAATCATAGTCCCCAAGACTCTTCCAACGCTAACCCCGTCAGCCTTAGGATGTGGGGCGATGTAGGTCATCCTCAAAGATTCCTCATAGGTTCTTCTATTGGAACAAACTTCAGAAAAGGAAAGCTTCGCTCCCAAAGTGTTAATCGTAATTGGAACCTGGGGTCGTACAGGAATATTAACAAATACCTGTTGGGCATTCGGGATGCTGCTAACCGTAGAACCTTTGGGCATCGAACGGTCAGATCGATGGATGGGATTCATAGAACCGCGAAGGCGTGATGAAGACCGTCTATGAGGCCCCTCGTCAGAAGAAGGGTGACGATGTCCCCGATTCCCACGGAGGTGATCATGTCGAAGGCCCCCGATTCCCACGGAGGAGGCCTGCCGGCCCCGACGGCGAGCAACAAGACGCCATCCATCCTCAGTCGCACGATCAGATCCAGTCGGACCTTTGTTGCGATCGTCACCTAGGACTGCTGAATTGCGAGGGAAACCACCAAAAGGACCTTTGTTGCAAGGAACACCATCAGATCCAGTCGGAGGATCGCCTGTATCCCTAGCCGCCGCCGCTGCCATTTTTTATTCTTATATATATATATATATATATATATATATATATATATATATATATATATATATATATATATATATATATTCGATCTATCTCTACCTAGGGCTACAAATAGCTACCAGCCGCAATAATCATTTCCTCTCTATATTTCTTTGCAAACCCTATTAAAACCTAGCCTCCCCTTGCGCTTGACTTCTCCTCCTTCTTTTCTCACTTCCCGAGCCCACCTCCGGGCCAGGTCGACCCAAGTGGAAACCATATTCTTCCCGACGAACCCCTCAACCAAGGCCAAGATCCGGCATGCTCTCCTCCCCGGCGGCTATCACAGCAAATGCTCCCACTGCCAGAGCCGCCATCCCACAGTCCGCCATCCTCGCCGCCTCCAAACCGATCACCATCAACCGCTACGGCCACACCCCATCCCGACGTCGACATCAGCTCGATTTCCACCTGCATCCTTCGCCTCCGACAAGACCCGACGCCCAGTCCGGCGGCCTCCCCTGCCATTTTTGCACCCCACACTGCTGATGCCTTGCCCTTTCCCCTGTTCAAAACAGAGCATCGCCTCCCGCCGCTGCCAACACATCTCCGAACAACCGCGCAGACCTCGCCACTCGCTTCTTGTACTCGATCCATCGCCTTCGACACATCGCTCCCGCCCTGTTGTTGCCGAGCTGCCGCACCTCTGACCTGCTCCCCTCATCTCCGAGCGCCAACCTTTCACGCGTCACCCAGCGACTCCGGCCGGTGACTCCGGCAGCAAACCGCTCGCTCAGCCGCCTCCCCGTGCGATAGACAGCGGCCCGAGCTGCTGTTGACGTTTACGCAGCGCCACCGTGAGCCTGTGCGGGCTTCTTCTTCCTGCAGCAGCCAGTATTCCCCTCGGTAGCTCGCTGCCGCCCTCCAGCGTGACGCAGCGGTCGCGCATCCCGCCGGCAGCCACCGTGTGGCCGCCTGTCTCCCCAACCACCGTTGACCCTCGCTGGAACCGCTACCGGCTCTCTCTCTTCCCCTCGCTGCAACACGTGAAGGTTAGCCCACAACGCTTCATCCTAGTTCCCTTGGTTAACAGTGTGCTCCTGTAGTATTAAGTTTGGTTCATGTTTATATATATGATGAGTAAACTTATAAGCAGAACTTATTATAATTTAGTTCGGTTATGTAAATTGATAGATTAGTCCTTATAAATATATGTTAGTGGTATATGAAATCAGTATAATGTGTTAATGTATATTAAGTTGATTATATCTATGTTATTGTGTCAACAGTAGGTTATATGGGTGTAGTAATAGTTTGTATATTGTGTGATTGAATAAGTTAGGGTTGAATTTAGCAGTAGATTTTCCTTAGCTTGATATTATAATATCCACGATGCAGATAAATTAAGTACGCCCCCTTACAACCGTCTGGGACCTGACGATTCCCTCTTTGTTGCGCTACCCGTAGTCAAGGAACCAGGGCGAAGGCGACGCGAACCGTTGTTTTCAGATCCGACGTCGAAAAGTACACGTGACCGTCAAACCAGGTTGGTTTCCCTAACTCGTAGCGACCCACACCTTAGTACAATCGAACCCTAAACTAAAAATGGTCAACGCAAACTAAATATGCTTTCAGCTTCTGTAAAATGATTGCCACCGTAGAAAGATCGATCATCGGACAAATTTTCTGTGCATATAGGGTAGTGGTCGATTTAGGCGGAAAGAAACACCAAAATGTGATGATTGACAAATAGGATAGTCCCGATAACATAGAAACGAACCCTAATAGGATTTGATGAAATTGAGACCTGACACCGTCGCCACGGCACTGTTTCAGACGGACTTCCGCGGACGATACGCTTAGACGAGATGCTTCGAGAGGACGACACACTCGCCATCGCAGGCAAGTGTATCCCACTTGCACTTTTGGCCGTGCTTAGGCCTTTGTTGGTTAGAATTGTTAATTGTGAACAAAAAGAACCGGACGTGAAATGATGGCATCCGGGATGACTCTTGACAGCTCAGACTTGACGACGAAGTCTGAGCCTGACAACAACAATTTTTGATACTGTAGGGCTATCATGTGTGTGCGTGTGTGTGGACACCCAAGAATAACCCTTCCCATCTTGTCACGTCCCGTCCCGTCTTGCACAGCCCGCTGGGCAATAGGGCACTCTCCGAGTGATCCCTTGTACTGATTCACAGCCTGCGGGCAATAGGGCACTCTCCAAGCTAGAGAGAGTGATCCCTTGTACTGATACACAGCCTACGGGCAATAGAGCACTCGCCAAGCTAGATCGAGTGATCCCTTGTACTGTTTGTCTTGTCTTGTCTTCCTTGGGGGTTGGGGTTGGGTTGAGCATGCGCACGACAAGAGGGTCTGATCCCCCTCGAACCGTAAGGCGTGAACCCTTTCGTGTCTCACTTGTCTTGTCTCGTCTTGTCCCGTCACGTCCCGACTTGTCATGACACCTGTAGGCTAGTCCTGTAGTTGGTAGCACACGCTACGACTACTACCTGTCCCGTTTTACTTTCCTGCTACGTTACTTCCTGTTGTGTTACTATGTTATAACCACAGCATGATAATCAATCAGTAAACTGTTGTGTAATAGAACCTCAGCATGCTAATCAACCAGTAAACCGTTGTTTAAAGTTTGGTGCACTTGCTGTAAAGTCTAACCCTTCTTGTAGACTTTACCTGACGTACAGTTCCTTTCTCTTGGGTGCTGTACGTCAGGTGCTCAGCCAAAGTTCGTGGACAAGGAAGACTCACTAGAGTACGAGGAGCCGAGTACGTCGACCCAGGGTACGTGCCCGACGAGGACCAGACCTTGAGGTCTTTTTAGTCGTCACTTTCAGAGGTTACTGCTTTTAGTTGCTTTTAAATATTTTGTTGCCATGCTTAGGCTTCTTTTTAGACTTTGTTCTCGTTGGATATTATATCTCTAATTTAATGAATGCAACTTCCTTTCTTACTTTCTGTTGTTTTGAACTTTATAAATGCAAGAACCTGAAACTTTTTAAAATAGTACCCCTACAGACGCTAATTGGGTCAAAGCTTCTCAGCTCTGGCCTAAGCGGGCCGTAGTCACGCTTCGCCTCCGTCGTTTTGGGAAGCGGGGCGTGATAGGTTTTAGTGGTGGCCCATGCAGGTCCTGCAAAAGTTTGGAACAATAAGAGTACCGCATTCATTTAATATCCATGTACATGTCTAAATTAGGTTTCCCAGTTTTAGATAGTAGAAAGACTTAAATAGACACCCAGGTTTGATAGTCTGACGCCTTGGTTAAGATTTAGTCATCCCCGTCCTAGAATATCTTAGTAGCCCCAGTTGACTCTGACCGTGTTAGATTTCTAGAGCCTTTTTGTCGTTCGCTCGGGTCCATCGAATTCGGGCCCAGTAGAACGTAACCTTGATTCTCTTAGGAATCTTTCCCTTAGATCCTGATATAGTCTAGTTCACTAGGAAGTCTTAGTGTTGAGCTTTCCCTGATCTTTAGGCAGCCCGATAATTAGGAATCTTGGATTTCTAGCATCTTCCAATCGTTACACTCTTGTGTTATCAGCTGTAGAGTTCATCGTAGCTTTCATAAATCATGTTTCGATTCACGTGATCGTTTCATGACACTTGTCGATAATTCTTCGAATCCCTCTGTTGTAAATCATGCTTCCTTTAAAAAAAGTGTTTTCGAAACTCATTACTAAATTCTTCGCTCGGTTTAACTCCTTTAAAAACCTTTTATTATTATATATATATTTAAAATTTCTTGCTTTTCGGTTGAAAGTTCCTTCTTGGATTTTAAAATCTCATTGGTCGTCAATTTTCAAGTTACTATCTGGTAATTATTTCTAAACGGTATCTATCATATTTTCAGTTTTAAAACCTCGTTAACATTCTGATAATTCAATTTATACTTTTTCTGGACTACAAGATCTATTTCTAATCGCTTACCGTATATACTTTTAAAATATTTTCTAAACTAGAGGGAACTCCAATTATTTTATTGTTATTATATCAGTTCTATGTTCATCGTGCTCATACTTCAAGAATCCTTGTTTAAACTTACTTTCATTTGCAAAACAATCGCTATCTCATCCTACTTTTATTTCTTCATCTAAAATTTTTTTTCTTTCCAAATCGTAAAATTTTTTTTATCGTCTGCTTACTTTTCCTTACATATTTTATAAGTATAAAAGTATTTGATACCATATTTTACACGTAATTCTTCTTTCATCTATCTAATTATTTTTTAAAATAATAATTTTGTTCCATCCAACCAACCATCTTCTTACCCGCCTTATTTGAACTCGTTCTTTCCGATTTATTTCATTACACTTTTGGTTTCTGTTTCCTTTATTTGGTGTAGACATTAGTCCTTGTAATTGTCCATGCTATCTCCAGTATAGGAGTAGGCCCTTGGTAGGTGATGTTGTCGTGATGCATGAGTATAGGTAGAGGGTGTAGACCTGTATGAGTGTGTCATCTTTAAGATCCTGATAATTGCCTTTAGTGTCTTGAATGTGTACTCAGTGTTAACCATGATATGATTGAAGTTGTCTGAATGACGGTATTCATACTTATATGAATAGGGTCATAGCAGGCAATTTCCTTAGACGTAGTTTTTCGCGATTATGGAATAGCTTATCTTTGACTGCGTGTGATTGTATTAAAACTTTGTTTTCTTTTAAACCAAACCTTTAAAGTTTTTTTTTGAAATTAGCTCACAAGATCACAAATCAATTATCCTTCCTCATCCATTACCACGACTCCACACGTTTTTCCAAATGTTCTAAAAATGTGTCACTGGTTTTAAGTTTCCCTTTCTCTTCTCTCTCTCCATTTTGGAATGTTATGTTATGGTTGTTATAGTTTTGGGACTAGCTATTATTGTTGTAGGATTTTGTTTGCGGGTAGGCTCAGGGAGAGATGAGATTTGTTATAGTAATGATTAACAGATTTTGGAACAATAGGATATTGGAATAGATTTCTTTCGGATGAAAAGAATGAGCTGTCCAAGACTTATTTATAAAACCGAAGTGTGTCGGACTCAATGGAGAATTCTGGTTGAATGAGATTATATGCGTGAAGATGAGAACTGCCAGATTTGAGGCTTAGACGGATGGTAGATAGGGATGGCTACAGAGTGTGGTAGGAGTTAGGGTGATCATGAGATTGAGTAGAGCTTTTATTAGCATCGAGACTTGATTGTTGAGTTGACGTGAGAAGACATTGGGAGTAACACGACGTGTTGAGATGAATGGATGGTTTGGTAGTCAGACTTAAATTGGTTGGGATTAGTTATAGCGAGTAGAATGAGATGTGATTCTGATAGTTAAAATTTATTTGGCGGATAAATTTATGGGGAAGATATGACAAGGAATGTATTAAGGACACGGCGATTGTTGAATTGCGAAAGGTATGATGAGATAGACAAATGTTTGTCTTGGATTGGTGATCGACTATAACATAAGTTTAGCGATTGATTAATATTGGGAAGAGATTGAGAAAAATTTAAAGATGTTATTGAGCGATGATGTTTAGCGGAGTGGTATGGTATGAGAAGAAGATTATTATTTTTTGTGAGGACTTGGAGTTGGAAATTTCAACAGCAATGATGGGTCTATGGTTAAGTCTTAGGATGTAAGATTAGTCGTGGCATTATCCAGTGAGAAGAAGGGTTATGAAGGATTAATTAAAGAACATTGGTTGAAGTTATAAGATTAGCGATCTATAGGCGTAGTCATGAGAGTTTTGGGGTATAAGCTTATATATATGTTATTATTGTTAGTATGAGTGATTCCGAGGACGGAATATTTCTAAGGTGGGTAGAATGTAACGACCGCTTTCCGACCGTTTGTATTTCCTGCGTGCACGTGCTTTATCGTGCACGTATTTTATTTGGCTATTTCTGAGCTCCGGCATATGCGATGCGATATGCCGTTGCGATCGTTTTGGGGCGTTGGATTTTATTGTAATTCTCAGTAACGTCTTTTCACTGCTCGTTTTCTCGCAACACGACTTTGAATGATAGGGGCGTTTTAGTCATTTGACTCAAAACGCCGTTTCCGATTTTACGTAAATTCTTGGTAGGTGTTACACACGATCGGGCTCCGTAGATCTGTGTGTCTCGTCTCCACGATCATCCCGGTATTTTTGGATTATTTTTCTGACGTCCGGTTTGAGAGATATCACGCGGATAAATCTCGACCGTCAATTTTCCCAATCAATTCAGATTCGAATTTGTTAGCCAAATCTGGCTAAATCTCCCATTAATCTGTTTTATATCTTTACTAAACTGTTTCTCTATTCTCCTCTAGTCTTACCCCATATCTCCACTCCTTTAACATTAAACCTAGTGTATATAGCTTTTACATATTATGATAACCCTAGCTTTAACCCTAAAAATACCCTAACCCTATTCTACTTTACCTATCCGTCAGCCACCGTCACCAATAATCCCCCCCAATCTCTTCCTCTCTCGCATCCACGGCGAACCCAACCACCGGTCGCTTTCCGATCGTATGTATTTTAGCATGTAGCTGTATTTCGTGTGCGTTTTGTGCATCTGAATTTTTTGTTACTATCTCCCGTAGCTCAGACGTGAGATCGAACCATGTATTCACGATCCTCTCAGAGGCGCAAATGCCCGAGTATTTTCTTTGTAATTTTCGAATGTCGACGGCCCAATCTGCTTGTCCCATTACAAACTTATAAAATGTTCATATTTATATATTTGAGTTTTAAGGACTCTGTGTATGTTACTTTTTAAAAACGACAGGCTTAATCATTCTTTTTAAAACCCTACCTACTTTTTAAAAAAACGACATGCTAATCATTCTTTTTAAAACCCTACCCCAGCTCTCTCACTTCATATATATATATATATATATATATATATATATATATATATATATATATATATATATATATATATATATATATATATATATATATAGATATAGAGGGATCTTCAAATGCGAAAAAAGGGCTTTTCGCACCGTGCGAAAACAATTTTTTTATTTTTTTGAAATTTTTTTTTCAAAAATTCTTTTTTTGATGTTTAATCCATACAATTATATACCCCAGGGAAAATAATGGGTGAACCCGTTGGGCATTAGAGCACTCATCCACCCGTTACAAATTTAACGGTCTCAAAACGTGCGAATTTGATGAAATGCCTTGATCGAAGGCCAAATGGCATTATTTCTCAACCATTATTTTTTGAGGGGGGTATAACAACATATAATGAGGGTGGAAAAAAGAATTTTTGAAAAAAAAAAATTTCAAAAAAAAACTAAAAACATTTTCGCACCGTGCGAAATGTTTGCATTTGAAAATTTTCCTATATATATATATATATATATATATATATATATATATATATATGCAAAGTAAGCTAGAATTCTATTAATATATACCGAATTTACAAGGGGGTTGACTACTGAATACCAATCTCAATGACTAGAGGAGAGGACACAAGCGTCGTCACCCTAGAGCATTTAGAATAGCATTAGTAATCGAACCCAAAAGGATCACAAAATACAACGCAAACTCAAGAAGACAATTCACAACATCATGAATCGTCGCAGATACATCAAGACCAAAAACAGCCAAAGCCTGTTTGGCACAGCAACTTCTCGAAACATCTCCAGAGCAGAAAATGCGACGCATACAGTAAAAAGCAAAGAAGCTTGCGGAAGCAACCCCCATACAGGCACATGATTGTGGACAATCCCACAAATATTTGTGCAGCATCACAGGGCTTCGCATCCCATAAATATACTGTCGCATCCCACAAATATTTGTGCGGCTGAGCAACATCACCCTGTAGCATCACCTTGCACCAACAGAAGCCCATACACAGTGCTTAGAAGCCCATATATATATATATATATATATATTCGATCTATCTCTACCTAGGGCTACAAATAGCTACCAGCCACAATAATCATTTCCTCTCTATATTTCTTTGCAAACCCTATTAAAACCTAGCCTCCCCTTACGCTTGACTTCTCCTCCTTCCTTTCTCCCTTCCCGAGCCCACCTCCGTGCCAGGTCGACCCAAGTGGAAACCCCATTCTTCCCGACGAACCCCTCAACCACGGCCAAGATCCGGCATGCTCTCCTCCCCGGTGGCTATCACAGCAAATGCTCGCGCTGCCGGAGCCGCCATCCCACAGTCCGCCATCCTCGCCGCCTCCAGACCGCTCGCCATCAACCGCTACGGCCACCCCCATCCCGACGTCGACGGCAGCTCGATTTCCACCCGCATCCTTTGCCTCCGACAAGACCCGACGCCCAGTCCGGCGGCCTCCCCTGCTTTTTCTTCCCTCCCCACTGCTGATGCCTTGCCCTTTCCCCTGTTCAAAACAGAACATCGCCTCCCGTCGCTGCCAACACATCTCCGAGCAACCGCACAGACTACGCCACTCGCTTCCCATACTTGACCCATCGCCTTCGACACATCGCTCCCGCCCCGTCGTTGCCGAGCTGCCGCACCTCCGACCTGCTCCCCCTCATCTCCGAGCGCCAACCTTTCACGTGCCACCCAGTGACTCCGGCCGACGACTCCGCCAGCAAACCGCTCGCTCAGCTGCCTCCCCGTGCGATATACAGTGGCCCGAGCTACTGTTGACGTTTTCGCAGTGCCACCGTGAGCCTATGTGGGCTTCTTCTTCCCGCAGCAGCCAGTATTCCCCTCGGCAGCTCGCTGCCACCCTCCAGCGCGACGCAGCGGTTATGCATCCCACTGGCAGCCACCGTGTGGCCGCCTGTCTCCCCAACCGCCGCCGACCCTCGCAGGAACCGCTACCGGCTCTCTCTCTTCCCCTCGCTGCAACACGTGAAGGTTAGCCCACAACGCTTCATTCTGGTTCCCTTGTTTAACCGTGTGCTCCTATAGTATTAAGTTTGGTTCATGTTTTTATATATGAGGAGTAAACTTATAAGCAGAACTTATTATAAGTTAGTTTGGTTATGTAAATTGATAGATTAGTCCTTATAAATATATGTTAGTGGTATATGAAATCAGTATAATACGTTAATGTATATTAAGTTGATTATATCTATGTTATTGTGTCAACAGTAGGTTATATGGGTGTAGTAATAGTTTGTATATTGTGTAATTGAATAAGTTAGGGTTGAATTTAGCAGTAGATTTTCCTTAGCTTGATATTATAATATCCACGATGCAGATAAATTAAGTACGCCCCCTTGCGACCGTCTGGGACCTGATGATTCCCTCTTTGTTGCACTACCCGCAGTCAAGGAACCAGGGCGAAGGCGACGCGAACCGTTGTTTTCAGATCCGACGTCAAAAAGTACACGTGACCGTCGAACCAGGTTGGTTTCCCTAACTCGTAGCGACCCACACCGTAGTACAATCGAACCCTAAACTAAAAATGGTCAACTCAAATTAAATTTACTTTCAGTTTCTGTAAAATGATTGCCACCGTAGAAAGATCGATCATCAGACAAATTTTCTGTGCATATAGGGTAGTGGTCGATTTAGGCGGAAAGAAACACCAAAATGTGATGATTGACAAATAGGATAGTCCCGATAACCTAGAAACGGACCCTAATAGGATTTGATGAAATTGAGACCTGACACCATCGCCACGGCACTGTTTCAGACGGACTTCCGTGGACGAGATGCTTGGACGAGACGCTTCGAGAGGACGACACACTCGCCATCGCAGGCAAGTGTATCCCACTTGCACTTTTGGCCGTGCTTAGGCCTTTGTTGGTTAGAATTGTTAATTGTGAACAAAAAGAACCGGACGAGAAATGATAGCGTTCGGGACGACTCTTGACGGCTCAGACTTGACGACGAAGTCTGAGCCTGACAACAACAATTTTTGATACTGTAGGGCTATCATGAGTGTGCGTGTGTGTGGACACCCTAGAATAACCCTTCCTGTCTTGTCACGTCCCGTCCTGTCTTGCACAGCCCGCTGGGCAATAGGGCACTCTCCGAGTGATCCCTTGTACTGATTCACAGCCTGCGGGCAATGTAACGGTACGTTTTCGTTGTACTTTGTTCGTGCACGTGCTTTTGGCCGTGCACGTGTTTATTTTAGACTTTATTTGATTGTGAACACTTTTGTGTGATATGCCGTTGTGAACGTCTCTGAGAGTGTTAAAAAGTGACACTATCTTGGAACGACACTTCCCGAGTCGTTTTTCCACAATTTAAACTTACTCGATGAGACATGACGATTCTCACTCTTGACGGGAGACGTTTCTATTTTTAGTTTCGTCGTCTGACGTCGAAATTGAGATCCGTCTTCTTAGTTACCTCACATTCGTCATCACGATCACTCCGATATTTATTTTATAATTTTTGGAGTTTATTTGACCACTTTTATATTTTTAACAAGTTTTATATTATTTTTAATAATTAATTTTTAAATTATTTTCGACCAAATAAAATTTATTTGAGTTTTAAACGTTTTAAAGAATTTTTGAGCCAATTTCCAGCTCATTTGGACCAAGTCAAACCCTTGGGTGAGTTGGAGAAGTTGAATTTCAAATTTTAAATTATTTTAAACTTCTAATCCTAATAGATTTAGCCCTAGACCAAGTCAACCCATCTATACTATATAAGAAACCCCTAGGAAGACCTATTTTCGCAAGAAATTAGCCCTAGCCTCTTCCGTAACCCAAATTGGACGTTGCGACGATTCGTCGCAACGTTGCGACATTCAGCCCCCGCACTGACCGAGAAAACCACCGCAAATCTCCCGCTCCGACCGCTAGCCGCTCCGCACCCAACCCCGCTCCGCATCACAGCGCATCGCCCGCTTCGTTCCCTCGGTCTGACCGAGGGCTTGGCCGCACCCCGCTCGCATCCCCGCTCCGCACAGCGCTACGCATCGACCCCCGCCCCGTTCGCTTGCCTCCTCTCGCGCCTGACCGATCGGGCCACCCGCACCGACCGACGATTGCAACCCTGCAACGTTGCAACGTCGCAGCCCTCGCATCCTAGCATCTGACCGAGCCGCCTTACCGCTCTGACCGAAGGAGACAGCCCGCACCGATGCTGCGACCGACCCAAAACGCTGCACAGCCCCGTTCCCCCGCAGCGACCAAGAGATTTCCCCGCATTGGCTGTGTACGACCGAGAGCCACTCGTCGCAACCCCGCATCCATCGCACCACTTGCCTCCATGGGCCCCCAAGTTCTCCAGAGGTATTGTGGGTCCCCCAAAGGTCCTTTAGGACTACTGTGGGCCCCACCTAGGTGCGTTCTCTTTGACGACTTTCCGCGTACGACGTCGTCGCACGTCATAGCCCGTCGTCGCACGTGCTAGCTTTGGAATCTGGAATCGTCACCCGGGTTGATTGCTCTGAAATTTCCAGCGAGGAATCTAATTGGAATCTGGACTTGGAGCGCGATCTTTTATTCCAACCCCCGGCGTCGCTACCCGACGCCGGTGTAGCTTTCGCGTCGTGTTGAGGTAATGCTTTGCACCCCTAGGACCCCCAACCCAATTGCATGCTAATCAAGACTAAAAATCAGTATTTTAAAGTATTTTAAATGTTTTAGCAATCACTAATCATGATTAATAAAACGGATGTAGGCCGGTGGACTTGTGCACGTAGGAATTGAGACTTTGGACTCGTTGGACGGTGTTTCCTTGACGTGATAGTTACAGGCAAGTGAAACTTGCCAAATCTTGCTTAGGGCCATGTTTATAGGCCACTTACTTGTTTTTAGCGTAAAAGAGACTAGTCAGTGAAATGATAGCTGGCTAGACGCCTACTTGATCTAGTTTGACAACGAAACTAGATCCGTCACCTAATTGATCTAGCTTGACAACGAAGCTAGATCCACCCCTTAAACTTGTTGTTCATGCATACTAAACTGTCACGTTTACTTTTCTTACCTATACGCTTTACTACTTGCCATGTCATGTCATCCATGCATTGAATGTCGCATTCGTAGCACATGCTACAATACTTGTACTCGTACTACTTGTCCGGCTAGGTGCACCCCTACGCCATACTTGTTTAAAACACTTCCTGGCTCGTGGTCCAGAAGCGGGCCTCATGTGTTGGCTGAAAACCAATGCCCGATACACGTGGAGGGGTAGGGATAAACGGTCACTTGAGCTTAGGAGTTGGCCCGCGCAGCCACTCTAGCCAAAAGACGGAATCTCTGTGCACGAGGTGCTTACTTTACTTGTCTTGTACTTGTCTTGTGAATGTCATGCCATGCTCGTACTTTACTTTACTTTTCTTTACTTGTTGCACTCATTACTTTAAACTGCCATGTCATTGCATCATGCTAGAACTGCTAGGTTGCTTTACTTTCACCTACTTTCAGTTTCCTTGCACAAGTCTTCCAGACTTGCTGACATGTGCCCCTTGCTCTTTTGGGTGTCACATGTTAGACCCTGAGCCAGAGACCGTTGCTGAGGACGAGGTGTTTGCTGACGCCGAGCCCGAGCCTACGTTCGTCGAGGAGTTCGAGGACACCGGAGACCAGTCTTAGAGACTGATTTTACTTGCTCTTGCTTTAGGTTGCTGTTAGTTGTCGGTGCTTGCACCATTTCTTTGTTTTCGTACCTTGTACCTTGTTGGCCATGTTTGGGCCTTTAGACTCTCTTTTATTTCAGCCTGGTGGCTTTTTCTGCGATGTTGAGATTTATTATTATGGATATTCTGAGATGTTTCTTTGTCTTTTTTCGTTATTATTATCTTTGTTTCGTTTCGCGTTGCAATGACCTGCAGTTTAAAGTGATTGACGCTTATCAGACTTAAGCTTTGTAGCTTCAAGTCTGAGCGGACCTTCTCACGCTTCGCCTCCATGTTTTTGGGAAGCGGGGCGTGACAGGCAATAGGGCACTCTCCAAGCTAGAGAGAGCGATCCCTTGTACTGATACACAGCCTGCGGGCAATAGAACACTCGCCAAGCTAGAGCGAGTGATCCCTTGTACTATTTGTCTTGTCTTGTCTTCCTTGGGGTTTGGGGTTGGGTTGAGCGTGCGCACGGCAAGAGGGTCTGATCCCCCTCGAACCGTAAGGTGTGAACCCTTTCGTGTCTCACTTGTCTTGTCTCGTCCTGTCCCGTCACATCCCGACTTGTCAAGACACCTGTCGGCTAGTCCCGTAGTTGGTAGCACACGCTACGACTACTACCTGTCCCGTTTTACTTTCCTGCTACGTTACTTCCTATTGTGTTACTCTGTTATAACCACAGCATGCTAATCAACCAGTAAACTGTTGTGTAATAAAACCTCAACATGCTAATCAACCAGTAAACCGTTGTTTAAAGTTTGGTGCACTTGCAGTAAAGTCTAACCCTTCTTGTAGACTTTACCTGACGTACAGTTCCTTTCTCTTGGGTGTTGTACGTCAGGTGCTCAGCCAGAGTTCGTGGACGAGGCAGACTCACTGCAGTACGAGGAGCCGTGTACGTCGACCCAGTGTACGTGCCCGACGAGGACCAGACCTAGAGGTCTTTTTAGTCGTCACTTTCAGAGGTTACTGCTTTTAGTTGCTTTTAAATATTTTGTTGCCATGCTTAGGCTTCTTTTTAGACTTTGTACTCGTTGGATATTATATCTCTAATTTAATGAATGCAACTTCCTTTCTTACTTTCTGTTGTTTTGAACTTTATAAATGCAAGAACCTGAAACTTTTTAAAATGGTACCCCTACAGACGCTTATTGGGTCAAAGCTTCTCAGCTCTGGCCTAAGCGGGCCTTAGTCACGCTTCGCCTCCGTCTTTTTTGGAAGCGGGGCGTGACATCCTTGCTTTTTGCGTGAAAGAGACTAGACCGTGAAATGATAGCGGTCTAGGCACAATTTCAAGTTCTAGCTTGACAACGAAGCTAGAACTGCCTTTCATCATGTCATGTCATGCATTTGCCTATCATGTTTAATTTCTCTAACGGTACGCATTTTTATTTAAATATCTGCCATGCATTTGCATTTGTACATGTCATCTGATTTGCATGTTGCATCGTAGCACACGCTACAAAATACTTGAACAATCCTTGTTTCCGGCTAGGCACCTGCTATGCGGGCATAACCCTACGACATACTTGTTGAAAACACTTCCTGGCTCATGATCCAGAAGCGGGCCACATGTGTTGGTTGAAAACCAAAGCCCGATACACGTGGATGGGTCGGGATAAACGATCACTTGAGTGTAAGAGTTGGCCCGTACATCCTCTCTATCTAAAAGGCAGAATCCCTGTGCACGACGTGCTACTAGACTAGGACATTCCTTGTGAATGTTTACTTGTTTCCATGTCATGTTATTTATTTCCATGCCATGTTCTCATCTGCCATGCTATCATACATGCCATGTCATAACTGCTATTTACTTTACTTGCTGCACTCATTATAAATGTCATGTCATACCATACTTTAGAGTTGCTAGGTTGCCTTTACTTTTCTACTAGTTTCCTTGCACAAAGTCTTGTAGACTTTGCTGACATGTGCCACTTCTCTTTGGGTGTCGCATGTTAGTTGCTGAGCCAGAGACCGCAGTTGAGGGCGACGAGTTCGTGGAGTTCGTGCCTGATTCCACAGCTGACGTGGAGTACGATGACACCGGTGACCAGTCTTAGTTCTCTCCGCAGTTTCTTTGTTAGTTGCTGTAGCTTGTCGGTGAGTAACACCATCTTGTTAGTTGCTTTCCTTGTTGGCCATGTTGAGCCCCTTTTTAGACTCTTTTGTTAGCCTGGTGGCTTTTCTGGTGGTTGTTGAACTTTTAATTGGACATGTGAGATTGATAATTTATTATTCGTCTCTTTCTATTATTCTTGTCTTTGTTCCATTTCACATTATAGGGACCTGCTATTGAAAGTTGAATGACGCTTATCGGACTTGCAGCTTTGTAGCTTCAAGTCCGAGCAGACCTTCTCACGCTTCGCCTTCATATTTTTGGGAAGCGGACGTGACAGGTTTTGTTAGTGGCCCATGCAGGTCCTTCCACTCTGTAACTGTGACTTAATCGGAACAACGATAAGAATTATAGAATGTCCGATAAATAATTTCGACACCCGAGTCATAGGTTGAGAGTCTGATTGTGTCGTTTTCTGTGTCATTAGATGGCAAGAAGACGGAATATCCGAGCTGCTGGTGGTGTGCCCCCTCGTGTCGAGGAGCCGGACCGAGAGCCCACAAACGGGGAGATTATGCGGATGATGCATCAGATGATGCAGGTGCAGCAGGGCATGCTTCAGAATGCCCAGAATGTTTCGACTGCTCGAGGTGCGCGGCCAGTCCAGAATGTCCCTCGCTCCGAGCCAGGAGCGAAGCCGTTTCGGGAGCTGGGCCCCACTTACTTTGATGGGATTGAAGGACCTCTAGCTGCTGATGAGTGGATCAGGAATATGGAGGACAACCTGAAGATGTCAAAGGTCGACCCGGCTGGATGGGTTGACTTGGCGAAGAGGCAGCTTAGAGATAATGCTTGGAACTGGTGGGATGCTGAGGATGAGATGCTGGTGAAGCCGATATCTTGGGCTACTTTCAAGTCCAGATTCGATGAGGAGTACTTTTCGAAGGCTGCCAGGAGGGAGATGGCACAACGCTTCATCGACCTGAAGCATGGGAGCTTGACGGTCGACCAGTACCACCATGAGTTCACCAGGCTGAGCCGTTTCGCACCAAAGATGGTGCAGGATGCTGATGAGAGGGCCCAGAGGTTTCTGCAGGGGCTCTCTTTGGATCTTCAGAGTTTTGTGTCTTCTTCTGATTTGGAGTCCTATCAGAAGGTTCTGATTTCAGCGAGGCAGGAGCTGATTGTGAACCAGAAGAGAGGATGTGCTTTTGGAGCTGGGAAGAGGCCTGTGGAGCAGGCCAGGGCAGTGATGAGACCAGGGTTCAGGCCCAATCAGCCGGCACAGTTCAAGAGGCCAGGAGGACCTCCTACTCCGAAGACCTGCCTTTTCTGTGGCAAGGTTGGGCATGTCAAGGATCAATGCCGGAAGATGTTATGACAGTGCTTGGTTTGTTGTGACCCAGCGCATGTCATGAGGGACTACCCGAAGTCCAAGCAGCCTTGGAAGGGACCAATTGGAGCTCAGCTGTTGTAGCAGAGGGCACCTATACCTGCTAGACGTGGAGCGCCTCTCGTTCCACAGAAGCAGGCCTTTCAGCAGGCCATGCAGCCGAGGAGGCATGCTTTCCTGATGACTGCAATTGAGACTGAGGCGGTGGATGAGGTTATTACAGGTAACCCTCAGTCTAGTTATTTCTTTTCCTAGTTAGTCTCGTTTGTTGGAATCTGTTTGGCTGCTTGTTGTGTTTGCTAGAATAGAATCTGATTGTTGATTGCTTGTTAGGTGTGATTTTGGTTTGCACATTTCCTGCACGAGTCCTCTTTGACTCTGGTGCATCAATGTGCATTATTTCCCGGAGCTTCGTGGAGAAGCATTCCGTGTCGACTTCCCCTCTTCCCAAGAGTTGGGATATCGTTTCAGGAAATGGCGTGATCTCGGTGCATCGTGGTTGCAATTCTTGCCCTTTGGTGGTCTATGGACATGAGCTCTACGCTGATTTCATCGTCCACGACATCATCAACTATGATGCCGTCCTTGGGATAGACTGGCTTGGGAGTTTCTACGCCATGATCGATTGCCGGAGGAAGAAGGTAGTGTTCGAGATTCCAGGCCATCTGGTGTTCGAGTTCAGCCGTGGCAGTAGTTCGCTTGGTCCGGTCAGGTTTTGGGCCAAGCCGGTGGAGATCGTTGCTATGCAGATGGAGCAGTGTAGACCAGCGGGTGTGCGTGACTTCGACAACTTCTTCCCCGAAGAGATGTCTGGATTGCCACCGATCGAGCTCTTGAGTTTTCGATCGACCTTATTCCGGGAGCGCAACCTATCTCGAAGGCGCCCTATTGCATGGCACCAGCAGAATTGGAAGAATTGCGGAAGTAGCTGGACGAACTTTTTCAGAAGGGTTACATTCATCCCAGTGTGTCTCTGTGGGGAGCACCGGTCTTGCTGGTGAAGAAGAAGGACGGTTCGCGTCGCATGTGTGTGGACTACCAGGAGTTGAATGCGGTGACCGTCAAGAATCGATATCTGTTGCCTCGTATAGATGACATCTTTGATCAACTTGGAGGATCGAGGGTATTCTCTAAGTTGGATCTAAGGAGTGGTTATCATCAGCTGAAGGTGAGGAAGGAAGATGTTCTGAAGACAACATTCAGGACGAAGTATAGACACTACGAGTTCGTGGTTATGCCTTTCGGTGTAACCAACGCACCCGTAGTTTTTATGAACACGATGAATCCGATCTTCTATGACGTTTTTGACAAGTTTGTCGTTATCTTCATTGACGACATTCTGATCTACTCAAAGTCAGAGGAGGAGCATGCATCGCACTTGAGGACTGTGTTGGAGATCTTGAGAAAGCATCGGTTGTATGCTAAGTATTCCAAGTGCGAGTTTTGGCTGGACAGAGTTGCATTTCTCGGGCATGTGGTGTCAGGAGATGGTATTTCAGTGTACCCGAGAAGATCAAGGCTATCAGGGAGTGGCCTGTTTGTCACGACTGCTTTTCATGTATCTGAATTTATTATAATATAATATATGTTTTGGTGGATTTTCTCCTCGTGTGTGGTTTTCGTCTCCGTAGCTTTCATTTTCGATCGATTCGTCGTATTTTCTCGTTTCTTCTTTAGGGTCGTCGATTTCGAAGTAAGTCATTCGTGACGGACTTCATAACTGTCGTATCTAACTATTAGATCAAGCCTAGGAGTCTTAGGAATCGATCCCGGGGCCCCGCGCTCCGTATCGGAACTTTTGTGCTCATTAGCCGGTATAAGAAGGGGCACCGACCGACTAGATGACGATCCAGTCGGTCGGCAATCCTTCTTGGACCGACTAGTTGGCTTTCTAAAATTTCTAAGGAGTTACTGTTTATCGTTAGTCGGTCTAAGAACGTTGGTTGACCGACTAGGTTGCAAACTAGTCGGTCAGCAATGCTTCTTTAACCGACTAACTCATCATCTTAATTTTAGTTGAGTTACTGTTTACTCTTAGTCGGTCTAAGAACGTTCATCGACCGACTAGATGCTAAACTAGTCGGTCAATATTTGTTCATGGACCGACTAACTCTAAAATCCTATTTTCGTTCAGAAGTTACTGTTTGCACTTAGTCGGTCTGCGTTGGTCGACCGACCGACTAGTTGCCAAACTAGTCGGTCAGTGGTTGCTCTTTGACCGCCTAACCAGTGTTGAAACCCTAATTTCTGGGCAGCCTCCAGCTCAACCTATTTATACCCAACCCAAACGATTTCATCTTCTCCAACACGACCCAAAACCCTAAAATCTTCCCCCTTGAGCCCCCATCTTCCTCCAAGCTTCATTTCTTCATTACAAGCCTTAAATCCATCATCCAAACCATCCATTCACTCTATCTACCTCTCATCTTCCCCAAAATCTCACCAAAATCCATCAAAATCCCAAAATCCCCCAAAACCCTAGTTTCCCCAAACTTCTCCAATCTTTTCCAGATCTGATCCTAGGGTTCCCCGGAGTGTTTCTTTCGCCTCCTCTCGGTAAGAAATCGATCTACCGTTGTTTTCATAACCTATTTATATTTTTATGAAACCTTAATAAATTTCATGTTGTTTGATGGTTGTCCCCCCAAAACAGCGATTTCCCCGTAGATCGGCATCCGTGTGACGAAGTGGTCGTCATCCCCGGTGCTAGGCAAGTGAAACTTGCCACTTAGGGTTTAGGCCATGTTTTAGGCCATTTGCTTGTTGTAGGCGTAAAAGAGACTAGGCGATGAAATGATACTCGCCTAGGCGCAAATTGGGGAACTAGCTTGACAACGAAGCTAGTTCCGACATTTAGCATGTTGCACCATTTCCATGTCATGTTTACTTTCCATTAACGGTACGCAAGTTAAATGTCATGTCATTGCATTCTTTAAGTGTTTCTGTGATTGCGTAGCTTCGCTACAATGCTTGTGTTCCTGGCTCATGCTCCAGAAGCGGGCCATGTGTTGGTTGATAGCCAATGCCCGAATTGCGTGTTTCCGGCTAGGTGCACCCCTACGCCAAATGTTTAAGAATGCGAGCTCATGTGCGGGGCAATCCCAGGCTCACTAGCTGAGCTCATTGTGCGGGGACCCTGGCTCCATTACGTGTGGGTATTGGGGGTAAGAGTTAAGCGACCAATCAACTGGGAGTCTGCCCGATCAGCAACTGCAGTGATAAGGCGTAAACTCTGGGTTTTGGGGTAGATGTTAAGCGGCCAATCAGCGAATGTGAAACCATTCAGCTGTAAGGCGTAAACATCTACAAACAACGTGAATAGTGAATTGATTGAGATTGATAGTAGCGTGGCTACTCTTGCCTTGTCTTGTCTTGTCCCGATGATTGTTCTATTGTACAAATTGTCTTGCCATGTCTTAAATTGTGCACTCATGTTATAACTGCCATGTCATGCATACTAAACTGCTAGGTTGCTAGTTGCCTTACTTTCAGTTTCCTTGCCCAAGTCTTTTAGACTTGCTGACATGTGCCCCTTTACTCTTTTGGGTGACACATGTTAGATCCTGAGCCTGAGTACCTTGTTGAGGACGAGGTGTTTGCTGACGCCGAGCCCGAGCTTGTGTTTGACGGGGAGTACGTGGACACTGGGGACCAGTCCTAGTGTCTTCGTTGTGTTTTACTTTTGTTAGACAGTTGTTTTGATATCGGTGCGTAGCACCCATACTTGTTGTTGTTGTTGCTTTTGTTGGCCTTGTTCTGGGCCTTTAGACTCTTTCTTTTAGCCTGGTGGCTCTTCTGGATGTTGAACTTATTTTTCTTGTTGGACAATGTATGAGATGTGTGATTTTATTTCAGTCTCTCCTTGTGTTATTATTGTTATTCTGTTGTGGTTACAGGGACCTGCTTATGTATTATTGACGCTTATCGGGTTTAGGGCTTCACATCTCCACTCCCGTGCGGACCTTTCACGTCTCGCCTCCATTTTAGGGAAGCGGGTCGTGACAGGTTTTGTTGGTGGCCCATGCAGGTCCTTCTGTAACTGCGATTTTTGGAATAGCGATAATAATATCAGAATGTCCAATAAACTAAGTTCGACGTCCGATGTCATAAGCTATGAGTCTAATCTGATTCGTTTTCTGTGTCACTAGATGGCAGGAAGACGTTTCACCCGTGGTGGGGGTAGTGGCGCGGTCCCTCATGATGAGGAGCCTGAGCGGGAACCCACCAGCGATGAGATGATGCGGATGATGCTCCAGATGATGCAAGTGCAGCAGGGCGTGCTTTTGCAAGTCCAGAATGCTCCACTTGCTCGAGCTGCCCGGGCTCTTCCGGATGCCCCTCGCTCTGAGCCAGGAGCGAAGCAATTTCAGGAGCTGGGTCCCGCATATTTTGATGGTTCTGAGGGTCCTCTGGCTGCCGATGAGTGGATTCGGAACATCGAGGACAATCTGAAGATGGCCAAGATCACCCCGGCTGGATGGGTTGATTTGGCGAAGAGGCAACTCAAGGATAATGCTCGGAATTGGTGGGATGTGGAAGAGAAGATGTTGGTGGAGCCGATAGCTTGGGCTACCTTCAAGGCCAGATTTGAGGGTGAGTTCTTCCCGAAAGCTGTCAGGGAGGAGATGCTGCAGCGTTTTATCGATTTGAAGCAAGGGAGCTTGTCGGTGGACATGTATCACCAAGAGTTCATGAGGCTGAGTCGGTTTGCACCAAAGATGGTGCAGGACGCTGAGGAGAAGGCTCAGAGGTTCCTGCAGGGGCTTGCTTCGGAGCTCCAGAGTTTTGTGACCTCTTCTGACCGGGAATCTTATCAGAAGGTTCTGGTAGCAGCGAAGAGGCAGGAGCTGCTCGTGAACCAGAGGAGGGGGTCTGCTGTTGGTGCTGGGAAGAGGCCTGTGGAGCAGGCGAGAGCTGTGGTTGGACCTGGATTCAGGACTAATCAGTCCGCTCAGTTTAAGAGGCCAGGAGGGCCTATTCTGATGTTTTGCCATTTCTGCGGCAAGCCTGGCCATGTCAAGGATCAGTGTCGGAAGTTTTTGGGCCAGTGTCTGGTTTGTGGAGATGCTTCCCATGCCGCGAAGGATTGTCGGCATGCGAATCAGCTGCGGAGGGCTCCTGTTGCAGCTCAGCCGTTGCAGCAGCGAGCGTCTGTTCCTGCTGGTCGTGGAGCAGCTCTTGTTCCGCAGAGGCAGGCTTTTCGGCAGGCTGTTCCGCCGAGGAGGCAGGCTTTTCTGATGACCGCTGCGGAGAGCGAGGCTGTGGATGAGGTTATCGCAAGTAATCCTCAATCTAGCTGTTACTTTCCTAGCTGGTTTTGATTGTTAGATTGTGTTGTTTGCTTGAACATGGTTGTTTGCTAGACTAGGGTTTGATTGTTAATTGCTTGATTAGGGGTGGTTTTGGTTTGCACATTTCCTGCACAAGTCCTCTTTGACTCTGGTACATCGATGTGCATTATTTCTCGGAGCTTCGTGGAGAGGCATTCCTTGTCGATGTCCCCTCTTCCCAAGAGTTGGAATATCGTTACAGGGAATGGCGTGGTCTCGGTGCATCGTGGTTGCAATTCTTGCTCGTTGGTGGTCTGTGGACATGAGCTTTTCGCTGATTTCATTATCCACGACATCATCAACTATGATGCAGTTCTTGGGATGGACTGGCTTACGAGCTTCTATGCTACGATCGACTGTCGGAGGAAGAAGGTGGTGTTCGAGATTCCCAGACATCCAGTATTTGAGTTCAGTCGTGGTAGCAGTTCGCTTGGTCCTGTCAGATTTCGGGCCAGGCCGGTGGAGGCTGTGGCTATGCAGATGGAGCTGGAGTGGCCAGCTGTGGTGCGTGATTTTGGCAACGTCTTCCCCGAGGAGATGTCTGGTTTGCCGCCTGGTCGAGCTCTGGAATTTTCTATCGATCTTGTTCCAGGTGCGCAGCCGATTTCGAAGGGGCCGTATCGTATGGCACCCGCTGAGTTGGAAGAGTTGCGGAAGCAGTTGGATGAGCTTTTACAGAAGGGTTATATTAATCCTAGCGTGTCTCCGTGGGGAGCATCGGTGTTGCTGGTGAAGAAGAAGGATGGTTCGCGTCGCATGTGCGTGGACTATCGGGAGTTGAATGCGGTGACCATTAAGAATAAATACACGTTGCCTCGCATCGATGATATTTTTGATCAGCTTGGAGGTTCGAGGGTGTTTTCAAAATTGGATTTGAGGAGTGGTTACCATCAGTTGAAGGTGAAGAAGGGAGATGTTCCGAAGACAGCGTTCAGGACGAAGTATGGACACTATGAGTTCGTGGTTATGCCTTTCGGTGTAACTAACGCGCCCGCAGTTTTCATGAATCTGATGAACCTGATTTTCTACGACTTTTTGGATAAGTTTGTCGTTATCTTTATTGACGACATTCTGATCTATTCCAAGTCGGAGGAAGAGCATGCCTCGCACTTAAGGACGGTGTTGGAGATTTTGAGGAAGCATCGTTTGTATGCTAAGTTTTCGAAGTGCGAGTTTTGGCTGGATAGAGTTGCTTTTCTCGGGTATGTGGTGACTGGAGATGGTATTTCAGTGGATCCCGAGAAGATTAGGGCCATCAGGGAGTGGCCTGTTCCGTCGTCTGCGTCTGAGATTCGGAGTTTCCTTGGACTTGCTGGTTATTATCGGTGATTCATTAAGGACTTTTCTCGTATTGCTGAGCCGATGACCAGGTTGACGCGGAAGGATGTTGCTTTTGTTTGGTCGGGTGATTGTGAGAGTGCTTTTGGTGTTCTGAAGGAGAGGTTGACGACTGCCCCTATTCTTGTTGTGCCTGATCGCAGCGGTGGATTTGAGATATTTTGCGATGCTTCCCACAAGGGTCTCGGTTGTGTGTTGCATCAGCACGGGCATGTTGTGGTGTATGCGTCTCGTCAGCTTAAGTTTCATGAGAAGAATTATCCGACGCATGATTTGGAGTTGGCTGCCGTTGTGTTTGCTCTTAAGATTTGGAGGCACTTCCTGCTGAGTGAGAAAGTGAAGATTTTCACCGATCACAAAAGCTTGAAGTATATTTTCACTCAGAAGGAGCTCAACATGCGACAGCGTCGGTGGTTGGAGCTTATGGCGGATTATGAGATTGATTTGCAGTTTCACCCTGGCAAGGTGAATGTGGTTCTGGATGCTTTGAGTAGGCTTCCAGCGGTGATGATTTTGACCTCGCAGTGGAGATTGCAGCAGGATTTTTGCGAGTCTGGTGTGGAGATTGTTCTTCCTGGGGAGGCTTCGTCGTTGATGTATATGTAGGTACAGTCGACGATCGTGGATTGGATTAAGGCTGGCCAGGCCGAGGATCCGAGGCTGGTGAAGATTCAGGAGCAGGTGGAAGCCAGTCTGTGGACTGACTTTTTGATTCATGAGGATGGCTCGCTGAGGTTTGGAGCCAGGTTGTGTGTGCCCGCTGGGGATATCAGAGAGGAGTTGATGGTGGAGGCACACAGTTCGTCGTATTCTGTGCATCCTGGTGGCACCAAGATGTACCCGGATCTTCGTCTGAATTATTGGTGGCATGGTATGAAGAGGAGTGTGGCTCGGAGTGTAGCCAAGTGCTTGGTTTGCCAGCAAGTGAAGGCGGAGCATCAGCGTACGGCCGGGTTGCTACAACCGCTTCCGATTCCGGAGTGGAAATGGCAACACATCGCTATGGATTTCCTGACTGGACTACCTCGGAGTCCGAAGCAGAATGACGCGATTTGGGTGATCGTAGATCGATTGACCAAATCTGCGCACTTTATTCCGTTCCGAGTGGGACAGTCCACTGAGGCGCTAGCAAGGAGATATATGGAGGTAAAATTCTTTTACTCTCCGTTTTTATTTCCTTTTCCTAGTTTGGATGGTGATGTAACGTGAATCGTGCAGGAGATTGTGTGACTTCATGGAGTCCCTGTGAGTATCGTGTCTGACAGAGACACGAGGTTCACATCTCAGTTTTGGCAGAGTTTGCAGAAGAGCTTGGGTACGCGTCTGAGTTTCAGCACGGTGTACCATCCGCAGACGGATGGCCAGTCCGAGAGGACGATTCAGATTTTGGAAGACATGCTGAGGGCGTGCATGTTGGATTTCAAGGGTTCGTGGGAGGACCATCTACATCTGGTGAGTTCTCTTACAACAACAGCTTCCAGGCGAGTATTGGCATGGCGCCTTTCGCCGCTCTTTATGGGAGGAAATGTCGATCGCCATTGAGTTGGGATGACGTTGGTGATCGGGAGTTGTTGGGACCTGAGATGATCGTGGAGGCCGTGGATATCGTCAGGAATATTCGGGAGAGGTTGAGGATTGCTCAGGACCGTTTTAAGCATTGGGCAGATGCTAAACGTCGTCCTTTGGAGTTTCAGCCGGGCGACCATGTGTTCTTGAAGATTTTCCGAATCGTGGTGTGATTCTTTTTGGGAAGCGTGGGAAGTTGAGCCCGCGATACATTGGACCGTTTGACATTTTGGAGAGGGTTGGCGAGGTAGCTTATCGCTTGGCCTTGCCGCCGTCTTTGGAAGGAGTTCACAATGTTTTCCATGTGTCGCAGCTTCGTCGATACATTAGCGATCCGTCTCATGCGGTAGATTTTTCGGAGATTACCGTTCGCCCCGATATGACGTATGACCAGCATCCAGTGCAGATTCTGGACAGGCGTCAGAAATCGCTTCGGAACAAGATTGTCAATCTTGTGTGGGTGATGTGGCGACACGGCTCACCTGGAGAGTCTACTTGGGAGAATGAGGATGAGATGCGAGAGCGTTTCCCACTTTTGTTTCCGGACTCGTGAGTATTTGTAAATTCCGAGGACGGAATTTTTCCTAAGTTGGGGAGGATGTAACGACTGCTTTTCATGTATCTGAATTTATTATAATATAATATATGTTTTGGTGGATTTTCTCCTCTTGTGTGGTTTTCGTCTCCGTAGCTTTCATTTTCGATCGATTCGTCGTATTTTCTCGTTTCTTCTTTAGGGTCGTCGATTTCGAAGTAAGTCATTCGTGACAGACTTCATAACGGTCGTATCTAACTATTAGATCAAGCCTAGGAGTCTTAGGAATCGATCCCGGGGCCCCGCGCTCCGTATCGGAACTTTTGTGCTCATTAGCCGGTATAAGAAGGGGCACCGACCGACTAGATGACGATCCAGTCGGTCAGCAATCCTTCTTGGACCGACTAGTTGGCTTTCTAAAATTTCTCAGGAGTTACTGTTTATCGTTAGTCGGTCTAAGAACGTTGGTTGACCGACTAGGTTGCAAACTAGTCGGTCAGCAATGCTTCTTTAACCGACTAACTCATCATCTTAATTTTAGTTGAGTTACTGTTTACTCTTAGTCGGTCTAAGAACGTTCATCGACCGACTAGATGCTAAACTAGTCGGTCAGTATTTGTTCATGGACCGACTAACTCTAAAATCCTATTTTCGTTCAGAAGTTACTGTTTGCACTTAGTCGATCTGCGTTGGTCGACCGACCGACTAGTTGCCAAATTAGTCGGTCAGTGGTTGCTCTTTGACCGACTAAGCAGTGTTGAAACCCTAATTTCTGGGCAGCCGCCAGCTCAACCTATTTATACCCAACCCAAATGATTTCATCTTCTCCAACACGACCCAAAACCCTAAAATCTTCCCCCTTGAGCCCAAATCTTCCTCCAAGCTTCATTTCTTCATTCCAAGCCCTAAATCCATCATCCAAACCATCCATTCACTCTATCTACCTCTCATCTTCCCCAAAATCTCACCAAAATCCATCAAAATCCCCCAAAACCCTAGTTTCCCCAAACTTCTCCAATCTTTTCCAGATCTGATCCTAGGGTTCCCCGGAGTGTTTCTTCCGCCTCCTCTCGATAAGAAATCGATCTACCGTTGTTTTCATAACCTATTTATATTTTTATGAAACCCTAATAAATTTCATGTTGTTTGATGGTTGTCCCCCCCAAAACAGCGATTTCCCCGTAGATCGGCATCCGTGTGACGAAGTGGTCGTCATCCCCGGTGCTAGGCAAGTGAAACTTGCCACTTAGGGTTTAGGCCATGTTTTAGGCCATTTGCTTGTTGTAGGCGTAAAAGAGACTAGGCGACGAAATGATACTCGCCTAGGCGCAAATTGGGGAACTAGCTTGACAACGAAGCTAGTTCCGACATTTAGCATGTTGCACCATTTCCATGTCATGTTTACTTTCCATTAACGGTACGCAAGTTAAATGTCATGTCATTGCATTCTTTAAGTGTTTCTGTGATTGCGTAGCTTCGCTATAATGCTTGTGTTCCTGGCTCGTGCTCCAGAAGCGGGCCATGTGTTGGTTGATAGCCAATGCCCGAATTGCGTGTTTCCGGCTAGGTGCACCACTACGCCAAATGTTTAAGAATGCGAGCTCATGTGCGGGGCAATCCCAGGCTCACTAGCTGAGCTCATTGTGTGGGGACCCTGGCTCCATTACGTGTGGGTATTGGGGGTAAGAGTTAAGCGACCAATCAACTGGGAGTCTGCCCGATCAGCAACTGCAGTGATAAGGCGTAAACTCTGGGTTTTGGGGTAGATGTTAAGCGGCCAATCAGCGAATGTGAAACCATTCAGCTGTAAGGCGTAAACATCTACAAACAACGTGAATAGTGAATTAATTGAGATTGATAGTAGCGTGGCTACTCTTGCCTTGTCTTGTCTTGTCCCGATGATTGTTCTATTGTACAAATTGTCTTGCCATGTCTTAAATTGTGCACTCATGTTATAACTGCCATGTCATGCATACTAAACTGCTAGGTTGCTAGTTGCCTTACTTTCAGTTTCCTTGCCCAAGTCTTTTAGACTTGCTGACATGTGCCCCTTTACTCTTTTGGGTGACACATGTTAGATCCTGAGCCTGAGTACCTTGTTGAGGACGAGGTGTTTGCTGACGCCGAGCCCGAGCTTGTGTTTGACGGGGAGTACGTGGACACTGGGGACCAGTCCTAGTGTCTTCGTTGTGTTTTACTTTTGTTAGACAGTTGTTTTGTTATCGGTGCGTAGCACCCATACTTGTTGTTGTTGTTGCTTTTGTTGGCCTTGTTCTGGGCCTTTAGACTCTTTCTTTTAGCCTGGTGGCTCTTCTGGATGTTGAACTTATTTTTCTTGTTGGACAATGTATGAGATGTGAGATTTTATTTCAGTCTCTCCTTGTGTTATTATTCTTATTCTGTTGTGGTTACAGGGACCTGCTTATGTATTATTGACGCTTATCGGGTTTGGGGCTTCACAGCTCCACTCCCGTGCAGACCTTTCACATCTCGCCTCCATTTTAGGGAAGCGGGTCGTGACACTGTTCCGCAGTCAGCATCTGAGATCAGGAGTTTCCTTGGATTGGCTGGTTATTACCGGCGGTTCATTAAGGACTTCTCCCGTATTGCCGAGCCGATGACCAGGCTAACGTGGAAGGATGTACCATTTGTTTGGTCTGATGGCTGTGAGGAGACTTTTGGTGTTCTGAAGGAGAGGTTGATGACTGCCCCTGTTCTTGCTGTGCCAGATCGGAGTGTAGGATTCGAGATCTTTTGCGATGCTTCCGGCAAGGGTCTCGGTTGTGTATTGCATCAGCATGGGCACGTGGTAGCGTAAGCTTCTCGTCAGCTTAAGACCCATGAGAAGAATTACCCGACACACGACTTGGAGTTGGCAGCAGTCGTGTTTGCGCTGAAGATTTGGAGGCACTTCTTGCTGAGTGAGAAGGTGAAGATCTTCACCGATCACAAAAGCTTGAAGTACATTTTTACTCAGAAGGAGCTCAACATGTGACATCGTCGGTGGTTGGAGCTCATGGCAGATGATGAGGTCGATCTGCAGGGTGAATGTGGTTCCGGATGTGCTGAGTAGGCTTCCGGCAGTGATGTTGTTGACTTCACAGTGGAGATTGCAGCAAGATTTTTGCGAGTCTGGTACTGAGATTATTCTTCCTGGAGAGGCCTCTTCGTTGATGTGTATGCAGATACAGTCGACGATCGTGGATAGGATCAAGGCTGGACAGGCTGGAGACCCGAAGTTGGTGAAGATACGGGAGCAGGTGGAAGCCGGTCTGCGGACTGACTTCTTGATTCATAAGGATGGCTCGCTTAGGTATGGAGCTAGGTTGTGTGTGCCAGCTAGAGACATCAAAGAGGAGTTGTTGGTTGAGGCACACAGTTCGCCGTACTCTGTGCATCCTGGTGGTACCAAGATGTATAAGGATCTTCGCCTGAACTATTAGTGGCATGGTATGAAGAGGAGTGCGGCTCGGAGTGTGGCCAAGTGTCTGGTTTGCCAGCAGGTAAAGGTGGAGCATGTAACGACCACTTTTCGTGGTACGTTGTTCGTGCACGTGCTTTTGGTCGTGCACGTGTTTGTTTTAGACTTTATTTGATAGTGAATACTTTTGTGTGATATGCCGTTGAGAACGTCTCTGAGAGTATTAAATAGTGGCACTATCTTGGAACGACACTTCTCGAGTCGTTTTTCCACAATTTACACTTACTCGATGAGACGTGACGATTCTCACTCTTGACGGGAGACGTTTCTATTTTTAAGTTTCGTCGTCCGACGTCGAAATTGAGATCCGTTTTCTTAGTTATCTCACATTTGTCGCCACGATCACCATGATATTTATTTTATAATTTTTGGAGTTTATTTGACCACTTTTATATTTTTAACAAGTTTTATATTATTTTTAATAATTAATTTATAAATTATTTTCGGCCAAATAAAATTTATTTAAGTTTTAAATGTTTTAAAGAATTTTTGAGCCAATTTCCAGCTCATTTGGACCAAGTCAAACCCTTGGGTGAGTTGGAGTAGTTTTAATTCAAATTTTAAATTATTTTAATATTCTAATCCTATTAGATTTAGCCCTAGACCAAGTCAACCCATCTACACTATATAAGCAACCCCTAGGAAGACCTATTTTCGCAAGAAATTAGCCCTAGCCTCTTCCAAACTTGAAATTGGACGTTGCGACGATTCGTCGCAACGTTGCGACGAACGGCAGCCGCACGACCGAAGGAATCGCCCCCGTTCCCCCGCTCCGACCGAATGCCATCCCCGCACCACAGCCGCTCCGCACCCCGCTGCTGTCGCCACCCCGCTCCCCGCTCCGACCGAGGATTCCTCTCGGTCAGACCGAGAGGCTTCCCCGCTCCGCTCGCATCCCCGCACCGCTGCAAGCCCCCGCTCAGCGCCCGCCTTGTCGCCCGCGTCCGCTAGCGCTTGACCGAGCGGATCGCCCGCCTCCGCAACGTTGCAACGCTTGCAACGTTGCAGCGCCCGCTCCCCCGCATCCGCAGCGCACGACCGGTGCTGTCCCCCGCACCGACCGACCGACCTCTCCGCACCAAGGCTCGCGACCGACCCCCGCTGCTGCACAGCCCGTTCCCTAGTGCCCGACCGATGGAATCTCCCGCATCGGCTGTGTACGACCGAGAGCCACTCGTCGCAACCCCGCATCCGTCGCATCGCTTGCCACCGTGGGCCCCCCAAGTTCTCCAGAGTTATTGTGGGACCCCCAAAGGCCCCTAGGACTACTGTGGGCCCCACCTAGGTGCTTGCTCTTCGAGGATCCGTCGCGTACGACGTCGTCGCACGTCGTAGCCCGTCGTCGCACGTGCTAGCTTTGGAATCTGGAACCGTCGCCCCGGTTGAAGCTCTGAATTTTCCAGCGAGGAATATATATTGGAATCAGGACTTGGAGCGCGATCTATTATTCCAACCCCCGGCGTCGCTACCCGACACCGGTGTAGCTTTCGCGTCGTGTTGAGGTAACGTTTTGCACCCCTAGGACCCCCAACCCAATTGCATGCTAATCAAGACTAAAAATCAGTATTTTAAAGTATTTTAAATGTTTTAGAAATCAGTAATCAAGATTAATAAAACGGATGTAGGCCGGTGGACTTGTGCACGTAGGAATCGTGACTTTGGACTCGTTGGACGGTGTTTTCTTGACGTGATAGTTGCAGGCAAGTGAAACTTGCCAACTCTTGTGTAGGGCCATGTTTTTAGGCCACTTTCTTGTTCCTAGCGTAAAAGAGACTAGTCAGTGAAATGATAGCTGGCTAGACGCCTACTTGATCTAGTTTGACAACGAAACTAGATCCGTCACCTAATTGATCTAGCTTGACAACGAAGCTAGATCCAACTCTTTAAACTTGTCATTCATGCATGCTAAACTGTCACGTTTACTTTCCTTATCTGTACGCACTTTTAACTACCATGCATTGCATCTTACATGTCATCCAAATTAATTGTTGCATCGTAGCACACGCTACAAAATACTTGTACAATCCGTGTTTCCGTGTTTCCGGCTAGGTGCACCCCTACGCCATACTTGTTTACACACTTCCTGGCTCGTGGTCCAGAAGCGGGCCTCATGTGTTGGCCAGAAACCAATGCCCGATACACGTGGAGGGGTAGGGATAAACGGTTACTTGAGCTTAGGAGTGGCCTGATCCGCCCTCTAGCCAAAGGACGGAATCTCTGTGCACGAGGTGCTTACTTTCCTTGTCTTGTACTTGTCTTGTAAATGCCATGCCATGCTCGTACTGTACTTTACTTTATTTTACCTGTTGCACTCATACTTTAAACTGCCATGTCATCGCATTCATGCTAGAACTGCTAGGTTGTTCACTTTACTTTTAGTTTCCTTGCACAAGTCTCTTGTAGACTTGCTGACATGTGCCCCTTGCTCTTTTGGGTGTCACATGTTAGATCTGAGCCAGAGATCGTTGCTGAGTACGTGATGTGTTGCTGACGCTGAGTCTGAGTCCATGATTGCCCAGGAGGATTTTGGTGGACACCGGTGACCATTCTTTGAGTCTTGTTGAGCTTTATTTTGTTTTAGGCCTTTTGTTAGCTGTTGGTGCGTAGCACCGTTTTTTTGTACTTTGTACTTTTGTTGGCCATGTTTGGGCCTATAGTCTCTTTTCTTTTAGCCTGGTGGCTTTTCTGTGATGTTGAGATTTATTGCTATGGATATTCTGAGATGTTTCTTTTGTCTCTTTCGTTATTATTATCTTTGTTTCGTTTCGCGTTGCAAGGACCTGCAGTTTTAATTTGATTGACGCTTATCGGACTTGCAGCTTTGTAGCTTCAAGTCTGAGCGGACCTTCTCACGCTTCGCCTCCACGTTCTTGGGAAGCGGGGCGTGACAGAGCATCAGCGTACGGCAGGGTTGCTACAACCGCCTCCGATTCTGGAGTGGAAGTGGCAACACATCACTATAGACTTTGTGACTGGACTGCCTCGGAGTCCGAAGCAGAATGACACGATTTGGGTGATCGTGGACCGATTAACCAAATCCATGCACTTTATTCCTTTCCGAGTAGGACAGTCCACAGAGACGCTAGCGAGGAAATATATAGAGGTAAACCCCTTTTACTTTCCAATTCTATTTCCTTTCCCTAGTTTAGATAGTGATGCAATGTGAATCATGCAGGAGATCGTATGACTTCACGGAGTCCCTGTGAGTATCGTGTCAGACAGACACACGAGGTTCACGTCTCAGTTCTGGCAGAGTCTGCAGAAGAGTTTTGGTATGAGTCTGAGTTTCAGCACGGCGTACCATCCGCAGACAGATGGCCAGTCCGAGAGGACGATTCAGATCTTGGAGGACATGCTGAGGGCATGCATGTTGGACTTCAAGGGATCTTGGGAAGATCATCTCCACTATGTTGAGTTTGCCTGCAATAACAGCTACCAGGCGAGTATTGGCATGACACCTTTCGCCGCGCTATATGGGAAGAAATGTCGATCACCACTGAGCTCGGATGACATTGGAGACAGGGAGCTGTTAGGACCTGAGATGATCGTGGAGGCAGTGGATGTTGTGAGGAACATACGGGAGAAGCTGAGGATTGATCAGGACCGTTTCAAGCATTGGGCTGATGCTAAGCGGCGTCCTGTAGAGTTTCAGCCAGGTGACCATGTGTTCATGAAGATTTCCCCGAATCGAGTTGTGATTCGCTTTGGGAAACGAGGGAAGCTGAGCCCGAGATACATTGGACCGTTTGACATTCTGGAGAGAATCGGCGAGGTAGCCTATCGCTTAGCCTTGTCGCCATCTTTGGAAGGAGTTCACGATGTCTTCCATGTGTCGCAGCTTCGTCGGTAGATCAACGATCCATCTCATGCTGTGGATTTCTCGGAGATCACCGTTCGCCCCGATCTGACGTATGACCAGCAGCCAGTGCAGATTTTGGACAGGCGTCAGAAGTCACTTTGGAACAAGACAGTCGATCTTGTTAGGGTGATGTGGTGACACGGCTCGCCAGGCGAGTCCACTTGAGAGAGAGAAGATAAGATGAGAGAGCGATATCCACTTTTGTTCCCTGACACGTGAGTGTTAGGAAATTCCGAGGGAGGATTTTTTCTTAAGGTGGGTAGGATGTAACGACTGGTTTTTTGTCTATGTATTGCCTATTATATATATGTACTAGTCATAACCCGTGCCCGCGGGCACGGTTCATTTAACATTTCCCCTACGAAATCTTTGTTCCCCGAAAAATTAGTTACACAGCCAAAATTTAACAGAACAATATATTAGCGTAAAAATATTTAGCGGCACGGACACCTTCGGCGTAAGCGTCTTCGTCGTGGAACAACAAATTCGGCGTTGAACAATAAATTTGCCGTCTGCGCCTTCGGCGCAGAGCAAAAAATCTTTGCAAAAAAATTTAGCGCGGCGCAGGCGCATGTTATTTCCCCCGCGAAATCTTTGTTCACCGAAAATTATTTTCACAGCCAAAATTTAACAAAACAATAAATTAGCGTAAAAATATTTAGTGTCACGGTCACCTTCGGCACGGAACAACAAATTCGGCGCAGGCGCCTTCGGCGCGGAACAACAAATTCGACGTCGAATAACAAATTTGGCGCACGCGCCTTCGGCACGGGACAACAAATTAGCATAAAAAAATTTATCGTGTGCGCCGAAACAAAAAACATCAGGGTATTTTTACGCTAATTTGTTGTTCTGCTAAATTGTTTTACGCTAAATTTTTATTTTGTTTAATTTAATGCATTATGATTCTCCATAATATTTCCCAAGGCACTTTTAATTTCAAAGTTTAGGGTTCCAATGCACTTTTTCCCCAAATATAATCTCCACAATCTTTTCCAATGTAATTTTCAACCAAATTTAATTTCCACACTCTTTTCCAAGGCACTTCTAATTTCAAAGTTTATGTTTTCAAGGCATTTTCCCTCAAAAAATTTCACAAAATCCAATCTCAACCATTGATTTACCAAGCTCAATTCTCGGCCACTCTTTATCTTGTCCTAGTCAGCCCTAGAATTCAAAAAACGCTGTCAAATGTGTATATATATATAGTATATAACACGTGCCCTAAGGGCACGTGTCATTTAAAATATGCCCCATTTAAACTCTTGTACCCCCAAATTTTAAATGAACAACAATAATTAAAACACAATAATTGTTATTTAGTTAAAAACATTAGTCCCCCAAAATTTAGTTCCCCAAAGAATTTAGTTTCCCCAAAAATTTTAGCTTCCCCAAAATTTAGTTTCCCCAAAAAATTTCAGAAATTTTAACTCCTCCTAAAAAATTTCAAAAATTTTTGTTCTCTCCCCAAACTTAGTTCCCTCCAGAAATGTAGTTCAAACCTAAAAATTGAGTTCCCTCAATGTTTAGTTCCCCCATAATTTTAGTGTTTTCCTCCTATAATTTTCACAAACTCTAATCATATCCATTGATTTTCAAGATTCAATTCTAGTTGTCTTTCTACCCTCTCGTTTGTTCTGGTCAACAACCCCATTCAAAAACATGCCTTATTTATATAATAGATATCCAAATGAAACCTTATTTAGTTTACACAGTAACATTCGCCAAACTAACAGAGCCGACATTAAAAATGGAAATTTTTTTAGCACTCTCGCTTTTAATACTATGATCATTACATCATTAATATCATTTAGTTATAATATTAACACAAACTATCAAGTTGTAATGCATTCAACACTGGGTGTTAATAGGTTCTCCTTTTAAGAATAATTTATTCTAATATTATTGATGCCCCAGTTATATTATAGACAATGTTAGTGAATTTTGCCCTCCCAAAAATCATATCACATGATGCTTTAAAAAAGAATGGGATGGAAAACCATGGAAATTGCCCAAGCCCATTGTATACCATGAAAATCGACAATACATCTTGTTTTATCAAATTTGACCAAGAACACACATGTCCACATTTTAAAAAATTTGACAGAAAATATACAGTAGTAATACAAAACTAAGAGAACCCAACTTCTTCACTCTTACCTGATAAGATAAAAAGATCATATACAATCGCTATCCACTAACCTTATTATAACAGAAGAGGGGGCCTCAACATCTAAAAACATGTCTTGATCAAAACAACCACTAACGAAAAAAGCATCAACATCCGATACATTCCTCTAACACAATTTCTCTAATGAATACCGAGAGGGATTTTTTTGTTATTTCTATTTTTGTCCAATAAAAAAATTTACATGTTCTTGTTTATGGGTATGGCCGATGGCTTGCTGCTAGTAAAATAGATATGGCTACTTGCAATTCTTGAAATTGCGGAAGCACGGGAAGAAGCCCTTGGGTCCTTCTTTAGGATTCCCCTACTCAACCCCCCTACATGTGCCTTTTGCTTTTTGGTGGTGGGCTTCATTATTCCCCTTATCTAATCCATCTGCATAGCTCCAGCATGGCTTCATCTTCCTCTTGATTAGGGCCGTCTCTCTCTTAGCAAGATCCTCAACACTTGTAACATTCGGAAACGATAATATGGACCACGACGTTTCCTTGTAGAATTTTGTGAGCCCTTTCCTACCAAAATAAAAATCCCACCAGTTAAAAAATATTTAAGTACAAATCAAAAAAAATAACACAAATTATAGAAAAAAAAGTCCCATGACTGTATGCTTATTTGATGGGGAGTTGTGATACAATGGAAGACAATAAATGGAAAGGCCATATGAATTAACATGAGAAGAACCAGTTGGATATTTGCTGTTATGATGAGACTCAGCCACTGCTTCATTATCTGAACCCACAAAGAGAGATGATAATCTCCAAGCTCATCCTTGTCCTCAGCTCTAGCTGATGTTGATAATGAACAAACTTCACAATACATTTGATTCAACCCTTCATACATAATATTAACTTTGCCCAATAATCAAGAGATGATTAAAGAGAGGTGGGTCTCTTCTCTTATTTAGTTTGGTCTTAAAAAGCCGCATCAATGAATATTAACGGCTTTATGATTCAAAACTTGTATTGGTGTCTTATGCATCCTTTTCTGTTAAGTAACAGATTATTCATTTTCCAGGTATCCATTATTTTCTTGATTTCCTAGAATTTGCTTATGGACATCCCTATCATTTAACCATTCAATAGCTTAAAAAGTGAATTAAATTAACCATGATAGCTTTACTGTTTATAATTATGATGATTCAGTTGATGGTTATGAGTATTAATTGATCCATAATTGTTGTTTAATTTTTTTGGGTTTTGTCATCGTGGGTTTATGCATCTCTATTTGCTTTCACCATAGGTGTTTAATTCCACAATCCAGGTTGATGATTTCATTCCAATGCCTGAATTGGAAGCTGATTGTACGTACAAATGATTTCATTTAAGATTTTCCCTCGCAAAATTTTTGTTCCCCAAAAAATTATTTCCACATCCAAAATTTAAAAGAACAACAAATTAGCATAAAAAAATTTAGCGACACTTGCGCCTTCGGCGTGAACGCCTTCGATGCATAACAACAAATTCGGCGCAAGCGCCTTCGACACATAACAACAAATTTTACGCGGGTGCCTTCTGCACGGAACAATAAATTCGGCGTAGAACAATTTCGGTGTGGGCGCTGTAGCGTGGAACAAAAGATTAGCCTAAAAAATTTCACGGGGCGCCATCGGCGCGGGTGCCTTCAAGATTCAAAAAATTTTTTGGGCACATATAATCAAAGAACCAAGCGTCGTGTGATAACTTTCTCTTTATGAACTAAATAAAAAGACAAAAGAGAATATCCTAAAACAATATTTTGAACAAAGAATCATACTTTTTTCCACATTAAGCAGGTTGGAATTCCAATTCATATAATAGTCATTGTTACCCAAAAGACTTAAACTTTCAAAATTATATGCATAAAACATGACCTGACGATTCTAACCGATGCTAGATTTACAGCAACAAAAAGAACATGTCGCTGAATATGTACATGCTGCATATTAACATATTTCTCTCATATATTAGACAGTGATAACTCTAAATAATCCAGACAGCGATCCAATAGTTGGCTAGAGCTGATCAGATGGGATTCAAAATCAGGCAGCCTCCAAATCTCCATAGCATAGTCTTTTTCCACCATCGTACATACATGAACTTCAAACTACTTACATCCTTTAGCAGTCAAGTCGCTCCTCAAATCCTCCCAAGTAGGCCGCAATCTAACAAATACACTTCTGTCTTTGATCTGCAGGAAAAAAAAGCCAATGACCCACCACAAATATGTAGAACCATCACGATATGGATATTCTGAAATTGGATACATGATGCATATCAAGACATTAATACATGATACATGATGCATGTTTCAATAAAATACATAACTTATGCATATGTATCTCTGAAATATATGACATTCCGATTACATGAGTGGTATTTCATATATATAAGAATACGCCTCTTTAGCATCTTTATCTCAAGCAAAATCAATGTGATCATATCCCTATCTACTTGAAGTGTCCATGTTTGACTCAGTTATCATCAATGATTGAAACTTGGATCACTATCCATATATCATCTTCATCATTTTAAGTTAAGTCCATTTAAAAATCATGGGCATTTCTTTATAATCAGATGATCTTTGAGAAAAATAGTGAATAAATATTATAACAGTGATAAGGGAAGCATACTACTTCTACCCATTGTCAAGTGTTTCTCAATATTAGCGTATTTGGTTACGGAGATATGTTGTTCAAGTTCTTGTTGTATTTACTCTTACTGTCAGATTATTCATCAGCCTTTTGTTATATTGTTACATGCTAGATGGCAAAAGGTTGGTGAAAACCCACTTCTTTCAATTTCTATGTTTGTCTAGTTACTGAAATGTTGCAACAAATATCATTAATATTTATATTAGTGGCTTCATATTTTCAATTATATTCTTTTATTTCTGTAGTAATTAAGCCCTAAGTGTTGGATGCAGAGCCTTGGGTTCATAACCTATGAGACTCCAATTCATAATATTTTCCATGATGTTATCTTATCCAGAACATATTTAAAGTAGGATAGCCACACGTCCCGTTCTTAAAATGACATGAAACAACAACAAATCCATAAGGAAAAAAAGTTTTCTATAGTATCTGAGCAAGTAAACAACAACAATAAATTCTATGTTAAAAATTGTGAATTATTTGTTAAATTGTGAATTCTATGTTAAACAATAAATTCTATGTTAAAAATTTGTGAATACCATATGATAATCTCAGAGATATAACCTCCACCAACACATCCAAGAAAATTCCATATGCTGATCAAGGACAAATTCCATATGGGAATTTCAGTTTTGTGAAACAATCTACAACAGATATGAATCTATAATACACAAACGTCAAATGGTATACTAATTTTTCAACAATTACAAACTCAATTTTATGTTACTGTCAATAGTGATACTAATTATTTTAAACACCATTCTGCTCTTCACCATTTCTCAATTTGATTTATTTTTTATTTTAAGCTTTAAATTCTTTGTTGATGTGCATTTATGCGACAGAGTGTATGTAGTTCCAATAGTTATTATTTTGAACCACTATATTATGCTATTCAATTTATTTCATTTGAGCTGTAAGATGACTTGTTGCATTTCATAAATGACTACTGTAATTCAGGACAACAAACATATTTAACTTCTGTATATAAAATATTGAGCTATTGCTTACTGTTTCGAATCTTCTATCTCTTTTGTTAAAAAATGATGACAGACAGAAGGAGCATACAAGTAACAGCTTTACATTGTTGGTAATCTCTATGGTTGCGTTCTTTCTCCTTATAGTGAAGTATAACCAGTTCTGATTCATGAGGATATTTATTACTTGGGAGAAGATTGTGCTATTGTACCATACTGTTTTTTATTAACTATCATATGAATTCTAGCTAAAACTGGGAGTGGAGATCAGAATCTTATGTTCCAAGACTGCAATGAATAAAATAAATTCAGCTTTATGTTTCCATCTTCCCCTACTTCATTCAGATGCTAATTGGGCCTCCTACAACTCCTACTGTGATTGTTGTGAATGCTAAGATTAATAAACAAATGAGTGTTGATAAACCTACTCCAGTTAAAATGCACATAACTACTTACATGATGTACACAGCCACATGACATAAGCTAGCTAATTCTGTAAACAGCAGCTGGTGTAATCTTGAGACCTCTGCAGTGGCCACACCTGCCATCGGGCATCGTTGTAGCGAAGGGAGCAGCCATTCAAACACGCCTCTACAGAGCAGGTAGCTGTAATGTGAAAAGCGACACATGTCTATACATGAAGCATGAAAGGAATGCTTGCATCTCGACAGCTGCCTTACTTCCTCCCATTCTGTAAACCCCATCAGAGATATCGAACACTGTGTCGTATGCCTGCTCTTTTTTGTACTTTGTCACCAGAATCAGCTCCTCAGACTGGCAACTCGTGATGCCTCCTAAGTTAAGTACTGGAACCAAATTCATTAATTGGCAAAAGAGAAAGAACTCTATATTTAAAAATGTGATGAAAATTCGTTGATTGGCAAATAGATATAGATTTTTGAAAATTCAACTTCTTGATGCTATATTTAAAACTGTGATGAAAATTCTTAACCAATCAAACTGTGATGAAAACTGTGATGAAATTGAAAAAGTACCGGAACGAATGCTGTCTATATTTAAAACTGAGAAAGAACTTTAACCAAATTTGTTGATTGGCAAACCCGTGATGCCTCCCCTTCTGTAAAACCAAACTCTGAAGTTTCAATTGGCCTAATAATTAAGACATTAGCATTTAAAACTCTATATTTATTACCAATCAAATGACTTACTCTGCCTTCTTTGCTATTCTCCATCCTCTGGAGCACCCTTCCCAGTAGTCTCCCCGAGAGCAACTATCAGATACACCCGTCTTGGGTCCATCTGAGTACCCAGCACTGATCCAAATGCAACCGCAGCCTGTTGCCATGGACTTAGAAGAACTCAGGCTCCTTCCATTATCATTTACTAATGCAAATCCATGATGAAGACGCAACATTCACAAAAGTATATTAATATATTGGATAGCCAAAAAATCATACAATGAAATGAAAGAAGCCCTACAGGGTCATTTGAATATTAAGTGAGTCATTTACACAAACACATGGAATGCAAATTTCAATTATATTTTGACTTTTTTTCTAAACGCCATATCACCATCTCGTTTTTTGCTAACCATTGCCAAATCAGTGCAAAAGAATTTTATCGCTACCAAATCAGTGGAAAATGAAAATTGATATGCTAAGTTAACTTTGAAGAACTCAAAATGAAAAAAAACGAATAACATTTTTGGTACTGGAACTGATGAAAATGGTAAAAGAGAAAGAACCCATCTTGCATTATACCTAAAAGACAATTCCAAACGACACATCTTGCAATATTCATATGATTTGCTCAGCCATATAGCTGATCGTCTGCATCATAAATTGGGGAAAAACCAGCAATTTACTCAGTTTAACTCAAAAATGGCAGTTTTGCATAACTCAAAAATGGCAGTTTTGCATAGCAATTTACTCAGTCATAATACAAAAGATCTCTTTCACAAACTGGCGATCAAATTGAGAAACCAAATCCCTATAATTCTCCACTTTATGAAAATCTTGATGAGGAAAAAAATCACGTTCACGAACTCTACCACTTTGTAAACATATAAATAATTAGACCACAGAATAACAAAAACACTAAAAGAAATGAAGAGATAGCAGAGAGCTTACATGAACATGGCAAAACAATTGAGCGTAGTGATCCATTCGCAACTGCAACATTTGGGAGGAGGGAAGGAAGCAATTGCCCTTATTTTATGGGTGGGTTATAACACACAAAATGGTACAAATAATTTAAATTCAGTCAATTTTAATAATTTTTCGTTTTATGTAAAATTGACAGCAGATGACATGAACCCTCAATTTTAAAAATTTATCAAGCAGATGACAGGAAGACACCTCACTCATAAAATATTGGGAGGGGGTGGTCTTGAGAGAGTACCTGAATTTGAGTTTAGAATCTGAATTTATCAAGCAGATAATAGGAGGATGCCCCTTTGACCTGAATGCACATAAATTTTCTAAGTTTAGAATAAAAAATCATTGATCATAAATTGAAGGCACAATATTTTTAAAAAATCATTGCTCATAATTTGGGGGGTTTGGATTATATTTTAAAATCAACAATATGTGGCGACAGCAAGCTGGAATGATTTTTGGATGGTCGAGATAATTTTGAGCAATGATGTGCAAGATACCAAGAATCTAAAATTCATTGATGTCTCTTCTCAGTGCAAGATACCAAAAAAAACATGCACTTTAATATATTTTGGATGGGTTGGAATAGTGTTGTTGCCATTCCTACAAAAAAACACACTACCAAAAAACAGACACTTGCAATTGTTGTTGCCCTTACTACCAAAAAACAGACACTACCAAAAAAACACACTTCTCAGTGCAAGGTACCAAAATACTCTTAAATATATCATAATTTTGGATGGGTTTGGATCACATGCACATAATTTTGTGTGTGTGTGTGTAACTTTTTCTGGACTAACACATTTTGTTGGACTAACACCTACACATGCTGCATTGTCTTTTCCTGCTGCAGGGTTTGCAAACTAAATATTTGCCATGTGTATACTATATTACGATAATTATCATCTTGCATTCTATTTATAATGATGTTAAGGTAGTTTCCTTGGCAACTTGCTTTAAAACTATACAAATGTGTACAACAGTGGCACATTAGTGTTCATTAACACAAATACAGTACAAAAAATTACATATCTTTGTATAAAGAGAAACAAAATATCTTTTTAAGAAATAATAATAGGCATGTCAGCATTTCATATTAATTGTTGCACACCCATTGTAGACAATTTAATCTAATAAAATATGGCAGCACCTACATAGTGGTATCAGTGCTTCACGGCTTTTAAGAATCTGCATGGTTGGTTGTTTCTTGAGTTTAACCAGTTGCCAGAAGAATAAATGGGATATCACAATGCATGATTTGATCTAATATGCCCCTGTCTTGCAAATGTATATGCAATTACATATTCCTTGGGTTACAACCATGTTGCATCCGAAAGGAATGCACATAAGAAATAGTGTACTTTAATCCAAGCAGTGCCCTCACCTTTGTTTTGATATCCCTTTCATCAATATTTTTTTGGGTGTTGATGGGTTGGTCAGTAGTATTTTCCTTACATTGATCTGATTACTTTTCGACAATCATTTTAAAGTGACATCGTTCTTTAATTCCCAGGTCCGCCACATACAGAGACCGTGGACATGTTTGATGTGCTAAAGGCACGAAATTCCAATCCCTTCAGCGATAGTAGCAATAATGGCTTTGTGATAACCCAATGGGAGACTTTCGACTCTGTGGTTGGTAGCCTGAGCGTGCCTCCTCCTATGGCACCATCTGCCGAAGTAACCAATAAATGGGAACAACTTGATTAACTTGCTAATAAATGCAAACCAATCTTTTTTCAATTTGTTAAGAGTATATGCTTCCCTGTAAAAGAACTCTGTTATAGATGACAGAAATGTGTTGTTGGTCATTACATATCATCTCTTACAGATAGTTGTTAACATAAACTTAAAATTCCTTTGAGGTGCATTCATCAGTTGATTCTAGCATTACAACTCTTCCATGAATTGTGTGCACAGTGTATCCCCTATATTTGCAAGGGTGTGAAAACACTACTGATGAGCGTTAACTCAGTTATGAGATCGAGGAAAGCATAATTTGAATTCAAGCTTTTTTTCCCAAAGGCAGAGAGACTTTAACACTGCACCATTGCCACAATTGAGCAACCAACAGATTTCTATCTAATTCATAAGTTTTCTGAAGTTTTAAAAAACAAACACATAGGGGAAACAACCAGTTTTCATTAGTTTTCATTAGCTTTCAGAAAGGAGAAACAAACACATTGGAGAAACAAACAGTTTTCATAAGTTTCCATAAGTTTTCAGAATGGAGAAACAAACACGTTGTATAAAAAATGGCAGAAGTTTTCAATGCTACAGTATAGAAATTTCTATATCAATGCTGAAAGCCAAAGAAGAACCAATTAGTATTGTTCTATGCTTAAATTTTAGAGAACACAATACAATATTATTCACAGGGGCAAAACTCCAGTAAATTTCCTCCAAGATTTGATATACAGAGTACATAGGAAAAACACACAAAAGCATTAATTTGTTCAAGTAAAGCCAATGAAAGAACATGCTTATTATTACTAACCATTAGTTGTGCTAATTCCAAATTAACCATTTCACAACTAAATAATACAACACCATTCTATCAAACTGCCAGTAAGAACATTTAATTATCCCCATGAAGTCCATAAACCAAGTAAATTTGTAAAAACAAATTCTGAATCTGTCAGACGTAATATTCAGAATGGAGAAACAAACAGATTTTTATCTAATTAATAAGTTTTCTGAAGTTTTAAAAAACAAATACATTGGAGAAACAAACCGATTTTTATCTATAGTATGTCAATTTCTATATCAATGCTGAAAGCCAAAGAACAACCAATTAGTATAGTTCATTTAGGCACAAAGAGCAACAAATTTTTATACAACGTACTGCAGGGCACAAAAAATGTCAGAAGTTTTCCAAGCCAAAGAACCACAAATTTTTCACAAATGAAATTCATTTAGGCACATCAATATATAGAGTTAACCCAAAGGACAAAAAAGGAAAAAAATAAACAAAAAAATGAAATGAATCAACTTTGATTCAATGAATTATTGCCACTATCAAAATGTTAACCCAACTGGAATATGCTTATACCGAAAAAGGTAGTGGACTTATGTACGTATATTGCAAGCTTAGATAATTAATAAAAGGTAAGGGAATTACAACATTAGTAATATGGAAGTCCAAATAGCATCAGCAACCAGAAAAAATACTTGGACAAAAAGACAATGGCCAGAAAACTCTAACAATTAGCATAGATTATTACCGAAATAATGATTTATCAGAGGTACTAAAGAATTTAATTTGAGGTTTAATAAAAAAACTAAATCTCCCATTTGATTTATTCAACACAGAGAAAACATAGATCATTACCTTAACTTGACAGAAGGTTACTGAGTTAATGAACTGGATCGTGATCCAAAAGCGAAGAACTCCAAGGCACATCGGTGATCTGTGAGCATATCATGAAACCAATTACTACATCTCAAATCCATGAGCATCAACTCAACATCTATAGATTAATGCAATGTCAATCGTTGTTGGCCCTAAAAATCACATTTTTAGATATTACTACATCTGAACACCACAAATCATCAAATCAAAAACAAATTGCAATGCACATATGGGGTTTTTTATCATTCAAATCCTTAAACTAAAAAATAAGATTTTTTTCCATTTGTATGTAAGTTTCAAGGAAAAAGAGCCAACCCTTTCGGTTCTTTTCTTCTCCTGGATGGATTCTTTAGGTTTCTCACCCAATTTATCAGCAGCCTTGGTCTTCTTCTTCTTCGTCAAAATTGATTCACTTCTGTTATCCAAATTGAGTCGCTTCCTCACTGTCTTCCGCTTCTTCCCTTTCCTTCTCCAGATCTAGGGTTTCAAACCCTTCATCGACAGCCGGCACCGAGAACAACGGGAGGGTGGCTGCGGGGCGAGGGGTGAGGGGCTGCATGGCTTCTTCCCTTTCCTTCTCCAGATCTAGGGTTTAAAACCCCTTCATAGACAGCTGGCACAGAGAAAAACAGGAGGGTGGCTGCGGGGCGAGGGGCGAGGGGCTGCACGGCCACACTTGAGGGGGTCGGGGTAACGGCAAGGGAGAGGATGAGGGTTGGGTGAGTGAGAAATAGAGAGAAGGAGGGTTGCTTTTTCATTTAGAGTTTCCCCCCAAATCTTTGGGATTTTTGAAGACATGGCGGATGAAGACGCATGCATCCGAAGATTTGGGATTTTTTTGTTTTCAAAATTTTCAAAAGCCCCCCACCCTAAGGTTTGGTCACCCAAAATTTAGTTTCCCCCCAAAAATTTTGTTTCAAATTTAAAAATTCAAACTCAATTTCTCTTAACTTATCCAATTTCTCTTATCTTATCCAATTTCTCTTAACAACATCCCTCATATATACCCAATTTCTCATCTCTTATCAAAAACTCTTATCAAAAACTCTTATCAAAAACTCAGCTACCAGTCGACCAAAAACAGTCTTATTTGAGGCAATAGCAGCAGATGTTAGAACTATTCTGGGAGACCTCGTCCCAGATTCGGCTGAGGCGAAGGAAATTATGGATAGATGGGAGTTCCGTGACGAAGGATAAAATTTTATCATTTGTTTTTCCTCTGTACATATGAGTAGTAATGATTGGTGGTGATGCCGGTTGTGGGTGACGGCGCCTGTGCCCTATCCCCACTCCGTTGCATACCCAACAATTGTGGCTACCCTTACACTTTTGTACAAAATTTGATTTGATTAATAAAGATGGAACACTAACTTTTCAATATATATATATATATATATATATATATATATATATATATATATATATATATATATATATATATATTGGTTGTTCTCTTCCTTGTGTGTTTTTCCCCTGTTGGACGTTTTCTTTCAGTTCCTTCTAATCTTCTACTTTCCGTTGCATATCATGATGGGCTTGGAGTAAGTATTCTTACGATGAGCTTCATAGCGTCCATATCTTAGAGCTAGGTTGATCTTAGAAGCCATAGGAAACTTTCCGAAGCTTCGTGCTTCAATTCGAGACTTTTCATGACTCTTAGTTGGTTCAAGAAGGAGAACCAACCGACTAGATTGCAATCTAGTCGGTCGGCGACTCTTCAGGAACCGACTAGTTCATCTTGATTATTTCATCTGAGTTACTGTTTCCCATTAGTCGGTCTAAGCACATCCATCGACCGACTAGTTGTGAAACTAGTCGGTTAGAACTTGATCTCAGACCGACTAATTCTGAGTTCTTTCTGACAGTCGAGTTACTGTTTACAGTTAGTCGGTCAAGGAACGACTATCGACAGACTAGTTGAGTAACTAGTCTGTTAGAGTTTCTTCTCAGACCGACTAACACTCAGTACTTATTTGTCTATCATATTCAACCCTTAGTCGGTCTATGAACAATCACCGACCGACTAATTCCTAAACTAGTCGGTTGACGAGCCTTCACAGACCGACTAAATCTGTCTACCCTGTATTGATCCTGTTCACTGTTTGCCTTTTAGTCGGTCACAGTTGGACGACCGACCGACTAGTTCCCAAACTAATCGGTCGACCACTCTTCACTGACCGACTAATCTACCCAGAAACCCTAGGTTAAGTTGCAGCCGCCGCTTATTCTTTCTATTTAAACCCTGTACGTTTCCACTTCTTCCCTCAGTTTTCCTAGCCAACGTTCTTCCCCAAATCATTCCCCATCTTCCTATTGCCTTCCTCCTCCTCTCGTGCTCCCTCTCACCCCCCATTGCGCCGGCAACCACCCTACAAGCCGCCGGCCAACTAGAAAACCCCTCAATTCTCCTTTTGCTTCAGTTTTCTCCCATCTCCAGATCCGTTATATCTCAGCTGCCAGGAGATCTCTTCAGCCGTAGTTTTCCCGGGATCGCTTCTTCCGTTGCCGTGCTAGAACAGATTTGGTGACGGCAATCCGGATACGTCGAGATCCTCTCCTACCTGTAGATTTGTAGGCGTCTTTGATCGTCGATTCTTCCGCTTCATATACGGTTAGTGATCTACCCTTAATCTCCCATAACCCACACTATAAATTTAGAAAACCTAATAAAAATTGATTACTAGACGTTGTAGGATTCCAATACAAATCCGGATTAGATTATTCAATTCTGATTTTCTGTTTTGCCAAAACAGTGACCCATTCCCGTAGAATATCAATTTTTGAGACGACTCTCGTTGATCAACAACCTCGGTACCAGGCAAGCAAAACTTGCCAACCTTGTTTTAGGCCATGCTTTAGGCCATTTCCTTGCTTTTAGCGTGAAAGAGACTAGACCGTGAAATGATATCGGTCTAGGCGCAATTTCAGTTCTAGCTTGACAATGAAGCTAGAACTGCCTTTTGTCATGTCATGTCATGCATTTGCCTGTCACGTTTAATTTCTCTAACGCTACGCATTTTTATTTAAATATCTGCCATGCATTTGCATTTGTACATGTCATCTGATTTGCATGTTGCATCGTAGCACACGCTACAAAATACTTGAACAATCCTTGTTTCTGGCTAGGCACCTGCTATGCGGGCATAACCCTACGCCATACTTGTTGAAAACAATTCCTGGCTTGTGATCCAGAAGCGGGCCACATGTGTTGGTTGAAAACCAAAGCCCGATACACGTGGAGGGGTCGGGATAAAGGATCACTTGAGTGTAAGAGTTGGCCCATACAGCCTCTCTAGCCAAAAGGCAGAGTCCATGTGTATGACGTGCTACTAGACTAAGACATTCCTTGTGAATGTTTACTTGTTTCCATGTCATGTTATTTATTTCCATGCCATGTTCTCATCTGCCATGCTATCATACATGCCATGTCATAACTGCTGTTTACTTTACTTGCTGCACTCATTATAAATGTCATGTCATACCATACTTTAGAGTTGCTAGGTTGCCTTTACCTTTCTACTAGTTTCCTTGTACAAAGTCTTGTAGACTTTGCTGACATGTGTCCCTTCTCTTTGGGTGTCGCATGTTAGTTGCTGAGCCAGAGACCGCAGTTGAGGGCGACGAGTTCGTGGAGTTCGTGCCTGATTCCACAGCTGACGTGGAGTACGAGGACACAGGTGACCAGTCTTAGTTCTCTCCGCAGTTTCTTTGTTAGTTGTTGTAGCTTGTCGGTGAGTAGCACCATCTTATTAGTTGCTTTCCTTGTTGGCCATGCTGGGCCCCTTTTTAGACTCTTTTGTTAGCCTGGTGGATTTTCTGGTGGTTGTTGAACTTTTAATTGGACATGTGAGATTGATAATTTATTATTAGTCTCTTTCTATTATTCTTGTCTTTGTTCCGTTTCACATTACAGGGACCTGCTATTGAAAGTTGAATGACGCTTATCGGACTTGCAGCTTTGTAGCTTCAAGTCTGAGCGGACCTTCTAACGCTTCGCTTCCATATTTTTGGGAAGCGGGGCGTGACACATTGACTGCACGTAACTCTTCAAGACAGAAGATTGGTGCAAAGACAAAGTAGTGAAGTATAACTTGTGTTGGGTGAGAACAGTTTTCATCCTAACTCCTATAAACGGATTATGATGAAACTGTCTCACCAACAGATTTGTACCGTTCTACTCGGACTGAACTCGGTGTAAATGCTCATGATGATCATGAAAACTAGAGCATTCATTTATAGTTTGTTTTCTAAATATGATTTAGAAGAACGAACTTATTTGAATTGGCCAGAGAGTTTTCAAGGTCAGTGGGAGTGAATAAAATGCATGCGAGGCATCAAGAAGCCGAAACATATACGCAGTCAAAAGTGGTCAAAGAATTTGACACTTTATCAGAAATGAATATGAACCATCTAAAATGACCAATAACTTATTTTAAATTATTGCCGTAAGGTAAGATGAGCTGGATGAGATCCAGGAGAGTTAAATATTATGGATTCCGAGGGACCAAGAGAACTATTTGGATGAGATTCAAATGTATGGTCTAAGATAAACTTTGAAAACCCTTTAAGTCTATACGGTAGATGTTTTAGCAGATCCACTCACAAAGGCTCTGCCACGTGAAGTCTGGAAAGATTTATGTGTAAATGCGGTATGAGATATCAGGATAAATGGGCCTGAGTGCAAGTGGGAGATGTTGGGAGACGTATACCCTCAAGGCTATTTATCTCTGTGTAATTGTACAAATATCTTGTTCAAAATTACAATAAGCTGTATGGTAAGAATTTATCTAAGTTAAATCATAATGTAGTTACCATTAGAAATTAACTTAGGTAAAGTCCTGAGACTTAATGCAAGGTCCAACGTGTATCGAGATAAGGATCTCGATCACGTAGAAGTGTTTAACCGTCTGTAGCATAATTCTAGAAACGTTCGTGGTCGTAGATGTTTCGAAAAAGGGATACAAAAACATGTGATAGACCATCGTGTCTTTGTCTTCATCGTGTAACGGTGACGATGATCTCATGATCGTTTGACTTGGCGAAGTCAAATATGAGACACATGTGCTCATTGGAGAATGAGTTCACTGAACGACCCAACAAGAGTTATCATATGTTTATGATTGACCAATCTGTCAATGATAACTCTTAGTTATGATAGGCAAGTGGTCTTTTAACTTGAGGTCAGTGTACGAACCTATACGTGAACGGTGTCACTTAAATATCTGACCTAGCTTCGAGGCAAAGCCTGTCGAAAGGTCTTTGGTTGGGTGACATTTGAAACGTGCGAGGAGAGTAATGACCAAGATAAGATTCGTCTCTCCCAGTCAATGGGAGTTAGTGTCGTAGTGTTATTTTGGTCTTTAGTGAAAACTCTGGCCAGATTATGTTGGAAGATGAACAACATTATTTGACTACAGATCGATGGAGACTAACCGGTTTCGAGCTATTGGGGTTGACAGTTTGACCGTACCCTAGGCTTAAGGTTAAACGACATAGTTTTGACGAAGAAACTATAAATACAGTATTCATCATGGACATAGCCATGGTGGTCCCGACAACACTCATGTCAATGAGTTAACCACATAAGTATGATACTGAAACATGGATGGCACCAGCTGCTCGCAGTTATTGCCGTCTGGGGCTTCGAGCCCCACCTGTAGTAGGGTCAGGCTATAGGGTCTCTCACAGAGTGCGGCCTTCATCTAGAAATAGTTAGAAACATTAGTGAGAATATGCCTTTGATGCAAGGGATTGAAATCTGCGAAGAGTTTGCAGTTAGCCTCTGCAATCGGGATAAATGATCCTGAGTGTAAGAGGATGATTTTAAGCATAGATAGGGACTATTTTGCATATGATGCAAAGTGAGTTAAATGTGTTATAAATTGTTTACGACAATATTTAATACACTAAATGCAACGAAAAGGCTACCTGTGAGATGGAAAGTCCCGGCCTAAACATAGGTTCGAATGGTGCCCAAATCGGACACCAAATGCACACGTTATGGCCAAAATCATCATGATACGTAGGGGTTTGACGTGTGTTTATATTTCATATATTCACGCACGTCTTCCTTTGTGTTTTTCTGTTGTTTTCCGTCGTCTCGTATCCGTTTTCTCGTATTTTCTCGTTATCTTTCACTTTTCGTGTTTTTTGTGTGTTTGCAGGAGTTTGCCAGCATAGGAGACACATAACGAAGATATCGTAAGTCCCCGGAGCAATGGGAGGAGTCACGTGTGATCCAGGGGGTCAAACGACGAAGATCTCCATCTTTCAGCCCCCCACCCGATCGGTTGGATACGCCAACCGATCGGGTGATGCACACGTACACGACTCGGACAACCGCTGAAGCAACGGGAGTATCAACCGGCCGGGTCGGAGACCGGTTTAGCCCGACTTTTCTCTCCGGAAAATTGGAGCTGAAATCCAACCGATCGGGTGATCTTCACCCGATCGGTTCATCTGTAGCCGTTTCCTTGAAGAGATGACCCGGAGAGCTCACCCGATCGCCAGCAGACCGTGCCAAAACTTCCGAAGTTACTGTCTTTTGGGCGACGATTCCAACCGATAGGTTGATTTAGCAACCGATCGGTTCACCCGACGATGCCAAGATCCAAACGGCTAGAAGCTTCTGCCAACCGACCGTGTCGCCTGACCGAGTGAAGTCCTGAAGATCACTGTCGAAGTTCGCAGCAGGTCACCCGATCGGGTGATGCTTCACCCGATCGGGGATGTCGTTTTCTATATATAGATGCCCTGGGTTTCTAGAAACGGGGAGTTGTATTTTTTTACTGTTTTCCTCTCTTGTGACGGTTGTAATTTCTTTGTTATTTGTAAGTGTTTGATCTTAACCAAACTTTGATATTATCTTAATTGCATTGCTATTACTTCATTCCAATAGTCTGATTATGTATTTAACGGTCGATTTTCATTTAGATTGCTTTTTGTTTAATATGTGTGAGTAGTTCCCCAATATGGGATTTTGGTGGAAACCCCTTCGTGGGTTCTCCCTGATGCATCCATAGGACTAGGAAATCGATAGGGATTAGGAATCTATTAGTTAAGCGGGGTGTTTTATTGTCATCGGCGGGAAAATGACCGCCTTTGACCGTTGGGCCTAGGGGGAATAAACTTAGCGGTTGACTCCCTAGCCAAAGCTCACGCCCTTAGCGTAGACATCGAATCCTAGCGCGCAGGAGCGACAGGATGAGATGTTGGGAGTTATCATTGCGAGCTTAGTGCTCACAGAGTCGGTCAGTGTTAATGGACATGGGAATGCCCACTGACCAAACCCGGGTAGTCCGGCATATCATCCTGGGCACCGACCGGAATATCGGGCCCATGGGACATTGGTACCACTCTTAGAGGCAACGTCTCACCAAGAGACCCTAATTCCGATCGTTATCCTATCTGTCGGCTGTGTTAGCGAGAATCACATGATAGGGTGGAAACCGAAGTCCCGGGGTTTCCTTTATTATTGTTTAACCCCTTACATATGATTCGTGACAAACCATCATTCGATTCGGGCTAGCTCACCCCTAGGATGAATTTGGTCCTTTCTGACACAAGCACAACCACGCCTCCCTGTGTTCGACCCCCAAGCCACACTATAATACCGTGCACTTACGGTTATAAATATTTAAATCTCACGCCCCCAATCACATATTATTGCACACTTGCATGCCGCAAACGTGGGGGACGTCAGGGGTCAGCCTAAGCTGTTGGTCTGAACCTAGCCCTCCAGCCCGCTACAGGAGGAGGGTCTGCACCAATAAGGCGAGCCTGCGCCTGCCTGTAGTTGCAGCCGCATGCGCAGGCGGGCGGGCGCCCACTCCATGCAGGTGCGGCCCACCTGCTGGGCTCGTGCGACGCACGTGCCTCGAGGCACGTGTGCTGCACGTGGCACGGGCAACGGGGCCCACACGCATCCTAGCGCTGCGTGAATTTTTGGTAGCTATCCTTGTTGCATTTTTGGTGGTTGGGCTGATCTTTGGGCAATTGTTTGAGGGGTCAAATGGACTCCGATTGACTCGCCGCTTTTCCTACACGTTCACGGTTCAGCGCCCTTTGATTTGATAAGTTGTATCAAGATTGAAGCACAACCGTGAGGGAGTTAAAATTCATGAAAGTTTGGCCTTTATGAAAGGTAAACTAACTTGAATTTATTAATTCCAATACATTAGTCCCACATCGGAAGTGGAGTAAAGGGGAGGGGTCAGCCGCCTATATAAATAGGGGTCTTCTCACCTCCTCTAAATTCGTCCGAAGCTCTAGATCTGAGCAGCTCCCAAAAATGTTGGAGCACGCTCGGATCTAAGCTTAAAATTAAATTCGCTTCTCCCTAAATTTCTGTCTTGCTCCTGAAGGGCTATAACAAAGCCACAAAGGGGTTCAGATCCGATCCGGAGTCTTGGCAAAGGATCACACTCAGGTGAAACTTTCTTCGGTGCATGGTTGGCTCGATGACAAGGGGATTGTTTACCTCGGGGCGTGGAGCAATTCGAGGATCGGTTCGAGGGTGCAAGGTGGCTCAGCTTCGTGGAGCGGAAGGCTGTGCGGTACACCTTGCATGCACCAATGCAAGGTTCCGGGTATGTAATTTAGAATATTTCTTTTAATTAAGTCACAATAGCTTTGATCCTGCTTAGGGTGGTCAGATCCACCTCAAGTTTCCATAGATCCTGGCTCAAGGGTCTAGTTTCCTTAGGGCTTCGCAAAATTGTTTAGCGAATTCTTATTTCTGTTGCTTTTCTTCTACTTCTGTAGTCTGTCTGACTCAAGACATGCACAGTAAAGTGCCCTAAGGGTCCTACAAAACCCAATAAGTTTTGCTTCCATGAGTCTTCTTAAAGTCTACAGAAACTGTCCCTTCAAAACTCCCCTCAAAAAGGATCCGGCCCTCAGAGAAGTTTTGGGAAAACTAAACTTACGTTGATGTAATTGGCTCCTAAAACGAGCGTCAGCCGTAAGTCGAAGGGGCTACTCTTACACCACTGGATGACTCTCCTAAAACGAACATTCAGCCGTAAGTCAAAGGGGCCACCCCTTCCCCATTGAACGACTCTCCTAAAACGAGCGTTAGCCGTAAGTCGAAGGGTCCACCCCTTCGCCACTGAACGGCTCTCCTTCAAACAAGCATCAGCCAAAAGTCGATGGGGCCACCCCTTCGCGACTGAATGACTCCTTCAAACGAGCGTCAGCCATAAGCCAAAGAGGCCACCCATTCGCCACTGAACAACTCTCCTAAAACGAGCGTTCAGTCGTCAATCGAAGGGGCCACCCTTCGCCACTAAACGCCTCTCCTAAAATGAGGGTTCAGATGTAAGTTGCAGGGGCCACCCCCTCTCTACTGAACGACTCTCCTAAAACGAGTGTCAGCCGTCAGTCGAAGGGGCCACCCCTTCGCCACTGAACCACTATCCTAAAACGAGCGTCAGCCATAAGTCGAAGGGGCCATCCATTCACCACTGAACAACTATCCTAAAACGAGCGCTAGCTGTAAGTCGAATGGGCCACCCCTTTGCCACTGAACGACTCTCCTAAAATGACCATTAGCCATAAGTCGAAGGGGTCACCCCTTCGCGACTTAATGACTCCTTCAAACAAGCGTCAGTCGTAAGTTGAAGGGGCCACCCCTTTGCAACTGAACGACTCTCCTAAAATGAGCATTCAACCGTAAGTCAAAGGGCAACCCCTTTGACACTGAACGACTCTCCTAAAACGAGCATCAGCTGTAAGTCGAAGGGGCCACCCCTTCACGACTAAACGACTCCTTTAAACGAGTGTCAGCTGTATGTCGAAGGGCCCATCCCTTCACGATTGAACGAATCTCCTAAAATGAGTGTTTAGCCATAAGTCAAAGGGGCCATCCCTTCGCTACTGAACGACTCTCCTAAAACGAGTGTTCAGTCGTAAGTCGAAGGGGATACCCCGTCGCCACTGAATTGATCTCCTAAAACAAGCGTTTGCCGTAAGTCTAAGGGTCCAGCCCTTCGCGACTAAACAACTCCTTTAAATCAGCATCAGCCGTAAGTCGAAGGGGCCACCTCTTCGCGACGGAACGACTCATTCAAACAAGCGTCAGCCGTAAGTCGAAGGGTCCACCCCTTCACGACTGAACGACTCTCCTAGAACAATCATCAGTCGTAAGTTAAAGGGGCCACACATTCACGACTGAACGAATCTCCTAGAAAGAGTGTCAGCCATAAGTCGAAGGGACCACACCTTCGTGATTGAACGACTCTCATAGAAAGAGCGTCAGCCGTAAGTCAAAGGGGCCACCCCTACACGACTGAACGACTCCTTCTATGAGCGTCAGCCGTAAGTCGAAGGGGCCACCCCATCGCCACTGGACGACTCTCTAAAAAATGAGAATTAGATGTAAGTCGAAGGGGCCACCCCATCGCCACTGAACGACTCTCCCAGAACGTCTTCAGCCATAAGTCGAAGGGTCACCCCCTCGCCTCTGAGAGATTCTCACAGAACGTCCTCTACCATAAGTCAATTGGCCATCCTTTCATCGCTGAACGACTCCCATTTCATTGACCATGAGTCGGGTGAATCTCGCCAACGCCATGGAACATGGTGGTCAAAATTCTAAATGAGGTTCGATGGTTTATCCTCGATCACCCCGAAGCAGCACCTAACCCATCGAAAGGGACCATCAGGCATTAAGACCACCACGGGGTGTGAGCGACAACAAACAAAGAGAGGCAATGGAATATAAAGTTACACATGCCAATTCTCATGTCTCTTCCCATTGCAAAACATTTTTTTTCATTTACATCACGACCTATACATTCAAAATTTCTACAGAACCGAGATCTTACATAGGCCGTTCATGCCCTTGATCTCCACCCAGCACGGCCGTAGACTCTGGGGCCCCGTAGCGCACGCTCTTTGTCACGCCCCGCTTCCCAAAAATATGGAGGCGAAGCGTGAGAAGGTCCGCTCAGACTTGAAGATGTGAAACTGCAAGTCTGATAAGCGTCAATAGACATTAAATGGCAGGTCCTTGCAAATGCGATACGAAACAAAGATAATAATAAAGGAAATGAGACAAAAAGCAATCTCAGAATATCCATAAAATAAGTTCCAACATCGCAGAAAAGCCACCAGGCCAAAAGAAAAGAGTCTAAAAGGCCCCAGCATGGCCAACAAAAGTACAACGAACAGAAAACAAAGTAATGGTGCTACGCACCGACAACTAACAGCAACCTAAAGCAAGCAACTCAGAATAGTCTCTAAGACTGGTCACCGGTGTCCACCAACTCCTCGTCAAACATAGGCTTCGGCTCAGCGTTAGCAAACACCTCATCCTCAGCTACGGTCTCTGGCTCAGGGTCTAACATGTGACACCCAAACGAGCAAGGGGCACATGTCAGCAAGTCTACAAGAGACTTGTGCAAAGAAACTGAAAGTAAAAGTAGAGCAACCTAGCAGTTCTAGCATGATGCAATGACATGGTAGATATAGCATGAGTGCAACAAGTAAAGTAAGGTACGAGCATGGCATGGCAACTGGCATTTAAATCATGGCATGGATATCAAGTTTTGCAAGAACAAACACACGGACAAGGACAATTCTAGTAAGCACGTCGTGCACAGAGATTACGCCTTTTGGCTAGAGTGGCTGCTCGGGCCAACTCCTAAGCTCAAGTGATCGATTATCCCTACCCCTCCACGTGTATCAAGCCAGGGCCTTACCCCCGAACACGGAATGCTCTCTTCTGGATCACAAGCCAGGAAGTGTTTTTCAATATGGCATAGGGGTGCACCTAGCCTGAACAAGGAAGTACAAGTATTGTAGCGTGTGCTACGAATGCAACATTCAACTTGGATGACATGTAAGATGCAATGCATGTCAGATAATAGTTTAAGTGCGTACAGATAAGGAATTTAAACGTGGTATGCAACAATGCATGAATGACATGGCAGGGTGACAGATCTAGCTTCGTTGTCAAGCTAGGTCTTAAAGTTGCGCCTAGACAGCTATCATTTCACTGTTTAGTCTCTTTTACGCTAAAAACAAGGAAGTGGCCTAAAACATGGCCCTAAGCAAAAGTTGGCAAGTTTCACTTGCCTGCAAGTCAAACGTCTGAAAAACACCGTCCAAAGAGTCCCAAATCACAAATAACCTACGTGCACAAATCCACCAGCCTACAGTCCTATTTTATTAATCTTGATTAGTGAATTTAAAACACTTAAAAACATCAATTTTAGTCTTGATTAACAGGCAATAGGTTGGGGGGTCCTAGGGGTGCAAAGCGTTACCTCAACACGACGCGAAAGCTACACTGGCGTCGGGTAGCGACGCTAGGGGTTGGAATATAAGAACGCTCTCCTAGTCCAGATTCCAAAATAGATTCCTCGCTCGAATATTCTGGGCAGCAACCAGAACAACGAACCAAGATTACAAAGCTAGAACGTGCGACGACGGGCTACGACGTGTCGCAACGTCGTAATCGGCAAATCCACGAAGAGAAGACACCTAGGTGGGACCCACAGTAGTGCTAGGGGACAATGGGGGACCCACAACACCTCTGGAGAACTTAAGGGGCCCACGATGGCAAGCGGTGTGGAAGTTGCGGCGTTGCGACGAACGTCGCTCGGTCAGACCGAGCCGCTGCGAGGGATTCTCTCGGTCAGACCGAGAGAACACAGCAGCCGTCGGTCGCAGTGCTGCGGAGATGCGTTGCAAGGCGGGGGCTCTCGGTCAGAGCGGGCCGGTGTGAGGAAATCCTTCGGTCGGGCTCTTGTGGAGCGGGGGCTGCAGCGATGCGGGCTGCAACGGAGCGAGGGTTGGTGCGGTGCGGGATTGTGCGTCGGTCAGACCAATGGAAGGCGTCGGTCGGGCGCTTGCGGAGCGGGGTTGCAACGTTGCAAGTTACAACAGAGCGGGATGCGGGGCGATGCGGGCGGGGCGCTTCGGTCAGACCGAGGTAAGCTCTCGGTCGTAACGGGTGCGGGGCAGGCGTTGCAATGTTGCAGTTGCAACGTGCAGGCGGATCGGTGGTGCGGGAGATTCTCTCGATCGGACAGAGAGAAAACAAGGGTTTTCGTCGGTCATGCAGGGGCGGCTGCGGGGCTTGGTTGCGACAAATGTCGTAAGTGAGATTTTGAGGTGTGGGGTCGGCTAGGGTTTATTCTCTTGTGAAAATAGGTTATCCTAGGGGTTGTTTATATAGGGTAGGTGGGTTGACTTGGTCTAGGGTTAATTCTATTAGGATTAGGATTTTAAAATAATAAAAACACAAACCCTCTCTCTCTCTCCTACTCATGCATAGATTGGGTGCGGCTAAGATAGCGGCTAGGATTTGGGTCAAAAATGTTTTGAATCGTTATAATCTAATAGAAATTATATTGGGTCGAAATTACTTTAAAACTTAGTATTTTAAAATATTTAAAGCTTTGCTAAAAATGTAAAATAGGTCAAATGAAATCCGAAAATTATGAAATAAATATTGGGATGATCAGGACGACGAGAGAAAGGAAACTAAGAAGACAGATCTCAATTTTGACGTCGAGCGACGAAACTAAAAATAGAAACGTCTCACGTCAAAAGTGAAAATCACAACGTCTCTTCGAATAAGATCAAATCGTGGGAGAACGACCCGAGAAATGTTGTTCCAAATTAGTGCCACAATTTAATACTCTCAGAGACATTCACAACGACATATCACACCAAAGTGTTCACAAACAAGCAGAGTCTAAAATAAATACGTGCACAGTCAAAAGCACGTGCACGAACAAAGTACGATCGGAAAGCGACCGTTATATCCTCCCCACCTTAGAAATGATTCCGTCCTCAGAATCAACATCAAGCACTGCTCGGGAAGAGGTGCGGGAAGCGCTCTCTCATATCATCCTCACGCTCCCAGGTGGACTCCCTAGGGGAACCATGACGCCACTGCACTCGAACCAAGTCGACGGTCTTATTCCTCAGCTGCTTCTGTCGTCGATCCAGAATCTCAACTGGCTGCTGATCATAAGATAGATCCGGACGAACCGTGATCTCCGAGAAATCCACAGCATGGGACGGATCACTAACATATCGACGTAACTGCGATACGTGAAATACGTCGTGAACTCCCTCCTGCGACGGTGGCAATGCCAAGCGATCAGCCACTGCTCCAACTCTCTCCAGGACATCAAACGGCCCAATGTACCTCGGACTCAGCATGCCTCTCTTCCCAAATCGGATAACTCTGCGGTTCGAAGAAATCTTCAGAAAGACATGATCTCCAAGCTGAAACTCCAAAGGCCTCCGTTTAGCATCAGCCCAATGCTTGAAACGGTCCTGTACAATCCTCAGCTTCTCCCGGATGTTCCTCACCACATCCACGGCCTCCACAATCATCTCTGGTCCTAACAGCTCTCGATCTCCAATGTCATCCCAGCTCAGTGGCGATCGACATTTCTTCCCATATAGCGTGGCGAAAGGCGCCATGCCAATGCTCACCTGGTAGCTGTTATAGTAGGCAAACTCCACATGATGGAGATGATCCTCCCAAGATCCCTTAAAGTCCAACATGCACGCTCTCGGCATGTCTTCCAAAATCTGAATCGTCCTCTCAAACTGGCCATCTATCTGCGGATGGTACGCCGTGCTGAAACTCAGACTCGTACCCAGACTCTTATGCAGACTCTGCCAAAACTGAGACGTGAATCTCGTGTCTCTGTCTGACACGATACTCACAGGAACTCCGTGAAGTCGTACGATCTCCTGCACGATTCACGTTACATCACTATCCAAACTAGGAAAAGGAAATAAAAACGGAGAGTAAAAGATTTTACCTCCTGTCACGCCCCGCTTCCCAAAAATGTGGAGGCGAGACGTGAGAAGGTCCGCACAGACGTGGAGCTGTGAAGCCACACGCCTGATAAGCGTCATGAAATCGTTATATCTGCATGTCCTTGCAACGCGATACGAAACAAAGATAATGATAAAGGAAAAGAGACAAAAGACAATCTCAGAATATCCATCACATTAAATTCCAACATCACAGAAAAAGCCACCAGGCTAAAAGAGAAAAGAATCTAAGGGCCCAAACATGGCCAACAAAAGTACAAAGTACAAATAAAGATGCCACGCACCGACAACTAATAGGAATCCTAAAACAAAAGGAAACTGTAAGATCCTAAGAAAGATCACCGGTATTCTCAAGCTCCTCTTCAACCAACAGAATCCGGCACGAACTCCTCGAACTCGTCGCCCTCAACAACAAACTCAGGCTCGACAACTAACATGCGACATCCAAAGAGAAAGGGGCACATGTCAGCAAGTCTAAAAAGACTTGGGCAAGGAAACTGAAAGGAAAGCAACTAGCAGTTCTAAAAGCATGCATGACATGGCATTTTTAGTATGAGTGCACAAGTAAGACGTGGTGTAACAATAAGTGCAAGGGAACAATTATCATGGCATGACAAGAGTAGCCAAGATACTGACATTCTTAATCCTTTCACTAGTCACGTTATCAAGTTATTATAGATGTTTATGCCTTACAGTTGAACTGTTTGATGTTCACACTGAGTGGACGCTTAACACTAGTCACACTTCAAGTTGTTTGTAGATGTTTACGCCTTACAGTTGAACTGTTTGACGTTCACACTGAGTGGCCGCTTAACACTACCCCAGAACCCAGAGTTTACGCCTTACCACTGCAGTTGCTGATCGGGCAGACTCCCAGTTGATTGGCCGCTTAACTCTTACCCCAATACCCACATGTGGACGAGCCAGGGTCCCTGCACACAAGCTCAGTAAATGAGCCAGGGTTGCCCCGCACAGGAGCTCACATTCTAGTTCACGAATCATAAGTATTTGGCGTAGGGTGCACCTCGCCGGAAACAAGTAGATCGGGCATTGGCTATCAACCAACACATGGCCCGCTTCTGGAACACGAGACAGGAAACACAAGTATTGTAGCGTGTGCTACAAATGCGACATTCAACATGGATGGCATGGCTTGCAGTAAGGCGTACAAATAAGGAATTAAACATGGCAGTTTAATATGCATGAACAACAAGTTAAAAGGGTTGGATCTAGCTTCGTTGTCAAGCGAGATCAATTAAGGTGACGGATCTAGTTTCGTTGTCAAACTAGATCAATTGGCGTCTAGGCAGCTATCATTTCACCGACTAGTCTCTTTTACGCTACAACAAGCAAATGGCCTAAAACATGGCTTAAACCCTAAGTGGCAAGTTTCACTTGCCTCACGCCAATGAAGATGATCAACGAGGCACGCCACAAAAGTTATCTACGGAGAGGAAATCGCTGCCACGGAGAAACAATCATCAAACAACATCCAACCTAGTTTATTATTAGGGTTTCAATAAAGTCACAAGGAGAGTTATGAGAAAACCAAAGGATCGAACCCTACCGTATAGAAGCGGAAGATCGATGCCGAGCAAGCACGGCAACTGAAGAACGATCCAGGGAAACCTAGGGTTCAGATCTGGAATGGGGAGAAAATCTGGAGAAATGGGGTTTTGGAGATTTTTGGGGGTTTTCTGGCGACCTAGAGGTGGTGGCCGGCCAAAATGGAGAGGGGGAAGGGCTCTTGATGAATGAGGAAGGCTATGGGAAGATGGAGAAGGATTTGGGGAAGAAGGAGGCTCAGGAGAAATGAATGAAGAAAAGAAAATGTTTGGGGGGTTTAAATAGGAAGAGCTGGCGGCTGCCCAGAAATTAGGGTTTCGACACTGATTAGTCGGTCAAAGAAGAGTTACTGACCGACTAGTTTAGCAACTAGTCGGTCGGTCGACCAACTGTGACCGACTAGAATCAAACAGAGAAAGAAGGGGAAAATCTAGGAAGTGAATTAGTCGGTCTGTGAAGGCCCGTCGACCGACTAGTTTGGAATCTAGTCGGTCGGTGAGTGTTCATGAACCGACTAACGAGGAACAATAGCTTAGGTAAAATTAATCAAAGGAACTAGTCGGTCTGAGAGCAAGTTCTGACCGACTAGTTTCACATCTAGTCGGTCGGTGGTTGTTCTTAGACCGACTAAGAGTAAACAGTAACTCATGTACAATACTTTTTAAAGAACTAGTCGGTTGGAGAAGAGTTCCTGACTGACTAGATTGAATTCTAGTTGGTTGGTCCGCCTTCTCGAACCAACTAAGATGCACTAAAAGTGCCGATTCGAATCGCGGAGCTTCGGGAAGATTCCTATGTCTTCTAAGGTCACTCTAACTCTAAGTTATGAGAGATTTGAAGCTCGTCACGAATGACTTACTCCGAAATCGACGATCGAAGGAAGAAGCTAGAAAATCACGACGAAACGATCGAAAGTGAAAGCTACGGCGACGAAAACCACACATCCAAGGAGAAAATCCACCGAGCATATATTTTAATATAGATAATCCAATTACACGAAAACCAGTCGTTACATCCTACACACCTTAGAATAAAGTCCGTCCTCGGACTTTCTAACATATCTAGTCGCCCTATTAACTATCCCAAAACATTTCACGTCATACTTTAAACCAAAGGTAGTCATTACATGTGCTTATATATATACGCACTAGATAGTCAAACATTATTACTACTAACACGTTTTCATTCACGCACGTTATGCTCTTATACCTATCACAGTCATTCGTACTCATACATGTATTTCAATCATTTGTATACCTCCATTATATAGCTACTACTTACCTAGCACAAACAATAGTTCAGATTTTCACAAAAGATTTGTCTCACACTTAGCAAATACAACCATCGCTCTACGTGTAGATAGCTACCTATGCAACAAGCAAACATGGGTATATTACTCCCTAATATTTCCTAGTATACATCCAATACCAAACACATCGACACATGTAGTCGCACCACGCCATTATTCAAACAAGTCTTACTATATCTAATACACATTCATGACCGGCGCCCCGTTTACGGTACGGCGGCACGGTTTCGTTTACCGCAAGTTTCACGGTTAGTGTAGGGTGCGGAAATATCGAACTCAGGGAGGTGAGGTTGTGCTTGGGTCAGGTAGGACCTAAATCACCCCGAGGGGCGAGCTAGCCCGAATCGGTGAATGGTTGTCACGAAAGGAAATAAAAGGGTATGAACAACAAGAAAGAAAACCCGGGACTTTGGTTTCCAACCCGACGAGAGACTCTCGTCGATACGGCCTACGGGTATGGATAGCGATCGGGATTAGGGTCTAATGGTGAGACGTTGCCTCTGAAAGTGGTACCGGCGTCCCATGGGTCCGATATTCCGGTCGGTGCCCAGGATGATACACCGGACTTCCCGGATTCGATCAGTGGGCACTCCCGTGTCCATTAACACTGATCGATCCCAGGAGCACTAAGCCCGCAACGATATATCCTGACGTCTCATCCTACCGCTCCCGCGTGCTAGGATTCGGTGTCTATGCTAAGGGTGTGATCTATGGCTAGGGAGTCAACCGCCAAGTTTTTTGGCCCAACGGTCAAAGGCGGTTTTTTCCCGCCGATGACAATGAAACACCCTGCGTAACCGTTAGATTCCTACTCCCTATCGATTTCCTAACCCTATGGACGCATCGGGAAGAGCCCCCGAAGGGGTTTCCACCAAAATCCCAGATTAGGGAACTACTCACAAAAATTCATGAAAAAGCGATCTAAATGAAATTTAACCGTTGGAATCATAATCGGACAATTGCAATGCGGAAGTAATAGGGTAATAAAGACAATACTAAAATTTTAGAAAGATCTGAAAACTTACAAAAGAGTAACAATTACAGCCGTCACAAGGAGATAAAACAGTAGAAAAAATAACAGCTCTCGTTTCTGGAACCCTAGGGGTTCTATTTATAGACCTTCGCATCAACCGATCGGTTGACAAGTCAACCGGTCGGTTGATCCGTTACAAATTAATAACAGAAAACGGCGAGCTTTCACCCGATCACATGAACCGGTCGGGTGAGTTCTTGAGTGACCGGTTGGATCTTGGAGCAGTCGGGTGAATCGATCGGTTCGACGTCCGTGTCTTCAGCTCTTCTTCTTCAGCTACAAATGAACCGATCGGGTGAGAGTCACCCGATCGGTTGGCATTTTGCTCGAGAAAACAGAGAATAGGCCCCCGCTGAACCGGTCTGTGAACCGGTCGGGTGACTTCTTTATGAGCTGCGGCAGAGACCGGGTGGTGCACGCGTGCATCACCCGATCGGTTGGAGATGACCAACCGACCGGGTGAGGGGCTGAAAGATGAATTCTTTGGCGTTTGACCCCCTGGGTCACGCGTGACTTCTCCCGTTGCTCTGGGGACTTGGGATATCATCGTTAAACGTCCCCTACGTGGTCAATCCCCTGCAATCATGGATAAACAAAGAAAAGTGAAAGAAAACGGGAAAATACACGAAAACGAATAAGAGACGGCGGAAAAACACGGAGAAACACAAAAGAAAACGTGCGTGAATATATGAAATATAAACGCACGTCAATTCACCATTACTATAACTTCACAAATATAGTCATTCAGAGTGCATGTAAATATTTAAATATTTCACCATATCTCCACATCACATACGGCCCTATAACTATACTCACGACACGCCCAACATATCATAGTCACCAAAACTTATAACTAGGCACATACTTACCCGTGCATGGTGCACACCCATACACGCTAACATTTCATCCATGTATACCAATCATACAATTTCAAACTCAGTACATTGACACGCTTAGTTTAGCTAGCACACATACGTTCACACAGACAAGTCCTTAGTAAATATCTATACCACAAGACCAACACCTATAGCTATATACTGGTTAGTGACCCACAATCATGTGCGTAACACAACTGGAAACAAACAATCCAAACATTATACATACATCATCCATCACTATACACCAACCACATACAAATACACCAACGTACATAGAGTATACCTACTCAAGCTTGAGTGAGACTCAAAATCATAGCAGAATAATTCCATATACATAACATAGCATCCATACATATGCCAATACTATCTAATGCATACACGTCTACCAACATAACCACATACATATCTAAATGTCAACACCCTTAATATCTAATCAGGTAATATCGCATATTTCAATCACTTCATATACCATGATATTATTACAAACATTAGCACACCTATAATTACATTATTCCCCCTAATAAGTACAGTCATCGTATAGTCACATACATGTATCATATATTCAAACCATATCCATCCATCTATACTTGGCACACCAATGCACTTACTTCATCCATTAGTTAAGATATGCAATAACCGGGTATACCTCATGGCATACACGCACACAACATCCATAAAAGCAAGCAATACCAATCAAAATTATATTTCTACTACCACAGGTATATCATCTATATACTCACGCAGCAAGAACATAACTACTTATGTCTAAGCACAATACGTAACTACGTACGAGCACACACTCACGCGTAAAACACATAGGTCACATAATAGGCCTACCCACTTTAACTATACGTACACCTATTATTATCACACCCAGCATACATATAGTTTCACCAATCATATTATTTCAACCATCATAAGTATCTCCAACTACATACACTCTATTCAAACATTCCAATACAGAATCTTATATACATAGACGCCCCTAGAGTGGTATAGCTATCCTCGCACATATCCATGAATATTAACACACTTACAATTTCATAACATCATGAATAACGCTGAGAATGTATATATCACATAATAGGCAAACATTATCATGCTATAGGGGGTACACTCTTCAAGCCTACATACTCAACTTAGGTACATGCGCTACGACAACATCACTAAAAGTCTAAGGACCCACTACTAAACTGGCGCGACGTAAATAACGGCAAACACTAGTGGAATAACTAAGTAGAAGGAAGGAAACCAAGATTAGATGGCGCAACGAAACAAGATCGTAAAAATGGGTTTAGGTAGGGCGAGGACAAGGAGGTAAATAGATCAAGTGGAACGGAGATATAATTGTGGATGTTTAGGCGGGGAAGAAAGACGTAAACATTACTCTCATAAGTTTTCGGAAATGGTACGTGAATAGAGAAAGTCAAAAACACTAAAAGTATAAAATGGTCATATTTTGAAAAGTTGGAGTTCTCCTCCGCATAAACGATATTTGAAGATCGATAAAATAAGTTGTTCGAAATAAGTTTGAGTTGAATACACATAATAAGAGGAAATGATTTATTGGCTTAACAGAAATCATTATGAAAGGAAGTAAAGCGTTCATACGAACATTAAGGACGTAGTTTTAGAAAATATTATACGGCAGTGATTTAACAATGTTGGCAAAAGTTTCGAAACGAAATTAAATTAACGAAAGAATTTTAAACTCGTGCTAAATACTTTCAAAGTCTTTAAGCCAGGAAATAGCTTAAATAATCAATATTGAAACCACCTTTTAGTGTAACTAGGATTTGCCAAAAGAAATCGTTTTACACAAAGCTCTTAACATACGGGCTAATGAAAATATTCGAAATTCAATTTAGTTTAGAAATTATTCTAAAAGCATGTATGGTGAACGTAAAACTTAGTAGTAGGTTTATCAAAATTCGTAATAAGCTTAAAAACCAAATTATGGAAGGTCTAGGTCGGAAAATGGTTACGAAAACATAATTTTCCCAAAATTGTAACAGAGAAAATGTTGAACATATCTTTGGTTTGTTGAAAGCTAAAATCATGTGTGACTCGGAAGGTATATTAAGGGAGCGTGATGAATCATTTGAATGGCATAAATAAGAAAGGAAAAGCTTATAAATCGAATTGGGAAAAATAGAAATACACTCAGAACTAAATTGATATATGAAAAGGGACGAGATATTTAAATAGGTATGAAAGTAAAGGCTGGAAAAACATTATAAACAGTAATCAAATCTCGTCAAAACTTTCGAAATTCAAATAAATAAATAAATTTAAGTCAAAGAAGGGTATGAGGTATAAGTATACACATTTTAAAGTTCCGAACAAATGTAAACTTAGGAAAAAGGAAGTCGAAAGGATACCTTCAGAAAAGTCAAAATTTGCAACGGAGAGGTTCGAAAATAATTTACGGCAGTAGCTTAATACAATACTTCGGCAGAAATGGAATCCGATCAACTATAGTGTAAAAATTTAGGCCCATACTACGTGCTTATAAGTTTTAAAACTGAAGAGAAATTCCAAATAAATAACATTTAAAATACTTTTTAGAGGGACCCAGATTTGCCAAACAACTGATTTATACAAGACCTTAAAGTACGAGTACAATGAACCTAGTACTGATATATGAAAATAATTGAAGTTCTATTTATCTTGGAAGAGATTTTAAAGCGTATATGCTATGCGATTAAAATGGATCTCATAGTTATAAAAATGGTATGTCGAATTTTTCATAATAGTAATAGATTCCTTAAACCGAAATGTGAAATTATAGATTAGAAAATGGTTACGAGATAGCAATTATAATTACAACCATTAGACTCCGAAATCTACAAGGAATTAGACTCAATCGAAAAGTGAGAAATTTAAGTATATACGTAGCGGGTTTAAAACAAAATTTAAACTTAGCGAAAACTTTAAAAAGGGAAATCGAAAAATAACTTTAAAAGAAATTAAGCCTTGCGAATGTGGACATTCGAAAGATCAACGATTATCGAAACATGGTGGTCATGGGAATCGAGGCAAGGGATTTGGTCGGATGATCAAAACATAAATACGCCTAGGTTATGACTTAGGAAAATCTACGGAAACTCCCACGATCAACCAACTAAAGATTATGGAACTAAGCGCTAAGACTCCCTAAGGGCTAGACAGCGATGAAATGAGTTCAGCTTGGTCCGAAATCGATGAACCCAAGCGAGAGACCAAGGAATTCTAGAAGTCTATCCTATTCAAAGCTAGACAGGAACCACTAAGGTAACTCTTACGACGACCAAATCAACTCCTAGCGGGGAGTCTAACTAATAATCAGGGGCCTCTAACTAGCAAGCACGGACGTCTAACTAAGTCTTCCTATCACCTAGTGACATAGGAAAACTACTAGACTCAAGGCTATAGACTCGGATGTTGCAATTTATTTAATGGACATTCCATAGTTATTATCGTTGTTTCGATAATTCGCAATTGCAAGACGGACCTGCATGGGCCACCAACAAAACCTGTCACGCCCCGCTTCCCAAAAATGTGGACGCGAGACGTGAGAAGGTTCGCACAGACGTGGAGCTGTGAAGCCACACGCCTGATAAGCGTCATGAAATCGTTATATCTGCATGTCCTTCCAACGCGATACGAAACAAAGATAATGATAAAGGAAAAGAGACAACAGACAATCTCAGAATATCCATCACATTAAATTCCAACATCACAGAAAAGCCACCAGGCTAAAAGAGAAAAGAATCTAAGGGCCCAAACGTGGCCAACAAAAGTACAAAGTACAAATAAAGGTGCCACGCACCGACAACTAACAGGAATCCTAAAACAAAAAGAAACTGTAAGATCCTAAGAAAGATCACCGGTATTCTCAAGCTCCTCTTCAACCAACAGAATCGGGCACGAACTCCTCGAACTCGTTGCCCTCAACAACAAACTCAGGCTCGGCAACTAACATGCGACACCCAAAGAGAAAGGGGCACATGTCAGCAAGTCTAAAAAGACTTGGGCAAGGAAACTGAAAGGAAAGCAACTAGCAGTTCTAAAAGCATGCATGACATGGCAGTTTTAGTATGAGTGCACAAGTAAGACGTGGTGTAACAATAAGTGCAAGGGAACAATTATCATGGCATGACAGGAGTAGCCAAGCTACTGACATTCTCAATCCTTTCACTAGTCACATTAGCAAGTTATTGTAGATGTTTATGCCTTACAGTTGAACTGTTTTGACGTTCACACTGAGTGGACGCTTAACACTAGTCACGCTTCAAGTTGTTTGTAGATGTTTACGCCTTACAGTTGAACTGTTTGACGTTCACACTGAGTGGCCGCTTAACACTACCCCAGAACCCAGAGTTTACGCCTTACCACTGCAGTTGCTGATCGGGCAGACTCCCAGTTGATTGGCCGCTTAACTCTTACCCCAATACCCACATGTGGACGAGCCAGGGTTCCTGCACACGAGCTCAGTAAATGAGCCAGGGTTGCCCCGCACATGAGCTCGAATTCTAGTTCACGAATCATAAGTATTTGGCGTAGGGTGCACCTCGCCGGAAATAAGTAGATCGGGCATTGGCTATCAACCAACACATGGCCTGCTTCTGGAACACGAGCCAAGAAACACAAGTATTGTAGCATGTGCTACGAATGCGACATTCAACATGGATGGCATGGCTTGCAGTAAGGCGTACAAATAAGGAATTAAACATGGCAGTTTAATATGCATGAACAACAAGTTAAAAGGGTTGGATCTAGCTTCGTTTTCAAGCTAGATCAATTGAGGTGACGGATATAGTTTCGTTGTCAAACTAGATCAATTGGCGTCTAGGCGTCTATCATTTCACCGTCTAGTCTCTTTTACGCTACAACAAGCAAATGGCCTAAAACATGGCCTAAACCCTAAGTGGCAAGTTTCACTTGCCTCACGCCAAAGAAGATGATCAACGAGGCACACCACAAAAGTTATATACGGAGAGAAAATCGCTACCACGGAGAAACAATCATCAAACAACATCCAACCTAGTTTATTATTAGGGTTTCAATAAAGTCACAAGGAGAGTTATGAGAAAACCAAAGGATCGAACCCTACAGTATAGAAGCGGAAGATCGATACCGAGCAAGCATGGCAACGGAAGAACGATCCGGGGAAACCTAGGGTTCAGATCTGGAATGGGGAGAAAATCTGGAGAAATGGGGTTTTGGGGATTTTTGGGGGTTTTCCGGCGACCTAGATGTGGTGGCCGGCCAAAATGGAGAGGGGGAAGGGCTCTTGATGAAGGAGGAAGGCTATGGGAAGATGGAGAAGGATTTGGGGAAGAAGGAGGCTCTGGAGAAATGAATGAAGAAAAGAAAATGTTTGGGGGCTTTAAATAGGAAGAGCTGGTGGCTGCCCAGAAATTAGGGTTTCGACACTGATTAGTCGGTCAAAGAAGAGTTACTGACCGACTAGTTTAGCAACTAGTCGGTCGGTCGACCAACTGTGACCGACTAGAATCAAACAGCGAAAGAAGGGGAAAATCTGGGAAGTGAATTAGTCGGTCTGTGAAGGCCCGTCGATCGACTAGTTTGGAATCTTGTCAGTCGGTGAGTGTTCATGAACCGACTAACGAGGAACAGTAGCTTAGGTAAAATTAATCAAAGGAACTAGTCGGTCTGAGAGCAAGTTCTGACCGACTAGTTTCACATCTAGTCGGTCGGTGGTTGTTCTTAGACCGACTAAGAGTAAACAGTAACTCATGTACAGTAGTTTTTAAATAACTAGTCGGTTGGAGAAGAGTTTCTGACCGACTAGATTGAATTCTAGTCGGTTGGTCTGCCTTCTCGAACCAACTAAGATGCACTAAAAGTGCCGATTCGAATCGCGGAGCTTCGGGAAGATTCCTATGGCTTCTAAGGTCACTCTAACTCTTAGTTATGAGCGATTTGAAGTTCGTCACGAATGACTTACTCCGAAATCGACAATCGAAGGAAGAAGCTAGAAAATCACGACGAAACGATCGAAAGTGAAAGCTACGGCGACGAAAACCACACATCCAAGGAGAAAATCCACCAAGCATATATTTTAATATAGATAATCCAATTACATGAAAACCAGTCGTTACACCTCCATATATCTCCTCGCTAGCGTCTCAGTAGACTGTCCTACTCGGAAGGGAATAAAGTGCGCGGATTTGGTCAATCGGTCTACGATTACCCAAATCGCGTCATTCTGCTTCGGACTCCGAGGTAGTCCAGTCACGAAATCCATAGTGATGTGTTGCCACTTCCCCTCCGGAATCGAAAGCGGTTGTAGCAACCCGGCCGTACGCTGATGCTCCGCATTTACCTACTGGCAAACCAGACACTTGGCTACACTCGGGTTCACCTCCGGTTGTGGCGGCAATTGGTTTTGTGACCTTGAAAGGTTCGCCACTTGTAACCCCAGCTGGGTTACTTGGTCCGTGAGGGCCCGCTGACCCATTTCCAGCTTTTGATTGATCTTCTCCTGGTTGGTTATATATTGAGTCAAGAGAGACTCAACCGGAGAGACGGCCCTCTGTTGGCCATACTGCTGCTGCTGCTGGATTGGCTGCTGATTCCTGGGGGCGTAAAATTGTTGCTGAGGTTGCTGCTGATATTATTGCTGCTGAATCTGACTCTGTTGTGGCCTAGCCGACTGATATGTTTATTGCTGCGGCTGCTGAGGCGGCGAGGGCTGAAATGGTGCCCAGTAACCAAAGTTAGGGTGGTTCCGGTTGTTTGGAGAGTAGGCCGGGTTGGAATTGGTTCTTGGCGGATACGGCGCATTTCCCGTGGGGTTGTAAAATAGTGCGCTCGCATGGTCCAACGGTGGTGAGACGTCACCACCGTCGAATTCCCCAAAGAATTCGGATTCTACCGCTGAAATCTGCTGTGTACCAGCCCCACCGGCTCCTACCATTAGTGCGGAGATCTGGGTCGAAAGCAAGTCGAACTTGCTTGAAAGTTTGTCGACATCCTCGACTCTGTGTATACCCCCAGACCTGGGTGTGGCTCTCTCGTCACACCACCGCTCATTGTTGGATGCCATATTTTCCAGAATATGTCCGACATCTTCCTCGCTCCTTGACATGAAGGAACCCCCAGCCGCGGCGTCCATAGAAGATTTTTGGTCATCCCTCAACCCATTGTAGAACAGATTAATAATCTGCCACTTCGGAAGCTCGTGGTGAGGGAATCTTCTTTGCATCTCCTTGTATCTCGTCCAAGCATCATGCAAGGACTCATGGCTGGCCTGGGAGAAGGAGGAGATCTCACTCCTCAACTTCATGGTCTTCCCCGGAGGAAAGAACTTCGTCAGAAAAGCGTTAGATAGCTTCTCCCAGGTATTGAAAGTGTTGGGGTCCTTCCCCCTAAGCCATTGCTTGGCTTTGTCTCACAAAGAGAAGGGGAACAGCTTCAAACGGATCGCCTCAGTCGTGACACCATTAATCCAGAAGGTGTCACATTTCTCCAAGAATGAGTCTAGATGCTCGATCGGGCTCTCCATAAGTGCACCTGAAAACTGGTCCTGCTGGATCCATGTCACTAAAGACGGCTTTAGCTCAAAGCTTTGGGCCGCAATAGCTGGAGAACGGATGGCGGAAGTGGACTCGATAGATGGCATCGAGTACTCCAACAAGGACTTGTGAGGCAGGGTGTTCTCCTCCATGGATTCAGGATCCTCTCTTCTTCGCTTCTCAACGGCCAAGCACCTAAGGGTGGCGTTAATCTCTGGATCAACGGGAATCAAGTCGTCGAGACTTCTTGAACTCCTGCGCATGAAAAACAACAAACACCCGTGAAGCGACAAGTGGGAAAGAAACAGATAAAATAAGAAATAAAAATAAGAAAAATAAAAAGGAAAAAGGAGAATGCGAAAATTATTGCGAGGTAGGGATAAGAGCTAGATACTAGGGTTCAAAAGATCCTAAAATAACAAGCACGTTGCCTCCCCGGCAACGGCGCCATAAACTTGACGTGTGCCCCGGCTTGCAATCCGTAAATGGTCGGGGGACCCGCGTGTGGGTTTAGATATTTGTAACCGCAAGCGCACGGTGTTGTAGTGTGGCTTGGGGGTCAAACACAGGGAGGCTAGGATGTGCTTGTGTCATGGAGGACCAGAATCACCCCGTGGGCGAGCTAACCCGAATCGGTAAATGGTTGTCACGGAAAGGAATGAAAGGTATGAACAATAAGAAAATAAACCCGGGACTTTGGTTTTCACTCCAACGAGCGACTCTCGTCGATACGGCCTACGGGTAGGATAGCGATCGGAATTAGGGTCTAATGGTGAGACGTTGCCTCTGAAAGTGGTACCGGCATCCCATGGGCCCGATATTCCGGTCGGTGCCCAGGATGATACACTGGACTTCCCGGATTCGATTAGTGGGCACTCCCGTGTCCATTAACACTGATCGATTCCGAGAGCACTAAGCTCGCAACGATAACTCCCAACGTCTCATCCTGCCGCTCCCGCGTGCTAGGATTCGGTGTCTACGCTAAGGGCGTGAGCTATGGCGAGGGAGTCAACCGCCAAGTTTATTCCCCCTTGGCCCAACGGTCAAAGGCGGTCTTTTTCCCGCCGATGACAATGAAACACCCCGTGTAACCGTTAGAATCCTAATCCATATCGATTTCCTAACCCTATGGACGCATCGGGAAGAGCCCCCGAAGGGGTTTCCGCCAAAATCCCAGATTTGGGAACTACTCACAAAAATTCATTAAAAAGCGATCTAAATGAAAATGAACCGTTGGAATCATAATCAGACAATTGGAATGCGGAAGTGATAGAGTAATTAAGACAATACTAAAATTTGAGAAAGATCTGAAAACTTACAAAAGAACAGTAATTACAGTCGTCACAATGGGAGAAAACAGTAAAAACTAGCAGCTCCCCCGTTTCTGGAACCCTAAGGGTTCTATTTATAGACTCTCTTATCACCCGATCGGTTGACAAGTCAACCGATCGGGTGATCCGTTACAGATAATGACCAGAAAACAGCGAGCTTTCACCCGGTTATATGAACCGATCGGGTGAGTTCTTGGAGTGACCGGTTGGATCTTGGCGCCATCGGGTGAAAGGATCGATTGGGTGCCCGTGTCTTCAGCTCCTCAGCATCAGCTACAGATGAACCGATCGGGTGAGAGTCACCCGATCGGTTGGAATTTGGATCGAAAAGACAGAGAACAGGCCCCCGCTGAACCGACCTGTGAACCGGTCGGGTGACTTTCACTTGAGCTCCGGCTGAAACCGGCTGGTGCACGCGTGCATCACCCGATCGGTTGGAGATGACCAACCGACCGGGTGAGGGGCTGAAAGATGTATTCTTTGTCGTTTGACCCCCTGGATCACGCGTGACTCCTCCCGTTGCTCCGGGGACTTGAGATATCATCGTTAAACGTCCCCTACGCGGTCAATCTCCTGCAAACATGGAGAAACAAAGAAAAGTGAAAGAAAACGAGAAAATAGGATAAAACGAATAAAAGACGACGGAAAACACGGAGAAACACAAAATAAAACGTGCGTGAATATATGAAATATAAACGCACGTCAACCACTCGCCACCGCAGGCAATTGTGCCCACTTGTATAGTTTCGGCCATGTTTAGGCCTTTGATAACCTTAAACTCTTAAAATACAAACAAGAGAACCGGACATGAAATGATAGCATCTGAGACACCCCACGACAGCCAGACTTGACGACGAAGTATTGGCACAACAACAACAACTGACACCCTAGGACGATAACCAGACTTGACGACGAAGTATTGGCACAACAACAACAACTGACACCCTAGGTTTTTATCTATGTATGCATGCGTATGGACACCCTAGAATAACAGCTCAACTCAACTCTCTCTTAACTTGTCATTCGTGTTTGAATCGTGTAGAACAACCTTGCATTCACCTAGCAGGGTGAGTGGTCCTCGTACAATCTAGTATTATCTTGTTTAAAGCACTTGGGATGGAGGTAGGTTGAGCATTCCCTCGGTTTGGAGGGTTTGGCCACCCACAAATAAAAAGGCATGAATATCTCTTATCACCCTCAGTCTTGTCTTGTCTCGAGTCGTGTACTAAGTTGAGCGTTCCCTCGGTACAGACCGAAATGCGTGAACCTTAGTGACACACATTCTTGTCTTGTCTCGTCCCATGTACTTGGGTTGAGCGTTACCTCGGTTCAGACCGAAAGGCGTGAACTTTATGAAGGGTTTTGGGGAACCCTTAGGGCACAAAAACTCTTTTCCCGTCATAAGTCGGACGGAACATAGACATAAAAAAAATTGCAGCGGAAAGATTTGTTAACCTAATTAACATGCAGTTAAAGAATTTTAACTTAGCCCTAAGGTACAAGACCCTTAGCCAAGATCTATGCCAACTCGGGATGGATCTGACCATCCAAAGAAGGATCTAACCTACTGCGATTAAATTAAACTAATGCCAATAAAACACATACCCAGAATCTCAACCCTGGGGCAGGCGAGATGTTCCGCACCGTCTTCCGAGCCGCTCCCCGTCTTATGCCGAGCCCCTCCTTGAACCGCTCCCCGAACCGCTCTGCATCCTGAGGCGATCAATCCCGTGTCACCGAGCCAACCACGCGCGGAAGAAAGTTTCACGCGAGTGAAACCTTCGCAAAGATTTCGGATCTGAATCCAAACTCCTTTGCGGCTTTTCTAGAGCCCTCAGGAGTAAGGCAGAAATATAGGGAGATAGAGAAATATTCATTTAAGCCTAAATCCGAGCGTGCTCCAACATTTATGAGAGCCGCTCAGATCAAGAACTTGGGACGATTTTTTAGGCAGAGAGCAGACCCCTATTTATATAGGCGGCTGACTGCTCCCCTTTAGTCAAAATCCGATGTGGGACTAATTTTAGAGTTAATCAAATTCAATTTAGTTTGCCTTTCACAAAGGCTAAACTTCCGTGAATTTTAACTCCCTCACCGTTGAGCTTCATGATTGATACAACCTATCAATTCGAAGGGCGTTCAACGGTGAACGCATAGGAAAAAACGGCTCGTTAATCCGAGTCCTTTTGATCCTCCAAACATCGCGTCAAAGTATGCCAAAACCCCCACCTAAAAGCACAACACAGCCACCGCAAAAAGAACGCAGCCCTAGGGCTGCGTGCGGGCCCTCACTGTGCCAGGCGTGTGCAGTGCACGTGCCTCGACACACGTGCGCTACATGCGCCTCCATGCGCACACAGGCTCATGCGCCCCGTGTGGGCGCTGGCGCCCCCCACAAGGGCGCGTGCAAAGCATGTGCCCATGTGGGCGGCGCTGGGCCTGTTTAGCAAATGCCCGGCCATTTGGCCGGGCCTACTAAATGCTGTTGGGCCCCCCTTTTTCTTGATTTAATCAGCCTCTTGGGCTGATGTCAACATGGCTTTGGCGTTCTCCTTGTTTTGGCCATAACTCTTGCGTTTGGCGTCTGATTTGGACGCCGTTCGAACCTGGGTTTAGACCGGGACATTCCCGTCTTACCCGTGAACTTTTCCTTGCATTTCTTATATTAAATATAGTCTTAAATAATTTAAGACACATTTAATCTCTTTTGCATCATATGCAAATTAGTCTCTATCTAGTCTTAAATTATCATTTGCATCAAATACAAATGATTTGAGGGCACATTCATCTACATCTCCCACTTGCACTCAGGATCATTTATCCCAAATGCAAGAGATCATTGCAAACATCTTTTGCAATATTTTATCCCTTGCATTAAATGCAAATTATTCTCCCTTACTAATTTTTACCTATTACTAGACGAAGGTCGCACTCTGTGTGAGACCCTACAGCCTGACCCTTACAACAGGTTGGGCTCGTAGCCCTATACACCAGGGACCACGAGCAGTGGTTGCCATCCCTACTTCAGAAATCATCATTATGTGGTTGACTCATTGACATGAGTATTGTCGAGACCACCCTGACTGTTTCCGTGATGAATTCCGCAGTTATAGTCTCTTCGTCTAAACTATGTCATGTAGATCAAGTCTATGATACGGTCAAAGTGTCAACCCCAATAACTTGACTCCGGTTAGTTTTTATCGATCTTTAGTCAACTAATGTTGGACTTCTTCCTATGGGTGGCAAACGGGCGGGTCGGTTCGGGTTCGGGTCGGGTCAGGTTTGACCCGACCCGAATAAGGGTAAACCCGAACCCGACCTGAATTAAATTCGGGTCAGGGTTCGGATACCCGAACCCGACCCGGTCGTAACCCGGGTGACCCGTACCCGACCCGGTTTGTCTTACAGGTCGGGTTCGGGTTGGGTTCGGGTCGGGTTCGGGTCGGGTTTGGTGTGAAATAGTGATTGTTTTTCAAAAAAGGTCGGGTTCGGGTCGGGTTCGGGTCGGGTCCGGGTCGGGTTGGGGTGAAAAGAGTGAAAATACGGGTCGAATTCGGGTCAACCGGGTCGAGGGGTCAAACCCGTACCCGACCCGGATTTTTATCCGGGTCGGTCGGGTTGACCCGAATTCGACCCGACCCGGATTGGCCCCTACCCATACCCGACCCAAGAGGCCGGGTTCGGGTCGGGTCGGGTCGGGTCGAGTCAATTTTGCCACCCCTACTTCTTCCAACATACTCTGATCAGAGATTTTACTAAAGACCGAACTAACCCTACGACATTAACTCCCATTGACCGGGAGAGACGAATCCTCTCTTGGTCATTACTCGCCTCGTACGCTTCAAGTGACACCCAATCAAAGACCTTTCGACAAGCCTTGCCTCGAAGCTAGGTCAGTTGATCTAAGTGGCACCGTTCACGCACAGGTTCGTAAAAATGACCTCAAGTCAAAAGACCAACTAGCCTATCATCACTATAAGTTATCATTGACAGATTGGTCAATTTAACATATGATAACTCTTGTGGATCGTTCTGTGAACTCATTCTCTAATGAGCACCTGTGTCTCGTCTTCGACTTCGCCAAGTGAAGCGATCATGAGATCATCGCCACCGCTAAACGGTGAAGACTAAGACACAATGGTCTATCTGATGTTTCGATATCCTTGTCTCAAAACATCTACGACCACGAACCCTTTTAGACTTATGCTACAAACGGTCAAACATTTCTCCATGATCGAGATACTCATCTCGATACATGCTTGACCTTGCATAAAGTCTCAGGACTTTACCTAAGCTAATGTCTAATGTTAACTAACTTAGATAAATTATTACCAAACAGCTTACTATTATTTCGAACAAGATGTTTGTGCTATTCACACATAGAGATAGATTGCCTTGAGGGTATCATCTCTCAATATCTCACACTTGCACTTAGGCCCATTTATCTCCGTATCTTATACCGTTTTTACACATAAGTTTTCCCGACTTTATGTGGTAGAGCCTTCATGAGTGTATCTGCTAAAACCATCTACACTATAGACTTAAGGAGTTTCTATTTTCATGTTAGACCAACCATTTGATTCTCATTCAAATAATTCATTTGGTCTGTCGGAATCTATAATATTTTATTTCCTTGGATCTTATCCAGTTGATCGTGCCTTACGATAATCATTTAAATTTGTTAATGGTCATTTCAAATGGCTCATATCTATTTCTGATAAAGTATCAAACTTTTTGATTACTTTATCAAAATATATGTTCCATTCCTTTGATGCCTTGCATGTAATTTATACGCTCCCACTGACCTTGAAAACTATTTGGCTAATTCATATAAGTTGGTTCGTCTAAATCATATTTAGAAAAATGAACTTATAAGTGAATGCTCAAATTTTCATGGTCAACATGAGTGTTTACATCGAGCTTGGTCCGAGTAGATCTATACACATCTGCTGCCGGAAAAACAGTTTCATTCTAATCCGTTTTATGCGAATTTGGGTGAAAACCGTTCTCGACCAACATGATTGCACTTCACTAATTTCCTTTCTGCACCAATCTTTCAACTTAAAGATTTACTTGCAGAAAGTGAGGAAACATTTTCCTTGGGCACGTAAACTAAATTCCAAAATTTATTTACGCACACAGACCTGTTCTGATTGCATCAAGTTATAAATCAGAGTTACTACTCTGAATTTTATCCTAGAAGTTGACTAAGTCATCATCAGTTATGATGTCTAACTTGACTCTTCGTCTCACGAAATTCGAGTAATTATACAACTTCTTAATGATCGATTTAATGAATATCTTATTGATAATGTCCCCATAGAAAATTATCAAAACCTAAGCATTACGATATGAGACTTAACCCAGAGGGAGGATTTAACGCAGAGTCACTGCTATGGATCGCACCAAGTCTAACTAAGTGTGATTCATACATTTTAACACACCGATGTGTTAACAGACTTGACCTGAGAGAAAATCATATTTTCTTTTAATTACGGAAGATTTAATATAGCTAAGTATTTGACCATTCGATCTGATCGAATCAGTTTAAATACTTTTGTCATTTCGTTCTTTATTTTATCAGACTTGTGATTCATCGAGAACACGTGTCTTAATAAAATATACGAATAACTTATTTTGGTTAATCTAGACTCGAGTACATCAGTATGTACCAGACTGAGTTTGACAACTTATTCTCCCATTGTCTTACAGATGGGTTTCGACCATTATATCTAAGAGGATAAGACTCACAAGTGTCCGTAGACTTCATAATACGAGAGGTCAGACCCCTCTTTATGTGACTTGTGAAGCTTACTCTCTCGATACGGCCTAGTCTATTTTTCCATATAAGTATGCTACTATCTTGTGTATTTATATATTAACATTTAATATATGTATTATCGTTATACATATTACTCATTGCTTCAGAAGCAATGTGACGACATTCGTCAAAATATGTTAACCTTTTGTATAACAATAATTATGAAATCGTGACATCAGAATATGTCACATTTTCATTTCCTCCTCCTTATGCCTTTACTAATGATAAATATAACTAACTTTCTCAATTGACTTTCCGGAGTGCCTTCTTCCTTTTCTAAATCACATTTAGATATTAAATAGCCCAACATAAATGAATAGCTATGCAAGCATCTTCTGTATCCAAATGCTTGAGAGTTGTAATAAGTTGCTTGTCTCAAGATCCGGTTGGGATACATAGTCTTGCACTGCTCATGCACTCGTATTCGACTCAAACGGTTTGTTCTAATTCTCGAACTTTGCGGATCAAAATTTTTTGTCCATTCAACCTTGAGTGTAGCTCGACAAGTTGTAGGGAGAAACATACTTCGAATTTCCTATATGTTCAAGCTGCCCCATATAGAGGCGAGTGACATGTAGCGTGAATTTATTTGTTGGACCCAGAACTTAAATGAAATCATATTTCTTAAGTCTGTTCTTTAGAAGGTCATTTTAATGTCAACGAGAATATAGTTTAATTCTATCAATTAGAATTTAACTTGATATTCAATTAATCAACCTATTCGACCAGTTAACTTATTCGATTAAAATATTATATTTTGATTCCTTCTGTAAACATAGTCTTGCCCTAGTTTAGCATATGTTCAATATTAAATATTGGTAGATTGGCTTTTATCTATCTATATCGTCCCACTATTTTTACGATCGTTTAAAGTCTAAACAATGAACGATTTAATCAAATTAAATTAATGGGTAAGAGGTCCCATCACCCTGAGCCTAAACAACCTTGAGTGTAGCTCAACAAGTTGCTTGACTCTGTAATCGAAAGATGACTCTTCATCGATCATATCAGATATGACACTCTTATCTGTTTTTACCCCTAGCCATTTGTGATCATGAGTGTGCTCATCCAACTCACAATGCCTAGTCTAGTCGGACCCTTGTTTTCGTGTCTAGCTTGACTTGCCCGGCGCTCGGTGTATTCATGACACGTCGGTTTGGGTCAGGTCTTAGACTACATCTAGCCAGACTACACCATTGACTTATCTTACGCCGGCGCTCGGTGTATTCACGACACGACGGTTTGGGTCAAGTCAAGATTTCATCTTATGTATTTAAGGAGTTGGTTTCTACAAGGTTGCCATGTTACAGCTTGAGTGTAGCTCAACAACTATAACACGGGTCGGGTCCTATAGTTGCCAACCCCAAAAACATGGAGGGCTACAGCTAATCTTGAAGAAGATTATTAACGTATTTGACTTAGATATAGTCCAGGGTGTCATACAATCATGATTCGCGTCATTGTGGTCCAGCGAAACACAGCCAGGGAATTGACTAAGCCAGGATCACTATCCCTTAAAGGGTGAACCAGCAAACTTAGCTAAGCACATTGACTGGATCATGGTCCATTGAATGAAGCTTGTCATTTTTATATGCGTGCCATAGACTAAAAGGCTTTTATTAACAACTAATTAATCCTATCAACTAATTGAATCCTTAAATTCAAAATTTTAGGATTTGTTTAATAACTTTTATTAAATCCTTATCAACTATAAGGTTCACATGCTATCCTAATCGCTATTAGGATTTTAAAAAATTTATTAACATCGCTAAAAGTGAAGTCCTTTAATGAGAATTAATTATAACAATTAGAATTAAAAATTCATTAAAGGGACTACCCTAATCATGAATTAGATCTTAAAGGGTTGTTAAAAGTTTTATTAAAACATAGCATGTCATTAGAATTCAATTAATAAATTTTAATGATTTCTTAATGGCTAAGCTAAAGGGTTGTCTTGTGTTATCAAATAAGGGACAAGATGTCATACCATTAACATAAAGTTAAACAAATTTTATCGCATAAAATAAAAGTGTATAACTATTTACCAATTAAATAGACTAATGTTTATCAAATAAACAAGTTTAGCATGCATACTTAAATTTAACATTTAAATTTAAAATTGTGATTTTCAAAACATTTTATTTTATCTCATAAAAATAAAAACTTGTTTTTAAAAGATCACCAAATTTGCATGCTACAAAAAAAATTTATCGCATAAATATTTTAAACTTTTAAAATCAGTTTTAGAATATATCATAAATTTAAAACATCATTTTTCAAAAAATTCCATGCGTAAAAATTTATCACATAAAATTTTAAAACATCTAATGACATTTTAAACTTATCGCATAAAGTTTTAAAGTCTTAAAACCGGTTTTAAAATTATCACATAAATTTAAAACATCATTTTAAAAAATTGCATGCCTAAAATTTTATCACATAAAATATTTAAACATCCTTCTTAAAAAATTTCCATGCTTAAAATTTATCACATAAAATTTTAAACATCTAAAAACATTTTAAAGGGCATCCAAAAATATTTTAAAAATTATCTCATAAATTTAAAAAATTTTAAAAGTATTTTAAAAATATTTCATGTTTAATAAAATCGTAGTGCTAGATCGTTACGCAAACCTAGGCTCTGATACCACTGAAGGGTTTTGGGGAACCCTTAGGGCACAAAAACTCTTTTCCCGTCCTAAGTCGGACGGAACATAGACATAAAAAAAATTGCAGCGGAAAGATTTGTTAATCTAATTAACATGCAGTTAAACAATTTTAACTTAGCCCTAAGGTACAAGACCCTTAGCCAAGATCTATGCCAACTCGGGATGGATCTGACCATCCCAAGAAGGATCTAACATACTGCGATTAAATTAAACTAATGCCAATAAAACACATACCCGGAATCTCAACCCTGGGGCAGGCGAGATGTTCCGCACCGTCTTCGAGCCGCTCCCCGTCTCACGCCGAGCCGCTCCTTGAACTGCTCCCCGAACCGCTCCGCATCCCGAGGCGATCAATCCCGTGTTGCCGAGCCAACCACGTGCGGAAGAAAGTTTCACGCGAGTGAAACCTTCGCAAAGATTTCGGATCTGAATCCGAACTCCTTTGCGGCTTTGCTAGAGCCCTCGGGAGTAAGGCAGAAATATAGGGAGATAGAGAAATATTCATTTAAGCCTAAATCCGAGCGTGCTCCAACATTTACGAGAGCCGCTCAGATCTAGAGCTTGGGATGAGTTTTAAGGAGGAGAGCAGATCCCTATTTATATAGGCGGCTGACTGCTCCCCTTTACTCAAAATCCGATGTGGGACTAATTTTAGAGTTAATCAAACCAATTTAGTTTGCCTTTCACAAAGGCTAAACTTCCGTGAATTTTAACTCCCTCACCGTTGAGCTTCATGATTGATACAACCTATCAATTCGAAGGGCGTTCAATGGTGAATGCATAGGAAAAAACGGCTCGTTAATCCGAGTCCGTTTGACCCTCCAAACATCGCGTCAAAGTATGCCAAAACCCCCACCCAAAAGCACAACACAGCCGCCGCAAAAAGCACGCAGCCCTAGGGCTGCGTGCGGGCCCCACTGTGCCAGGCATGTGCAGTGCATGTGTTGGGAGCAACGATCTAGGATCTTGGTTTGATGATAACAAACGTGTGTGTTATATTTAACGTGTGTACTAAGTGTGTTTCAGGAATGACGACGTGTTGGAGAAATTGCTATCCGCATAGCTAATGGACTTGGTCAAAGTTCCATACACAAAGCGAATTGGACTTGGTCCCATATGGGATGAGATGGAGCCAATTTGATATCAATTGGGATTGGAATAAATCAATTAAAGTGATGTGAAAATCCTACCAAATCCTATTCAAAACCCTAACCTCTACGTCACATTGCGACAACTCTCAACAAAAATTAATAAACCCTAGGTCAGCCGCACATCCCTTATAAAGCCTTGGCCGCATGATAAACAAAAAAAAAGGGTACTTGAAATAAAATCCCAAGTTGTTCTTTAAAAACCCCAAGAGGCCGGATATTAATTTCTTGAGTGGGCACTACCAATCATTTTTCCCCAGGCCAAAACCTTTGTCAAAAAAAATCCCAAGGGATCTCCTCTTCATTCTGCCTTTTGTGTTGGCTAGCCGCATCAGTTTCTCAAGTGCACAAAACCCTAATATTTTTGTTGTTTGCTCAGGCTGCAAAAAGCTTTGAAAACAACCCAGATCCGCACTTCTCCATTCACGCATGATCATCAAAAGTTTTTAGAGGAGTGCGGCTACAACAAAATTGTTGAAGGGGTTCTTTTTTTTGTTGAAGTTTTTGTTGACTTTGTTATTGTGCAGGGGCCGAATTTTTCTTTCTGTGTTTTTTTTGTTGGCAGCCTCATCATCCCTTTCAAGTCCACAAAAGTACAGAGCATCAAGGGGCGACATCTCGTTGTGCGAACGTCAAAAGGCCATTGTGCATCAAAACGAAAGTGCATGGAGGCCTCTCACGTGGATGAAGGCAAGTGGTATATTTTTATTATTAAAAACTGAATCTTGTAATATTTTCTTGTGCAGAAGCAGCTGAAACAAAATCAACCCCCAATATCTCTTCAAGCACCAAAAGGCTTTACACACAAAAAGAGATCTTTAAAGGAGCCTGTCTACTTTTCATATTCCAATCAAAAAGGGGAACTTTTTATTGATGCTGGGCATTAGACAAAGGCAAGTGAATGTTTTGTTTAACTAAACAAACAAGTTAATTTTTTTTTGTGTGCTTTTGTTTTGCCTTTTGCAGGGCCGAAAATTTCTTGGAAGAGGACACGAGCAAGTTGAAGAAAAGAAGCCTGTCGCAACTTTTTAAGGCTCACATGTTCCATGTCGCAATACATGTAACTCAGAAATACAATTAAACCAAGGAATCTTTGTTTTCATTTGTTTTTGTTTCGCAGGCCAATCAACAGAACCTACAAGCCGCAATTTTTATTGACCAAGCATCTCCAGCAGCCGCAATTTTCTGAACACTCTCCATATGCACACGCAACCCTGAGCAAAATCTCTTGGGTTTCGAAGGAGCAGCCATCTGCAAAGCTAGGGGTAGCCGGCCACATTAATTGTCCGAGGACGAAAGATATTTGGTGAAAGACAAATTCGGCCAACTAGTTATAAGAGGCCACACTCAAGTCAAGGAAATTTAATACAGAAGAGGGTTTGTCTTTCAGAGCACTAAAAGAGAAGAGCAAGACCCCATTGGCAAGCCGTAAGTTATGACTAGAGGGATCAAGTGCCGCAAGCTAGTTTAATCATTGTGACTTGCCGCAACTTGAGTTGCAAAGAGAGAGGAGACATCTACACATACGTCAGACGAGATCTGACCCGTGCTGATTGACGAAGACTACGCCGCTACACAAACTGAGCTTTCTAAACTCTATTGTTTATTATTTTGTGTAGTAGTTGCTAGATCTTCGTAGGAGAAACTTTACCTATTTTTGTGGACTATTTTGGGACTTGTCTAGTTGGGACTAGACAAGTGGGACCCAGCTAGTTTGGGACTAGCTGGTAGAAAGCTTTGCTAGGATTAATAGTGAGAGGAAACACTGTGTGTGGGGTAATGAGAGTCTGGCGAGTGTAGAGACGTAGAGGGTGCTCTGAGCGTGCTCTAACTTGTGACTTTGTGCCTATTGCACTATTCAATCTAGTATTTGCTTTGGGGGCTGGAGTAGGTCGTTGGGACGACCGAACCAGGGTAAATCTGCTGTGTACTCTGTGTCTGCTTTTCATTACTCTGGTTGTGCTTTTAACTGCGTGTGATTTCTCGTGGGTTGCACGAGAAGTTTTTAATAGCCTATTCACCCCCCCCCCTCTAGGCTAGGATCAAGATCCAACAAGTGGTATCAGAGCAGGTTTTGGGATCTAGCCTAGGATTGACCATGAATAACCATATGGATAGTGCTTTTGCTGAGGGTCAGTCTGTTTCCCGTCCCCCTAGGTTTAACGGAGGTGATTATGCTTATTGGAAAAATCGTATGAAAATCTACCTTATTTCTGTTGATTACAAGGCTTGGCAAATAATTGAAAAAGGATATAAACTGCATGTAATTAAAGTAGAAAATGCTGAGATTGAAAAACCAAATGACATATGGGATGATAATGATTGGAAATCTTATTCTTTAAATGCTAAAGCTATGAAAGCTCTCATTTGTGCACTTGATAAATCTGAATATAATAGAATCTCACATTGTCTAACTACGCAGGAAATATGGCATACTTTGGAGGTGACGCACGAGGGAACGTCACAGGCGAAGGAGTCTAGACTTGCACTTCTGAGCACAGAGTACGAGGGATTTCGCATGCTACCATCAGAGACCATATCAGAAATGTTTGCGAGATTCACCAACATCGTCTACAAGTCTAGCTCGCTCGGTAAGCCATATTCTAGCCTTGAACATGTGAGAAAGATATTAAGAGCACTGCCAAGCTCTTTCAGACCAAAGGTCACCGCCATCCAGGAAGCAAAGGTATTGTCTCAGTTGAAGGTGGAGGACCTTATTGGTAATTTGATGTCCCATGAGTTGGAACTACAAAATGTTGAAGCAAGAGAGAAACCTGAGGAGAAAGAGAAAGCCATAAAGCCCCTTGCTTTGCAAGCTAGCGAAGAAGAGGATGATGAAGAAGACATAGTGCTAATGGTGAGAAACTTCAGAAAGTTCATCAAGACCAAGCATGGGAGAAACGAAATGGCACCCAGGTTTAATCGTTCTAACTTTAATAATTCTTCCAAGCAATTTAATGATCAGAAATCTACTGATAGAATGCAATGTTTTAAATGCAAGGGAAGAGGACATCTGATGAAGGATTGCCCAAATGAAACTGCTCAGCTCGCTAAAGGAAAAGGAAAAGCGAAGGTATTAACATGGGATATGGATAGCGAAGCTGAAAGCGAGGAGGAACATGAAGCCCATTCTTGCATGGCTTTGATGGGCATCCAAGATGAGACACAGTCAGGTAGCAAAGCTGAACTTCTTAAAATTTGTGAAGAAATGCAAAATCAAATAGTAGATCATGAGTTCACTATTGAATGTCTCCAAAATCAAAACTATGAAATGCAAGTTAGAGATGATAAGGTGTTTAAAGAGAATGAAAAAATTAAAATTGAACTTAATGCATGTAAGTCTACTATTGAAATCATGAAGAAGGAAAAAGAAAGCTTTGATGAAAATGCTCCTTGTATTTCGTGTTCCTCTTTATTAAATCAAAATAGCATGCTTAAACAAGATTTAATGAAGCTCGAAGCTGAAAAAGAATATGAAATAAGAGAGCTTAAGGATAAATTTTGCATGCTAGATAATGACTTTAAAAGAAAAATGATTGAATTCGAGAAGAAGGAAGAGGAAAACAAGAGGATTTTTATAAGTAAATGCACGATGCTTGTGGAAGAGAATAAACAATTAAAAATCAAAGTCTCTCATCTTGAATTGGCCATTAAGAAATTCTCTATAGGAAAACATTCGTTGGACACTATTTTAGAGAATCAATTATATGGCAATAATAGAAGAGGACTTGGTTTTGGTCTGAAAAACGTTGAAAAGCAAAAATTCAAGAAATTCCACAATGTACCCTCTATTGCAAAGAACAAATATGCAAAGTGCTTTACTTGTGATAGTGTAGGCCACACTTCATTTTATTGCAAATTTAGGAACACTAATATCAAGTTTAAACAAGTGTGGGTTCCTAAAACAATATTGGCTAACACTAGTGGACCTTGTTGGATTCCAAGGTCACACTTAACACCGTTCATGTAGGTGTGATGGAGTTTTGACGAGGAGCGATATATTCAATGTCTCATTCTTATAGCTCCTTCGTCAATAGGCGACGAGAAGGTATAATTTTTATCCCTCTTTGCATTTCATTGCATACCTTCATAGATTGTTTTTTGTGTGCTTGTTTTTATTTTATTTTGTGTGCTTGCATGCATGATTTTTTTTAAAATGTTTTTATTTCTGAAAAAAAAAACAAAAAAAATAAAAAATAAAAAATAAAAAAATGTGCGTATTGATTATCCTCTTATGAATCTCTTAGGTGGTATTGCATGAATGATCAATTCTATACCGTGTAGAAGTTAATTCATTATTGTTGTAGCTACATGAACATGTTGTTCTCTTTTTAGTAGCCATGACATGTCTCATAAATTTCAAATTTAACTTCTACACCTACATTTGCACTTGCACGATAATTGACTTTTTAGTGCTTTTGGAGATTCTTTTGAAGAATAATGGAAAGTGAATGTAGGAATGATTAATTTCTGAATTTTCTAAGGGATATGAAGTGTTTAGACATGAATTAAAATTGAGCAAAAAAAATGCAAATGAAAAAATATATGAAAATTGCTCCGTATGAAAAATGGATACACTTCATGGCTAAAACACAACCCACGAGTATCCAACTTATGCTAAATGGGTAATCATTAGCGTTGGTGTATATAACTCGTCAAGCAATGCCACCCCACATTTAAAGTCCTTTTAGGCCATGTTTTGGGGTTCGGTAACTTGAACTCATCTTTGATGAGGTGGGAAAAATCAATCCTAGTGTTATTCATGAAAATTGGAAAATGTGGATTGATTTGGTTGATTTTCTGAAATTGAATCTCATCTTGTACTTTATTGTCTATGTCACTACACTTACACAAAGGTGGGAAGTCGTGTTATGAAATTCTATGAGCGTGAATTGTCTATTTTTTGGAAAACTCATGCAAATTGCACGCTACATTTAATAATGGTTTATTTTTGCATGGAATATTCTTGTGACTTCATTAATCCACTTTTGGTGATTACAAAGGGGGAGAAAGAAAGAGAATGAAAGATTTGTGGATCGGTATTATTTGTTAAAGGGGGAGCTTGAGAGCTTGAGAAAAATTCTTGAATAAATGTTGAAGGGGGAGCTTGAGAGAAGGGGGAGCATGCTTTTATAGTTGTTATAACATTGTGCATGCTATGTTTTAATACTTGAATATCTCATTTCATACATCATATTGCATTACACCCTTCAACACACTTCACACACCCATACTTATTGCTCAAATCTTTTATGGGTTTGTCATCACCAAAAGGGGGAGATTGTTGGGATCAACGATCTAGGATCTTGGTTTGATGATAACAAACGTGTGTGTTATATTTAACGTGTGTACTAAGTGTGTTTCAGGAATGACGACGTGTTGGAGAAATTGCTATCCGCATAGCTAATGGACTTGGTCAAAGTGCCATACACAAAGCGAATTGGACTTGGTCCAATATGGGATGAGATGGAGCCAATTTGATATCAATTGGGATTGGAATAAATCAATTAAAGTGATGTGAAAATCCTACCAAATCCTATTCAAAACCCTAACCTCTACGTCACATTGCGACAACTCTCAACAAAAATTAATAAACCCTAGGTCAGCCGCACATCCCTTATAAAGCCTTGGCCGCATGATAAACAAAAAAAAGGGTACTTGAAATAAAATCCCAAGTTGTTCTTTAAAAACCCCAAGAGGCCGGGCATTAATTTCTTGAGTGGGCACTACCAATCATTTTTCCCCAGGCCAAAACCTTTGTCAAAAAAAATTCCCAAGGGATCTCCTCTTCATTCTGCCTTTTGCGTTGGCTAGCCGCATCAGTTTCTCAAGTGCACAAAACCCTAATATTTTTGTTGTTTGCTCAGGCTGCAAAAAGCTTTGAAAACAACCCAGATCCGCACTTCTCCATTCACGCATGATCATCAAAAGTTTTTAGAGGAGTGCGGCTACAACAAAATTGTTGAAGGGGTTCTTTTTTTTGTTGAAGTTTTTGTTGACTTTGTTTTTGTGCAGGGGCCGAATTTTTCTTTCTGTGTTTTTTTTGTTGGCAGCCTCATCATCCCTTTCGAGTCCACAAAAGTACAGAGCATCAAGGGGCGACATCTCGTTGTGCAAACGTCAAAAGGCCATTGTGCATCAAAACGAAAGTGCATGGAGGCCTCTCACGTGGATGAAGGCAAGTGGTATATTTTTATTATTAAAAACTGAATCTTGTAATATTTTCTTGTGCAGAAGCAGCCGAAACAAAATCAACCCCCAAGATCTCTTCAAGCACCAAAAGGCTTTACACACAAAAAGAGATCTTTAAAGGAGCCTGTCTACTTTTCATCTTCCAATCAAAAAGGGGAACTTTTTATTGATGCTGGGCATTAGACAAAGGCAAGTGAATGTTTTGTTTAACTAAACAAACAAGTTAATTTTTTTTGTGTGCTTTTGTTTTGCCTTTTGCAGGGCCGAAAATTTCTTGGAAGAGGACACGAGCAAGTTGAAGAAAAGAAGCCTGTCGCAACTTTTTAAGGCTCACATGTTCCATGTCACAATACATGTAACTCAGAAATACAATTAAACCAAGGAATCTTTGTTTTCATTTGTTTTTGTTTCGCAGGCCAATCAACAGAACCTACAAGCCGCAATTTTTATTGACCAAGCATCTCCAGCAGCCGCAATTTTCTAAACACTCTCCATATGCACACGCAACCCTGAGCAAAATCTCTTGGGTTTCGAAGGAGCAGCCATCTGCAAAGCTAGGGGTAGCCGGCCACATTAATTGTCCGAGGCCGAAAGATATTTGGTGAAAGACAAATTCGGCCAACTAGTTATAAGAGGCCACACTCAAGTCAAGGAAATTTAATACAGAAGAGGGTTTGTCTTTCAGAGCACTAAAAGAGAAGAGCAAGACCCCATTGGCAAGCCGTAAGTTATGACTAGAGGGATCAAGTACCGCAAGCTAGTTTAATCATTGTGACTTGCCGTAACTTGAGTTGCAAAGAGAGAGGAGACATCTACACATACGTCAGACGAGATCTGACCCGTGCTGATTGACGAAGACTAGGCCGCTACACAAACTGAGCTTTCTAAACTCTATTGTTTATTATTTTGTGTAGTAGTTGCTAGATCTTCGTAGGAGAAACTTTACCTATTTTTGTGGACTATTTTGGGACTTGTCTAGTTGGGACTAGACAAGTGGGACCCAGCTAGTTTGGGACTAGCTGGTAGAAAGCTTTGCTAGGATTGATAGTGAGAGGAAACACTGTATGTGGGGTACTGAGAGTCTGGCGAGTGTAGAGACGTAGAGGGTGCTCTGAGCGTGCTCTAACTTGTGACTTTGTGCCTATTGCACTATTCAATCTAGTATTTGCTTTGGGGGCTGGAGTAGGTCGTTGGGACGACCGAACCAGGGTAAATCTGCTGTGTACTCTGTGTCTGCTTTTCATTACTCTGGTTGTGCTTTTAACTGCGTGTGATTTCTCGTGGGTTGCATGAGAAGTTTTTAATAGCCTATTCACCCCCCCTCTAGGCTAGGATCCAGATCCAACAGCATGTGCCTCGAGGCACGTGCGCTGCACGTGCCTCCGTGCGCGCGCAGGCTCACGCGCCCCACATGGGCGCGCGCAAAGCACGCGCCCATGTGGGTGCCAGCGCCCACATGGGCACTGGGCCTGTTTAGCAAATGCCCGGCCATTTGGCCGGGCCTACTAAATGCTGTTGGGCCCCCCTTTTTCTTGATTTAATTAGCCTCTTGGGCTGATGTCAACATGGCTTTGGGGTTCTTCGTGTTTTGGCCATAACTCTTGCGTTTGGCGTCTGATTTGGATGCTGTTCGAACCTGGGTTTAGACCAGGACATTCCCGTCTTACCCGTGAACTTTTCCTTGCGTTTCTTATATTAAATATAGTATTAAATAATTTAAGACAAATTTAATCTCTTTTGCATCATATGCAAATTAGTCCATATCTAGGCTTAAATTATCATTTGCATCAAATACAAATGATCTGAGGGCACATTCATCTACATTTTAGTGACACACATTCTTGTCTTGTCTTCTCCTGTGTACTTGGGTTGAGCGTTCCCTCAGTACAGACCGAAAGGCATGAACCTTCTTGACACTCCCTTTACTTCTTGTCTTTTCCCGTCTAGTCCGGTCTTGTAGCCGGTAGCACACGCTACGACTACTTCTTGTACCGTTTACTTTCAGTGTTGTCTTACTTTTGCTCTTGTCTAGATAGGTCAGTGATCACTCCTTATTTTACACTTTTTTACCGCATGTTTGCATGCCATTTAGATCGCCCAAATCATGTTTTTCACGATATATCGACGATATTGCGATGCTTTTCACGATTTGTTGTTTTTGTCGCATTTCAGGTGATTTGGCGCGATTTGGAGTGATCTCGAGATGCGCTTACTCCAGAGGGTCACCGACGACCTCACCGAGGGGTATTTTGCTGTTGGAGAGGAGCGGAAGAAGAACGGACGTCGCAGGAGCGATGAGGAGGCCAAAACAAGCTGATTGGGCATTTTTTGTGTCCCACTCGGCCGACCAGCGAGACACCGCTCGGTCGACCAGATCAGACACGACTCATACGTGCACTCGACCGAGCGACGGAGACCACATCGGCCGAGTGACGACATCCCGTCCGCCTGAGTGGCGCCCAGACGAAGCCATTCAAAAATCGCCATGTTACTGTTTTTCGGCTGCCTGAGCTTCAGAAGACCCACTCGGCCGAGTGGATAATCCCGACCGCCCGAGTACCATGAAGCCATCGGCCGAGTGACGATAACTCACTCGGCCGATCCGCCCCCGAAGTGAAGACCCCTGAAGATCAAGACTTACTGGAAAATTACAGGGTTTCTCACTCGGCCGAGCGACTTTTGTCACTTGGCCGAGTGCGACGCGCTGCCTGTAGCGAAAATTGCGGATTTCAGGATGCGCAGGGGTATTTTGGTCACAGTTTTTGGACGATTTTGGGGGGTATTTAACCCCTGTTTTTACCCTAGTTTTGGAGAGCTTTTCTCTTAGATTTTTTTTGTAGCCTTTTAGATTAACTTTTTAGCTTTATTCTTGAGATTGGAGAGGAAACAAAAGTTGATTTTTGTAGAATTATTTGAAGAATTCCATTGGTTTGTGTTTTCTCTTCTCTAAAAATTCTATTTTTATTGCATATCTCAATATTGTGATGAATTCTATTGCTTATTCCATTGATTATTTTTGTGATCTTGCTATGAATTGTGAGTAGTCGCCACGTCATGGGGCGTGGGGATGAACCCTACAAGCCCTATTTCATAATTGTGATGAATTGGTAAGAATTTTGCTAGAATTGCTATTAGGGATTAGATTGGGATCAATTTACTACGGATAGCTAGGAGTTCATACCGATTGGGATTTGCAAGAGATTGGATCCCAATTCGATAGGAAACCCTAGAAATCCGAAATTGGGTTGGAATCGAATTTCCGTAGTATCGGTTTGCAAGAGATTGGACCGATACTAGGGTTCCCGGTTCCAATTACGTGCCAATACCCGTTTGCAAGAGATTGGATGGGTAGGAGCTATCCCAAACTAGGTCGTGGGCCGAGTTTGCAAGAGATTGGGCTCGGTGCGCGATTGAACGATGATGTTGATCCTAATGCTAGCTTCCCTAGGCTAGGGTTTGCAAGATATTGGACCCGAACCAAGGATAGCTATAGGCCGGCAACAGCGCGAGAGCGTGAGCTTGGTTCTACATTCAGTTGCAACTAGTTCATCCAAAATCTTATTCTAGCAATTTTGATACCGATGAACCACATTTACGAAAGACGGTGAGTAGCAGGAATTCCCCATTCCCTAGACGTTCTTTATATGATTTGATATTGCCGTACTTTGTCTGACGATTGTGACAGGATCGCCAAAGGAAAATTTCTCTCTTCTTAAATAGCCAGGTTGATTGGAACAAGCACGGTCATTCGTCCTCCCTGTGTTCGATAACCCGCTCGCTGCTACACCGTGCACTTGCGGTAAAACTACAACCGTTCTTTGGGGTTACATCCCGGAGCGATCAGTCAGCTGTTGCATCATTAAAATGTAAAGAACCAGTAAAATGTTGTCTTTAAATATTATTATACACCTTGCTATGGAGTCGTCTCACCTTTACTTGCAGACTCCTCCTGACGGACAAACACTTTCTCTTGGTGTTTGTACATCAGGTATCGAGCTAGAACTAGTTGACCAGGAGCCGGTGCTAGAGGACATGGAGCAGGAGTTCGTTGCTGACCAGGAGTACGATCCAGACGAGGATCAGACTTAGAGGTTCTCAGTTGCTGATTTTAGAGGTTCCTGTTTTCTAGTTTCGGTGCATAGCACCAATTTTCCTTTTTGTCTAGGTTGGATGCGTCGCACCATTAGTTTCCATTTCTGTAGCTGTAGCCATGTTGGGCATTCTTTTTAGACTTGTACTTCTGGATATTTTATATTAATAAAATGAATGCATCTTTCTTTTCTGTACTTTTGTTGTTTCGAAATTTTAATCTGCATGGACCTGTTTATCTCTGGAGTACCTCACAGATGCTTATTGGGTCTGAGTTTCATAGCTCCGACACATGCGGACCTTCGTCACGTTCTCCCTCCCGTCGTTTTGGGAAGCAGGGCGAGACATTTGATCTTGTTGTTGAGATACATTCAAGATATGTCATAGACGCTTTATGGAAACCAACTTCTCAAACATGAGATGTAGTCTATACTTGACCCAAACCGTCGTGTCAAGAATACACCGTGCACCGATGTAAGTTTGGCTAGACATGAAAACAAGGGTCTGACTAGATTAGTCATTATGATTTGGATGAGTGACACTCATGATCATAAATGGCTAGGGGTAAAAACCGATAAGAGAGTCATATATGATATGATTGATGAAGAGTCATCTATCGATCGCAAAGTCAAGCAATTTGTCGAGCTACACTCAAGGTTGTAAGACTCGGGGTGATTGGAAGTCTTTTCCAATAATTTAATTTAATTAAATCGTTCATTAATTGGCTTAAAATGATCGCAGAAATAATGGACGGATATAGATTGATAAAATCCATTTAATCTATATTTAATATTGAGCATATGCTAAACTAGGGTAAGTCTATGTTTACCGATGGAATCAAAAACATAATATTCTAAGAGAATAAGTTAACTGGTCCAAATGATTTGTTAATAGAATATCTAATTCTAATTGATAAACTATACTATATACTCATTGACATTAACTTATTGAACGTTTGGGTACGGGTATGGGTAGACTTTTGTACCCATGGGTACGGGTATGGGTACCCATGTTTTACCCATGGGTAAAATTGGACGTGTATTTATATTATATATCCATACCCACGGGTACCCGTACCCGTTCGTTTTAATATATCCTAATTCCTAAGTTCCTAACTGATTCAAATGCTTCCAACAATGTGATGACTTCGGCTATCACTTGCCAACTGCTTACAAGTTGCAAAGTATTTCAGCATGTTTCATTTTTTAAACCTGACAGCGCATAATGACAATTTTTGGGACCAAAAGTTTGTAGATCAAAAGTCTGATAACAGGTCAAAACTTCTGGATCAAACAATATCAATGATTGTAAGATTTTTCATTTTACAGGAAACTTATAGTTTAACAAGTGCAAGTGTGCAACCATAAGCTTCGGATACCACCTGAACCTTTTGTCTCATCCTCTTCTGGTCAAGATGATGGCATATAAGCGAATAATAGTTGAAGATCGTGTAAAACTCAACTAAATAAAGTGCTAAGATATGCATACTCTCTATTTAATCTATTATATCATAATGGACGTTCCATTTTTAAATTGCGATCTTTATTTTTCCTTGAATATTTTCACTTTTAGATTATGTGTGGCAAATTAATGTCATGTATTGTGCTATTGCTACATAAGGAGAATTGCCATGAATATAATTGGAGATTTTACAAGGTTTCACTAAATATCATGTGATCTGATATGGTCAAACTCTCTAAATATTATTATTTATGTGTTTCATTCAATATTTTCTACATGTTGTGCTATTCTGTGAGCCAAGTTGCAATTGTGTTGGCTGTTGCATTGTAAGGCTTAGTGACAGAATGCTTTCTTGTATATATGCCTTAAAACCAACACTAAACTCTACATGTCTTTGTCAATCTTTTAAACCAGTGAAGATGAGGAAACTGCTAATTTGAACTTGATTGTTATAGTCTCTTACATACATGTGTATTTTACTACTTTGATGTTTGAAAAAAATATAATTTTCAATAATTTTTTACGTGTCAATTAAAAAGCTTGCAGTATGGATACGAATATGGATGTTTGTCAATCTTTTTACAGGTGATGGGTATGGATACCCATACCCATTGGGTATATGGATATACATACGATGGGTATGGATATCCATACCCATACCCAGCGGGTACACGGGTACCCACGGGTATCCGTATACCCGATGGGTATGGGTATGGGTACAAAAATTTACCCATCACGGATATGGGTACGGATAAATTGAGCGGGTACGGGTATGGATAGTGCATATCCATACCCACCCACCCGTTTTGCCATCCCTAGCTCCGACCCATGCGGGCCTTCGTCACGTTCTCCCTCACGTCGTTTTGGGAAGCAGGGCGAGACATTTGATCTTGTTGTTGAGATACATTCAAGATATGTCATAGACGCTTTATGGAAACCAACTTCTCAAACATGAGATGTAGTCTAGACTTGACCCAAACCGTCGTGTCAAGAATACACCGTGCACCGATGTAAGTTTGGCTAGACACGAAAACAAGGGTCTGACTAGACTAGTCATTATGATTTGGATGAGCGACACTCATGATCATAAATGGCTACGGGTAAAAACTGATAAGAGAGTCATATATGATATGATTGATGAAGAGTCATCTATCGATCGCAAAGTCAAGCAATTTGTCGAGCTACACTCAAGGTTGTAAGACTCGGGGTGATTGGAAGTCTTTTCCAATAATTTAATTTAATTTAATCATTCATTAATTGGCTTAAAATAATCGTAAAAATAATGGAAGGATATAGATTGATAAAATCCATTTTATCTATATTTAATATTGAGCATATGCTAAACTAGGGTAAGTCTATGTTTACCGATGGAATCAGAAACATAATATTCTAAGAGAATAAGTTAACTGGTCCAAATGATTTGTTAATAGAATATCTAATTCTAATTGATAAACTATACTATATACTCATTGACATTAAAATGGCCTTCTTAAGGACATACTTAAGGAATATGATTTCACTAAGTTCTGAGTCCAACAAAAAAAATGCACGCTACATGGCACTATCCTCTATATGGGGAAGCTGGAACATATTGATGTTCAAAAGCGTGTTTCTCCATACAATTTGTTAAGTCAACTCAAGGTTGTATGGAAAACGGTTTCGATCCGCAAGGTTCGAAACTTCGATTAAAATGTTTGATTCGAAGATGAGTGCATGAGCAGTGCAAGACTATGTATCCCAACCGGATCTTGAGACGGGTAACTTGTTGAGCTACGCTCAAGGTTGCAAAACTCAGGCGTTTGGATACATGCGATGCTTGCATGGCTAATTATTTTTGTTGGGTCATATAATATGTAAATTGTTAGAGAGTAATAGGACTCAAGAGAGAAAGAGACAAGATTTCTTAGCAAAAGAATAAGTCACCATAGCTAAGAGCCATGGTGCTCTATTTATATATCTCATAGTGGGGAGGCCAAAAGCCTCTAGGAGACCAAGGGTCCCCATTACTCTAAGTAATGAGGGCCTAATGAATGGGTAATGAAGGAGGGGAGGCCAAAGGCCTCCCTCATTCATAACACTCCCCCTTACACATTCATCACTTCGGTCTCAGCTACTGAGGCAAGTGGTGGATACTTCTGGATCCAGAGTAAGTGTGTTTGCCTCGTTAAAACCTTAGCTGTGGAAAACCAAGTGGGAAAACCCAACAGCTTAAGGAAAAAGAGTGCAACCCACATGTTACTCCCCCTGATCCGTACAAGCTTCAGGCTTGCAGGTCTTTCAACTGTCGCATACCAATGTTCTTTACAAGCTTTACAAAAGTACATTTAGGCAATGCCTTAGTAAAAAGATCAGCTAAGTTGTTGCATGACTGGATTTGTCGAACTTCAATCTGCTTGTCGTTCTTCTGCTCGTGCGTCCAGAAAAACTTGGGAGAAATGTGTTTTGTCCTGTCGCCTTTGATGTAGCCCTTCTGAAGCTGAGCAATGCATGCGGCGTTGTCTTCGAATAGGGCAGTAGGCTCCAGATCACTGGTCTTCAGGCCAGTGGATTGGAGGATGTGTTGGACGACGGAGCGTAGCCAAAAACATTCTCTGCTCGCCTCATGGATCGCGATGAGCTCTGCATGGTTGGAAGATGTAGCAGTAGTGGTTTGTTTTACCGATCTCCAAGAGATAGCAGTACCTCCGTAGGTAAATACAAAACCTGTTTGAGATTTTGCCGTGTGCGGATCAGAGAGATAACCTGCATCAGCATAACCAAACAATTTGGGGGAGGCACCTCTCTGGTAGTAAAGTCCAAGATCAATGGAACCCTGAAGGTATCACAGAAGATGCTTTACTCCGTTCCAGTGGCGCTTTGTGGGCGCAGCACTGTGTCTGGCTAGTAGATTAACTGTAAACGCTATATCGGGACGCGTACAGTTAGCCAGATATAGAAGTGCTCCAATGGCACTGAGGTAGGGTACTTCAGGACCCAATATCTCCTCCCCCTCTTCCAGTGGCCGGAAGGGGTCCTTATGTACATCTAGTGATCTTACGACCATAGGAGTACCTAAAGGATGACATTTATCCATATGAAACTTGCGTAGAAGTTTCTTTGTATAATTAGATTGGTGTAATAGGATTCCACCTCTTAGGTGTTCTATCTGTAAGCCAAGACAATACTTTGTTTTGCCTAGGTCTTTCATTTCAAAAGTATGTTTAAGGCTTTCAGATATCTCTTTGATCTCTGCAGGAGATCCTATGAGATTTAAGTCATCTACATATACAGCTATGATGACAAATCATGTTCCCGTTCTTTTGATAAAGATACATGGGCAGACTTCGTTATTCGTGAATCCTTGCTGTGCAAGAAAATCACTTAGTCTGTTATACCACATCTTGCCCGATTGTTTTAGACCATATAATGATCTATGTAGCCTTACAGAGAATACGTCCCGAGGTATCTCTTTCATCTCTGGGGGTAGATTAAACCCATCAGGAAGTCTCATATAGATATTTTTATCTATATCGCCATATAGATATGCAGTCACAACGTCCATGAGCTGCATTTCTAGGCTTTCCAGAGAAGTTAGGCTGATTAAAAATCGGAAGGTGATCGAATCCATGACCGGGGAATACGTATCTTCATAATCAATCCCCGGTCTTTGGGAAAATCCCTGGGCTACAAGGCGTGCCTTATAGCGAATGATCACATTATTTTCATCTCTTTTTCTTATGAAAACCCACTTATATCCCACAGGTTTTACACCTACTGGTGTTTGGACTACTGGTCCAAAGACTTTGCGTTTCAAGAGTGAGTCCAGCTCTACTCTTATTGCCTCGTCCCACTTTGGCCAATCATCTCTGCGTTTACATTCCGCTAGAGATCGTGGTTCGACGTCATCGTCAAATTCAGTGACGTGAACGGCAATATCGAACGCAAAATCGTCGTCGACGACTATGCTATTTCTGTCCAGTACTTCTCCAGTACGTACAAAATTTAATGATGTTTCTCCTATTGTTTCCTCTGCTGGGGAAATCAGGAGGGGAGAAGTAGCTGGTCTGAGCTCAGCATCATGTGGAGGGATAATCTTAGTATCGCCAGGAGTCTTCCTCTTTCGAGGAACTTTATCTTTTGAACCTGGTGGGCGTCCTCTTTTCATTTGAGGTACAACCAATTCTGCTGTCGGTGGGCTGCATCCATCTATGGGGATGTCAATCCTAGCTGGCGTATTGGCAGCAGGGACGTGTGAACGGACAATCTTCTGGTTGTCCGTGAATTTATCCGGTAAAAGATGTACTGTATTCTGGATGTGAAGGATCTTCAGGATCTCATCTTCACACAGATTAGTACGCGGATCATATAGGGACAAAGACTTCTGGTCCCAACTAATGGTCTCAGAAGCTTCTGGCTTCTTAGACTGTGTGCCCAGTTTTGGAAAAAATTTCTCATTAAATTCACAGTCTGTAAAACGTGCCTTGAATGCGTCACCCGTCAGGGGTTCAAGGTATCTGATAATAGAGGGCGTATCAAACCTAATATATATACCTAGACGACGCTGAGGACCCATTTTGGTCCTCTGCGGTGGTGCTATTGGGACATATACCGCACAACCAAACACTCTCAAATGAGAGATATCCGGAGGTGCGCCGTATGCTAGTTGCATCGGGGATAAAGTGTGACCTCCAGAGGGTCTTATCCTAATAAGTGATGCGGCATGTAAAATAGCATGCCCCCAAGCATCCACAGGCAACTGGGATTGCATAAGCAATGGACGTGCAATCCATTGGAGTCTCTTTATAAGGGACTCAGCTAATCCGTTTTGGGTGTGAACATGTGCTACAGGATGTTCAACTTCAATACCCGTTGCCCGGCAATAGTCTTCGAAGACTTGTGAAGTAAATTCTCCCGCATTATCAAGACGTAGTTTCTTGATTTGGTTATCGGGGAAATGAGCACGCAACCTTATTATTTGTGCCAATAGCTTTGGAAAAGCTAGGTTGCGGGTGGACAAGAGGCACACATAAGACCATTTGGTTGATGCATCAATCAGTACCATGAAGTACCGAAATGGGCCACTTGAGGGGTGAATAGGCCCGCAAATGTCACCATGAATTCTCTCAAGGAAGCCAGGAGACTCTAATCCCACTTTCAGGAGGGATGGTCTCGTTATAAGTTTTCCCTTGAAACAAGGGAGACATGGAAATTCACCCTTTTGAAGAATCTTCAGGTTCTTCAATTTGTGTCCACGGGATTCAGAGATGATGCGTCGCATCATTACTGTTCCAGGGTGACCAAGTCTATTGTGCCAGAGTTCGAACTCTGGCAAGGATTGGCACGTCTGGTGCTCAGTCATATTGGCTTCTATTGGTTGAATGTATGTTTGGTAGAGACCCGACGGGAGTCCCTTGAATCGTTCGCAGATGATCTTCCGGTCATCTTTCTGACGAGTTACATACAGATATTCAACCGTATTTTCATCTCTGGTTTCTAAGTGATATCCGTTTAAACGGAAATCTTTGAAACTTACGAGATTCCTATTTGATTTAGGAGAGAATAATGCATTTTTTATTTGAAGTCTTGTGTTATTTGGGAGCAATATAATTGCTTCACCAGATCCTTCGATTATTTGGGACAGTCCTGAAATTGTGATAACAGGACCGTCATATTTATTTACGCTATTAAAATAGCAATGATCGCGAAGGATTGTGTGCGTTGAGGCACTATCCACTAGGCACTCAGACATCATCTATATAAGCAAAAACGAAATTTTATTTGAGCGAAAATGTAAACATTCATTCGAAAATAAAAGTTCGTACTTAAGCAAATAAAAGATGAAGAGACATTTAATTCTAAAAAGCATAGATAAACGATGGTGCTCAATCGAGAAGGTCGTCGTTCTCGAAGTCTTTTGCAGTAAACATTGTTGGTGGCTGAACAGCCGCCAAGTTTGTTTCAGGTAGAGACTTCTGGCTCGCCTGGTATAGATCCTGGAGGTGGCGAGGAGTGCGGCAATTTCTGGACCAATGGCCAGTTATGCCGCATCTATGGCATTTATCCTCCCAGTTCTTCTTTGGAAGTGACACTTGCTCGGTGTTCTTTCGCTTCCAAGTGAAATTTCTTTTTCCCTTATTGTTTTTGTTTGTCTGGGGAGCTGCACCTCTTGGTTGCTTCATTATAGCTTTCCCTTTAGTGTTTTTAGCCTTCCTCTTGTATTTCCACTTCTGGGGAGAAACGTGATGGGCTTCAGGGATAGGGGCAGTGCCAGCTGGACGTAAGTTATGAGTTGCAACCAGTAAGTCTCGATTCTGCTCTGCCCTAAGTAGGCATGAGATCAGATCGGAGAATTTCGTGAAATTGCGTTCACGATACTGCTGCATGAGGATTGCATCTTTCTCGTGGAACGAGGTAAATGTCTTTTCCAACATGCGTTGTTCTGTCACTTCTTCACCGCACAACTTCAGGCGTGAGGTGATGTTATGAAGTGCAGAATTGTACTCAACGACGGACTTATAGTCCTGAAGTCTGAGGTTTTCCCACTCATAACTGGCACGCGGTAATATAACATCAATTTGATGTTTATACCGAGCTTCCAGCGCTGTCCACAGGTCCTTTGGATCCTCAACAGTTAAGTATTCGGCCTTTAAGGTCCGATCTATATGTTTCCTAATGTAGATTATGGCTTTCGCCTTATCTACATCGGATACAGTGGTTGTAGGGCTGCTGCTAGTTGTAGCAGAAGCTTCGGCCGCTGTGGGGGCCGAGGAAGGAGCCAAAATGGACCCAAGGAGGGCCATCGAACGCAAGTGTAACTTCAGGTCCACTCGCCAACTCAGGTAATTTGTCCCTGCAGAGTCAAGGACTTCGAAATCGACGCTTGCCAATTTTGCCATTTATCTACGCAATTTAAAATGAGCATGAATTAATTAAAATTAAAAATTCATGCATAAAGAAATAAACAAGTAAAAATGCGGGGATCGGCCAGATACCCAAAAATAAACAGTCCAAAGTTCGTTTACAGTCCATAAAAGGAAAGAAAAATACAACTGCGGAAACCCAAACTGAACTGGGTCCCTATATCTCAGTCTTCATATGCTGTTGCATCGAGCTTTGGCTTACACAGTCATGAATCGACTCCTTGCGGTCCAGCGGACGCGGCCAGGGAATTTACTAAGCCAGGACCACTTGTTACCCAGTCAAGCTAGGTTGGTCCAGCAAACTTAGCCAAGCACATTGACCGACATCATGATCCATTGAAGGAGTTTTCATCAATTCTATGTGCTGTTGCATCGAGCTTTGGCTTTAAAATACAAATTTCCTCACTTACAAATTCTCTCAAAAGAAAATAAAAGTGCAAGGAAAGTAAATAGGTATACAATGGCCGATCCCGAAAAACACATTTTTACTGATTTAAACATTCACGCAGTTCTAAATATGCTACAGGCATAAAAATAAACAACCACGCATATATCTCAAGCATAACATATGGTAAAGGAAACTAGAAAATATAATTATCTCGTAGACCACGTGGAAATGTCATACACCGTTAGGTTAGTTGACTAACGGCAGAGCGGTCTCAGGATCTTTAAGGTAGTTATATTTTGAAAAAATAGAATCCTAGTAAACCATAGATAATAATTTGCAAGAGCGATGTTTAAATAAATTTTTCAACATGGACTATATAAACTAATTGTGTTTTTACAAAGTTTTCTCTGAGTTTAAATATGCCAATTTTATATCCCGTTATAAAAAATATAAATATTTCTCATATTTCAAATGCCGAATTTATAAATTATTTTGTGGCTTCGGGCCAAAAAATAGTTTTAATTATATGGGCTTGTGGCCCATTCCGCAGTTACGCATAATCATTTGCCTCTAAATTTTGGCTTCGGGCCAAATTAGAGTTTTAGCTGTTAAAAAAATAAATTTGTAATTGTATGGGCATGAAGCCCAACTCACTGAAAACCCCTAATCTCACTAAAAACAAGAGGTTTCATTGATGTATGTGTTCCCATTGGAAGGTGAGGCACTTTTGACCTGTGGTTATTGGGCTTCTTGAGTCCCTACACCCAATATGATGTTACTTTTGTGAAGCTATGAGGCCACGTATGGCAGTCACTAAGAAAATGTGTTAATCATGCGGGAAAGGTGTAGCAAACATTGGGAAAATTCCAGGGAAACAGTTTGGTTAACTAGAAATCCATAGAGAGCTAAGGGATGAAAGTTTGCTTTGAACTGTTATGCAATGCACACATATTTTGTTGAACACCTAGTGCACTTCTTCGTATTAATCTTTCTTTAATCAATATCTAACAATTTACATATTTTCTGTAATGTTATACATGATCTCCAAATGTTGTAAAGTGACAGGACTATATCCAGAGTAACGAGAATTCATGTAAAGTGATAGGCACAAAGTGATAGGACTATATGGACTATATCAGGTTCTACAGTTAATCTCTCTTCGCATACAAGAATTTATTTTAATCGGATATAGTCCAGTCACAAGAAAAATTTATTCCAGAGTTGGAACTTCATTTCGATATAGTCCGATCATCATTTCGATATAAATGTGATTGATAACAAATTTTTCTTTCTATTATTTTAATTTTTACTTGTATGCAAACATGGTAAAAAATTTTATGTATAGTCCGTTGTAATCTACGGGAATAAGAAGTATACCTCTAGATCGATGATCTAGGGACGACCGTAGAAAAGATCCGTAGAAATAAAGATCCAAGCTTCCGAACGCTTCCGGAATGCCGCAACGCTCCAACGAATCGCCGCAGCAACCAAAGATTCCTTGCGCGTAGGGGATCAATTTGGTGGGGATTTTAGGCTTGGATTCTTGCTCAAGGAAGAACACGTGCTGATAACGTGTTAGAGAGTAATAGGACTCAAGAGAGAAAGAGACAAGATTTCTTAGCAAAAGAGTAAGTCACCATAGCTAAGAGCCATGGTGCTCTATTTATATATCTCATAGTGGGGAGGCCAAAAGCCTCTAGGAGACCAAGGGTCCCCATTACTCTAAGTAATGAGGGCCTAATGAATGGGTAATGAAGGAGGGGAGGCCAAAGGCCTCCCTCATTCATAACATAAATGAGATTTAGAAAAGGAAGAAGGCACCGAGGAAAGTCAATTGAGAAAGACAGTTTTATTTATCATTAGTAAAGACATAAGTATGAGGAACTGAATATGTGACATATTTGATGTCACGATTTCAGAAGAATTGTTATACAAAAGGAAAACACATTTTGGCGAATGTCGTCACATTGCTTCTGAAGCAATGAGTAATATGTATAACAAAAATATATTAAATGTTAATATATGAATACGCAAGACAGTAATAAACTTATATGGCAAAATATACTTGGTAGTATCAAAGAGACAAAGCTTCACAAGTTACATAAGGAGGGGTCTGACCTCTCGTATTATGAAGTCTACGGACACTTGTGACTCTTATTCTCAATGGTATGATGGTCGAAACTCCTTCTATAAGACAGTGGAAGAGCGAGTTGTTGAACTAGCAGTCTTGTACATATTGATATACCCGGACCCAAGTCTAAGTTAGCCATGATAAGTTGTTCTTATTTTATTGAGACACATGTTCTTGATGAAACACACGTCTGATAAAATAGTGAACAAAATGACAGAAGTATGTGAAATGATTCGATTAGATCGAAAAGTCAAATAATTAGCTTATAAACCTTACGAAATTAAAAGAAAATGTGATTTTATCTCAGGTCAAGTCTCTTAACACATCGGTGTGTTAGAAAGCATGAATCGCACTTTGTTAGACATGGTGCGATACATGGCAAGTGACTCTGAGTTACAATCCTCCATCTGGGTTAAGTCCCAGATAGTAATGCCTAGGTTTTGGTAAGGTTCTATAAGGACCTTATCAATAACATATTCCTTAAATCAATCGTTAGGAAGTTAAAGGCTTAATCAAGTCTCGTAAGACAAAGAGTGGAGTTAGACATCATAGTCGATGATGGCCTAGACAACTTCCAAGATGTAATTCGGAGTAAGGACTCAGATTAATAACTTGATGCAAGCAGAAAAGGTCCGTGCACATAAAATAAAGTATGGACTTTAGTTAATGTGCCCAAAAGAAATTTTTTCTCATTGTGTAACGACTGGTTTTTTGTCTTTGTATTTCCTATTATATATATATATATATTGGTTGTTCTCTTCCTTGTGTGTTTTCCCATGTTGGACGTTTTCTTTCAGTTCCTTCTGATCTTCTACTTTCCGTTGCATATCATGATGGGCTTGGAGTAAGTATTCTTACGATGAGCTTCATAGCGTCCATATCTTAGAGCTAGGTTGATCTTAGAAGCCATATGAAACTTGTCGAAGCTTCGCGCTTCAATTCGAGACTTTTCATGACTCTTAGTTGGTTCAAGAAGGAGAACCAACCGACTAGATTGCAATCTAGTCGGTCGACGACTCTTCAGGAACCGACTAGTTCATCTTGATTATTTCATCTGAGTTACGGTTTCCCCTTAGTCGGTCTAAGCACATCCATCGACCGACTAGTTATGAAACTAGTCGGTTAGAACTTGATCTCAGACCGACTAATTCTGAGTTCTTTCTGACAGCCGAGTTACTGTTTACAGTTAGTCGGTCAAGGAACGACTATCGACCGACTAGTTGAGTAACTAGTCTGTTAGAGTTTCTTCTCAGACCGACTAACACTCAGTACTTATTTGTCTATCATATTCAACCCTTAGTCGGTCTATGAACAATCACCGACCGACTAATTCCTAAACTAATCGGTTGACGAGCCTTCACAGACCGACTAAATCTGTCTACCCTGTATTGATCCTGTTCACTGTTTGCCTTTTAGTCGGTCACAGTTGGACGAACGATCAACTAGTTCCCAAAGTAATCGGTCGACCACTCTTCACTGACCGACTAATCTACCGAGAAACCCTAGGTTAAGTTGCAGCCGCCGCTTATTCTTTCTATTTAAACCCTATACGTTTTCACTTCTCCCTCACTTTTCCTAGCCAACGTTCTTCCCCAAATCATTCCCCATCTTCCTCTTGCCTTCCTCCTCCTGCCGTGCTCCCTCTCACCCCCATTGCGCCGACAACTACCCTACAAGCCGCCGGCCGACTCCAAAACTCCTCAATTCTCCTTTTGCTTCAGTTTTCTCCCATCTCCAAATCCATTATATCTCAGCCGCCAGGAGATCTCTTCATCCGTAGTTTTCCCGGGATCGCTTCTTCTGTTGCCGTGCTAGATCAGATTTGGCGACGGCAATCCGGATACGTCGAGATCCTCTCCTACCTGCAGATTCGTAGGCGTCTTTGATCGTCGATTCTTCCGCTTCATATACGGTTAGTGATCTACCCTTAATCTCCTATAACCCACACTATAAATTTAGAAAACCTAATAAAAATGGATTACTAGATGTCGTAGGATTCCAATACAAATCCGGATTAGATCATTCAATTCTGATTTTCGGTTTTGCCATAACAGTGACCCACTCCGGTAGAATAGCGATTTTGAGATGACTCTCGTTGATCAACAACCTCGGTACCAGGCAAGCGAAACTTGCCAACCTTGTTTTAGGCCAGGCTTTAGGCCATTTCCTTTGTAACGGCTGCTTTCTAACCGTTTGTATTTCCTGTGTGCACGTGCTTTATCGTGCATGTATTTTATTTGGCTATTTCTGTGCTCCGGCATATGCGATGCGATATGCCGTTGCGATCGTTTTGGGGCGTTGGATTTTATTGTAATTCTTAGGAACGTCTTTTCACGGCTCGTTTTCTCGCAACACGACTTTGAATGATAGGGGCATTTTTGTCATTTGACTCAAAACGCCGTTTATGATTTTACGTAAATTCTTGGTAGGCATTACACACGATCGGGCTCCATAGATCTGTGCGTCTCGTCTCCACGATCGTCCCGGTATTTTCGGATTATTTTTCTGACGTCCGGTTTGAGAGATATCGCGCGGATAAATCTCGACCATCGATTTTCCCAATCAGTTCAGATTCGAATTTGTTAGCCAAATCTGGCTAAATCTCCCATTAATCTGTTTTATATCTTTACTAAACTGTTTCTCTATTCTCCTCTAGTCTTACCCCATATCTCCACTCCTTTAACATTAAACCTAGTGTATATAGCTTTTACATATTATGATAACCCTAGCTTTAACCCTAAAACAAAACCCTAACCCTATTCTACTTTACCTATCCGTCAGCCGCCGTCACCAATAATCCCCCAAATCTCTTCATCTCTCGCATCCACGGCGAACCCGACCACCGGCCGCTTTCTGATCGTACGTATTTTAGCGTGTAGCGGTGTTTCGTGTGCGTTTTGTGCATCTGAAGTTTTTGTTACTATCTCCCGTAGCTCAGACGCGAGATCGAACCATGTATTCACGATCCTCTCAGAGGCGCGAACGCCCCAGTATTTTCTTTGTAATTTTCGAACGTCGACGGCCCAATCTGCTTATCCCATTACAAACTTATAAAATGTTCATATTTATATATTTGAGTTTTAAGGACTCTGTGTATGTTACTTTTTAAAAACGACAGGCTTAATCATTCTTTTTAAAACCCTACCTACTTTTTAAAAAAACGACAGGCTAATCATTCTTTTTAAAACCCTACCCCAGCTCTCTCACTTCATATATATATATATATATATGGAAAAAGTCAAAAATGGCGAGTGATTTTCAGAGGGGCGATTCTCGTAAGGGGGATTCCGGCGGCCATGTTAGGGTTGCTGATGGGAACTAAGAGATAACTCCAACCCCTTTTTGAAGGGCGGATTCACTGGTGACCCTCCGGATGAGGGAGAGGGTGAATGGCAATTTGTTGGGAAGAAGAGAGCCGCTCGTATCGGTACTGAAGGTGGGCAAAATGGCAGTAGACTTGAGGGAAGAAGGTCGGCGGTCAGATCCTTCAGGCAGGGAGTTCGGCATACCTCAAATAGGTCCTACCCACCCCACAAGGGAGAGGCTACGCTGCTAGGGAGATCCAGGCCACTCTCCTTGATCACAGATGGTGCTGCGAGTAAGATGTTTGATAAAATGCCTCCAAGGCCAACTCCACCAATTGTGTTTAACCCATCTGTTGCCAAGTTAACTTGGTCAGATGTATGTTCCAACAGGCGTACTTATGGAGAATCTGTGGCCATGGCGCTGGTGCCGCCAAAAATTGGTGAGAATGGTCGTTTTGTTGCTCGGGTTCCAAATTCTCTATTGGAGAAGGGGGGTGAAAATTGGAAATTTACATTAGTGGGATATGTGTTGGGGGATGTACCGTTCTTTGGGCAAATTCAAGCTTGGGTTGAGCGGCTCTGGAAACCCAGGAAACGATTACAAATTTACAGCAAGGAGAACGGGTTTTTCTATTTTAGATTCGAGGATAGGGAGGACTGTGAGAGGATTCTTCACGGTGGACCTTGGCTATTTGATGGCCGTCTTGTTGTCCTCAAGCAATGGAGCCCATCACTTCAGCATGATCTGGATATATTGACTTCAGCATGGAGTCCCGCTTAATATGTGGAATATTCCTGTGTTAAATATTCTTGCATCAGTTATTGGAACCCCGCTTTGCTTGGACCACGCAACCGCAAAGCTAGAACGCATAACCTATGCGAGGTGCTTGGTTGAGGTGGATGCCAAGGCGGCCCTGCCTAAGGTCGTTGATGTGGAACTTGATGATGGAACTTTACTCACTATTGAGGTCAAGTATGAAGTAGAACCTCCGCGGTGCAATCATTGCGTCTGCTTTGGCCATTCAGATTTACAATGCCCTGTCTGACATACTTCTAATGCCCATAATGTTCAGAGTAAGGGCAAGGAGGCTATCCAGGTCCCTACTTCCAATGTCATAGTTGCTGAAATGGGACAGAGCTCTAATCCTGGGCTTGGTGATGGGGGTTCAGCTGCAATAGTTGGGGAAAAAAGCAATTTCTACTCCTGGTCAATACGCAAGCTGGGGCATCTGCTAACAGTCATCCAATTGCTGAAACCGCAATGCCCAGTTGCGATTTCAGATACACCCATTGATACAAACACTGCAGTTAAAGGGGTTTCTTTACCTCAGCCTACCAAAGTTCAGCCAACGCCTAATGTGAATTGTGAAACACATTCTGCTGACCCTGATCCTCGGGTGGCTTTGCATCAACCTGGAGATTCTCCCTCAAATCCCGGCCAAGTAAATTCTAACACTTTTGAATCAACTGCTGCAATTTTGCCAGATGAGCCAACTTATGACAATCCCGAGTGGATAGAGGAGCGATGTAATATACTTGCGGAGGTTGCAGCTGCAAAACAAAACAAGGAGTGTCCATCAGTTATGTCACATTCTATAGCAACTCGGAAGAGTAGTAGACTGAAAGAAGTCAGTCAGGTTCGCCAATCTAATCCCCTTTGATAATGACAATTTTAATCTGGAATGCAAGAGGTTTAAACAATGCTGTGAGGCGTAGGGATCTCAGGGATTTGATTACTATGATCAAACCCTCTGCAATTATTCTTCTTGAGACTAAACTTAAATCAGAGTTGATTACATCTAGGGCTTGTTTTCATAAAAGCTGGAAGACTTTTGACAATTTCAGTTTCCATAAAGGTGGTCGGGTCCTTATGGGTTTTGACCCTCTTGTTTGGCACATGAGTCTATTTTCGGCCTCCTCCCAACATATAACTGTTCGAGGGTGTAATGCTGGGGGCCTTGAGCTTGCCATCTCTGGCATATATGGTTGTAATTCTGCTTTGGAAAGAAAGGATTTGTGGAAGAATTTGGAGCACGATTCTAAGCATCTTAATCAAAAGGCTTGGTTGGTGGGGGGAGATTTCAATTGTGTGCTTTATCAAAAAGATAAAATTGGGGGGCGTCATCTGGATGCTAACATGCTTATTGACTTCAACATGTGTATCACTCAGTGCCGGTTACAAGACCTAAAGAGTGCTGGAAAACGGATGAGCTGGAGTAATAACCGGATGGGCAAGGCGCGCATATCTGCGACTCTGGATCGCGTTCTATGCAATGAAGTATGGCTGGACAAGCTTCCTGATTCGCTCATCACTTATTTGGATCCTCGTACTAGTGACCATTCCCCGATGATTGTTAATCTCCATACTCAGGTACAATCTGACCCTAAGCCATTTAAATTTTTCAACCATTGGGTTCGCTTGCCAGGGTACCAAGATTTGCTTTTAGCCGCCTGGAATTCTAGTGTAAATGGGACCCGCATGTTCTCGCTTACTAATAAGCTTCGGCAACTCAAATATGAGCTTCGTGCCTGGGCTCGTTCTCAACAAGCTAATAGTTCCATTTCATGTTGCCGCACTCTTCTTGAGGAGGTCAGGGATAATGTAGCCTACAATTTTGATAGCAGCCTGCAATTAAAGGAAAAAGAACTATCAAGCGAACTTGCTAATCTGCTGGCGCTAGAGGAAGAGATGTACAGGCAGAAAAGTAGACAAGACTGGTTGAATTTGGGAGACAGGAACACCAAATTTTTCTACAGTTCAATGAGATCTCGTCAATGCCATAATAATTTAATGCATCTGGTTGATGAGAATGGTATTCAAAGCAAATCATATGAGGATATTAAATCAGAGGCGGTCATTTTCTATGATGAACTTTACAATCAAACCAATTATTGGTCAGTGTTCCCTAATCTTGTTCCAAAAAAGAAATTGAAACATGCTACTGCCAGGTGGTTGGAAAGGGATGTTGTACCAGATGAAATTAAGGAGGCGGTCTTCCAAATGAATCCTAACAAAGCACCAAGGCCAGATGGTTTTAATGGATTTTTCTATCAACACAATTGGGATTTTATTGCTTCTGATGTTGTTGGGGCTGTGCAATCATTCTTCAGATCGGGATGTCTGCTTCGTGAATGTAACCACACCTTCTTAACTTTGGTTCCCAAAGGTACAAATGCTAGCACATTGAGTGATTACAGACCGATTGCATGCTGTAATGTTGTCTATAAGATAATTAGCAAAGTCATGTGCAACAGGCTTAAAAAAATTATCCATGAATTGATCTCCCCTAATCAATTGGCATTCCTGCAAGGAAGACTTCTCTCTGATTGCACCCTCTTGGCCCATGAGCAGATCAGGGACTTCAGTAATCCAATGGGTTCTAGAGCATGCTTAAAACTGGATTTAAGAAAGGCCTTTGATAGTGTGAATAGGAAGTTTGTCTATTATATGCTGCATCAAATGGGGTTCGGTTACACTTTCATTATTTGGATAAAAGAGTGCATATCGACGCCCTCTTACTCTGTGATGGTGAATGGTTCCCCTGTGGGGTTTTTTGAAGGTAACAGAGGCCTCAGGCAGGGAGACCCTCTTTCTCCCTATTTATTTGTTATAGTTATGGAATCTTTTTCTCTTCTCCTTGAAAAAGCCATACTTAAAGGTCGCATCCAACCTATGAGGCGCTCGGGAACTATTTCGCATCTTTTATTTGCAGATGATTTGCTGGTTTTCAGTAGAGCAAATTACAAATCATTTCAGGGGCTTCTGGATCTACTTGAGGTTTTTAAGAATTATACTGGGCTTGAAATTAACCGGGCCAAAAGTATGGCAATGTTCAGTAAGGGGACTAATAGCCCTGGGGCACTTGCAGAATTCATGGGTGTCAAACAGGGGAGCACTATCACTATCACTACTTACCTGGGACTTCCTTTATCTACCAAATACCCTAAAAGTTGCATGTATAATAGGCTTATTGATAAGTGTCGGAAGCGCCTCAGTGGTTGGACTTCTTCTGCCCTCTCCATATCTGGTCGGATTGAGTTGGTGAGAACGGTGATTTATGGTATGATTACCTTTTGGTCCCAAGTTTACAAAATTCCGTCTACTGTATTGCGCACTCTAACCTCTTTGTGCAGAAGGTTTATATGGGGCAATAATAAAACTTGGGCTTGGAACGACTCTTGCAAGCCCAAGAATGAGGGAGGTATTGGCTTAAGACGGCTAAAGGACATGAACATTGCTTCTGGTATAAAGTTGACCTGGAGATTGTTGACTTCTAGAAGTCTATGGGCTGAGAACATGCGTAGAAGATACAAGGACATAAATGCTTTCTATGATGCGACGGGATCGGTTGTCCAATCAGGAACCTGGAAGTTCCTACTCAAATGCAGAGAGCATTCTCAAAAGCTAATACTGAGGAAAGTTGGGGATGGAAATGATACTCTATTCTGGCACGACAATTGGCTTCCTTGTGGGCCTCTTAGCAATCTTTTCTCCATCCCTAATGGTGCTAGTAGAAAGCGAGTTAGTGAGTACTGGGGGGGCTCTACTTGGATTGATGATGTGGCAATACAAGATGTAAAACCTTTGCTACAGCATGTGACTTTGAGTGGTGGAGCTGATTCTTGGGCCTGGAAACTAGGCACTGTTTTAAAGTTTAAGGATGTGTGGGATGCAGTGCGTACCAAATCTGAGCCATTCAAGTTCTATAAGCTTATTTGGCATAGCAAGCATGTACCTAAGATGTCGCTAACGCTTCTAAGAGCATTCAAATCCAAACTTCCCACCAAAGACCTACTGGAAACCTGGAGCCCACAATTCTCGGCCACCTGCGTGCTGTGTTCGGATGGCATTGCCGAATCTTGTGACCATTTATTCTTCACCTGTACATACTCGAATTACATCTTACGGCGTGCACTTCTGAAGCTTGGCACTTTTGGTCCCCAGGTGCTTATACTGCATGATGTTGGCGAATTTCTTATGAGTAAATTTGGAAATAGGAAAGTGTTAGGACGGCTTTCTAAAACTATCCTTGCAGCAATCATGTGGCATTTGTGGCGAGAGCGAAACCGGCGGGTATTTGACAATATAGTGAAGCCTAAGACAATTCTCTTCGAGGATATTGCTGCAGACGTTAGAATCGCTCTTCGGGATGAAGATGGTGATGGTGAAGGGCTTGATACGGTAGAAGCATTCGCAAATTGGGACATTTTGGATAATGGTTGAGCTCGAGTTGCTTTGTTGCTGTGTTATTTTGTCCTGTTTTGGATTACTCCATATGTTTCTGGCGTAATCTCTGTGTTATGGTTTGTGTGGGCTCATAGAATCTGGAAATGTTAGTTGTGGGTGACGACGCTTGTGTCCTCTCCCCTCTCTAGTATTCCCAGCTTATATGTACCACACTTTGTAAAATTTTGTACATTCAAATAAAATTTAGCTTACCTTTCAAAAAAAATATATATATATATATATATATATATATATATATATTCGATCTATCTCTACCTAGGGCTACAAATAGCTACCAGCCGCAATAATCATTTCCTCTCTATATTTCTTTGCAAACCCTTTTAAAACCTAGCCTCCCCTTGCGCTTGACTTCTCCTCCTTCTTTTCTCCCTTCCCGAGCCCACCTCCGGGCCAGGTCGACCCAAGTGGAAACCCTATTCTTCCCGACGAACCCCTCAACCACGGCCAAGATCCGGCATGCTCTCCTCCCTGGCGGCTATCACAGCAAATGCTCGCGCTGCCAGAGCTGCCATCCCACAGTCCGCCATCCTCGCCGCCTCCAGACCGCTCGCCATCAACCGCTACGGCCACACGCCATCCCAACGTCGACAGCAGCTCGATTTCCACCCGCATCCTTCGCCTCCGACAAGACCCGACGCCCAGTCCAGCGGCCTCCCCTGCCTTTTCTTCACTCCCCACTGCTGATGCCTTGCCCTTTCCCCTGTTCAAAACAGAGCATCACCTCCCGCCGCTGCCAACACATCTCCGAACAACCGTGCAGACCTCGCCACTCGCTTCATGTACTCGACCCATCTCCTTCGACACATCGCGCCCGCCCCGTTGTTGCCGAGCTGTCGAACCTCCGACCTGCTCACCCTCATCTCCGAGCGCCAACCTTTCACGCGCCGCCCAACGACTCCGGCTGGCGACTCCGCCAGCAAACCGCTCGCTCAGCCGCCTCCCCGTGCGATAGACAGCGGCCCGAGCTGCTGTTGACGTTTACGCAGTGCCACCGTGAGCCTGTGCGGGCTTCTTCTTCTTGCAGCAGCCAGTATTCCCCTCGGTAGCTCGCTGCCGCCCTCCAACGTGACGCAGCGGTCGCGCATCCCGCTGGCAGCCACCATGTGGCCGCCTGTCTCCCCAACCACCGCTGACCCTCACTGGAACTGCTACCGGCTCTCTGTCTTCCCCTCGCTGCAACACGTGAAGGTTAGCCCGCAACGCTTCATCCTGGTTCCCTTGTTTAACCGTGTGCTCCTGTAGTATTAAGTTTAGTTCATGTTTTTATATATGATGAGTAAACTTATAAGCAGAACTTATTATAAGTTAGTTCGGTTATGTAAATTGATAGATTAGTCCTTATAAATATATGTTAGTGGTATATGAAATCAGTATAATGCGTTAATGTATATTAAGTTGATTATATATATGTTATTGTGTCAACAGTAGGTTATATGGGTGTAGTAATAGTTTGTATATTGTGTGATTGAATAAGTTAGGGTTGAATTTAGCAGTAGATTTTCCTTAGCTTGATATTATAATATCCACGATGCAGATAAATTAAGTATGCCCCCTTGCAACTGTCTGGGACCTGACGATTCCCTCTTTGTTGCGCTACCCGCAGTTAAGGAACCAGGGCGAAGGCGACGCGAACCGTTGTTTTCAGATCCGACGTCGAAAAGTACACGTGACCGTCGAACCAGGTTGGTTTCCCTAACTCGTAGCGACCCACACTGTAGTACAATCGAACCCTAAACTAAAAATGGTCAACTCAAACTAAATTTACTTTCAGCTTCTATAAAATGATTGCCACCGTAAAAAGATCGATCATCGGACAAATTTTCTGTGCATATAGGGTAGTGGTCGATTTAGGCGGAAAGAAACACCAAAATGTGATGATTAACAAATAGGATAGTCCCGATAACATAGAAACGAACCCTAATAGGATTTGATGAAATTGAGACCTGACACCGTCGCCACGGCACTGTTTCAGACGGACTTCCGCGGACGAGACGCTTGGACGAGATGCTTCGAGAGGACGACACACTCGCCATCGCAGGCAAGTGTATCCCACTTGCACTTTTGGCCGTGCTTAGGCCTTTGTTGGTTAGAATTGTTAATTGTGAACAAAAAGAACCGGACATGAAATGATAGCATCCGGGACGACTCTTGACAGCTCAGACTTGACGACGAAGTCTGAGCCTGACAACAACAATTTTTGATACTGTAGGGCTATCATGTGTGTGCGTGTGTGTGGACACCCTAGAATAACCCTTCCCGTCTTGTCACGTCCCGTCCCGTCTTGCACCGCCCGCTGGGCAATAGGGCACTCTCCGAGTGATCCTTTGTACTGATTCACAGCCTGCTGGCAATAGGGCACTCTCCAAGCCAGAGAGAGTGATCCCTTGTACTGATACACAGCCTACGGGCAATAGAGCACTCGCCAAGCTAGAGCGAGTGATCCCTTGTACTGTTTGTCTTGTCTTGTCTTCCTTGGGGTTTGGGGTTGGGTTGAGCATGCGCACGGTAAGAGGGTCTGATCCCCCTCGAACCGTAAGGCGTGAACCCTTTCGTGTCTCACTTGTCTTGTCTCGTCTTGTCCCGTCACGTCCCGACTTGTCATGACACCTGTAGGCTAGTCCTGTAGTTGGTAGCACACGCTACGACTACTACCTGTCCCGTTTTACTTTCCTGCTACGTTACTTCCTGTTGTGTTACTCTGTTATAACCACAGCATGCTAATCAACCAGTAAACTGTTGTGTAATAGAACCTCAGCATGCTAATCAACCAGTAAACCGTTGTTTAAAGTTTGGTGCACTTGCTGTAAAGTCTAACCCTTCTTGTAGACTTTACCTGACGTACAGTTCCTTTCTCTTGGGTGATGTACGTCAGGTGCTCAGCCAGAGTGCGTGGACAAGGCAGACTTACTGGAGTACGAGGAGCCGAGTACGTCGACGTAGGGTATGTGCCCGACGAGGACCAGACCTTGAGGTCTTTTTAGTCGTCACTTTCAGAGGTTACTGCTTTTAGTTGCTTTTAAATATTTTGTTGCCATGCTTAGGCTTCTTTTTAGACTTTGTTCTCGTTGGATATTATATCTCTAATTTAATGAATGCAACTTCCTTTCTTACTTTCTGTTGTTTCGAACTTTATAAATGCAATAACCTGAAACTTTTTAAAATAGTACCCCTACAGACGCTTATTGGGTCAAAGCTTCTCAGCTCTGGCCTAAGCGGGCCATAGTCACGCTTCGCCTCCGTCGTTTTGGGAAGCGGGGCGTGATAGGTTTTAGTGGTGGCCCATGCAGGTCCTGCAAAAGTTTGGAACAATAAGAGTACCGCATTCATTTAATATCAATGTACATGTCTAAATTAGGTTTCCCGGTTTTAGATATTAGAAAGACTTAAGTAGACACCCAGGTTTGATAGTCTGACGCCTTGGTTAAGATTTATTCATCCCCGTCCTAGAATATCTTAGTAGCCCCAGTTGACTCTGACCGTGTTAGATTTCTAGAGCCTTTTTGTCGTTCGCTCGGGTCCATCGACTTCGGGCCCAGCAGAACGTAACCTTGATTCTCTTAGGAATCTTTCCCTTAGATCCTGATATAGTCTAGTTCACTAGGAAGTCTTAGTGTTGAGCTTTCCCTGATCTTTAGGCAGCCCGATAATTAGGAATCTTGGATTTCTAGCATCTTCCAATCGTTACACTCTTGTGTTATCAGCTGTAGAGTTCATCGTAGCTTTCATAAATCTTATATTAGGCGTATTCTTCATACGATCATGTTTCGATTCACGTGATCGTTTCATGACACTTGTCGATAATTCTTCGAATCCCTCTGTTGCAAATCCTGCTTCCTATAAAAAAAGTGTTTTCGAAACTCATTACTAAATTCTTCGCTCGGTTTAACTCCTTTAAAAACCTTTTATTATTATATATATTTAAAATTTCTTGCTTTTCGGTTGAAAGTTCCTTCTTGGATTTTAAAATCTCCTTGGTCGTCAATTTTCAAGTTACTATCTAGTAATAATTTCTAAACGGTATCTCTCATATTTTCAGTTTTAAAACCTCGTTAACATTCTGATAATTCAATTTATACTTTTTCTGGACTACAAGATCTATTTCTAATCGCTTACCGTATATACTTTTAAAATATTTTCTAAACTAGAGGGAACTCCAATTATTTTATTGTTATTATATCAGTTCTATGTTCATCGTGCTCATACTTCAAGAATCCTTGTTTAAACTTACTTTCATTTGTAAAACAATCGCTATCTCATCCTACTTTTATTTCTTCATCTAAAATTTTTTTTCTTTCCAAATCGTAAAATTTTTTTAATCGTCTGCTTACTTTTCCCTACATATTTTATAAGGATAAAATTATTTGATACCATATTTTACACGTAATTCTTCTTTCATCTATCTAATTATTTTTTTAAAAAATAATTTTGTTCCATCCAACCAACCATCTTCTTACCCGCCTTATTTGAACTCGTTCTTTCCGATTTATTTCATTACACTTTTGGTTTTTGTTTCCTTTATTTGGTGTAGACATTAGTCCTTGTAATTGTCCATGCTATCTCCAGTATAGGAGTAGGCCCTTGGTAGGTGATGTTGTCGTGATGCATGAGTATAGGTAGAGGGTGTAGATCTGTATGAGTGTGTCATCTTTAGGATCCTGATAATTGCCTTTAGTGTCTTGAATGTGTACTCAGTGTTAACCATGATATGATTGAAGTTGTCTGAATGACGGTATTCATACGTATATGAATAGGGTCATAGCAGGCAATTTCCTTAGACGCAGTTTTTCGCGATTATGGAATAGCTTATCTTTGACTGCGTGTGATTGTATTAAAACTTTGTTTTCTTTTAAACCAAACCTTTAAAGTTTTTTTTTGAAATTAGCTCACAAGATCACAAATTAATTATCCTTCCTCATCCATTACCACGACTCCACACGTTTTTCCAAATGTTCTAAAAATGTGTCACTGGTTTTAAGTTTCCCTTTCTCTTCTCTCTCTCCATTTTGGAATGTTATGTTATGGTTGTTATAGTTTTGGGACTAGCTATTATTGTTATAGGATTTTGTTTGCGGGTAGGCTCAGGGAGAGATGGGATTTGTTATAGTAATGATTAACCGATTTTGGAACAATATGATATTGGAATAGATTTCTTTCGGATGAAAAGAACGAGCTGTCCAAGACTTATTTATAAAACCGAAGTGTGTCGGACTCAATGGAGAATTCTGGTTGAATGAGATTATATGCGTGACGATGAGAACTGCCAGATTTGAGGCTTAGACGGATGGTAGATAGGGATTGCTACAGAGTGTGGTAGGAGTTAGGGTGATCATGAGATTGAGTAGAGCTTTTATTAGCATCGAGACTTGATTGTTGAGTTGACGTGAGAAGACATTGGGAGTAACACGACGTGTTGAGATGAATGGATGGTTAGGTAGTCAGACTTAAATTGGTTGGGATTAGTTATAGCGAGTAGAATGAGATGTGATTCTGATAGTTAAAATTTATTTGGCGGATAAATTTATGGGGAAGATATGACAAGGAATGTATTAAGGACACGGCGATTGTTGAATTGCGAAAGGTATGATGAGATAGACAAATGTTCCTCTTGGATTGGTGATCGACTAGAACATAAGTTTAGCGATTGATTAATATTGGGAAGAGATTGAGAAAATTTTAAAGATGTTATTGAGCGATGATGTTTAGCGGAATGGTATGGTATGAGAAGATGATTATTATTTTTTGTGAGGACTTGGAGTTGGAAATTTCAGCAGCAATGATGGGTCTATGGTTAAGTCTTAGGATGTAAGATTAGTCGTGGCATTATCCAGTGAGAAGAAGGGTTATGAAGGATTAATTAACGAACATTGGTTGAAGTTATAAGATTAGCGATCTATAGGCGTAGTCATGAGAGTTTTGGGGTATAAGGTTATATAGATGTTATTATTGTTAGTATGAGTGATTCCGAGGACGGAATCATTTCTAAGGTGGGTAGAATGTAACGACTGCTTTCCGACCGTTTTATTTCATGCGTGCACGTGCTTTATCGTGCACGTATTTTATTTGGCTATTTCTGAGCTCTGGCATATGTGATGCGATATGCCGTTGCGATTGTTTTGGGGCATTGTATTTTATTGTAATTCTCAGGAACGTCTTTCCACGGCTCGTTTTCTCGCAACACGACTTTGAATGATAGGGGCGTTTTAGTCATTTTACTCAAAACGCCGTTTCCGATTTTACGTAAATTCTTGGTAGGCGTTACACACGATCGGGCTCCGTAAATCTGTGTGTCTCGTCTCCACGATCATCCCGGTATTTTCGGATTATTTTTCTGACGTCCGGTTTGAGAGATATCACGCGGATAAATCTCGACCGTCAATTTTCCCAATCAATTCAGATTCGAATTTGTTAGCCAAATCTGGCTAAATCTCCCATTAATCTGTTTTATATCTTTACTAAACTGTTTCTCTATTCTCCTCTAGTCTTACCCCATATCTCCACTCCTTTAACATTAAACCTAGTGTATATAGCTTTTACATATTATGATAACCCTAGCTTTAACCCTAAAACAAAACCCTAACCCTATTCTACTTTACCTATCCGTCAGCCGCCGTCACCAACAATCCCCCCAATCTCTTCCTCTCTCGCATCCACGGCGAACCCAACCACCGGTCGCTTTCCGATCGTACGTATTTTAGCGTGTAGCTGTATTTCGTGTGCGTTTTGTGCATCTGAATTTTTTGTTACTATCTCACGTAGCTCAGACGTGAGATCGAACCATGTATTCATGATCCTCTCAGAGGCGCAAATGCCCCAGTATTTTCTTTGTAATTTTCGAATGTCGACGGCCCAATCTGCTTGTCCCATTACAAACTTATAAAATGTTCACATTTATTTATTTGAGTTTTAAGGACTCTGTGTAAGTTACTTTTTAAAAACGACAGGCTTAATCATTCTTTTTAAAACCCTACCCCAGCTCTCTCACTTCCTCTATATATATATATATATATATATATATATATATATATATATATATATATATATATATATATATATATATATATATATATATATATATATATATATATAGGGGATAAAACGGTCTCTCTCTCATCCTGTTTTCTAGAGAGAGAAGCTCCGAGGTCTGTTGAGGGGCGATTACTCGCCGGCCGCCTCTGCGGCTGGCCCGGTGGATCCTGTCGTTGGAAGCGGGTGTCAAAGAGCTCCGGCCGTCCTTCTCCGCTGGAAGAAGACTAGCCGCTGCTCGATTCGATACTTCGGGCTTTCAGATCTGGTCCTCCTCGCTGTTTCGATTTCCGATCTGATCCGTGTTCGGATGAGATCTTGATCATCGATTAAGATCTTGATCTCTCCTTTGGAGCTGTGCTTAGGGTTGTCTTGCGGATCTCTTTTTTTTGGAGCTGGCCGGGCGATCGATCTTCCTGATCTCCTCGGCGATCTGGATCTGCTGTTCCGACGATTCGTCAGTGCCAGGCTTCGGATCAAGATCTCGTCTGAGATCTTGATCCTCGGTGCGTTTTTTTCGATTCCTAATCTCGTTTTTGTTTCTGCTCGCTTTGGATCTGAGCCCTTGCATATATCTGGTTGGTTTTTTTGTTTGAGGATCCTGGTGCTAGTAGACGATATCCTTCAGGTGGGCGATTCGCCGGCCTGAATCGACTGTCTCTTGTGGTCGACCAAGATCTCGATTGTGGGGGTGGTCCTGTGCAAGGTGGGCGACTCGCCGGAGCTCGTGCTCGACTGCTTGAGACGCTGGGAGGATCAATATCTCGTTGAGATCTTGGTCCGTGGTGAGTCTAGCACTTCTCCTTGCCTGTTCATCTTCCTTATTCTGGGTTTTTCCTGAGTCATTTGTCCTTGTTGAGGATTCCATGGCGAATGCTAAAGCGGGAAATAATTGGGAAGGAAATCAGAATAATAAAGAGGAAGGAAGCAAAGTTGATGCAGCTGGTGGTTGGCAAGTCGTCAATCGGAGGAAGACTGATGCTATTGCAGGAGTGGACAAGGGCAAAAACGTGTGGTTGGATGCTAGGAGGAATGGTGGATTGCACAGCAATGCTCGACAGATTGGCAATCGAGCAGTAGCCAGAAGGGGTTTGAGGCCGAAGGTGGAGTTGAAGATCAATCCACAAGCGCCCAAGAAAACTTGGCTCGATGTTTGTTCTGATAGAAGGAGAGTGGCTGGTTCCTTGGAAATGGCATTTGTTCCCCCGGAGACTGATGAAGAGGGCTTGGCGGTGGCCTATATCACGGAGGATCTCCTGGAGGATGCTGTTAAATGCTGGGAATACACTATCGTTGGATATGTACTTGGGGACGTGCCGTTCTATGGCCAAATCAAGGCGTGGGCCGATCGAATGTGGAAGAAGCAAGGTATGACAATTTATTCAAGAGACAATGGGTTTTTTTTCTTTCGATTCAAGAACAAGGAGGATAGCGAGGCAGTGCTTTGCGGGGGACCTTGGCTCTTCGACGGCAAGCTTGTTGTTCTTCAGCGATGGTCCGCGACGCTTGGATACGATAGGGATATGTTGTCATCCGTCCCCGTTTGGGTGAAATTTCCGGAGCTGCCGCTGAATTTGTGGTCGACGCCTATCCTTAATCGAATTGCCAGTGTATTAGGGAATCCTATAAGCCTGGATAGAGCCACCACAACTATGGAGCGACTAGCATATGCAAGGTGCTTGGTGGAGGTCTCAGCGGCGGAAGAAATCCCTCATTGCGTCACGGTGAGAGTCGCAGGTGGGGAGGAGATCCAAGTTAAGGTTGTTATAGAGGGGGAGCCTCCGAGATGTCATTTGTGTAAGTGTTTTGGCCATATTTCCAAGCAATGTTCGGCAGAGAAGGGAGGAGCTCAAATGAAGGCTGATGCTGCCCAGCAGGAAGAGCCCTATGACTGTTCGGCTTCGGTAGCTGTGGGAGAGGTAACTCTTGTCAATAATTCGATAGTCAATAATGGTGTTATAGGGTCTGTAGAGGGGATTGTAAAAAATACTATAGTGAATAGGGAGCTAGCTGCGACTAGCGGAGGGATGGCCAATTCGGGGCCATGTAAGAAAAGTGTCCCCACCGTGGATTGTGCGGGTCATTGTAAGACCCCTGTTGATTGTATAGTTCTTGATAGTAGGTGTGAGGATGGGCCCGGCATAGGAGCGGAAGGAGATCGGGCTGCTAGTAGCCAAGCGACTGTTAAGGCACGTGTTGTAGTGCCCATTGAGTTGGCTACTAGGAAGGCGAGCGATGAGCTGCTTTTTGAATGTAATGTCCTAGCTGCGCCTAGGAGCGGGCTGGTTGTGCCCAATGTAAATAGAGATGTAGGGGAGCTGGCTATACCTTATGAGAAGGATGATGCCATTAAGGGGGACTGTAACATAAAAAGCAATAAGAAGAGGCAGAATACGGAGGTGGCGGTTGCCCCTTCGCCGAGCAGCTGGGGATTGGCCCCCAAAGAGCCAAACTTGCAATGCCCTGAGACGCGTGACTCTAACATCGAAACCCCTGTTACGAAAAGTGGTATAAGGGGTAGTGATGAGGAAGGATCGTCTGATTCTGATACTAATAAGCCTGCTACTTTGACATTGCTAAATGAGGAATGGGTCCTTGAACAGGAGCAGTTAAAGTGCAGTACTGCTGGTAGAGGGTTCAGAGGGAGGAGAGCTAGAAATCCTATTATCTTTAATGCTGCGATGGGTTCCCGCAGAAGCTCCAGATTAATGGAGCTCCCCCCCTTAGTTAATCATGACCATTATAGGTTGGAATGCCCGTGGGCTTAACAATGTGGTTAGAAGGCGCGAGCTTAAGGATAGAGTTAAGAAGTTTAATCCTTCTATTATCGGGCTCTTGGAAACTAAAGTTGGTGCTGATAATGCCCATCGCATTACTAGGTGTTTCCCCAAAACTTGGTCTACCATCGACAATCGTAGCGTCCATAGAAATGGCCGAATTGTCGTTTTGTATAACCCTGCCATTTGGTCGTGTATGGTTGAGAAAACTTCCGAACAGAATATTACTCTGGGGTGTAAAAATACTGCGGGGTTCGCTTTGACTCTCACTATAGTGTATGCATTCAATACTGCTACTGAGCGGAGAAACCTATGGAGAGATATTGTTGCGGACTCTGGCAGATATAGGGTGAACCCGTGGCTCGTCTGTGGTGATTTCAATTGTGTTCGCTATGCAAAAGACAAAATTGGGGGAAGACCTATTGACCATAAGGCGGTTGGGGAATTTAATAATTGTATTAATGACAGTGCTCTTCTCGAGCTTAGATCCACTGGTGTACCTATTAGTTGGAATAACAGAAGCATCGGTATATCCCGTATTGAGGCGTTGCTTGATAGAGCTTTTTGCAATAGTATCTGGATCCGGGATCTTCCATTCTCATTTTGTGAATATGTTGAGGCCGGAACTAGTGATCATGCCATGATGATTGTTCATCTGCATAGGAACAAAGCTCCCGATCCTAAGCCTTTTAAGTTCTTTAATAGTTGGGCCACATTGCACAATTACTTACATGTTTTGCGCGGCGGTTGGCACACAGAAGTTATTGGGAACCCTATGTTTAAACTTGTCGCAAAACTCAAGAGCCTTAAGCCCATTCTTAGGAACTTGGGGGCCGAAGCCAATAGGCTTAATAATGTGGAGAATCTTAAAGGCGAGCTCTCGGCGGTTCAGGCCGATCCTAACATTACTACCGATGCTCTGATTCAAAACCGTGAGTATACTCTAATCCGCAGGCTGGCTATTGCTATAGATTCTGATGAGAGTATGTTGAGACAGAAGAGCAGGCAAAATTGGTTACATCTCGGTGATCGTAACTCCAAATTCTTTTACACTGCTATGAAAGTTAGGCAGAATAATAATAACCTCAATCACCTTATTAAAGCTGAAGGCACTAGAGATGATGCTATCGATAAGCTAAAAATCGATGCGCCCAAGTTCTTTGAAGAGCTTTATAATCAAGACTCCTATTGGGATGTTTTTCCCAATCTTATACCCAAGAGGAAATTAACTCCTGATGCTGCCATGTGGCTTGAACAGCCTATTACCGCTGAAGAAATCAAAAAAGATGTATTCCTTATTGGGGAAGATAAAGCCCCCGGGCCTGATGGGTTTAATGGTTGTTTTTATCAGAAATCTTGCAGTGTTGTTGGTGAAGATGTGACTGAGGCAGTCTTTCACTTCTTTAATACGTCCTGTATGCTCCGTCAGGTTAATCATACGTTTCTCACCCTCATCCCCAAGGGGGCAAATCCTGCTGGTCTTGGAGATTATAGACCCATAGCATGCTGTAATGTCTTGTATAAAATTATCAGTAAGGTGCTTTGTAGGAGGTTGAAAGCGGTTGTGCTGGAACTCATTTCTCCCTGTCAGGCTGCGTTTATAAAAGGCAGACTCCTTGCTGATTGTGCTCTTTTGGCTCATGAGTATATTCGTGATTTTAGCAACCCTATGGGAGGGCGTGCCTGTCTTAAACTTGATCTTCGCAAAGCGTTTGATAGTGTGAACAGGGGTTTCATATTCTTTATGATGCATCGCATGGGCTTTAATGGAAGATTTATTGGGTGGATCAGTGAATGCATATCTACGCCATCTTTCTCTGTTATTATAAATGGCTCGCCTTATGGTATGTTCCGTTCCAACAGAGGGCTGAGACAAGGAGACCCGTTATCTCCCTACCTATTTGTCATTGTCATGGAAGCGTTTTCTCTCCTAATGGCCAGAAGTATCTATAAGGGTGATGTGCAGCCTATGAAGAGGAATTTGGGGGATTGTACACACCTTTTGTTTGCTGATGATATGTTAGTCTTCTGTCGTGCCAGTGCTAAATCTTTTGAGGGGTTGCGGAGTTTATTGGGCAGGTTCAAGCTTTTCACCGGGCTTGATGTCAATTGGGGAAAGAGTGCTGTCATGTTTAGTAAAGGGGCTAAAGACCCTGAGCGTCTGGCTGACATTCTGGGTGTTCGTCGCATGAATGGGCTATCATCTTACTTGGGCCTTCCCCTCTTTTCCCACTATCCCAAGCCTTCCATGTTTGGTAGGCTGATTGATAAATGTAGTAAGAAGCTGCAGGGGTGGGCTTCCTCGCTCCTATCTATATCTGGGCGCATTGAGCTTGTCAAAACTGTTATCTACGGCATGGTGTCCTTCTGGCTGCAGGCCTTCCGCATTCCTAAGTCTGTGTTGAAAACAATCAATGGTCTCTGTAGACGTTTTATTTGGGGGAAATCTTATTTGTGGGCTTGGAAAGATGTCTGCCACCCCAAATCTGAAGGGGGCATTGGGCTTCGTCATCTGGCTGACCTCAATATGGCTTATGGGGTTCGATTGACTTGGCGCCTACTTACTCACAACGGTATGTGGGCCACTTTTATGAGGAATACCTATTTCACTGGCGTCGGGTTCTTTAGAGAGGAGAGCAACCCCTCTCACTCTGGTACCTGGAAGTTTCTCTTACACTGCCGTATGTATACTCGGAATATCATTGGGCGTACTGTCAGGAATGGTCGTTCTGCATTATTCTGGGTTGATAGCTGGTTACCATGTGGGCCTCTTTGTGATTCCTATGATGTTCCTACTGGTGAAGAAGGAAGGAGGGTTTGTGATTACTGGGATGGCACTAATTGGGTTGCTAGTGATCTTATCAGGCCGATTCTACAGCAGTGCCGTATTATCCCTGGGGAGGATGGTTGGGACTGGATGAAGGGCTATTCTGATTCTCTTAGTAGTGCTTGGGACGGTACGAGATCCAGGCAGGCTAGATTCCCATATTACAGGTTCATCTGGCATAAAAATCATGTTCCCAAGATGGCTATTGCCCTGCTTAGAGGGATTCAGCGTAAGCTTCTCACTAGAGATGTCCTTCTTCATTGGGGTGTGGACACTAGGCCGAATTGTGAGCTTTGTCATGATGGTTCGATGGAGAGCATTGATCATATCTTCTTTGAGTGTGACTTCTCAAAATACATTCTTAGCAGAAGCTTGCTTAAAATGGGTGTCCATGATCCGGTCCCTTCTACTCTAGTGGAGGTTTGCGACATTTTCATAAGTAGGTATGTAAGATCTGACAGCTTGAGTAGCTTGGCCAAAACTATTACTGCAGCTATTGTTTGGCATGTTTGGAGAGAACGCAACAGGAGAATCTTTGAGGGCTCCACAAGATCTAGGACCCAAGTCTTTGATGATATGGCTTCAGATGTGAGAGTTGCTCTATGTCGTATTGATGCTGATCGTGCCTCGGACCCGCTCCCCTTAGCTAATTGGGGGCTTGTGGATAGTAGAGATATAGTCTTATGAGTGTTCCTTGCTGTCATTAGTTGTATATTGTTGGGTTCTATGTGGGGGATGAGGGGAGTAATAGAGGGTGACGGCGCTTGTGCCCTATCCCCTCTTTACGTCTTCTCTGATCCCATAATGGACCTATTGTATAGATTTGATCAATAAGATACATTTTTACTCTTCAAAAAATATAAATATATATATATATATATATATATATATATATATATATATATATATATATATATATATATATATATATACGATCTATCTCTACCTAGGGCTACAAATAGCTACCAGCCGTAATAATCATTTCCTCTCTATATTTCTTTGCAAACCCTATTAAAACCTAGCCTCCCCTTACGCTTGACTTCTCCTCCTTCCTTTCTCCCTTCCCGAGCCCACCTCCGTGCCAGGTCGACCTAAGTGGAAACCCCATTCTTCCCGACGAACCCCTCAACCACGGCCAAGATCCGGCATGCTCTCCTCCCCGGCGGCTATCACAGCAAATGCTCGCGTTGTCGGAGCAGCCATCCCACAGTCCGCCATCCTCGCCGCCTCCAGACCGCTCGCCATCAACCGCTACGGCCACCCCCATCCCAACGTCGACGGCAGCTCGATTTCCACCCGCATCCTTTGCCTCCGACAAGACCCGACGCCCAGTCCGGCGGCCTCCCCTGCTTTTTCTTCGCTCCCCACTGCTGATGCCTTGCCCTTTCCCCTGTTCAAAACAGAGCATCGCCTCCCGCCGTTGCCAACACATCTCCAAGCAACCGCACATACCCCGCCACTCGCTTCCCATACTCGACCCATCGCCTTCGACACATCGCTCCCGCCCCGTCGTTGCCGAGCTGCCGCACCTACGACCTGCTCCCCCTCATCTCCGAGCGCCAACCTTTCACGTGCCGCCCAATGACTCCGGCCGGTGACTCCGCCAGCAAACCGCTCGCTCAGCTACCTCCCCGTGTGATATACAGCGGCCCGAGCTGCTGTTGACGTTTCCGCAGTGCCACTGTGAGCCTGTGCGGGCTTCTTCTTCCCGCAGCAGCCAGTATTCCCCTCGGTAGCTCGCTGCCTCCCTCCAGTGCGATGCAGCGGTTACGCATCCCACCGGCAGCCACTGTGTGGCCGCCTGTCTCCCCAACCGCCGCCGACCCTCGCTGGAACCGCTATCGGCTCTCTCTCTTCCCCTCGCTACAACACATGAAGGTTAGCCCACAACGCTTCATCCTGGTTCCCTTGTTTAACCGTGTGCTCCTATAGTAATAAGTTTGGTTCATGTTTTTATATATGAGGAGTAAACTTATAAGCAGAACTTATTATAAGTTAGTTCGGTTATGTAAATTGATAGATTAGTCCTTATAAATATATGTTAGTGGTATATGAAATCAGTATAATACATTAATGTATATTAAGTTGATTATATATATGTTATTGTGTCAACAGTAGGTTATATGGGTGTAGTAATAGTTTGTATATTGTGTAATTGAATAAGTTAGGGTTGAATTTAGCAGTAGATTTTCCATAGCTTGATATTATAATATCCACGATGCAGATAAATTAAGTACGCCCCCTTGCGACCGTCTGGGACCTGATGATTCCCTCTTTGTTGCACTACCCGCAGTCAAGGAACCAGGACGAAGGCGACGTGAACCGTTGTTTTCAGATCCGACGTCGAAAAGTACACGTGACCGTCGAACCAGGTTGGTTTCCCTAACTCGTAGCGACCCACACCGTAGTACAATCGAACCCTAAACTAAAAATGGTCAACTAAAACTAAATTTACTTTCAGCTTCTGTAAAATGATTGCCACCGTAGAAAGATCGATCATCGGACAAATTTTCTGTGCATATAGGGTAGTGGTCGATTTAGGCGGAAAGAAACACCAAAATGTGATGATTGACAAATAGGATAGTCCCGATAACCTAGAAACGAACCCTAATAGGATTTGATGAAATTGAGACCTGACACCGTCGCCACGGCACTGTTTCAGACGGACTTCCAAGGACGAGATGCTTGGACGAGACGCTTCAAGAGGACGACACACTCGCCATCGCAGGCAAGTGTATCCCACTTGCACTTTTGGCCGTGCTTAGGCCTTTGTTGGTTAGAATTGTTAATTGTGAACAAAAAGAACCGGACAAGAAATGATAGCGTCCGGGACGACTCTTGACGGCTCAGACTTGACGACGAAGTCTGAGCCTGACAACAACAATTTTTGATACTGTAGGGCTATCATGTGTGTGCGTGTGTGTGGACACCCTAGAATAACCCTTCCCGTCTTGTCACGTCCCGTCCTGTCTTGCACAGCCCGCTAGGCAATAGGGCACTCTCCGAGTGATCCCTTGTACTGATTCACAGCCTGCGGGCAATAGGGCACTCTCCAAGCTAGAGAGAGCGATCCCTTGTACTGATACACAGCCTGCGGGCAATAGAGCACTCGCCAAGCTAGAGCGAGTGATCCCTTGTACTATTTGTCTTGTCTTGTCTTCCTTGGGGTTTGGGGTTGGGTTGAGCGTGCGCACGGCAAGAGGGTCTGATCCCCCTCGAACCGTAAGGCGTGAACCCTTTCGTGTCTCACTTGTCTTGTCTCGTCTTGTCCCGTCACGTCCCGACTTGTCAAGACACCTGTAGGCTAGTCCCGTAGTTGGTAGCACACGCTACGACTACTACCTGTCCCGTTTTACTTTCCTGCTACGTTACTTCCTGTTGTGTTACTCTGTTATAACCACAGCATGCTAATCAACCAGTAAACTGTTGTGTAATAGAACCTCAGCATGCTAATCAACCAGTAAACCGTTGTTTAAAGTTCGGTGCACTTGCAGTAAAGTCTAACCCTTCTTGTAGACTTTACCTGACGTACAGTTTCTTTCTCTTAGGTGCTGTACGTCAGGTGCTCAGCCAGAGTTCGTGGACGAGGCAGACTCACTGGAGTACGAGGAGCCGAGTACGTCGACCCAGTGTACGTGCCCGACGAGGACCAGACCTAGAGGTCTTTTTAGTCGTCACTTTCAGAGGTTACTGCTTTTAGTTGCTTTTAAATATTTTGTTGCCATGCTTAGGCTTCTTTTTAGACTTTGTACTCGTTGGATATTATGTCTCTAATTTAATGAATGCAACTTCCTTTCTTACTTTCTGTTGTTTCGAACTTTATAAATGCAAGAACCTGAAACTTTTTAAAATGGTACACCTACAGACGCTTATTGGGTAAAAGCTTCTCAGCTCTGGCCTAAGCGGGCCTTAGTCACGCTTTGCCCCCGTCGTTTTTGGAAGCGGGGCGTGACATCCTTGCTTTTTGCGTGAAAGAGACTAGACCGTGAAATGATAGCGGTCTAGGCGCAATTTCAAGTTCTAGCTTGACAACGAAGCTAGAACTGCCTTTCGTCATGTCATGTCATGCATTTGCCTGTCACATTTAATTTCTCTAACGCTACGCATTTTTATTTAAATATCTGCCATGCATTTACATTTGTACATGTCATCTGATTTGCATGTTGCATCGTAGCACACGCTACAAAATACTTGAACAATCCTTGTTTCCGGCTAGGCACCTGCTATGCGGGCATAACCCTACGCCATACTTGTTGAAAAAAATTCCTGGCTCATGATCCAGAAGCAGGCCACATGTGTTGGTTGAAAACCAAAGCCCGATACACGTGGAAGGGTCGGGATAAAGGATCACTTGAGTGTAAGAGTTGGCTCGTACAGCCTCTCTAGCCAAAAGGCGGAATCCCTGTGCACGACGTGCTACTAGACTAGGACATTCCTTGTGAATGTTTACTTGTTTCCATGTCATGTTATTTATTTCCATGCCATGTTCTCATCTGCCATGCTATCATACATGCCATGTCATAACTGCTATTTACTTTACTTGCTGCACTCATTATAAATGTCATGTCATACCATACTTTAGAGTTGCTAGGTTGCCTTTACTTTTCTACTAGTTTCCTTGCACAAAGTCTTGTAGACTTTGCTGACATGTGCCCCTTCTCTTTGGGTGTCGCATGTTAGTTGCTGAGCCAGAAACCGCAGTTGAGGGCGACGAGTTCGTGGAGTTCGTACCTGATTCCACAGCTGACGTGGAGTACGATGACACCGGTGACCAGTCTTAGTTCTCTCCGCAGTTTCTTTGTTAGTTGTTGTAGCTTGTCAGTGAGTAGCACCATCTTGTTAGTTGCTTTCCTTGTTGGCCATGCTGAGCCCCTTTTTAGACTCTTTTGTTAGCCTGGTGGCTTTTCTGGTGGTTGTTGAACTTTTAATTGGACATGTGAGATTGATAATTTATTATTAGTCTCTTTCTATTATTCTTGTCTTTGTTCCGTTTCACATTACATGGACCTGATATTGAAAGTTGAATGACGCTTATCGGACTGGCAGCTTTGTAGCTTCAAGTCCGAGCGGACCTTCTCACGCTTCGCCTTCATATTTTTGGGAAGCAGACGTGACAGGTTTTGTTGGTGGCCCATGCAGGTCCTTCCACTCTGTAACTGTGACTTAATCGGAACAACGATAAGAATTATAGAATGTCCGATAAATAATTTCGACACCCGAGTCATAGGCTGAGAGTCTGATTGTGTCATTTTCTGTGTCATTAGATGGCAGGAAGACGGAATATCCGAGCTGCTAGTGGTGTGCCCCCTCGTGTCGAGGAGCCGGACCGAGAGCCCACCAACGGGGAGATTATGCGGATGATGCATCAGATGATGCAGGTGCAGCAGGGCATGCTTCAGAATGCCCAGAATGTTTCGACTGCTCGAGGTGCGCGGCCAGTCCAGAATGTCCCTCTCTCCGAGCCAGGAGCGAAGCAGTTTCGGGAGCTGGGCCCCACTTACTTTGATGGGATCGAAGGACCTCTAGCTGCTGATGAGTGGATCAGGAATATGGAGGACAACCTGAAGATGTCAAAGGTCGACCCGGCTGGATGGGTTGACTTGGCAAAGAGGCAGCTTAGAGATAATGCTTGGAATGGTGGGATGCTGAGGATGAGATGCTGGTGAAGCCGATATCTTGGGCTACTTTCAAGTCTAGATTCGATGATGAGTACTTTCCGAAGGCTGCCAGGAGGGAGATGGCACAGCGCTTCATCGACCTGAAGCATGGGAGCTTGACGGTCGACCAGTACCGCCATGAGTTCACCAGGCTGAGCCGTTTCGCACCGAAGATGGTTCAGGATGCTGATGAGAGGGCCCAGAGGTTTCTGCAGGGGCTCTCTTTGGATCTTCAGAGTTTTGTGTCTTCTTCTGATTTGGAGTCCTATTAGAAGGTTCTGATTTCAGCGAGGAGGCAGGAGCTGATTGTGAACCAGCAGAGAGGATGTGCTTTTGGAGCTGGGAAGACGCCTGTGGAGCAGGCCAGGGCAGTGATGAGACCATGGTTCAGGCCCAATCAGCCGGCACAGTTCAAGAGGCCAGGAGGACCTCCTATTCTGAAGACCTACCTTTTCTGTGGCAAGGTTGGGCATGTCAAGGATCAATGCCGGAAGATGTTGTGACAGTGCTTGGTTTGTGGTGATCCAGCGCATGTCATGAGGGACTACCCGAAGTCCAAGCAGCATTGGAAGGGACCAATTGGAGCTCAGCCGTTGCAGCAGAGGGCACCTGTACCTGCTGGACGTGGAGCGCCTCTCGTTCCACAGAAGCAGGCCTTTCTACAGGCCATGCAGCCGAGGAGGCAGGCTTTCCTGATGACTACAGTTGAGACTGAGGCGGTGGATGAGGTTATTATAGGTAACCCTCAGTCTAGTTATTTCTTTTCCTAGTTAGTCTCGTTTGTTGGAATCTGTTTGGCTGCTTGTTGTGTTTGCTAGAATAGAATCTGATTGTTAGATTGCTTGTTAGGTGTGATTTTGGTTTGCACATTTCCTGCACGAGTCCTCTTTGACTCTGGTGCATCGATGTGCATTATTTCCCGGAGCTTCGTGGAGAAGCATTCCGTGTCGACTTCCCCTCTTCCCAAGAGTTGGGATATCGTTACAGGAAATGGTGTGATCTCGGTGCATCGTGGTTGCAATTCTTGCCCTTTGGTGGTCTGTGGACATGAGCTCTACGCTGATTTCACCGTCCACGACATCATCAACTATGATGCCGTCCTTGGGATAGACTGGCTTGGGAGTTTTTACGCCATGATCGATTGCCAGAGGAAGAAGGTAGTGTTCGAGATTCAAGGCCATCCAGTGTTCGAGTTCAGCCGTGGTAGCAGTTCGCTTGGTCCGGTCAGGTTTTGGGCCAAGCCGGTGGAGATCATTGCTATGCAGATGGAGCAATGTAGACCAGCGGGAGTGCGTGACTTCGACAATGTCTTCCCCGAAGAGATGTCTGGATTGCCGCCCGATCGAGCTCTCGAGTTTTCGATCGACCTTATTCCGGGAGCGCAGCCTATCTCGAAGGCGCCCTATTGCATGGCACCAGCAGAATTGGAAGAATTGCGGAAGCAGCTGGACAAACTTCTTCAGAAGGGTTACATTCATCCCAGTGTGTCTCTGTGGGAAGCATCGGTCTTGCTGGTGAAGAAGAAGGATGGTTCGCGTCGCATGTGTGTGGACTACAGGGAGTTGAATGCGGTGACCGTCAAGAATCGATATCTGTTGCCTCGTATAGATGACATCTTTGATCAGCTTGGAGGATCGAGGGTATTCTCTAAGTTGGATCTAAGGAGTGGTTATCATCAGCTGAAGGTGAGGAAGGAAGATGTTCCGAAGACAGCATTCAGGACGAAGTATAGACACTACGAGTTCGTGGTTATGCCTTTCGGTGTAACCAACGCACCCGCAGTTTTTATGAACACGATGAATCTGATCTTCTATGACTTTTTAGACAAGTTTGTCGTTATCTTCATTGACGACATTCTGATCTACTCAAAGTCAGAGGAGGAGCATGCATCACACTTGAGGACTGTGTTGGAGAGCTTGAGAAAGCATCGGTTGTACGCTAAGTATTCCAAGTGCGAGTTTTGGCTGGACAGAGTTGCTTTTCTCGGGCATGTGGTGTCAGGAGATGGTATTTCAGTGGACCCCGAGAAGATCAAGGCTATCAGGGAGTGGCCTGTTCCGCAGTCAGCATCTGAGATCAGGAGTTTCCTTGGATTGGCTGGTTATTACCGGCGGTTCATTAAGGACTTCTCCCGTATTACCGAGCTGATGACCAGGCTGACGTGGAAGGATGTACCATTTGTTTGGTCTGATGGCTATGAGGAGACTTTTGTTGTTCTGAAGGAGAGGCTGACGACTGCCCCTGTTCTTGCTGTGCCAGATCGGAGTGGAGGATTCGAGATCTTTTGCGATGCTTCCGGTAAGGGTCTCGGTTGTGTATTGCATCAGCATGGGCGCGTGGTAGCGTAAGCTTCTCGTCAGCTTAAGACCCATTAGAAGAATTACCCGACACACGACTTGGAGTTGGCAGCAGTCGTGTTTACGCTGAAGATTTGGAGGCACTTCCTGCTGAGTGAGAAGGTGAAGATCTTCACCGATCACAAAAGCTTGAAGTACATTTTTACTCAGAATGAGCTCAACATGCGACATCGTCGGTGGTTGGAGCTCATGGCAGATTATGAGATCGATCTGCAGTATCAACCTGGTAAGGTGAATGTGGTTCCGGATGCGCTGAGTAGGCTTCCGGTAGTGATGTTGTTGACTTCGCAGTGGAGATTGCAGCAAGATTTTTGCTAGTCTGGTACTGAGATTATTCTTCCTGGAGAGGCCTCTTCGTTTATGTGTATGCAGATACAGTCGACGATCGTGGATAGGATCAAGGCTGGATAGGCTGGAGACCCGAAGTTGGTGAAGATACGGGAGCAGGTGGAAGCCGATCTGCGGACTAACTTCTTGATTCATAAGGATGGCTCGCTTAGGTATGGAGCTAGGTTGTATGTGCCAGCTAGAGACATCAGAGAGGAGTTGTTGGTTGAGGCACACAGTTCACCGTACTCTGTGCATCCTGGTGGTACCAAGATGTATAAGGATCTTCGCCTGAACTATTGGTAGCATGGTATGAAGAGGAGTGCGGCTCGGAGTGTGGCCAAGTGTCTGGTTTGCCAGCAGGTAAAGGAGGAGCATCAGCGTACGACAGGGTTGCTACAACCGCCTCCGATTCCGGAGTGGAAGTGGCAACACATCACTATGGACTTTGTGACTGGACTGCCTCGGAGTCCGAAGCAGAATGACACGATTTGGGTGATCGTGGACCGATTAACCAAATCCGCGCACTTTATTCCTTTCCGAGTAGGACAGTCCACTGAGACGCTAGCGAGGAAATATATAGAGGTAAACCCCTTTTACTTTCCAATTCTATTTCCTTTCCCTAGTTTAGATAGTGATGCAATGTGAATCATGCAGGAGATCGTATGACTTCACAGAGTCCCTGTGAGTATCGTGTCAGACAGACACTCGAGGTTCACGTCTCAGTTCTGGCAGAGTCTGCCGAAGAGTTTTGGTACGAGTCTGAGTTTCAGCACGGCGTACCATCCGCAGACAGATGGCCAGTCCGAGAGGACGATTCAGATCTTGGAGGACATGCTGAGGGCGTGCATGTTGGACTTCAAGGGATCTTGGGAAGATCATCTCCACTATGTTGAGTTTGCCTGTAATAACAACTACCAGGCAAGTATTGGCATGGCACCTTTCGCCGCGCTATATGGGAAGAAATGTCGATCGCCACTGAGCTCGGATGACATTGGAGACATGGAGCTGTTAGGACCTGAGATGATCGTGGAGGCAGTGGATGTTGTGAGGAACATACGGGAGAAACTGAGGATTGCTCAGGACCGTTTCAAGCATTGGGCTGATGCTAAGCGGCGTCCTTTAGAGTTTCAGCCAGGTGACCATGTGTTCATGAAGATTTCTCCGAATCGAGGAGTGATTCGCTTTGGGAAACGAGGGAAGCTGAGCCCGAGATACATTGGACCGTTTGACATTCTGGAGAGAATCAGCGAGGTAGCCTACCGCTTAGCCTTGCCGCCATCTTTGGAAGGATTTCACAATGTCTTCCATGTGTCGCAGCTTCGTCGGTAGATCAGCGATCCATTTCATGCTGTGGATTTCTCGGAGATCACCGTTCGCCCCGATCTGACGTATGACTAGCAGCCAGTGCAGATTTTGGACAGGCGTCAGAAGTCACTTCGAAACAAGACAGTCGATCTTGTTAGCGTGATGTGGCGACACGGCTCGCCAGGAGAGTCCACTTGAGAGAGAGAAGATGAGATGAGAGAGCGATATCCACTTTTGTTCCCTGACACGTGAGTGTTAGGAAATTCCGAGGGAGGAATTTTTCTTAAGGTGGGTAGGATGTAACGACAGGTTTTTTGTCTATGTATTGCCTATTTTATATATATATATATATATATATATATATATATATATATATATATATATATATTGGTTGTTCTCTTCCTTGTGTGTTTTTCCCCTGTTGGACGTTTTCTTTCAGTTCCTTCTAATCTTCTACTTTCCGTTGCATATCATGATGGGCTTGGAGTAAGTATTCTTACGATGAGCTTCATAGTGTCCATATCTTAGAGCTAGGTTGATCTTAGAAGCCATAGGAAACTTTCCGAAGCTTCGCGCTTCAATTCGAGACTTTTCATGACTCTTAGTTGGTTCAAGAAGGAGAACCAACCGACTAGATTGCAATCTAGTCGGTCGGTGACTCTTCAGGAACCGACTAGTTCATCTTGATTATTTCATCTGAGTTACTGTTTCCCCTTAGTCGGTCTAAGCACATCCATCGACCGACTAATTGTGAAACTAGTCGGTTAGAACTTGATCTCAGACCGACTAATTCTGAGTTCTTTCTGACAGCCGAGTTACTGTTTACAGTTAGTCGGTCAAGGAACGACTATCGACAGACTATTTGAGTAACTAGTCTGTTAGAGTTTCTTCTCAGACCGACTAACACTCAGTACTTATTTGTCTATCATATTCAACCCTTAGTCGTTCTATGAACAATCACCGACCGACTAATTCCTAAACTAGTCGGTTGACGAGCCTTCACAGACCGACTAAATCTGTCTACCCTGTATTGATCATGTTCACTGTTTGCCTTTTAGTCGGCACAGTTGGACAACCGACTGACTAGTTCCCAAACTAATCGGTCGACCACTCTTCACTGACCGACTAATCTACCCAGAAACCATAGGTTAAGTTGCAGCCGCCGCTTATTCTTTCTATTTAAACCCTATACGTTTTCACTTCTTCACTCACTTTTCCTAGCCAACGTTCTTCCCCAAATCATTCCCCATCTTCCTCTTGCCTTCCTCCTCCTCCCGTGCTCCCTCTCACCCCCCATTGCGCCGGCAACCACCCTACAAGCCGCCGGCTGACTCGAAAACCCCTCAATTCTCCTTTTGCTTCAGTTTTCTCCCATCTCCAAATCCGTTATATCTCAGCCGCCAGGAGATCTCTTCAGCCGTAGTTTTCCCGGGATCGCTTCTTCCGTTGCCGTGCTAGAACAGATTTGGCGACGACAATCTGGATACGTCGAGATCCTCTCCTACCTGTAGATTTGTAGGCGTCTTTGATCGTCGATTCTTCCTCTTCATATACGGTTAGTGATCTACCCTTAATCTCCCATAACCCACACTATAAATTTATAAAACCTAATAAAAATGGATTACTAGACGTTGTAGGATTCCAATACAAATCCGGATTAGATCAGTCAATTCTGATTTTCTGTTTTGCCATAACAGTGACCCATTCCCGTAGAATAGCGATTTTTGAGACGACTCTCGTTGATCAACAACCTCGGTACCAGGCAAGCAAAACTTGCCAACCTTGTTTTAGGCCATGCTTTAGGCCATTTCCTTGCTTTTAGCGTGAAAGAGACTAGACCGTGAAATAATAGCGGTCTAGGCGCAATTTCAGTTCTAGCTTGACAATGAAGCTAGAACTGCCTTTTGTCATGTCATATCATGCATTTGCCTGTCACGTTTAATTTCTCTAATGCTACGCATTTTTATTTAAATATCTGCCATGCATTTGCATTTGTACATGTCATCTGATTTGCATGTTGCATCGTAGCACACGCTACAAAATACTCGAACAATCCTTGTTTCCGGCTAGGCACCTGCTATGCGGGCATAACCCTACGCCATACTTGTTGAAAACAATTCCTGGCTCGTGATCCAGAAGCGGGCCACATGTGTTGGTTGAAAACCAAAGCCCGATACACGTGGAGGGGTCGGGATAAAGGATCACTTGAGTGTAAGAGTTGGCCCATACAGCCTCTCTAGCCAAAAGGCAGAATCCATGTGTATGACGTACTACTAGACTAGGACATTCCTTGTGAATGTTTACTTGTTTCCATGTCATGTTATTTGTTTCCATGCCATGTTCTCATCTGCCATGCTATCATACATGTCATGTCATAACTGCTGTTTACTTTACTTGCTGCACTCATTATAAATGTCATGTCATACCATACTTTAGAGTTGCTAGGTTGCCTTTACTTTTCTACTAGTTTCCTTGCACAAAGTCTTGTAGACTTTGCTGACATGTGCCCCTTCTCTTTGGGTGTCGCATGTTAGTTGCTGAGCCAGAGACCGCAGTTGAGGGCGACGAGTCCGTGGAGTTCGTGCCTGATTCCACAGTTGACGTGGAGTACGATGACACCGGTGACCAGTCTTAGTTCTCTCCGTAGTTTCTTTGTTAGTTGCTGTAGCTTGTCGGTGAGTAGCACCATCTTGTTAGTTGCTTTCCTTGTTGGCCATGCTGGGCCCCTTTTTAGACTCTTTTGTTAGCCTGGTGGCTTTTCTGGTGGTTGTTGAACTTTTAATTGGACATGTGAGATTGATAATTTATTATTAGTCTCTTTCTATTATTCTTGTCTTTGTTCCGTTTCACATTACAGGGACCTGCTATTGAAAGTTGAATGACGCTTATCGGACTTGCAGCTTTGTAGCTTCAAGTCTGAGCGGAACTTCTCACGCTTCACCTCCATATTTTTGGGAAGCGGGGCGTGACACATTGACTGCAAGTAACTCTTCAAGACAGAAGATTGGTGCAAAGACAAAGTAGTGAAGTATAACTTGTGTTGGGTGAGAACAGTTTTCATCCTAACTCCTATAAACGGATTATGATGAAACTGTCTCACCAACAGATTTGTACCGTTCTACATGGACTGAACTCGGTGTAAATGCTCATGATGATCATGAAAACTAGAGCATTCATTTATAGTTTGTTTTCTAAATATGATTTAGAAGAACGAACTTATTTGAATTGGCCAGAGAGTTTTCAAGGTCAGTGGGAGTGAATAAAATGCATGCGAGGCATCAAGAAGCCGAAACATATATTCTGTCAAAAGTGGTCAAATAATTTGACACTTTATCAGAAATGAATATGAACCGTCTAAAATGACCAATAACTTATTTTAAATTATTGCCGTAAGGTACGATGAGCTGGATGAGACCAGGAGAGTTAAATATTATGGATTCCGAGGGACCAAGAGAACTGTTTGGATGAGATTCAAATGTATGGTCTAAGATAAACTTTGAAAACCCTTTAAGTCTATACGGTAGATGTTTTAGCAGATCCACTCACAAAGGCTCTGCCACGTGAAGTCTGGAAAGATTTATGTGTAAATGCGGTATGAGATATCAGGATAAATGGGCCTGAGTGCAAGTGGGAGATGTTGGGAGACGTATACCCTCAAGGCAATTTATCTCTGTGTAATTGTACAAATATCTTGTTTAAAATTACAATAAGCTGTATGGTAAGAATTTATCTAAGTTAAATCATAATGTAGTTACCATTAGAAATTAACTTAGGTAAAGTCCTGAGACTTAATGCAAGGTCCAATGTGTATCGAGATAAGGATCTCGATCACGTAGAAGTGTTTAACCGTCTGTAGCATAAGTCTAGAAACGTTCGTGGTCGTAGATGTTTCGAAAAAGGGATACAAAAACATGTGATAGACCATCGTGTCTTTGTCTTCATCGTGTAATGGTGACGATGATCTCATGATCGTTTGACTTGGCGAAGTCAAATATGAGACACATATGCTCATTGGAGAATGAGTTCACTGAACGACCCAACACGAGTTATCATATGTTTATGATTGACCAATCTGTCAATGATAACTCTTAGTTATGATAGGCAAGTGGTATTTTAACTTGAGGTCAGTGTACGAACCTATACGTGAACGGTGTCACTTAGATCTCTGACCTAGCTTCGAGGCAAAGCCTGTCGAAAGGTCTTTGGTTGGGTGACATTTGAAACGTGCGAGGAGAGTAATGACCAAGATAAGATTCGTCTCTCCCAGTCAATGGGAGTTAGTGTCGTAGTGTTAGTTTGGTCTTTAGTGAAAACTCTGGCCTGATTATGTTGGAAGATGTCCAACATTATTTGTCTACAGATCGATGGAGACTAACCGGTTTCGAGCTATTAGGGTTGACAGTTTGACCGTACCCTAGGCTTAAGGTTAAACGACATAGTTTTGACGAAGAGACTATAAATACGGTATTCATCATGGACATAGCCATGGTGGTCCCGACAACACTCATGTCAATGAGTTAACCATATAAGTATGATACTGAAACATGGATGGCACCTGCTGCTCGCAGTTATTGCCGTCTGGGGCTTCGAGCCCCACCTGTAGTAGGGTCAGGCTGTAGGGTCTCACACAGAGTGCGACCTTCATCTAGCAATAGTTAGAAACATTAGTGAGAATATGACTTTGATGCAAGGGATTGAAATCTGCGAAGAGTTTGCAGTTAGCTTCTGCAATCTGGATAAATGATCCTGAGTGTAAGAGGATGGTTTTAAGCTTAGATATGGACTATTTTGCATATGATGCAAAGTGAGTTAAATGTGTTATAAATTGTTTACGACAATATTTAATACACTAAATGAAACGAAAAGGCTACCTGTGAGACGGAAAGTCCCGGCCTAAACATAGGTTCGAATGGTGCCCAAATCGGACACCAAATGCACACGTTATGGCCAAAATCATCATGATACGTAGGGGTTTGGCGTGTGTTTATATTTCATATATTCACGCACGTCTTCCTTTGTGTTTTTCTGTTGTTTTTCGTCGTCTCGTATCCGTTTTCTCGTATTTTCTTGTTATCTTTCCCTTTTTCGTGTTTTTGTGTGTTTGCAGGAGTTTGCCAGCATAGGAGACACATAACGAAGATATCGTAAGTCCCCGGAGCAACGGGAGGAGTCACGTGTGATCCAGTGGGTCAAACGACGAAGATCTCCATCTTTCATTCCCCCACCCGATCGGTTGGATACGCCAACCGATCGGGTGATGCACGCGTGCACGACTCAGACAACCGCTGAAGCAACGGGAGTATCAACCGGCCGGATCGGAGACCGGTTTAGCCCGACTTTTCTCTATGGAAAATTGGAGCTGAAATCCAACCGATCGGGTGATCTTCACCCGATCGGTTCATCTGTAGCCGTTTCCTCGAAGAGATGACCCGGAGAGCTCACCCGATCGCCAGCAGACCGTGCCAAAACTTCCGAAGTTACTATCTTTTGGGCGACGATTCCAACCGATCGGTTGATTTAGCAACCGATCGGTTCACCAGATGACGCCAAGATCCAAACGGATAGAAGCTTCCGCCAACCGACCGTGTCGCCTGACCGAGTGAAGTCCTGAAGATCGCTGTCGAAGTTCGCAGCAGGTCATCCGATCGGGTGATGCTTCACCCTATCGGGGATGTCGTTTTCTATATATATATGCCCTAGGTTTCCAGAAACGGGGAGTTGTATTTTTTACTGTTTTCCTCTCTTGTGACGGTTGTAATTTGTTTGTTATTTGTAAGTGTTTGATCTTAACCAAACTTTGATATTATCTTAATTGCATTGCAATTACTTCATTCCAATCGTCTGATTATGTATTTAACGGTCGATTTTCATTTAGATTGCTTTTTGCTTAATATGTGTGAGTAGTTCCCCAATCTGGGATTTTGGTGGAAACCCCTTCGTGGGTTCTCTCTGATGCATCCATAGGACTAGGAAATCGATAGGGATTAGGAATCTATTGGTTAAGCGGGGTGTTTTATTGTCATCGACGGTAAAATGACCGCCTTTGACCGTTGGGCCAAGGGGGAATAAACTTAGCGGTTGACTCCCTAGCCATAGCTCACGCCCTTAGCGTAGACATCGAATCCTAGCGCGCAGGAGCGACAGGATGATATGTTGGGAGTTATCATTGCGAGCTTAGTGCTCACGGACTCGGTCAGTGTTAATGGACATGGGAATGCCCACTGACCAAACACGGGTAGTCCGGCGTATCATCCTGGGCACCGACCGGAATATCGGGCCCATGGGACATTGGTACCACTCTTAGAGGCAACGTCTCACCAAGAGACCCTAATTCCGATCGTTATCCTATCCGTCGGCTATGTTAGCGAGAATCACATGATAGGGTGGAAACCGAAGTCCCAGGTTTTCCTTTATTATGTTTAACCCCTTACCTATGATTCGTGACAAACCATCATTCGATTCGGGCTAGCTCACCCCTAGGATGAATTCGGTCCTTTCTGACACAAGCACAACCACGCCTCCATGTGTTCGACCCCCAAGCCACACTATAACACCGTGCACTTGCGGTTATAAATATTTAAATCTCACGCTCCCAATCACATATTATTGCACACTTGCATGCCGCAAACGTGGGGGGCGTCAGGGGTCAGCCCAAGCTGTTGGTCTGAACCTAGCCCTCCAGCCCGCTACAGGAGGAGGGCCTGCACCAATAAGGCAAGCCTGCGCCTGCCTGTAGTTTCAGCCGCATGCACAGGCGGGCAGGCGCCCGCTCCATGCAGGTGTGGCCCACCTGCTGGGCTCGTGCGACGCACGTGCCTCGAGGCACGTGTGCTGCACGTGGCACGGGTAACGGGGCCCACACGCATCCTAGCGCTGCGTGAATTTTTGGTAGCTAGCCTTGTTCCATTTTTGGTGGTTGGGCTGATCTTTGGGCAATTTTTTGAGGGGTCAAATGGACTCCGATTGACTCACCGTTTTTCCTACACGTTCACGGTTCAGCGCCCTTTGATTTGATAAGTTGTATCGAGATTGAAGCTCAACCGTGAGGGAGTTAAAATTCATGAAAGTTTGGCCTTTATGAAAGGTAAACTAACTTGAATTTATTAATTCCAATACATTAGTCCAACATCGGAAGTGGAGTAAAGGGGAGGGGTCAGCCGCCTATATAAATAGGGGTCTTCTCACCCCCTCTAAATTCGTCCGAAGCTCTAGTTCTGAGCAGCTCCCAAAAATGTTGGAGCACGCTCGGATCTAAGCTTAAAATTAAATTCGCTTCTCCCTAAATTTCTGTCTTGCTCCTGAAGGGCTATAACAAAGCCACAAAGGGCTTCAGATCCGATCCGGAGTCTTGGCGAAGGATCACACTCAGGTGGAACTTTCTTCGGTGCATGGTTGGCTCGATGACAAGGGGATTGTTTACCTCGGGGCGTGGAGCAATTCGAGGATCGGTTCGAGGGTGCAAGGTGGCTCAGCTTCGTGGAGCGGAATGCTGTGCGGTACACCTTGCATGCACCAATGCAAGGTTTCGGGTATGTAATTTAGAATATTTCTTTTAATTAAGTCACAATAGCTTTGATCCTTCTTATGGTGGTCAGATCCACCTCAAGTTTCCATAGATCCTGGCTCAAGGGTCTAGTTTCCTTAGGGCTTCGCTAAATTGTTTAGCGAATTCTTATTTATGTTGCTTTTCTTCTACTTCTGTAGTCTGTCTGACTCAAGACGTGCACAGTTAAGTGCCCTAAGGGTCCTACAAAACCCAATAAGTTTTGCTTCCATGAGCCTTCGTAAAGTCTACAGAAACTGTCCCTTCAAAACTCCACTAAAAAAGGATCCGGCCCTCAGAGAAGTTTTGGGAAAACTAAACTTACGTTGATGCAATTGGCTCCTAAAATGAGCGTCAGCCGTAAGTCGAAGGAGCTACTCTTACACCACTGGATGACTCTCCTAAAATGAGCATTCAGCCGTAAGTCAAAGGGGCCACCCCTTCCCCATTGAACGACTCTCCTAAAACGAGCGTTAGCCGTAAGTCGAAGGGTCCACCCCTTCGCCACTGAACGGCTCTCCTTCAAACAAGCATCAGCCAAAAGTCGATGGGGCCACCCCTTCGCGACTGAATGACTCCTTCAAATGAGAATCAGCCGTAAGCCAAAGAGGCCACCCATTCGCCACTGAACAACTCTCCTAAAACGAGCGTTCAGTCGTTAATCGAAGGGGCCACCCTTCGCCACTAAATGCCTCTCCTAAAATGAGGGTTCAGATGTAAGTTGAAGGGGCCACCCCTTCTCCACTGAACGACTCTCCTAAAACGAGTGTCAGCCGTCAGTCGAAGGGGCCACCCCTTCGCCACTGAACCATTATCCTAAAACAAGCGTCAGCCATAAGTCGAAGGGGCCATCCATTCACCACTGAACAACTCTCCTAAAACGAGCGCTAGCCGTAAGTCAAATGGGCCACCCCTTTGCCACTGAACGACTCTCCTAAAATGACCATTAGCCATAAGTCGAAGGGGCCACCCCTTCGTGACTTAATGACTCCTTCAAACAAGCGTCAGTCGTAAGTTGAAGGGGCCACCCCTTTGCAACTGAATGACTCTCCTAAAACGAGCATTCAGCCGTAAGTCAAAGGGCAACCCCTTTGACACTGAACGACTCTCCTAAAATGAGCATCAGCTGTAAGTCGAAGGGGCCACCCCTTCACGACTAAACGACTCCTTTAAACGAGTGTCAGCTGTATGTCGAAGGGACCATCCCTTCACGACTGAACGAATCTCCTAAAATGAGCGTTTAGCCATAAGTCAAAGGGGCCATCCCTTCGCTACTGAACGACTCTCCTAAAACGAGCGTTCAGTCGTACGTCGAAGGGGCTACCCCGTCGCCACTGAATTGCTCTCCTAAAACAAGCGTTTGCCGTAAGTCGAAGGGTCCAGCCCTTCGTGACTAAACAACTCCTTTAAATCAGCATCAGCCGTAAGTCAAAGGGGCCACCCCTTCGCGACGAAACGACTCCTTCAAACAAGCGTCAGCCGTAAGTCGAAGGGTCCACCCCTTCATGACTGAACGACTCTCCTAGAACAATCATCAGTCGTAAGTTGAAGGGGCCACACATTCACGACTGAACGAATCTCTTAGAAAGAGTGTCAGCCATAAGTCGAAGGGACCACACCTTCGTGATTGAACGACTCTCCTAGAAAGAGCGTCAGCCGTAAGTCAAAGGGGCCACCCCTTCACGACTGAACGACTCCTTCTGATGAGCGTTAGCCGTAAGTCGAAGGGGCCACCCCATCGCCACTGGACGACTCTCTAAAAAATGAGCATTAGCTGTAAGTCGAAGCGGCCACCCCATCGCAACTGAACGACTCTCCCAGAATGTCTTCAGCCATAAGTCGAAGGGTCGCCCCCTCGCCTCTGAGAGATTCTCACAGAACGTCCTCTACCATAAGTCAATTGGCCATCCTTTCATCGCTGAACGACTCCCATTTCAATTACCATGAGTCGGGTGAATCTCGCCAACGCCAGGGAACATGGTGGTCAAAATTCTAAATGAGGTTCGATGGTTTATCCTCGATCACCCCGAAGCAGCACCTAACCCATCGAAAGGGACCATCAGGCATTAAGACCACCACGGGGTGTGAGCGACAACAAACAAAGAGAGGCAATGGCATATAAAGTTACACATGCCAATTCTCATGTCTCTTCCCATTGCAAAACATTTTTTTTCATTTACATCAGGACCTATACATTCAAAATTTCTACAGCACCGAGATCTTACATCGGCCGTTCATGCCCTTGATCTCCACCCAGCACGGCCGTAGACTCTGGGGCCCCGTAGCGCACGCTCTTTGTCACGCCCCGCTTCCCAAAAATATGGAGGCGAAGCGTGAGAAGGTCCGCTCAGACTTGAAGCTATGAAACTTCAAGTCTGATAAGCGTCAATAGACATTAAATGGCAGGTCCTTGCAAATGCGATACGAAACAAAGATAATAATAAAGGAAATGAGACAAAAAGCAATCTCAGAATATCCATAAAATAAGTTCCAACATTGCAGAAAAACCACCAGGCCAAAAGAAAAGAGTCTAAAAGGCCCCAGCATGGCCAACAAAAGTACAACGTACAGAAAACAAAGTAATGGTGCTACGCACCGACAACTAACAGCAAACTAAAGCAAGCAACTCAGAATAGTCTCTAAGACTGGTCACAGGTGTCCACCAACTCCTCGTCAAACATAGGCTCCGGCTCAGCGTCAGCAAACACCTCGTCCTCAGCTACGGTCTCTGGCTCAGGGTCTAACATGTGACACCCAAACGAGCAAGGGGCACATGTCAGCAAGTCTACAAGAGACTTGTGCAAAGAAACTGAAAGTAAAAGTAGAGCAACCTAGCAGTTCTAGCATGATGCAATGACATGGCAGATATAGCATGAGTGCAACAAGTAAAGTAAGGTACAAGCATGGCATGGCAACTGGCATTTAAATCATGGCATGGATATCAAGTTTTGCAAGAACAAACACAAGGACAAGGACAATTCTAGTAAGCATGTCGTGCACAGAGATTACGCCTTTTGGCTAGAGTGGCTGCGCGGGCCAACTCCTAAGCTCAATTGATCGATTATCCCTACCCCTCCACGTGTATCAAGCCAGGGCCTTACCCCCAAACACGGAATGCTCTCTTCTGGATCACAAGCCAGGAAGTGTTTTTCAATATGGCATAGGGGTGCACCTAGCCTGAACAAGGAAGTACAAGTATTGTAGCGTGTGCTACGAATGCAACATTCAACTTGGATGACATGTAAGATGCAATGCATGTCAGATAATAGTTTAAGTGCGTACAGATAAGGAATTTAAACGTGGCAGGCAACAATGCATGTATGACATGGCAGGGTGATAGATCTAGCTTCGTTGTCAAGCTAGGTCTTAAAGTTGCGCCTAGACAGCTATCATTTCACTGTCTAGTCTCTTTTACGCTAAAAACAAGGAAGTGGCCTAAAACATGGCCCTAAGCAAAAGTTGGCAAGTTTCACTTGCCTGCAAGTCAAACGTCTGAAAAACACCGTCCAAAGAGTCCCAAATCACAAATAACCTACGTGCACAAATCCACCAGCCTACAGTCCCATTTTATTAATCTTGATTAGTGAATTTAAAACACTTAAAACATCAATTTTAGTCTTGATTAACAGGCAATAGGTTGGGGGGTCCTAGGGGTGCAAAGAGTTACCTCAACACGACGCGAAAGCTACACTGGCGTCGGGTAGCGATGCCAGGGGTTGGAATATAAGAACGTGCTCCTAGTCCAGATTCCAAAATAGATTCCTCGCTCGAATAGTCTGGGCAGCAACCAGAACAACGAACCAAGATTACAAAGCTAGAACGTGCGATGACGGGCTACGACGTGTCGCAACGTCGTAAACGGCAAATCCACGAAGAGAAGACACCTAGGTGGGATCCATAGTAGTGCTAGGGGACAATGGGGGACCCACAACACCTCTGGAGAACTTAGGGCGCCCACGGTGGCAAGCGGTGTGGAAGTTGCGGCGTTGCGACGAACGTCGCTCGGTCATACCGAGCCGCTGCGAGGGATTCTCTCGGTCAGACCGAGAGAAAACAGCAGCCGTCGGACGCAGTGCTGCGGAGATGCATTGCAAGGCGGGGGCTCTCGGTCAGAGTGGGCCGGTGTGAGGAAATCCTTCTGTCGGGCGCTTGGGGATCGGGGGCTGCAGCGATGCGGGCTGCAACGGAGCGAGGGTTGGTGCGGTACGGGATTGTTCGTCGGTCAGACCGATGGAAGGCGTCGGTCGGGCGCTTACGGAGCGGGGTTGCAACGTTGCAAGTTGCAACAGAGCGAGATGCGGGGCGATGCGGGCGGGGCGCTTCGGTCAGATCGAGGGAAGCTCTCGGTCGTAGCGGGTGCGAGGCAGGCGTTGCAACGTTGCAGTTGCAATGTGCAGGCGGAGCGGTGGTGCGGGAGATTCTCTCGATCGGACAGAGAGAAAACAAGGGTTTTCGTCGGTCATTCGGGGGCGGCTGCGGGGCTTGGTTGCGACGAATGTCGTAAGTAAGATTTTGAGTTGTGGGGGCGGCTAGGGTTTGTTCTCTTGTGAAAATAGGTTATCCTAGGGGTTGTTTATATAGGGTAGGTGGGTTGACTGTGTCTAGGGTTAATTCTATTAGGATTAGGAATTTAAAATAATAAAAACACAAACCCTCTCTCTCTCTCTCCTACTCATGCATAGATTGGGTGCAGCCAAGATAGCGGCTAGGATTTGGGTCAAAAATGTTTTGAATCGTTATAATCTAATAGAAATTATATTGGGTCGAAAATACTTTAAAACTTAGTATTTTAAAATATTTAAAGCTTTGCTAAAAATGTAAAATAGGTCAAATGAAATCCGAAAATTGTGAAATAAATATTGGGATGATCGGGACGACGAGAGAAAGGAAACTAAGAAGACAGATCTCAATTTTGATGTCGAGCGACGAAACTAAAAATAGAAACGTCTCACGTCAAAAGTGAAAATCACAACGTCTCTTCGAATAAGATCAAATCGTGGGAGAACGACCCGAGAAATGTTGTTCCAAATTAGTGCCACAATTTAATACTCTCAGAGACATTCACAACGACATATCACACCAAAGTGTTCACAAACAAACAGAGTCTAAAATAAATACGTGCACGGTCAAAAGCACGTGCACGAACAAAGTACGATCGGAAAGCGACCGTTATATCCTCCCCACCTTAGAAATGATTCCGTCCTCGGAATCAACATCAAGCACTGCTCGGGAAGAGGTGAGGGAAGCGCTCTCTCATATCATCCTCACGCTCCCAGGTGGACTCCCCAGGGGAACCATGACGCCACTGCACTCGAACCAAGTCGACGGTCTTATTCCTCAGCTGCTTTTGTCGTCGATCCAGAATCTCAACTTGCTGCTGATCATAAGACAGATCCGGACGAACCGTGATCTCCGAGAAATCCACAGCATGGGACGGATCACTAACATATTGACGTAACTGAGATACGTGAAATACGTCGTGAACTCCCTCCTGCGACGGTGGCAATGCCAAGCGATCAGCCACTGCTCCAACTCTCTCCAGGACATCAAACGGCCCAATGTACCTCGGACTCAGCTTGCCTCTCTTCCCAAATCGGATAACTCTGCGGTTCGGAGAAATCTTTAGAAAGACATGCTCTCCAGGCTGAAACTCCAAAGGCCTCAGTTTAGCATCAGCCCAATGCTTGAAACGGTCCTGTGCAAACCTCAGCTTCTCCAGGATGTTCCTCACCACATCCACAGCCTCCACAATCATCTCTGGTCCTAACAGCTCCCGATCTCCAATGTCATCCCAGCTCAGTGGCGATCGACATTTCTTCCCATATAGCGTGGCGAAAGGCGCCATGCCAATGCTCACCTGGTAGCTGTTATAGTAGGCAAACTCCACATGATGGAGATGATCCTCCCAAGATCCCTTGAAGTCCCACATGCACGCTCTCAGCATGTCTTCCAAAATCTAAATCGTCCTCTCGAACTGTCCATCTATCTGCGGATGGTACGCCGTGCTGAAACTCAGACTCGTACCCAGATTCTTCTGCAGACTCTGCCAAAACTGAGACGTGAATCTCGTGTCTCTGTCTGACACGATACTCACAGGAACTCCGTGAAGTCGTACGATCTCCTGCACGATTCACGTTACATCACTATCTAAACTAGGAAAAGGAAATAAAAACGGAGAGTAAAATATTTTACCTCCTGTCACGCCCCGCTTCCCAAAAATGTGGAGGCGAGACGTGAGAAGGTCCGCACAGACGTGGAGCTGTGAAGCCACACGCCTGATAAGCGTCATGAAATTGTTATATCTGCATGTCCTTGCAACGCGATACGAAACAAAGATAATGATAAAGGAAAAGAGACAAAAGACAATCTCAGAATATCCATCACATTAAATTCCAACATCACAGAAAAAGCCACCAGGCTAAAAGAGAAAAGAATCTAAGGGCCCAAACATGGCCAACAAAAGTACAAAGTACAAATAAAGATGCCACGCACCGACAACTAACTGGAATCCTAAAACAAAAGGAAACTGTAAGATCCTAAGAAAGATCACCGGTATTCTCAAGCTCCTCTTCAACCAACAGAATCGGGCACGAACTCCTCGAACTCGTCACCCTCAACAACAAACTCAGGCTCGGTAACTAACATGCGACACCCAAAGAGAAAGGGGCACATGTCAGCAAGTCTAAAAAGACTTGGGCAAGGAAACTGAAAGGAAAGCAACTAGCAGTTCTAAAAGCATGCATGACATGGCAGTGTTAGTATGAGTGCACAAGTAAGACGTGGTGTAACAATAAGTGCAAGGGAACAATTATCATGGCATGACTGGAGTAGCCAAGCTACTGACATTCTCAATCCTTTCACTAGTCACGTTATAAAGTTATTGTAGATGTTTATGCCTTACAGTTGAACTGTTTGACGTTCACACTGAGTGGACGCTTAACACTAGTCACGCTTCAAGTTGTTTGTAGATGTTTACGCCTTACAGTTGAACTGTTTGACGTTCACACTGAGTGGCCGCTTAACACTACCCCAGAACCCAGAGTTTACGCCTTACCACTGCAGTTGCTGATCGGGCAGACTCCCAGTTGATTGGCCGCTTAACTCTTACCCCAATACCCACATGTGGACGAGCTAGGGTCCCTGCACACGAGCTCAGTAAATGAGCCAGGGTTGCCCCGCACAGGAGCTCACATTCTAGTTCACGAATCATAAGTATTTGGCGTAGGGTAAACCTCGCCGGAAACAAGTAGATAGGGCATTGGCTATCAACCAACACATGGCCCGCTTCTGGAACACGAGCCAGGAAACACAAGTATTGTAGCATGTGCTACGAATGCGACATTTAACATGGATGGCATGGCTTGCAGTAAGGCGTACAAATAAGGAATTAAACATGGCAGTTTAATATGCATGAACAACAAGTTAAAAGGGTTGGATCTAGCTTCGTTGTCAAGCGAGATCAATTAAGGTGACAGATCTAGTTTCGTTTTCAAACTAGATCAATTGGCGTCTAGGCTGCTATCATTTCACCGACTAGTCTCTTTTACGCTACAACAAGCAAATGGACTAAAACATGGCGTAAACCCTAAGTGGCAAGTTTCGCTTGCCTCACGCCAAGGAAGATGATCAACGAGGCACGCCACAAAAGTTATCTACGGAGAGGAAATCGCTGCCACGGAGAAACAATCATCAAACAACATCCAACCTAGTTTATTATTAGGGTTTCAATAAAGTCACAAGGAGAGTTATGAGAAAACCAACGGATCGAACCCAACCGTATAGAAGCGGAAGATCGATGCCGAGCAAGCACGGCAACGGAAGAACGATCCGGGGAAACCTAGGGTTCAGATCTGGAATGTGGAGAAAATCTGGAGAAATGGGGTTTTGGAGATTTTTGGGGGTTTTCGGCGACCTAGAGGTGGTGGCCGGCCAAAATGGAGAGGGGGAAGGGCTCTTGATGAAGGAGGAAGGCTAGGGGAAGATGGAGAAGGATTTGGGGAAGAAGGAGGCTCAGGAGAAATGAATGAAGAAAAGAAAATGTTTGGGGGGTTTAAATAGGAAGAGCTGGCGGCTGCCCAGAAATTAGGGTTCGACACTGATTAGTCGGTCAAAGAAGAGTTACTGACCGACTAGTTTAGCAACTAGTCGGTCGGTCGACCAACTGTGACCGGCTAGAATCAAACAGAGAAAGAAGGGGAAAATCTAGGAAGTGAATTAGTCGGTCTGTGAAGGCCCGTCGACCGACTAGTTTGGAATCTAGTCGGTCGGTGAGTGTTCATGAACCGACTAACGAGGAACAATAGCTTAGGTAAAATTAATCAAAGGAACTATTCGGTCTGAGAGCAAGTTCTGACCGACTAGTTTCACATCTAGTCGGTCGGTGGTTATTCTTAGACCGACTAAGAGTAAACAGTAACTCCTGTACAGTAGTTTTTAAAGAACTAGTCGGTTGGAAAAGAGTTCCTGACTGACTAGATTGAATTCTAGTCGGTTGGTCCGCCTTCTCGAACCAACTAAGATGCACTAAAAGTGCCGATTCGAATCGCGGAGCTTCGGGAAGATTCCTATGTCTTCTAAGGTCACTCTAACTCTAAGTTATGAGCGATTTGAAGCTCGTCACGAATGACTTACTCCGAAATCGACGATCGAAGGAAGAAGCTAGAAAATCACGACGAAACGAACGAAAGTGAAAGCTACGGCGACGAAAACCACACATCCAAAGAGAAAATCCACCAAGCATATATTTTAATATAGATAATCCAATTACACGAAAACCAGTCGTTACATCCTACCCACATTAGAATAAAGTCCGTCCTCGGACTTTCTAACATATCTAGTCGCCCTATTAACTATCCCAAAACATTTCACGTCATACTTTAAACCAAAGGTAGTCATTACATGTGCTTATATATATATACGCACTAGATAGTCAAACATTATTACTACTAACACGTTTTCATTCACGCACGTTATGCTCTTATACCTATCACAGTCATTCGTACTCATACATGTATTTCAATCATTTGTATACCTCCATTATATAGCTACTACTTACCTAGCACAAACAATAGTTCAGATTTTCACAAAAGATTTGTCTCACACTTAGCAAATACAACCATCGCTCTACGTGTAGATAGCTACCTATGCAACAAGCAAACATGGGTATATTAATCCCTAATATTTCCTAGTATACATCCAATACCAAACACATCGACACATGTAGTCGCACCACGCCATTATTCAAACAAGTCTTACTATATCTAATACACATTCACAATTACTATAACTTCACAAATATAGTCATTCAGAGTGCATGTAAATATTTCACCGTATCTCCACATCACATACGGCCCTATAACAATACTCACGACACGCCGAACATATCGTAGTCACCAAAACTTATAACTAGGCACATACTTACCCGTGCATGGTGCACACCCATACACGCTAACATTTCATCCATGTATACCAATCATACAATTTCAAACTCAGTACATTGACACGCTTAGTTTAGCTAGCACACATACGTTCACACGGACAAGTCCTTAGTAAATATCTATACCACAAGACCAACACCTATAGCTATATACTGGTTAGTGACCCACAATCATGTACGTAACACAACTGGAAACAAACAATCCAAACATTATACATACATCATCCATCACTATACACCAACCACATACAAATACACCAACGTACATAGAGTATACCCACTCAAGCTTGAGTGAGACTCAAAATCATAGCAGAATAATTCCATATACATAACATAGCATCCATACATATGCCAATACTATCTAATGCATACACGTCTACCAACATAACCACATACATATCTAAATGTCAACACCCTTAATATCTAATCAGGTAATATCGCATATTTCAATCACTTCATATACCATGATATTATTACAAACATTAGCACACCTATAATTACATTATTCCCCCTAATAAGTACAGTCATCGTATATTCACATACATGTATCATATATTCATACCATATCCATCCATCTATAATTGGCACACCGATACACTTACTTCATCCATTAGTTAAGATATGCAATAGCCGGGTATACCTCATGGCATACACGCACACAACATCCATAAAAGCAAGCAATACCAATCAAAATTATATTTCTACTACCACAAGTATATCATCTATATACTCACGCAACAAGAACATAACTACTTACGTCTAAGCGCAATACGTAACTACGTACGAGCACACACTCACGCGTACAACACATAGGTCACATAATAGGCCTACCCACTTTAACTATACGTACACCTATTATTATCACACCCAGCATACATATAGTTTCACCAATCATATTATTTCAACCATCATAAGTATCTCCAACTACATACACTCTATTCAGACATTCCAATACAGAATCTTATATACATAGACGCCCCTAGAGTGGTATAGCTATCCTCGTACATATCCATAAATATTAACACACTTACAATTTCATAACATCATGAATAACTCTGAGTATGTATATATCACATAATAGGCAAACATTATCATGCTATAGGGGGTACACTCTTCAAGCCTACATACTCAACTTGGGTACATGCGCTACGACAACATCACCAAAAGTCTAAGGACCCACTACTAAACTGGCGCGACGTAAATAACGGCAAACACTAGTGGAATAACTAAGTAGAAGGAAGGAAACCAAGATTAGATGGCGCAATGAAACAAGATCGTAAAAATGGGTTCAGGTAGGGCGAGGACAAGGAGGTAAATAGATCAAGTGGAACGGAGATATAATTGTGGATGTTTAGGCGGGGAAGAAAGATGTAAACATTACTCTCATAAGTTTTCGGAAATGGTACGTGAATAGAGAAAGTCAAAAACACTAAAAGTATAAAACGGTCATATTTTGAAAAGTTGGAGTTCTACTCCGCATAAACGATATTTGAAGATCGATAAAATAAGTTGTTCGAAATAAGTTTGAGTTGAATACACATAATAAGAGGAAATGATTTATTGGCTTAACGGAAATCATTATGAAAGGAAGTAAAGCGGTCATACGAACATTAAGGACGTAGTTTTAGAAAATATTATACGACAGTGATTTAACAATGTTGGCAAAAGTTTCGAAACGAAATTAAATTAATGAAAGAATTTTAAACTCGTGCTAAATACTTTCAAAGTCTTTAAGCCAGGAAACAGCTTAAATAATCAATATTGAAACCACCTTTTAGTGTAACCAGGATTTGCCAAAAGAAATCGTTTTACACAAAGCTCTTAACATACGGGCTAATGAAAATATTCGAAATTCAATTTAGTTTAGAAATTATTCTAAAAGCATGTATGGTGAATGTAAAACTTAGTAGTAGGTTTATCAAAATTCGTAATAAGCTTAAAAACCAAATTATGGAAGGTCTAGGTCAGAAAATGGTTACGAAAACATAATTTTCCAAAAATTGTAACAGAGAAAATGTTGAACATATCTTTGGTTTGTTGAAAGATAAAATCATGTGTGACTCGGAAGGTATATTAAGGGAGCGTGATGAATCATTTGAAGGGCATAAATAAGAAAGGAAAAGCTTATAAATCGAATTGGGAAAAATAGAAATACGCTCAGAACTAAATTGATATATGAAAAGGGACGAGATATTTAAATAGGTATGAAAGTAAAGGCTGGAAAAACATTATAAACAGTAATCAAATCTCGTCAAAACTTTCGAAATTCAAATAAATAAATAAATTTAAGCCAAAGAAGGGTATGAGGTATAAGTATACACATTTTAAAGTTCCGAACAAATGTAAACTTAGGAAAAAGGAAGTCGAAAGGATACCTTCAGAAAAGTCAAAATTTGCAACGGAGAGGTTCGAAAATAATTTACGGCAGTAGCTTAATACAATACTTCGGCAAAAATGGAATCCGATCAACTATAGTGTGAAAATTTAGGCCCATACTAAGTGCTTATAAGTTTTAAAACTGAAGAGAAATTCCAAATAAATAACATTTAAAATACTTTTTAGAGGGACCCGGATTTGCCAAACAACTGATTTATACAAGACCTTAAAGTACGAGTACAATGAACCTAGTACTGATATATGAAAATAATTGAAGTTCTATTTATCTTGGAAGAGATTTTAAAGTGTGTATGCTATGCGATTAAAATGGATCTCATAGTTAGAAAAATGGTATGTCGAATTTTTCAAAATAGTAATAGAGTCCTTAAACCGAAATGTGTAATTATAGATTAGAAAATGGTTACGAGATAGCAATTATAATTACAACCATTAGACTCCGAAATCTACAAGGAATTTGACTCAATCGAAAAGTGAGAAATTTAAGTATATACGTAGCGGGTTTACAACAAAATTTAAACTTAGCGAAAACTTTAATAAGGGAAATCGAAAAATAACTTTAAAAGAAATTAAGCCTTGCGAATGGGGACATTCGAAAGATCAACGATTATCGAAACGTGGTGGTCATGGGAATCGAGGCAATGGATTTGGTCGGATGATCAAAACATAAATACGCCTGTGTTATGACTTAGGAAAATCTACGGAAACTCCCACGATCAACCAACTAAAGATTATGGAACTAAGCGCTAAGACTCCCTAAGGGCTAGACAGCGATGAAATGAGTTCAGCTTGGTCCGAAATCGATGAACCCAAGCGAGAGACCAAGGAATTCTAGAAGTCTATCCTATTCAAAGCTAGACAGGAACCACTAAGGTAACTCCTACGATGACCAAATCAACTCCTAGCGGGGAGTCTAACTAACAATCAGGGGCCTCTAACTAGCAAGCACGGACGTCTAACTAAGTCTTCCTACCACCTAGTGACATAGGAAAACTACTAGACTCAAGGCTATAGACTCGGATGTTGCAATCTATTTAATGGACATTCCATAGTTATTATCGTTGTTTCGATAATTCGTAATTACAAGACGGACCTGCATGGGCCACCAACAAAACCTGTCATGCCCCGCTTCCCAAAAATGTGGAGGCGAGACGTGAGAAGGTTCGCACAGACGTGGAGCTGTGAAGCCACACGTCTAATAAGCGTCATGAAATCGTTATATCTGCAGGTCCTTGCAACGCGATACGAAACAAAGATAAGGATAAAGGAAAAGAGACAAAAGAAAATCTCAGAATATCCATCACATTAAATTCCAACATCACAGAAAAAGCCACCAGGCTAAAAGAGAAAAGAATCTAAGGGCCCAAACATGGCCAACAAAAGTACAAAGTACAAACAAAGGTGCCACGCATTGACAACTAACAGGAATCCTAAAACAAAAGGAAACTGTAAGATCCTAAGAAAGATCACCGGTATTCTCAAGCTCCTCTTCAACCAATAGAATCGGGCACGAACTCTTTGAACTCGTCGCCCTCAACAACAAACTCAGGCTCGGCAACTAACACGCGACACCCAAAGAGAAAGGAGCACATGTCAGCAAGTCTAAAAAGACTTGGGCAAGGAAACTGAAAGGAAAGCAACTAGAAGTTCTAAAAGCATGCATGACATGGCAGTTTTAGTATGAGTGCACAAGTAAGACGTGGTGTAACAATAAGTGCAAGGGAACAATTATCATGGCATGACAGGAGTAGCCAAGCTACTGACATTCTCAATCCTTTCACTAGTCACGTTATCAAGTTATTGTAGATGTTTATGCCTTACAGTTGAACTGTTTGACGTTCACACTGAGTGGACGCTTAACACTAGTCATGCTTCAAGTTGTTTGTAGATGTTTACGCCTTACAGTTGAACTGTTTGACGTTCACACTGAGTGGCCGCTTAACACTACCCTAGAACCCAGAGTTTACGCCTTACCACTGCAGTTGCTGATCGGGCAGACTCCCAGTTGATTGGCCGCTTAACTCTTACCCCAATACCCACATGTGGACGAGCCAGGGTCCCTGCACACGAGCTCAGTAAATGAGCCAGGGTTGCCCCGCACAGGAGCTCACATTCTAGTTCATGAATCATAAGTATTTGGCGTAGGGTGCACCTCGCCGGAAACAAGTAGATAGGGCATTGGCTATCAACCAACACATGGCCCGCTTCTGGAACACGAGCCAGGAAACACAAGTATTGTAGCATGTGCTACGAATGCGACATTCAACATGGATGGCATGGCTTGCAGTAAGGCGTACAAATAAGGAATTAAACATGGCAGTTTAATATGCATGAACAACAAGTTAAAAGGGTTGGATCTAGCTTCGTTGTCAAGCTAGATCAATTGAGGTGACAGATCTAGTTTCGTTGTCAAACTAGATCAATTGGCGTCTAGTCGGCTATCATTTCACCGTCTAGTCTCTTTTACGCTACAACAAGCAAATGGCCTAAAACATGGCATAAACCCTAAGTGGAAAGTTTCACTTGCCGCACGCCAAGGAAGATGATCAACGAGGCACGCCACAAAAGTTATATACGGAGAGGAAATCGCTACCACAGAGAAACAATCATCAAACAACATCCAACCTAGTTTATTATTAGGGTTTCAATAAAGTCACAAGGAGAGTTATGAGAAAACCAAAGGATCGAACCCTACAGTATAGAAGCGGAAGATCGATGCTGAGCAAGCACGGCAACGGAAGAACGATCCGGGGAAACCTAGGGTTCAGATCTGGAATGGGGAGAAAATCTGGAGAAATGGGGTTTTGGGGATTTTTGGGGGTTTTCCGGCGACCTAGAGGTGGTGGCCGGCCAAAATGGAGAGGGGGAAGGGCTCTTGATGAAGGAGGAAGGCTAGGGGAAGATGGAGAAGGATTTGGGGAAGAAGGAGGCTCTGGAGAAATGAATGAAGAAAAGAAAACGTTTGGGGGGTTTAAATAGGAAGAGCTGGCGGCTGCCCAGAAATTAGGGTTTTGACACTGATTAGTCGGTCAAAGAAGAGTTACTGACCGACTAGTTTAGCAACTATTCGGTCGGTCGACCAACTGTGACTGACTAGAATCAAACAGCGAAAGAAGGGGAAAATCTGGGAAGTGAATTAGTCGGTCTGTGAAGGCCCGTCGACCGACTAGTTTGGAATCTAGTCAGTCGGTGAGTGTTCATGAACCGACTAACGAGGAACAGTAGCTTAGGTAAAATTAATCAAAGGAACTAGTCGGTCTGAGAGCAAGTTCTGACCGACTAGTTTCACATCTAGTCGATCGGTGGTTGTTCTTAGACCGACTAAGAGTAAACAGTAACTCCTGTACAGTAGTTTTTAAAGAACTAGTCGGTTGGAGAAGAGTTCCTGACCGACTAGATTTAAATCTAGTCGGTGGTCCGCCTTCTCGAACCAACTAAGATGCACTAAAAGTGCCGATTCGAATCGCGGAGCTTCGGGAAGATTCCTATGGCTTCTAAGGTCACTCTAACTCTTAGTTATGAGCGATTTGAAGCTCGTCACGAATGACTTACTCCGAAATCGACGATCGAAGGAAGAAGCTAGAAAATCACGACGAAACGATCGAAAGTGAAAGCTACGGCGACCAAAACCACACATCCAAGGAGAAAATCCACCAAGCATATATTTTAATATAGATAATCCAATTACACGAAAACCAGTCGTTACACCTCCATATATCTCCTCGCTAGCTCTCAGTAGACTGTCCTACTCGGAAGGAAATAAAGTGCGCGGATTTGGTCAATCGGTCTACGATTACCCAAATCGCGTCATTCTGCTTCGGACTCCGAGGTAGTCCAGTCACGAAATCCATTGTGATGTGTTACCACTTCCACTCCGGAATCAGAAGCAGTTGTAGCAACCCGGCCATACGCTGATGCTCCGCCTTTACCTACTGGCAAACCAGACACTTGGCTACACTCCGAGCCACACTCCTCTTCATACCATGCCACCAATAGTTCAGACTAAGATCCTTGTACATCTTGGTACCACCAGGATGCACAGAATATGGCGAACTATATGCCTCCACCAATAACTCCTCTCTGATATCTCTAGCTGGCACACACAACTTGGCTCCATACCTCAGCGAGCCATCCTTATGAATCAAGAAGTCAGACCGCAGACCGGCTTCCACCTGCTCCCGAATCTTCACCAGCTTAGCATCTCCAGCATGTCCAGCCTTGATCCTATCCACGATCGTCTACTGTATCTGCATACTCATCAAGAAAGAAGTCTCTCCAGGAAGAATAATCTCAATACCAGATTCGCAAAAATCCTGCTGCAATCTCCACTGCGAAGTCAACATCATCACCGCTAGAAGTCTGCTCAGCGCATCTGGAACCACATTCACCTTGCCAGGGTGGTACTGCAAATCAATCTCATAATCTGCCATGAGCTCTAACCATCGACGCTGTTGAATGTTGAGCTCCTTCTGCGTAAAAATGTACTTCAAGCTTTTGTGATCAGTGAAGATCTTCACCTTCTCACTCAGCAGGAAGTGCCTCCAAATCTTGAGCGCAAATACGACCGCAGCCAACTCCAAATCGTGTGTCTGGTAATTCTTCTCATGAGCCTTGAGCTGACGAGAAGCATACACAACCACGTGCCCACGCTGATGCAACACACAACCAAGACCCTTGCCAGAAGCATCACAAAAGATCTCGAATCCTCCACTCTGATCAGGCACAGTAAGAACAGGGACAGTCGTCAATCTCTCCTTCAGAACATCAAAAGCATTCCCACAATCATCAGACCAAACAAATGGTACATCCTTCTACGTCAGTCTGATCCTCGGCTCAGCAATACGGGAGAAGTCCTTAATGAAGCGCCTATAATAACCTGCAAGCCCAAGGAAACTCCGGATCTCAAACGCTGACTGCGAAACATGCCACTCTCTGATAGCCTTAATCTTCTCGGGATCCACCGAAATTCCATCGCCTGACACCACATGCCCGAGAAAAGCAACTCTATCCAGCCAAAACTCGCACTTGGAATACTTATCATACAAACGATGCTTCCTCAAAATCTCCAACACTGTCCTCAAGTGTGATGCATGCTCTTCCTATAACTTTGAATAGATCAGGATGTCGTCAATATAGATAACAACAAACTTGTCTAGAAAGTCGTAGAAGATCAGATTCATCAAGTTCATAAAAACCGCGGGCACATTGGTTACACCGAAAGGCATAACCATGAACTCGTAGTGACCATACTTCGTCCTAAATGCCGTCTTCTGGATATCTTCCTTCTTCACCTTGAGCTGATGATAACCACTCCTCAAATCCAACTTAGAGAACACCCTCGAACCTCCAAGCTGATCAAAAATGTCATCTATACGAGGAATTGGATATTTATTCTTGATGGTCACAGCATTCAGCTCCCTGTAGTCCACGCACATTGATCACTCCATATTTTTCACCTTTTTCTGCATGTTTGCATGCCATTTTGATCGCTCGAATCGTGTTTTTTATGATTTTTCGGCAATATTGCGATGCTTTTCACGATTTCTTGTTTTTGTCGAATTTCAGGAGATTTCGAGCGATTTGGAGTGATTCTGAGATGCACCCACTCCGGAGTGTCACCCGTGACTCTTCTGAGGGGAATTTGTCTATTGGAGAGGAGTGGAAGAAGAAAGAATGTCGTAGGAGCGACGAGGGAGCTGCCTCTCTCAAAACAATGTGAGCTTTACTCCCAAGCGCAGGAGATCGTGCAAGTAGTATCTGGAGAGTCCAGAGTCGAATCCTCGGGACAAGTCGACCTGAGATAACACGAATTCAAATAATCAAATAAAATATACGGTTAAGAAAACGACCACCTTTGTGAAGGTGAAAAATAGTGTACGGATTTGTAGCAAAGAAAGTGGTTCCTAAAAGTATTACGGTATCACGAAAGTTTGGTATTCGATGAGACAAGTATGCTACGGTTGTGAGTTCATTAGGAGTTTATAGTCGCTGAAATTTCACGTCTTTTAATGTCACACAACGCTTCACCCGGTCAAGGCGTGAAGGCGTCGGAAGATAAATCGATGAAAACTAGTCAAAATAGCCTTAAACGTATTACTAGCAATGTTGATTTCATTAAAAAATAATCGCAGCGATAAGTTCAGATTAGAGAACACAAATTAGCTAGCCTTATCAGGGCCTAGCCATAGGGCACATCAACAATATCGATACTAAGCAAATACCCATCAAATACGTTGTAGAAATCGACAAAACTAGCAATTTTGACATGATAGTAGGGCTAAAGACATGAAATTTAGCAACTACATACTCCTAACTACATCACAACCATAGCACAAAGAGATTAGCCACGCATGGTGCAATAAAAATCAGTTTTGATAGCAAAATACATCGTTTAGATAGCAAAATACAAAGAAATACACCAAATACGGGGTATAAGTTCAAGAAATTATCACCAAATCTCCTCCTTAGAACCCAAAACTCTCTGATAATAGGAAGAACAGCCTCTGGAAATTTTCAGAATTTTCTCCTGGAGAAATACGCACAGTAGCCGCTCCAAAAGTCCCAAAATACGCCAGAATACCCCCAAAACCCTAGAAATACGCTTATATAATAGCATTGCGGGTTTGGTGGCTTAACGGGTGCAAAACCTGTACCCATTTCCTCTTAAACCCGATCCAATAGCCGCATCAATTATAAGCCATCCGATCTGGGCGGGATCGTCTGTGAGCTCGACACGTGTGCATCAAAATTGGTGCGCCCGCATCCGCTCTTCAACTCCGAGTTCGCGTTGGCTTTGACTCTCGACCGTCGGATGCGAGATCGACGATCCGTAAGCTTCCACGTCGCCGCTGTATCGTTCGGATGCGGGGTGTTTCGTAGCCGTCGGATTAGAATCGTGCGCTGCTCGTTAGGCCACGTCGACGCTTCGAAACGAAATCGTTTTCGAAGCGGGATCAATCGCAACCGTTCATTAAAACGCGAGATCTTCTGCCGTGCTGCCGCGTGTCCCAAGTCGCCCCGCCTTTTTGACTGATTTCCCCTTCGCACTGGACCGTTGGATCATCATCCAACGGTCGATACGACGGCCGCTTCGCTGCGTTGGATCGCGGATGTGGGCCGTTGGATCTCAATCCAACGGTCGAGAAAATTTCGTGCGACGAAAATCATGGGCCGTTAGATTTGGCGGGGAGCGCTGAGATGCGGCCACGTGGCGCGCCAAGATTCGCGCGCAATTAATTATTTTTCCAATAAATGGTATTCTGCATTCAAAAATTCATAGAAATTAGCACATATCACAGAAAAATACAAATAAATAGTCGTTGGAATCGTGAGATCGAGACGATGCTAGGAAAAATATAAAAATGCAGAAATACACAATCAAATTCACGTTTTGTGCACAAATAGGGTAATTTCTCTAATAAATGATGATGAGAAAAATACGAATGTATTAGAGATAAATTAAGCATCATATGGGCACAGAATAGGACTAATAAGGGGGTTACTTATGCAATATTCACTCCGAATCACACCCCCCAACTAGCGTTTTGCTAGTCCCTAGCAAAAAGAGCGATAAATATGGATGATCAATAAAAATTAATTCTATCAACCGCTTATGGCGTGGCTTAACAATACGCTTTCCAACATGATCTTGACTATCAATATACACATCCATGACCAAGGTCAATCACATGATGTTTTCTCTAATTTAGTATGAATAAATAACATACAAGCATCGTTTTGCGCAAGCGAAAGTATAACACGTCGTTTTTCTCTAGTTTTCTTGTTTCCAAGGAATTGGCCTATCAAAACAATCGTTCAAGATATGGGTAATGAAGTTGCTTAATATATATTCACCATTCCTTTTCTTTCATTCGTTCCGCGTAACGCGCATCAAGCAACATTCGCAGAAAAATGTATAACTTGGATCGCTCCATCAAATGAGTGAGTTTCCGGTCAATGGCTCCCAAATCAGACGATAATAGGGCATTAGGCCAAAAAGGACCCCTCGGACTGTACTACTCGAGCCAACCAAGTTATTTATTAGTGACATACTTCATTCATTCATTTCATTCATTTTTCATTCATTTTTTTCTTTTCTCTTCTTCATCTTTTTTCTCTTTTTTTCTTTGTAAGCAACTAAACACTCATTCTTTGAATATAAACATCAATAACCAAGGCCAAATTCCTCTTCAACTTGAAGACTTTTCAAAAAAATCGTGTATACTCAAGGTTTTTCATCACATTAGCATGCATGAAATAAATTCAAACTATTTCGAGATATTAATCATGGCAATTGAAAATTTTTCATGAATAGCATATTAACGGTAATTTATGGAGGAAAAAATTAATTCAAGCCATAAAAAAATTTTAGAACTCAGTTAATGCATAATCATCCGCATTTGCGGTATACGAAGGAGTTTAAAATGGTGAGATGTGGTGGGTCATTCTTTCCTTATGCCATGCTTTTCAAAAAAAAATCCTAAGGTCTCATATACATCCCCCAACTAAAGATGGACATTGTCCTCAATGTCGAAGAGGGTACGAGTTTATTCAAGCAAGCATCCTAGAAAGCAAATAAAATCTACACTACTGGAAAGAACACACCGTGATCAAATGGCGGATCCCGAATCTTTGATGGTGGAGGAAGTTGTTCAATTTGCTCCTTGCACTCCTCGGCGATTATTCTTCCTCCAAAAGCTAAATTGGACCCCAGCAACGTAACGCCCAGCATCTCTATAATCTGGTCACCTGTATCCTGCAAGAGATGAGTCACGTCAATCCAATTTATTTTAAAATTATTCGCCATAAACACATTCCAAATATAGTCATCAAAATAGGTGAAGTAAAATAGAGCATGGTGATGACAACTCCCTGAAAAATGTGCACTACGCTCGGTATGATGCTCAGTCAATGTGGGGAGGGGTAACTGATTTTGGGAAAGAACTGGGGAAGGGAATGGTTCGGGCTCCATAGCGATATTCTTTAAACCAATGTCCCTAGTCGTCTCCTCCTCCTGTTCATCCAAAATTGCTCGCTCATACTCTACTTTGCACACACTTCCTGCCATGTCAAGGTTTTCATTCGTGACTTCATCGTGACATTGCTCGCTCGATATACCTGCAATAGAAGATAAACTCACATTAGATTCTGGAAATTGAATTTCAAAAGATTTATTTTCTTCTAAGCAAGTGGAAATCAGCTTAAGATTTTCAATAGATTGCTGAATCTGTCGACTCCGAGCGAGGAATTTCTCTTGGAATTGATGGGATGTGGCCTCCTGTGTCTGAATTAGCAATTGAACTTCCTCTTTCAAGTGGTGCAAAGGTACGTCTACACTTTGCTCCTCTGGATCAAGGCTTGAAGGCTCCGTTGAATCGCACTCTGAAGTCTCTTTCATGATTTCTTCGTCCTCTTGCAAAGACTCCATATAATTCCACGCCTCTGTCGGCGTCATGACTCCCAAGAATTCCTGCAGCTGTGGTCGTAGTCCACCTAGGAAGGACTCCATAAGCTCTTTCTTCGTAAACCCATGCCGCGGATAGCTCGAAATTATGTCTGTGAACCTCCTCCAGGCCTGAAAGAAAGTTTCACAATCAGTCTGATTAAAACCAACGATCTTGAGCTTCTCCATCCTATGTTTGTGTGCCTTATCATATTCTGCATCATACAAATTGTTCGTGCAATAGAATTTCATGTATTCCATATACTCCATTTTTAAAAGAGAGAATAAAAAAAATAAATAAATAAAAAAATCCTAGACTATAAGATGGAAGGATCTCACCGAATGTTCCTCCAAACGAACTGAAGTCGTAGATTGCAAGTACTGTTATCCCCGGCAACGGCGCCAAAAACTTGCCTCTCTCAAAACAATGTGAGCTTTACTCCCAAGCGCAGGAGATCGTGCAAGTAGTATCTGGAGAGTCCAGAGTCGAATCCTCGGGACAAGTCGACCTGAGATAACACGAATTCAAATAATCAAATAAAATATACGGTTAAGAAAACGACCACCTTTGTGAAGGTGAAAAATAGTGTACGGATTTGTAGCAAAGAAAGTGGTTCCTAAAAGTATTACGGTATCACGAAAGTTTGGTATTCGATGAGACAAGTATGCTACGGTTGTGAGTTCATTAGGAGTTTATAGTCGCTGAAATTTCACGTCTTTTAATGTCACACAACGCTTCACCCGGTCAAGGCGTGAAGGCGTCGGAAGATAAATCGATGAAAACTAGTCAAAATAGCCTTAAACGTATTACTAGCAATGTTGATTTCATTAAAAAATAATCGCAGCGATAAGTTCAGATTAGAGAACACAAATTAGCTAGCCTTATCAGGGCCTAGCCATAGGGCACATCAACAATATCGATACTAAGCAAATACCCATCAAATACGTTGTAGAAATCGACAAAACTAGCAATTTTGACATGATAGTAGGGCTAAAGACATGAAATTTAGCAACTACATACTCCTAACTACATCACAACCATAGCACAAAGAGATTAGCCACGCATGGTGCAATAAAAATCAGTTTTGATAGCAAAATACATCGTTTAGATAGCAAAATACAAAGAAATACACCAAATACGGGATATAAGTTCAAGAAATTATCACCAAATCTCCTCCTTAGAACCCAAAACTCTCTGATAATAGGAAGAACAGCCTCTGGAAATTTTCAGAATTTTCTCCTGGAGAAATACGCACAGTAGCCGCTCCAAAAGTCCCAAAATACGCCAGAATACCCCCAAAACCCTAGAAATACGCTTATATAATAGCATTGCGGGTTTGGTGGCTTAACGGGTGCAAAACCTGTACCCATTTCCTCTTAAACCCGATCCAATAGCCGCATCAATTATAAGCCATCCGATCTGGGCGGGATCGTCTGTGAGCTCGACACGTGTGCATCAAAATTGGTGCGCCCGCATCCGCTCTTCAACTCCGAGTTCGCGTTGGCTTTGACTCTCGACCGTCGGATGCGAGATCGACGATCCGTAAGCTTCCACGTCGCCGCTGTATCGTTCGGATGCGGGGTGTTTCGTAGCCGTCGGATTAGAATCGTGCGCTGCTCGTTAGGCCACGTCGACGCTTCGAAACGAAATCGTTTTCGAAGCGGGATCAATCGCAACCGTTCATTAAAACGCGAGATCTTCTGCCGTGCTGCTGCGTGTCCCAAGTCGCCCCGCCTTTTTCACTGATTTCCCCTTCGCGCTGGACCGTTGGATCATCATCCAACGGTCGATACGACGGCCGCTTCGCTGCGTTGGATCGCGGATGTGGGCCGTTGGATCTCAATCCAACGGTCGAGAAAATTTCGTGCGACGAAAATCACGGGCCGTTAGATTTGGCGGGGAGCGCTGAGATGCGGCCACGTGGCGCGCCAAGATTCGTGCGCAATTAATTATTTTTCCAATAAATGGTATTCTGCATTCAAAAATTCATAGAAATTAGCACATATCTCAGAAAAATACAAATAAATAGTCGTTGGAATCGTGAGATCGAGACGATGCTAGGAAAAATATAAAAATGCAGAAATACACAATCAAATTCACGTTTTGTGCACAAATAGAGTAATTTCTCTAATAAATGATGATGAGAAAAATACGAATGTATTAGAGATAAATTAAGCATCATATGGGCACAGAATAGGACTAATAAGGGGGTTACTTATGCAATATTCACTCCGAATCAGGAGCAAAAATACGAAGAATGGGCATTTTCAGCATGTCACTCGACCGAGTGAAGGAGTCACTCGGCCGACCATCGAGAGCCCGCTCGGCCGACCAGATCTGACACGCAGAAGATAGAGTATCAGCGTGCACTCGATCGACCGTCGACAGCCCACTCGGCCGAACCACGGAGACACCACTCGCCCGAGTGGCATCAAGACGACGGCAAGAAAAATCACAGACTTACTGTAATCCGTCAGTCAGCTCCCGAGTTCCGACTCGGCCGAGTGAAGAAGTCCCCTCGGCCGAAGCAAAGAAAGTCACTCGGCCGAGTGACTCCCGAGGAGGCGACCCCCGAAAGTCTGAAGTTACTGGAATTTGTCAGGGTTTGTCACTCGGTCGAATGACATTTGTCACTCGGTCGAGTGAGCCGCGCTGCCTATAGCGTAAATTGCGATATTGAGGCTGCGCAGGGGCATTTTCGTCACAGTTTTTTGGGCATTTTTGGGGGGTATTTAACCCCAGTTTTTAACCTAGTTTAGAGAGCTTTTTCAGAACTTTTTGCAGCCTTTTTTAGATTACTTTTTAGGAGATTAGATTGAGCTTTTAGGGAGGAGAGAAAAGTGTTATTTTGTGGGATGCTATTGATTCTTCATTGGTTTGTCTCTCTCCCTATCAAAAACTCCATTTTTATTGATATATTGAATATTGCAATGAATTCTATTGATTTTATTTGTGAATTTCTATTGAATTTCATTATGAATTGTGATTAGTTTTATCGTCTTAGGGCGTAGGGATGAACCCTATGAACCCTATTTCTAATTTGTGATGAATTAGTGAAATTATTGCTAGAATTGATTAGGGTTAGTTTGGGATTGATTTAATACGAGTAGCTAAGGATTCATACCAATTGGGATTTGCAAGAGATTGGATCCCAACTCGATAGGAAGCCCTAAAAATTTGAATTGGGTTACAATTGGATTCCTCCGGAATCGGTTTGCAAGAGATTGGACCGAAACTAGGGTTTTCGATTGCAATTCTATACCAATACCCGTTTGCAAGAGATTGGACGGGTAGGAACTATCCCAACCTAGGTCGTAGCTCGAGTTTGCACGAGAGTGGGCTCGAGATACAGTTGAACGATGATGTTGTTCTTCACGCTAGCTTGCCTAGGTTAGGGTTTGCAAGAGATTGGACCCTACCCTAGGTTTGCTATAGACCGGCAATAGCACGAGAGCGTGAGCTTGGTTCTACATTTAGTTGCAACTAGTTCACCTGAATTTCAAGTCTAGCATTTGTGACACCTACGAATCATAATGACGAGATAAGGTTTGTAGCGGGGATTCCCTACCCCTAGGCGTCTTTATTAATTTGATAATTCTTTTATACAATTGAACGACCGTGACCGCTATATAGCGAATATTTCTAGACTGTTCCTATAGCCAGGTGAGTTAAAGAAGACACCATCATTTGCCCTCCTCATGTTCGATACCCGCTCGCCGCCACACCGTGCGCTTACGGTAAGACTAGCGAGTCGCGTGCCCTAGTTGCGTGTTTGCACTCTTCGGGGCTCCAATCAAGTTTTTGGCGCCGTTGCCAGGGAGCGTTTTTGACGGAGTTCGATTTGGATCACCCGGTTATTTTTCAATTTCTTTATTTATTTCTTCTTTCTTTTCTAACTCTGTTTACAGCCCTATTTTGCACGCTCTCCCGAAATTTTCCACAAGATCTTAATAGGTAAAATGGGGGATGCAATTCCAATGACTGAGTCTAGCCAGGGAGATGATGAATCCTTCGCAGAGCTCCTTAAGGAACTTGTTGATGAGGTCCACGCTACCGGAGCTTTTGCTATTAATATCGAGGACCACATCGAACAATTGTTTGCTAGATTTGTGATGGATCAAATCTCCCCGGATGGGACTATTGGGGGCGATATCAGAGTTGATGTGAGGGACGACATGCTATATTTTGAAGGCGGTAGAGCATGCGTCGAAGAGTACTACATTCCCGAGGAATCCTTCGAGCAAACCGATATTCAGGGAGTTACACTCTACGACCCCCACTCTTGCACTTATGAATCTGCTGACATATTTCTTGATCTCAGGAATGAACCGGAGCAAGGTGGTGGTCCTATCGATGCAAGCACAGAATTGGAGAGCGTCTATTCCGATGCACCGTCCTCACTAAGAAGCGAATCTGAGCCTCCACTCGAGAGTGAGCTAAACTCAGATGTTGAAGAAGAAGCCAAACTCACACAAGATGATGAAGTAGAGGGTACGGCACCCCTTGAGGTAGAGCTTAAACAATTACCGCCGAATCTAAGGTATGCTTTCTTGGGTAGTAAATTGACCTTCCCGGTGATTGTTAATGCCTACCTCGGCCATGATCAACTTGAAAAACTATTATAAGTCCTTAGGGACCACAAGGATGTCCTTGGCTACACTATCTCGGATCTTAAGGGAATAAGCCCTAGGCTATGCATGCATAGGATCCACTTGGGAAACACTGAAGCCACTTCTATTGAGCCTCAAAGGCAGTTGAACCCGAATATGAAAGAGGTAGTCAAAAAGGAAATCCTTAAATTGCTTGAGGCCGGCATTATTTATCCTATCTCAGACAGTAGATGGGTTAGCCCCATTCACGTTGTTCCCAAAAAGGGGGAATGGCCGTTATAAAAAATGAAAAAGGAGAGCCCATTTCTACGCGCACTGTCACGGGATGGCGGATGTGCATTGATTACCGAAAACTAAACAAAGACACCCGAAAAGACCATTACCCACTACCCTTCATAGATCAAATGCTTGAACGGCTTGCTAAACATAAATACTTTTGCTACTTGGATGGGTATTCGGGGTTTTTCCAAATCCCTTTGCATGAAGATGACCAAGAAAAGACTACTTTTACTTGTCCCTATGGCACCTACGCCTACCGTAGAATGCCCTTTGGTCTTTGTAATGCACCCGCCACCTTTCAGAGGTGCATGACCTCCATCTTTTTCGACTATATTGAGAATTTTATGGAAGTTTTCATGGATGATTTATCAGTTTATGGAAGTGAGTTTGATTCTTGTTTGGCTAATCTTACCAAAGTTCTTAAAAGATGTCAACAAAATAATCTTACTCTTATTTGGGAGAAATGTCACTTCATGGTCACCGAAGGGATAGTGCTTGGGCACCTTGTCTCCTCAAGAGGGATTGAGGTTGATAAGGTGAAGATTGAGGTAATCGAGAAACTCCCTCCTCCTATTAATGTTAAGGGCATTAAGGGCTTTCTTGGTCATGCGGGGTTTTACCGCCGCTTTATCAAGGATTTCGACTTAATTGCCCGACCTCTTACCTCCTTGCTTGCTAAAGATGCCCCGTTTGTTTTTTCAGGTGAATGCTTGCAAGCGTTCAATACATTGAAGGAAGCACTAATTTCTGCGCCCATCATTCAACCACCGGATTGGAGCCTTCCCTTTGAGCTCATGTGTGATGCAAGTGACCAAGCCATTGGAGCGGTATTGGGGCAAAGGAAAGATAGAAAGCTTCATGCAATATTATATGCAAGCAAAACGTTGGATGACGCACAGAAAAATTATACAACTACGTAGAAAGAGCTTCTAGTGGTCGTTTATTCCATTGAAAAGTTCCGCTCCTACCTCCTTGGATCCAAGGTAATTGTCCACACCGACCATGCGGCATTGAAGTATCTTCTAAACAAGAAAGAGGCCAAACCTAGGTTGATTGGGTGGATACTTCTATTGCAAGAGTTTGATTTGGAAATCAGAGATAAGAAGGGTACGGACAACGTTGTGGCAGATCATTTGTCTAGGCTTATTCGTGACAAGGAGGATGAAAGCTTTCCCATTGATGACTCCTTTGTTGATGAGAGGGTATACGCCATAAGGCCCGGGGAAGTTCCATGGTATGCGGACTTTGTAAATTACTTGGCTTGTGGGATTAAACTATGCGGGATGCCCACACAGCAAAAGAGGAGATTTATGCATGAAGTCCGTAGCTATTTTTGGGAGGATCCGTATCTCTGTAAGATATGCAAGGACGGTATTATCCGGAGATGTATTTCTAAGGAGGAGGCCACCTCCATCATCTTGCATTTCCATGGTATGCCATGCGGGGGACATCACGTCGCTTCTAAGACTACCGCGAAGATATTGCAGAGTGGATTCTTTTGGCCAACCATGTTCAGAGACACTCATGACTTCGTCAAAGGGTGCGATAGATGCCAACGGACCGGGAATATTTCCAAACGAAATGAGATGCCAATGAGGCCCATTCTAGAGATTGAGCTCTTTGATTGTTGGGGAGTGGACTTCATGTGACCATTTCTGTCAAGCAAGGGTAACAAGTATATCTTATTGGATGTGGACTATGTCTCCAAATGGGTAGAAGCCATCGCCACCCCTACAAATGATGCGAGGGTTGTCTCCAAGTTTTTCAAGCAGAATATTTTCCCGCGCTTTGGGGTGCCCCGTACCTTGATAAGCGACGGGGGAAGTCACTTTATAGAAAACAAATTTGAAGCCATGTTGAAAAAGTACGGGGTAAACCATAGAATTGGCATGTCCTACCACCCTCAGACGAGTGGACAAGTGGAGGTTTCAAATAGAGAAATCAAGCAAATTCTTGAAAAGACCGTAGATCGATCTAGAAAAGATTGGTCCATGAAGTAAAACGATTCCCTATGGGCATATCGCACGGCCTTTCGCACTCCCATTGGCACCACGCCATTCCGACTTGTTTATGGGAAATCTTTTCACTTGCCGGTAGAGTTGGAGCACCGCGCATATTGGGCCATCAAAACCCTCAATTATGACTATAAGAGTGCGGCGGTGAGGCGGATCCTAGATATCAATGAGCTTGACGAAATTACAAGAGATGCCTACGAGAGCTCAAGAATTTACAAAGAAAGGACCAAGATTCTCCACGACGCTCGCATAACTATCACGGACTTCAAGGTCGGAGACTGTCACGCCCCCGCTTCCCAAAAATATGGAGGCGAAGCGTGAGAAGGTCCGCTCAGACTTGAAGCTACAAAGCTGCAAGTCCGATAAGCGTCAATCAAATTTAAAACTGCAGGTCCTTGCAACGCGAACGAAACAAAGATAATAATAATAAAGTGAGACAAAAGAGATATCTCAGAATATCCATAAAATAAGTTTCAACATCACAGAAAAAGCCACCAGGCTGAATTAAAAGAGAGTCTAAAGGCCCAAACATGGCCAACAAAAGTACAGCATACAAAACAAAGGTGCCACACACCGACGGCTAACAACAAATCCTAAAACAAAAGAAACTCAGCAAAATCACCAAGAAAGGTCACCGGTGTCCACAAAACTCCTCCTGGGTAGACATGGACTCAGACTCAGCGTCAGCAACTCATCACGTACACAGCAACGGTCTCTGGCTCAGGGTCTAAAATGTGACACCCAAAAGAGCAAGGGGCACATGTCAGCAAGTCTACAAGAGACTTGTGCAAGGAAACTGAAAGCAGGCAAAAGTAAAGCAACCTAGCAGTTCTAGCATGAATGCGATGACATGGCAGTTAAAGTATGAGTGCAACAGGTAAAGTAAAGTAAAGTACGAGCATGGCATTTAAACATGGCATGGATGACAAGTATCACATGAATCATTCACAAGACAAGTACAAGACAAGAAAAGTAAGCACCTCGTGCACAGAGATTCCGTCTTTTGGCTAGAGTGGCTGCGCGGGCCAACTCCTAAGCTCAAGTGACCGTTTATCCCTACCCCTCCACGTGTATCGGGCATTGGTTTTCAGCCAACTCATGAGGCCCGCTTCTTGACCACGAGCCAGGAAGTGTTTTAAACAAGTATGGCGTAGGGGTGCACCTAGCCGGACAAGTAGTACGAGTACAAGTATTGTAGCGTGTGCTACGAATGCGACATTCAATGCATGGATGACATGACATGGCAAGTAGTAAAGCGTACAGGTAAGAAAAGTAAACGTGACAGTTTAGTATGCATGAACAACAAGTTTAAGGGGGGTGGATCTAGCTTCATTGTCAAGCTAGATCAATTAGATGACGGATCTAGTTTCGTTGTCAAACTAGATCAAGTAGGCGTCTAGCCAGCTATCATTTCACTGACTAGTCTCTTTTACGCTAAAAACAAGGGAGTTGCCTAAAAACATGGCCCTACACAAGAGTTGGCAAGTTTCACTTGCCTGAAACTATCACGTCAAGAAAACACCGTCCAACGAGTCCAAAGTCACGATTCCTACGTGCACAAGTCCACCGGCCTACATCCGTTTTATTAATCTTGATTAGTGATTTCTAAAACATTTAAAATACTTTAAAATACTGATTTTTAGTCTTGATTAGCATGCAATTGGGTTGGGGGTCCTAGGGGTGCAAAGCGTTACCTCAACACGACGCGAAAGCTACACCGGCGTCGGGTAGCGACGCCGGGTGTTGGAATAAAAGATCGCGCTCCAAGTCCAGATTCCAATTAGATTCCTCGCTGGAAATTTCAGAGCAATCAACCTGGGCGACGATTCCAGATTCCAAAGCTAGCACGTACGACGACGGGCTACGACGTGCGACGACGTCGTACGCGGCAAATCGTCGAAGAGAACGCACCTAGGTGGGGCCCACAGTAGTCCTAGGGACCTTTGGGGGACCCACAATACCTCTGGAGAACTTGGGGGGCCCACGGAGGCAAGTGGTGCGACGGATGCGGGGTTATGACGAATGGCTCTCGGTCGTACCCAGCCAATGCGGGGGATTCTCTCGGTCGCTGCGGGGAAACGGGGCTGTGCAGCGCTTGGGGGTGTGCAGCAGCGCGGGTGCGGGGGCCTCCTTCGGTCAGAGCGGTAGGGCGGGTCGGTCGTGCGCTTGGATGTGAGGGCTGCGACGTTGCAACATTGCAGCGTTGCAATCGTCGGTCGGTGCAGGCGACCCGTTCGGTCAGGCGCGAGCGGAGGCAAGCGAACGGGGCGGGGGTCGATGCGGAGCGGAGATGCGGCCAAGCCCTCGGTCAGACCGAGGGCTTCTCTCGGTCGGAGCGGTTGAACGGTGGGGCGGCTGCGCTGCGATGCAGAGCGGGGTTGGGTGCGGAGCGGCTAGCGGTCGGAGCGGGAGATTTTGGTTGGTTTTCTCGGTCAGTGCAGGGGCTGAACGTCGCAACGTTGCGACGAATCGTCGCAACGTCCAATTTGGGTTTTGGAAGAGGCTAGGGTTAATTTCTTGCGAAAATGGGTCTTCCTAGGGGTTGTTTATATAGTGTAGATGGGTTGACTTGGTCTAGGGCTAAATCTAATAGGATTAGAAGTTTAAAATAATTTAAAATTTGAAATTCAACTTCTCCAACTCACCCAAAGATTTGACCTGGTCCAAATGAGCTGGAAATTGGCTCAAAAATTCTTTAATACGTTTAAAACTCAAATAAATTTTATTTGGCCGAAAATAATTTAAAAATTAATTATTAAAAATATTATAAAACTTGCTAAAAATATAAAAGTGGTCAAATAAACTCCAAAAATTATAAAATAAATATCGTGGTGATCGTGATGACGAGAGTGAGCTAACTAAGAAGATGGATCTCAAATTCAACGTCGGACGATGAAACTAAAAATAGAAACGTCTCCCGTCAAAAGTGAAAATTGTCACGTCTCATCGAGTGAGATTAAATTGTGGGAAAACGACTCGAGAAGTGTCGTTCCAAGATAGTGCCACTGTTTAATACTCTCAGAGACGTTCACAACGGCATATCACACAAAAGTGTTCACAATCAAATAAAGTCTAGAATAAACACGTGCACGGCCAAAAGCACGTGCACGAAAAACGTACAACGAAAAGTGGTCGTTACATCCTCCACACCTTAGAATAAAGTCTGTCCTTGGACTTTCTAATATATCTAGTCGCCCTAATAAGTACCCCAATCAAGTCACATTATATTTCAAACCAGGTATAGTCATTACAGGTGCTCATATACGCACTAGATAGTCAAACATTAACACTACCAATACGTATATATATACATTCACATACGTCATATACTTATACCTATTATAGTCAGTCAATTTCATACATGTATTTAAATCATATATATAAGCATACATCCCTTATATAACTACTACTTACCTAAACACAAAACAATATTTCAGATACTCATATAAAGATAGTCTCACACTTTAGCGAATACAATCATTGCTCTACCTATAGGTAGCTACCTATGTACAAACATCAAGGGTATACTACCCTCTAATAATCCGTAGTACACATCCAATGCCAAACACATCAACTCATGTAGTCACACCATACCATTATTAATCAAGCTTCACTATATTTAATATACATTCATTACCACTATCGTTCCACAATATATAGTCATTCCAATACATGCAAATAGTTCACCATATATTCACATCACGTACGGTCCTATAACTGTATTTACGACACGCCACATATATCATAGTCACCAATACTATAGCTAAGCACATACTTACCCGTGCATGGTGCACACCCATACACGCTAACAATTTATTTACATACACCAGTCATACCATCATATATTACTAGTACATCTACACACCTAGTTTAGCTAGTACACATACGTTCACACAACAAGCCCTTAGTAAATAACTATACCACAAGACCAGCACCTATAACTATATACTGGCGTAGCGACCCACAATCATGTGTGTAGCACAACCAGGCACAAACACTCCTATCACTATACATACATCAAACATTGCTATATTCAAACTTCAGACATACATTCAATATACTTAGAGTATACCCACTCAAGCTTGAGTGAGACTCAATACACATCTCAGAATATTCTATATACGTAACACGACATTTATACCTATACCGATACCACTCCAACATATATATATATATGTCTACCAATACCACCATATGCACACCATAAGTCAGTCACACTTAATATTTAGTTGGGTGATACTTACATAGTTCAATCACTCTATATACTTTAATAATAATAATGTCGACATAAGTACACGTATAATTATAATACACTCCCTAATACATGCATACGTATTCATCGTATAGTCACACACATGTAACATGTATATATATTTATTCACACCATAGCCTTCTACCTATAATTAGTATACTAATACACCCATACATACCTAATTAAGATGTGCAATAGTCGTGTATACCTCACGGTATGCACGCATGCAACATCCCGCGAAAGCAAACAATACCAATCAAAATTATAACCCTACTACCATATGTATATCACTTATATACTCATGCAACGAAACATAACTTCCTACGTCCAAGCACAATATATATCTACCTACGAGCACATACTCACACGTACTAGTATATATGTCACTCAATAGGCCTACTCACTTACCTATACGCTCACCTATTATTATCACACCTAACATACACAGAGCCTTACCAATCATTTTATTCCAACCATTACAAGTATCCCTAACTACATACACTCCATTAGATATTCCAACACTAGCTCTTATATACACAGGCACCCCTAGTATGGTATAGCTAGCCACACACAAGTCTATAAACACTAACACACCAACAACTTCATAATATCACAAATAACTCCGAGTGTGTGTATATATATATATAACACAATAGGCAAGCATCAACATACTATGGGGGTATACTCATTCAAGCCCACGTACACAACTTAGGTACGTACACTACGACACCTCACAAAGGTCCAAGGGTCTACTAACAACTAAGAGTTGACATAGACATTGACGGACCCTAAGGCCTAAGTAATAAAGAGAGGTCGAGAGCGTGACGAGGGAAGGATCGATAAGCACGAGTTCAGATAGGACGAATACAATGGGACAGCTTGGTTAGACGAAACTTGGCTCAATGGTGATGTTTAGGTTGAGGGAAAAGGGAGGTGTAGTGATGCTTATATGGGAGGGGGAAAAGAAATAGGGTAAATAGCATAAGATAAAATACGCAAATTGAAAACTGTTGTACTTCAAAAAAAAATTTGGAATTCCTCATCTGTATAAAATATTTGAAGATCGATAAAGCGAGTTGAAATAAGTTTGAGTCGAATATTCATAATAAGGGAAATGGTCTATTGCTTTATATAAAATCATTTTAAAGGAAGTAAAACCATTTACACAAATATTAAGGACGTAGTTTTTAGAAAATATTATACGGCAGTAATTTAATATAATTTTGGCAACAATTTTGAAAATTCAAAGAATGAAATTAAAGTAACTGAAGAATTTAAGCTTGTGTTAAACGCTTTCAAAGTTTTTAAGTCATGGAAAGAAAATTTAAAACGATCAAGATTGGAACTACTTTTAGAGGAACCGGGATGTGCAAAAATTTAAAACTGGTTTACACAAAACCCTTAGCATACGAGCACAACGAACCTGGTACGGATAAAAATAATTGAAATTCATTTTAGTCTAGCAATTTTTTTTCTAAAAGCGTGTATGGTGAGCGGAAAGAAAATAATAATGACTTAGTATAAGAATTATCAAGTTCGAATAGCAAATCTTTGAAATCAAATCAGGGAGGGTCTAAAGCAAGAAGAGGTTATGAAAATAGTAATTTTGCAAAAATCTGAAGTAGCGAAAACGACGAGCAAAAACCAACTTGTTGAAGGCTGAAATTCTATGTGTCTTGAAAGTATATTAAAGTAAACACGACATATCTTTCGTATAACACAAATAAGAAGGAAAATTATAAATCGAATTGGGCAAAGCAAAAGTATGGTTCAGAATAAAATTAATATATGAGGGGACAACGCATTTACATAAGTACGAAAAATATAGGCTGGAAAATATTATAAGCTAGTGTTCAAAAATTCCGACAAAGTTTTAAAATTTTAAATCAACGAAGGAGGATGAAGTATAAGTATATGTGCATTAAAATTTGGAACCAGGTTAAACTTCAGAAAGGAGGAAGTCGAAAAATACATTCAAGAGTTTCAAGGTTCGTAATGGAGAGGTTCGAAAATTGACGACGATCGTCATGAGGCGATCTCTTGAATCGAGGCAATGAAATTGGTCGGATGATAAATACGCCTCAAATATGAATCAGGAAGGTCTACGGGGAAACTCCTACGGTCGACCAACTAAAGACTAAGAACTAAGCGCTAAGACTTTCTAAGGAGCTAAACTGTATTGAAATGCGTTCAGCTTGGTCCGAAATCGATGAACCTAAACGAACGAATAATGGAAATTCTAGAAGTCTAATATGGTCAGAGGTAGACAAGGACCACTAAGGTAATTCCTACGACGACTAAATAAATTGCTGACAGGGAGTCTAACTACAATCAGGGCCTCTAACTAGCTAGCACAGACGTCTAACTAAGCCTTCTTACCACCTAGTGTCGTAAGAAAATGACTAGACTCTGGGCTTATGACTCGGATGTTGCAATTTATTTAATGGACATTCCGTTATTATCGTTGTTTCGTTAATTCGCAATTGCAAGACGGACCTGCATGGGCCACCAACAAAACCTGGCACGCCCCGCTTCCCAAAAATATGGAGGTGAAGCGTGAGAAGGTCCGCTCAGACTTGAAGCTACAAATCTGCAAGTCCGATAAGCGTCAATCAAATTTAAAACTGCAGGTCCTTGCAACGCGAACGAAACAAAGATAATAATAATAAAGTGAGACAAAAGAGATATCTCAGAATATCCATAAAATAAGTTTCAACATCACAGAAAAAGCCACCAGGCTGAATTAAAAGAGAGTCTAAAGGCCCAAACATGGCCAACAAAAGTACAGCATACAAAACAAAGGTGCCACACACCGACGGCTAACAACAAATCCTAAAACAAAAGAAACTCAGCAAAATCACCACGAAAGGTCACCGGTGTCCACAAAACTCCTCCTGGGCAGACATGGACTCAGACTCAGCGTCAGCAACTCATCACGTACACAGCAACGGTCTCTGGCTCAGGGTCTAACATGTGACACCCAAAAGAGCAAGGGGCACATGTCAACAAGTCTACAAGAGACTTGTGCAAGGAAACTGAAAGCAGGCAAAAGTAAAGCAACCTAGCAGTTCTAGCATGAATGCGATGACATGGCAGTTAAAGTATGAGTGCAACAGGTAAAGTAAAGTAAAGTACGAGCATGGCATTTAAACATGGCATGGATGACAAGTATTACATGAATCATTCACAAGACAAGTACAAGACAAGAAAAGTAAGCACCTCATGCACAGAGATTCCGTCTTTTGGCTAGAGTGGCTGCACGGGCCAACTCCTAAGCTCAAGTGACCGTTTATCCCTACCCCTCCATGTGTATCGGGCATTGGTTTTCAGCCAACACATGAGGCCCGCTTCTGGACCACGAGCCAGGTAGTGTTTTAAAAAAGTATGGCGTAGGGGTGCACCTAGCCGGACAAGTAGTACGAGTACAAGTATTGTAGCGTGTGCTACGAATGCGACATTCAATGCATGGATGACATGACATGGCAAGTAGTAAAGCGTACCGGTAAGAAAAGTAAACGTGACAGTTTAGTATGCATGAAAAACAAGTTTAAGGGGGGGTGGATCTAGTTTCGTTGTCAAGCTAGATCAATTAGGTGACGGATCTAGTTTCGTTGTCAAACTAGATCAAGTAGGCGTCTAGCCAGCTATCATTTCACTGACTAGTCTCTTTTACGCTAAAAACAAGGGAGTTGCCTAAAAACATGGCCCTACACAAGAGTTGGCAAGTTTCACTTGCCTGCAACTATCACGTCAAGAAAACACCGTCCAACGAGTCCAAAGTCACGATTCCTACGTGCACAAGTCCACCGGCCTACATCCGTTTTATTAATCTTGATTAGTGATTTCTAAAACATTTAAAATACTTTAAAATACTGATTTTTAGTCTTGATTAGCATGCAATTGGGTTGGGGGTCCTAGGGGTGCAAAGCGTTACCTCAACACGACGCGAAAGCTACACCGGCGTCGGGTAGCGACGCCGGGTGTTGGAATAAAAGATCGCGCTCCAAGTCCAGATTCCAATTAGATTCCTCGCTGGAAATTTCAGAGCAATCAACCTGGGTGACGATTCCAGATTCCAAAGCTAGCACGTGCGACGACGGGCTACGACGTGCGACGACGTCGTACGCGGCAAATCGTCGAAGAGAACGCACCTAGGTGGGGCCCACAGTAGTCCTAGGGACCTTTGGGGGACCCACAATACATCTGGAGAACTTGGGGGGCCCACGGAGGCAAGTGGTGCAACGGATGCAGGGTTGCGACGAATGGCTCTCGGTCGTACCCAGCCAATGCGGGGGATTCTCCCGGTCGCTGCGGGGAAACGGGGCTGTGCAGCGCTTGGGGGTGTGCAGCAGCGCGGGTGCGGGGGCCTCCTTCGGTCAGAGCGGTAGGGCGGGTCGGTCGTGCACTTGGATGCGAGGGCTGCGACGTTGCAACGTTGCCGCGTTGCAATCGTCGGTCGGTGCGGGCGACCCGTTCGGTCAAGCGCGAGCGGAGGCAAGCGAACGGGGCGGGGGTCGATGCGGAGCGGAGATGCGGCCAAGCCCTCGGTCAGACCGAGGGCTTCTCTCGGTCGGAGCGGTTGAATGGTGGGGTGGCTGCGCTGCGCTGCGGAGCGGGGTTGGGTGCGGAGCGGCTAGCGGTCGGAGCGGGAGATTTTGGTTGGTTTTCTCGGTCAGTGCGGGGGCTGAATGTCGCAACGTTGCGTTGAATCGTCGCAACGTCCAATTTGGGTTTTGGAAGAGGCTAGGGTTAATTTCTTGCGAAAATGGGTCTTCCTGGGGGTTGTTTATATAGTGTAGATGGGTTGACTTGGTCTAGGGCTAAATCTAATAGGATTAGAAGTTTAAAATAATTTAAAATTTGAAATTCAACTTCTCCAACTCACCCAAAGATTTGACCGGGTCCAAATGAGCTGGAAATTGGCTCAAAAATTCTTTAATACGTTTAGAACTCAAATAAATTTTATTTGGCCGAAAATAATTTAAAAATTAATTATTGAAAATATTATAAAACTTTCTAAAAATATAAAAGTGGTCAAATAAACTCCAAAAATTATAAAATAAATATCGTGGTGATCGTGATGATGAGAGTGAGCTAACTAAGAAGACAGATCTCAAATTCGACATCGGACGACGAAACTAAAAATAGAAACGTCTCCCGTCAAAAGTGAAAATCGTCACGTCTCATCGAGTGAGATTAAATTGTGGGAAAACGACTCGAGAAGTGTCGTTCCAAGATAGTGCCACTGTTTAATACTCTCAGAGATGTTCACAACGGCATATCACACAAAAGTGTTCACAATCAAATAAAGTCTAGAATAAACATGTGCACGGCCAAAAGCACGTGCACGAAAAACGTACAACGAAAAGTGGTCGTTACAGAGACAAAGTCTTGTTATATAATTCCCGACTCCGACTATTCCCCGGGAAGTTAAGGTCACGAAGGTCTGGACCTTTTACCATCAAGCACATACAACCGGGAGGAGCTTTTGAATTGGAAGTGAAAGACGGAGCCACGTTCAAGGTGAATGGGCAACGACTCAAGCATTATTCCGAAGGAATCCCTACGGGCGAAGTAAATAGAATATATCTACTTAAGGGACGGCCGGATGACCTTTCATACCTCCTTGACGAGGTCATTGAAGAGGCTATCCCCCACTCCATCGGTGCGCTCCATGATGACGGCTTCGAAGAAAGCCAAGATTTGAACGAAGAAGAGAAGATGGAGGATTCCCCCAATAGATCCACGGCGAATGATGACGGCGACGCTGATGTCACGAGAATACGGGAGCTTTGCAAGCTCTCATCATTGAAGAGTCCAAAGAAAGCTCCACCGATTCGAAGATCGGTGTCACCGGCAAAGTCGAAGACCGGAACAAGTTCAAGCTTGGGGGAGCCATCCCCCAACATTGCTCATGATGAAGGGGTGCTGAGGAAGGCCACGCACCACCACGATCCAAATCCGAGCGGTCTTCCCGGCAAGTTCGAAGGGTGCATCTCATATGCACCCAACATCAAGCGTTAATTGAAAATCCAAAGGGGTCGAGGTCAAGACCTTAAACAAGCGCTTGTCGGGAGGTATCCCGACAGTTTTTGTATTCTTTTTATTTTGGTTTTTATTTTTGTTTTAGACTTTGTTAGTGTTTTGAGTCTTTTTGCCCATAAAAATCGTGACAACGGGTCTTAATTTCTATGACAGGAGAGGAAAAGCAGATCTCTCATAAGGAGGAAGATAGAGGCAAGGAAGAGCGCTCCAGGAATGCGTTCAGGCCTTGAGAGGAGGAAGAAACCAACTGGAGGAAGAAAAACAGAGAGTAGAGCGAAAACAGAGCTCCAAAGCAGAAAACAGCACGTCACTCGGCCGAGTATCATATGCGACTCGGCCGAGCAAAGGACCCCATTCGGTCGAGTGGGGCACCAACAAGGGAAGTCTGCTGAACCCAACTCTCTGTCTTTTTTGTGCATTTCGTATTAACTGTCACTCGACCGAGTACGTTTAGTCACTCGGCCGAGGAAAACGGATATCCTCCTAGCCTGAATACTGCCGAGTAGCTTGTGCCACTCGGCCGAAGGAGTTTTTGCCCTTCGACCGAGTGAACAGAAGCCACTCGGCCGAGTCGTAAGTGGCGGGGGGAAATTAAAATTTTTTTTCAATACGTCACTTGGCCGAACAACATAGTCAGTCGGCCGAGTCGTATCTGCACCTATATAAGCCGCTGTGGGCTCGGCGTGAATCTCAACGTGACTAATCACAATTTCACCCGAGCCCTCAGCCTTTTCGTCTCCTCGCCCACGATCGCACCCCTCCCTCGCCCGATTCACCTTGCCGCCGGCCCCGATCACCTCACCACCACCGGCGACGACTCGGCCGACCATCGCCGACCTCCGGCGACACCCCCCACCGCCGGCCGACCTCCGGCGAACCCCTATTTAGCGCAAAATTCCCTTTTCTCCCCATTTTTGACGATCCGTACGCCCGATTTGCCCCAAACCCAAATTAATTTGTTTATCTATCTATTATACCCCATCTCCCCCATGTATTTTTAATATTACCTGCTGATATCGTTGTTTGATTTGCAGTCTATCTTGGGGGAGCTTAGGGGAGCTTCAGGACGCACTTTTGGCTTCGCGGAGGCGGCGCTCTTTGCACGCACTTGCTGATTTGCTCTCGCGGCGTGTTCAGGTACACTCGCTCCTTTTATTGAGCATGCCGCATTACTTTTTTGTTGGGTGAGCACTCGCGGCACACATGTCGCCCCGTACTAGGCCACGCACGCGGGGAGCCTCTTCCAAGCGGAAGAGGACCGATGATGCCGGTCCCTCTCATGCTAGGGAGGACTCCCTTCACCTAGCCCGCCACAGCCACCACCACCCACACAGCCGCTTCTCGCCGATCCCATCCACGCACAACATGTCCCCGTCGATCCTATCCCACCACCGGCTCCCGTTGTCAGGCCGCTGGGGATCACGTTCAGAGACGACGCACAGCGCGTCCGATTTGAGCGTATCGCCTAGCGCTCTATAGTGCCCTCTAGGTTCGCACACTTAGCAGACATGGACCGCCTTGGGGTGCTAGAGGGGATGCTCACGTTTTACCACAACGTGGGTTGGCGCGACTTTTTGTCAGTGTCGACGGTACTTGAGGTACTTAGCTCGATCGCCCGGACCTACGTCCGTCCGACATGGACCTACGTCCGTCCGACACTTGAGGTACTTAGCTCGATCGCCCGGACCCCTCGAGGATGCACATTCCGCCTTATGGATCGAGATTGCGAGGTCACTCTCGCCATGCTCCGTGCGTTCTTCCAGTGGCCCGATGTCCCCGTCCCCGACCGAGCCTACGCACCACTCACATCCCACCACCGTCGTTTGACACTTTGTAGCGATCTGTTTTTTCAGATACTTTTGAGTGGAGACCTATTGATGTATGTCTTCTATTATTAACATTTGATGTCTAACTCTCTTCATTATACATATAGTTATTTATTATAGGGTATTAATTTTTGAGATTCAAATGTTTTTAATAATAATAATGATGATAATTTAAAATATTTTCAAATTTAAATTCAAAATTGTTTCGATTTTATACCCTATTTAAATTACAACTATTTTAGAAACTTCCCCTCATCAAACAAATTATTTCTCCCTATTAATTCTGTTATTCAACCTTCCTATTTATCTTGCTAATAATTTCCCTAATAATGGTATTTAAAACAAAGTTTTAAAACACATTCCTTAATATAAAAAAATGAAACGTTTCCTAGTTTCCTTAACCACGTAACTCACGCACCCCTACACACACGCACAGCCTACTACCAAATTAACCCTAGCCCTTAGCTAGTAAAACCTATTCAATGAAATAAAATAAAACCTAAGGCTAACAACCGTACCAAAGCAGTGCAAACTCTGTTCAACCAAAACTCTAAGGGATAGCCCGTACACAGCCATACCCTAACCATATAAACCTCAGTTCTCTCTTTTTCTCCTATCCCTACAACAGCACAGGCCTACCCTACTCTTAACCCTAAACCCCATCTCCCCACAGACCCTAAGATGCCTCCGTCCTCACCCTCCTCTCCAACCAACGGCGCCGACCCCCAGCCTTTTCTTCCCTCTGCCTTCACCCTCTCCGGCGTCCGCATCTTCCGACAGTAGCCTGCCACCTCCGCCACTGAGGCCCGAGCCCGAGATCCTCCCCCTCGCTCCGACGGACCAACCCGACCGTCGTCGGACCACCCCCTTGCCTCCCTTCGAAGCCCGCTCTCAGCCTCTCCCCGGCGAACTTCAACGCCGTCGTGGGCGGCTGTCAACCACCGTGCCATCGCCAAGAACCCGCCATAACGCCTCCTAGTCTCCGCTCTCTCTGGCGTTGCTTGCAACGCCCACTGCCTCGCCAACTTCGACGACGCCCCGGAGCTCACCACCATCTCTCCGACGCCGTACCCGTCATCCTCCTCTACCTGCGAGGGCAGACCTACCGTCCGACCCCGCCTCAGCCACGACGACATTCGACCCCATGCTCTCTCGACCAACGTGCAAGCCGCAGCCCCCAAGTCACCGAACCCACAGCTCGCCGAGCCCAAGCGTCGTATTCCTCCCTTCCTCGACCCTCCGGCAACCACGCCCAAGCCTCCCGCCATCGAACCCCGGAGCTCCCCACGCCGCGTCGCCACCTCCGACTCCGTTCACCTCCAGCAACCCGCACGTCTGACGCCGCCTACAGAAACGCCACCAAGCCCCGCCTTGCCTCAACACCCGCCACCGCTCGCTGCCACCGCAGCTCCATCGGAGTTCGTCGACCATCGCCCAAGGGCTGCCGCTGTACTGTCACCACGAGTTACCGTCCGCCGCTTCCTCTGCAGACACACGGAGGAAACGAAACCAACCACATAAGTATTTTTATCCGCACGCATATGCTTTTTAATAATAACACACGTTTATCTCCTATATGAAGGCTATAGCTATACGCATTAGTTTTATTAATACGTTATTACGTTAGTTTTGGGTTATAATGGGTTCCCTTTTTATAAAGCCATGTTAGTGCTTCTGATATGCTAATGCATAAGAAGGTAACATTATAATGCTATGGTACTAGTGGGTTTTATATTAATATTTTAATAATGACAATTAATACTTAAATATGTTAAATCACACATATTAGTTTCATAACCTTAGTTTTATAAGTTAGGTTATGATGTCAGTTAGTGGGATTGGCAGCATTAGTTTATATACGTATAAGTTTTAATTTTACAGGCAGAGCACATATAGATTACAGTATGTAAGAATTCGATGTCATTTTAATTAATTAAGAACTGTTAACTTGACATTTAAAATCTGATCTCGCAGATATATTCACACCCCTCTAACGATCACGTGGGTACCCTTAATTCGCACCGTTCCAGGCAAGTATATTGTTTTCTACAAACTTTTAATGATGCATGTATTTTTATCGTGGACAAACTTTTTAAGATATCACGTGCATCACTAAGATGTCAACTAATCACTTTCATAAGTTTGTTACTTAATGACTTTTTGAAAAAATGTAATGTGTCTGTTGATGAATTGGTTTGTTCTTGCTATCTAATGCTACCGCCAATTTTAATGATGCACGCAAAGGTTCTACTTCTTTGTTTTACCATTCTTGTGGAATGAACGCCCTAAATAAGGACAAGTGATACTGGGCCTCAGGGCAAATTACGGATATTGGGCCACGGGCCATTTACGGAATGTTTGCCACTCGGCAAAGATTGAACTACGGTCGGACTTATGGACACTTTGGGTGGGGGTAGTCTAGTGTAGTAGAGGCTGGAAAGCTGAATTGCACTCTAGTGGTGAACTTGACCGACACCTGGCCGGGTCGGTGAGTATAGAGTCACGGGTAGCTCTCGTTGACTTGGGTGTGATGCTGGTCACCTCCCCCTCAGACACTGGGCTTGTCACTAGATAGGAGATTGATTGATTGATTGATTGATTGATGCACCCTCGCTTCACCTCCGCTGACGCTATGGAGTAAACTACTAAGATTATTGTCACGATTGACTATTGTTGTGCACACCGCACTTGCTATACATATAGCTGTACGCACTACACCCGTTATACTTATTGCTATGCATACCACATTTGCTATACATATTGATGTACACATTACACCTGTCACGACTATTGCTGTGCACACCACACTTTCTATACATATTGTTGTACGCACTACACCCGTTATACTTATTGCTGTGCACACCACACTACTCATGCTCACTGCTTGCACACTACACATTGTTAAGCCTCTTGTTTCCACATGCTACTATGTATCATCTTTTTTGAAATCATAATGTGCCTCTCTTCCCTAAACTTTGTGAACTATATTAAATCTTGCTGAGTGTCATTTTATTTCTAACGTTTTTAAATCTTGCCGAGCGACCCTCGCTAACGTTTATTTCCTTGTTTGTGAAATATACGTTAGGATTTGAGCAGAGTTCACCGAAGAGTTCATTTGGAGATTGAGCAGGAAGACCAAGAGAGCCAAGAGCACGAGATCCACTAATGAAGACGACGGACACTGCGCAGCTTGCTGAAACTTTTAATAATTGTTGTTGTAATTTCTTTGTAACTGTTGTAATGGCCATGCTAGGCCTTTTAATTCCTTGTGTACATGTAAATCTGGAAGTTAAATGATAATGATGACATTATTTTGTTGTTCCGAATATTCACAAGCAAGAACCTGCCAAAGTAGTCATATATAGACGCTTATTGGGTTGGGGCCTCACCGCTCCAGCCCAAGTGGGCCCGCTCACGTCCTCGCTCCCAAGTATAATGGGAAGCAGGGCGTGACACACTTCCACATTCTGGACACGTATCACGGGCTCCCACCATGTCTTTGACCCTAGTAGGGCCAAGGCCTCAGCCATCCTACACCCCTGCCTCTGCATAGCCCAGCGCCTCATGGCGACCACCTTCTTGGCGAGGTACGAGCCTGGGACGATGTCTATGCCTGAGCTCTATATGCTCTACGTGATGACTCGCCCCAGAGTTCTCGATAGGGATAGCGATGACTTGGTCCCCGCCGTTGAGATTGATATTGCTAGCTGGTTCTTAGACCGCATCATCATTTCGGTGGGCGTTCGCTCACCTATTTGCTGCGACGGTCTGATTACTCTGCTAGCCCTAATGACCAGCGTGGAGCTACCTGCTGACCTTAGACGAGCCCCGGGCTCCACTGCACTCTTGATAGACGTCATGGCCCGGATGAAGATGCTTCGTCCTCACGGCCAGCGGCACTGGGTGTGGTTGCACGGTCCATTTAGTGCCGATTACATGATCCTCCCGAGCCTAGCTCGGACACATATAAGACCGGCCCACGAGGATTGGATCCCAGCGATGGATCTCCTCATCCCAGCTGCCTAAGTTCTTGGGGCTGAGGGCGTTGAGCAGGCACACCCTGCACACCCTGCACCTCCTGCTGACCCCGTGATCCCTCAGCCCGAGCCTGCACTTTCTGCACCTCCCGGCACTTCTATCCCCACTTCTGCCAGTGTCGGGAGTACCCTTGCTGAGCCGTCCACCACCCCCCCACCACTGCTGTGCCTATCTCGGTTGAGCCCATTTCTTCACTTCTTCCCGAGCGTCCACCCACCATACTAGAGAGCGGAGAGTCTTCCTTCCCTGCTGTTGTACGGTCCCTATCTAGCTTGCTGTCCGCTGGGGTGACACCTTTTGGTCCTTACACTTCCACCCCAATGGTCGACCCTTCTGTCTCCACCGTAGCTGTCCTATCCGAGAGTGTTGTGACGTCTGTCCTCACACCTGTGTCACCGACCTCTCTTGCTGCCTCGTCACTGATTTTGTCTTCCACCACTATTGCTGCTGCCTCCTCGCCCCAGCCTACGTCCCAGCCTCGCCCTGAGGCTGGGCATCCACTAGTGAGCACAGCACCTTTTCCACACCTACCGGCTGGCCCGATTACTTACACTGCCCGTATCAGACAGCCCCGACCTTCACAGCCTCGACCTGTTCCTCCCTCCGCTCCGCCACCCCCTGACGCTCTAGTTCAGAGCCTTCGTGCTCTTGAGGGGGCGGTGAGTGGACTCAGGGGCGATTTTAGGGCCCTCTCTGCCGCGGTCAGTTCCATGGAGTCCCGCGTCGCCATGCTTCGCGATATTCTGGCTTGCCTGAATCAGATAGTGGCGCGACTCCTTCCACTTCACCCACGCACCCAGCAGACACGTCCACCGCCACCCCCACCCCCACCCCCACCTCCGCCACAGGACGGAGATGGTGCAGCACCACCAGCTTAGGTACACCTTTGATGCCATTGATCTTTTTTGTCGTTATGCTGCCCATTCTATGCTGGTCCTGTCGATATATTTTTGCCCCCCCCCCCCGCATCCCCTCACTATTTTGACCCCTATTCAGATCACATCATTCTATATCTTTTTGGGAGAGAGGGAGAGTTAGTTTTGGTGACACATATCTGCATCACTCCCATCTTTGCATGCATCATTCACAACATCATATTTTCTTTTCACTTTCATTTTTTACTCATGCATGCATCCTCACCCTCCCCACCCATTTCGCGTCTCTCGGTGTGCTGCACTTTGCACATTGAGGACACTGTGCACTTTAGCGTGGGGGAGTGAGTTCTCACACATTTTGCTTTTATCACCTTTATTTTTAGTTTTTTTTCAAGTTTTTCCGCTTTTGCACCCATTTTTCATCACTTTTTCATTTTTTACCATGCATCACGTTTTTATTATTTTCTTCGTGTGCTGCATTGTAATAATCATGTTTTCTTTTATCTTTATTTCTTTCATCTTTTGCTAGAGATGATTTTTCTGTGGTGATGATGACGTGGTGTTAGCTTTTCTCTATATGCATGCTATTTTGTCATGTCATAGCTTTTGTTTCTGATATCATATGCTATGTCCTGTTTTGCATTTAGAAATAGTGACCCACTTCTTTTTCTGTATGAAAATGGATAAAATTCTATTATTAGCTGATGTCTGATGATTCATATCTATGCTGTCATAGAAAACACACCAAGATTCACGCATTGATGCTTTTATCTGGAGTACTACTTTCTTTTCTCATATCACTTCTTATTGCATGATTAGTACGCTTCACTTCAGGTTGATTGAATGTTTGCTAGCATTGGTAAATCTGGATTAGTTTACTTTTTGAGATTAAGCTGAGTAGATTAGATTACCCTGCTGAAGTTGTCATGCACGTCCTATAGAGTGAACCGAGAGATACATTTATTTCTTTCTCCACATATCTTGAACATTTTTTCTCTATTTTTAATTCATTGGTGAATCTCCCCTTAGCAATTCTATTATTGGCATCCCCCGTTATTATATCAATTACTCCAAATTCCCCAAAACCCAAAGAAAAAAATACTTGTATATCCTTCTCTTTGATTTGGGATCATTTGTGTATATATGTTATTGAGGGAAAAAAGAGAGAAAAAGAAAAAGATCTGAGAATAAGAAAAGAAAAGAGAAAAGAAGTTCGAAAACGATCCCATCTCGTATCCTTTCTCTCTTTCTTCCCTCTTTTGCTTTTATTTTTGTTTTCTTTGGCTTTTGGAGCTTCATAAGAAACGGGAATGTAAATATTGTTTTGTATATGCCACCACGCTTATGGATAAGCTTGGGGGAGAGGATCCAATGATGTGTGAGAGAGTGGATACTTGACGGTGCATGACAACCTAGGCTAAGTAATATTTTATACTCGGTGAGATTGCTGAAGTTTCACAAAATCCAGAAATCTACGCTTAGCATTCATTTCATGAAAACCACACTTTTCTATTCTTACTACTCTATTGTGTGATATCTCTTATACTCCTTATAGAAAGCATTCAATTGACAAGTGTGTGATCTGCGATATTGTATACCGCTTTAGATGCTTCAGACGATGCTAATTCTAGAATTATTCCATTTTTCATGCTATATTGATATTCTTGGGTTTTCTATTTCAAATGCACCATTATACTATGATATCGAGATAAAAGTCTTTGACATGTGTTTTACATTCGATGAGTGCTATATGAGTAAGCAAAACCCACGTTCATTAGACAAATGATCCAGCAGCTTCCCTCTTTGCTTTCTACTTTGTTTTTCGTTTTTCATTTTCCGCCTTTCCATCGTTTCTTTTTTCTTTATCCACCGGGTTCGCTTTTTACTCATCTTCCTCGAGGACGAGTAAGAGGTAAGCTTGGGGGATTATGATCACTCCATATTTTACACCTTTTTTCTGCATGTTTGCATGCCATTTTGATCGCTCGAATCGCGTTTTTTACGATTTTTTGGTAATATTGCGATGCTTTTCACGATTTCTTGTTTTTGTCGAATTTCAGGAGATTTCGAGCGATTTGGAGTGATTCTGAGATGCACCCACTCCGGAGTGTCACCCGTGACTCTTCCGAGGGGAATTTTGCTATTGGAGAGGAGTGGAAGAAGAAAGAACGTTGTAGGAGCGACGAGGGAGCAAAAATACGAAGAATGGGCATTTTCAGCATGTCACTCGACCGAGTGAAGGAGTCACTCGGCCGACCATCGAGAGCCCGCTCGGCCGACTAGATCTGACACGCAGAAGATAGAGTATAAGCGTGCACTCGGCTGACCGTCGACAGCCCACTCGGCCGAACCACGGAGATACCACTCACCCACTTTTGAGAAGAGTTGTTCACCGCACACAACCACTCAAAACTCAGAATTGTTCACCGCACACAACCACTCGAAACTCAGAATTTCTCTACGCTACAACCACTCAAAACTCAGAATTGCTCACCGCACACAACCACTCAAAACTCAGAATTGCTCATCGCACCAACTCAAAACTCAGAATTTCTCACCGTACACAACCACTCAAAACTCAGAATTGCTCACTGTACACAACCGCTCATAACGTAGAATTGCTCAGCGCACACAACCACTCAAAACTGATTAAGACAATGGGTTGATGACTAGAATAAAGTTTTGGGATGAGGTTTCGAGAAAGTTTTGGGGGAGAAACTTAGGGAAACTTCGTATTATGAGGGGGAAAATTCAAACATCCCTCAAAATTCAAGCCAGCTCATATCGCTCCCCTTTCAAAATTCTAAAACCCATTATCTCTTTGCCCTCTACCATTGAAACATTCAAAATTCAAACATCCATCATTCTGTGAGCTAGCACCTTTTGTAAAGCGGGGTCAAGCCATCACCTTCGTTCATTATTTATGGTTGCAGGGTGATATTCTCTTTGCTCTCTCATGCCAGCAATATGGATCTCTCTCAAGATTCACGAGTTGTTTTTTCATGCAATTTAGAGGATGGCCTCTCTTCCTCTCACGTGACATCGATGATTTCTTTTTTCTCTAATCTGCTTTTTTTTATTTTTACGCACATGGTTGAATAAGAGAATTTGTACATTAGAAATTGGATAAGAGATTAGAGATACAACCCCTATTTTTGCATTTTTGCCCCAGGACCCTCCCCACACACCCAACCACACTTTTTATTATTCTTCCCCCTTGCTGACCATTTTTTTTCGTAATTGCTTAGCGCACACGACCACTCAAAACACAGAATTGCTCACCGCACACAACCACTCAAAACTCAACTCAAAATTGCTCACCGCACACAACCACTCAAAACTCAGAATTGCTCAGCGCACACAACCACTCAAAACTCAGAATTTCTCATCGCACACAACCACTCAAAACTCAGAATTGCTCACCACACACAACCATTTTTTCCATTCCACGTGCACATGTGCACATGTTATTTCCTATGAATTGATATGATGAGAGTTTGTGAAAATTTAGATAGAGAACACTAAATTTTTGGGAGAACTAAATTTTGGAAGAAGTCAATTTTTTGTGTTGAACTAAATTTTCTTGAGGGAACTAAATTTTGGGCGAGAACTAAAATTTTTCGAGGAACTAAATTTTGCGACGAGCTAAAATTTTTGGGGAAACAAAATTCTCTGGGGAGCTAAATTTTGAGGGACTAATATTTTTAACTAAATAAAAATTATTTATGCTTTAATTAGTGTTATTCGTTTAAAATTTGGGGATTTAAGATTTTAACCGAGGAATATTTTAAATGAACCATGACCTTTGGGCACGGGTATTCGTTTAAAAAGGGCTTTTCGCACCGTGCGAAAACAATTTTTTTATTTTTTTGAAATTTTTTTTTTCAAAAATTCTTTTTTTGATGTTTAATCCATACAATTATATACCCCAGGGAAAATAATGGGTGAACCCGTTGGGCATTAGAGCACCCATCCACCCGTTACAAATTTAACGGTCTCAAAACGTGCGAATTTGATGAAATGCCTTGATCGAAGGCCAAATGGCATTATTTTTCAACCATTATTTTTTGAGGGGGGTATAACAACATATAATGAGGGTGGAAAAAAGAATTTTTGAAAAAAAAATTTCAAAAAAAAACTAAAAACATTTTCGCACCGTGCGAAATGTTTGCATTTGAAAATTTTCCTATATATATATATATATATATATATATATATATATATATATATATATATATATAATAGAAATCATGAGCGAAATTCACGGAGAGGTGAGGTTGGGCGATTCTGGCGATCCTAGGTCTGAGGTGGCGGGCGTCTTATCTGGCGGTGGGATCAAAGGGAAATGCGATTCCGGCGGTCTAATTGGAAAGCATGTGGTGCCTGTGGTGTGCGATCGGGGGCTCAGGCGTTCCGTTGGGGTTCTGGGCCATGGGGACATGGCGGGCGATCAGGCACGGGGCGATTCTGTTCGTGGTGTTCTAAAAGGTGATGCACGGAACTCCAGAGTTGGAAAGCCTGTGGAGGCACGGAACTCCGGAGTTGGAGTCGTTGGGCGAGCTTCTGAAGGCACGGTAGAGGAGGTAGGGGATGGGTGGAAGATTGTGCGGAGGAGCGGCGGGGCTGAGAACGGGGCTCCGGATCGGAAGAAGTGGGCTCATTCATCTTGGGAGGGAGGTAACCGAATGATGCCAGCCGCTAGGGAGGTTGAATCTCGCAGGATGCCATATAGGGTTGGAACAAAGCTAGGCCCTGCAGTGCATATGCGTGCCCGCAATGTGCTTGGAAAAATTCCTAACACACCGTATCCACAGTAGGCACCAAAATCTCTTGGCTAGACGTGTGTGCTAACCGCCGTACTTACGGGTCAGCCCTTGGAATGTCCCATGTCCCTCCAAAGGTCCGAGAAGACGGTACTATCTGCGCTAGATTCCCAAGTGATTTAGGTCAACGAGGAGCTGAAAACTGGAAAAATACTATTGTGGGCCACGTACTAGGAGAAATACCATTTTATGGGCAAATTCTATCTTGGATGGAACGACTATGGAAGCCTAAGAAGAGGGTCCAAATCTATAGCAAGGAAAACGGGTTTTTTTATTTTAGATTCGAGTCGCACGAGGAGTGCAATAGGATCCTATCTGGTGGTCCTTGGCTTTTTGATGGACGACTGGTTGGGCTCAAGAGATGGAGTCTGGATATGAGACACGATCGTGATATTCTTTCCTATATCCCAGTCTGGGTCCAGCTACATGGCGTCCCGCTATACATGTGGAATCTGGAGGGTCTCAACATCATCTCTTCTGTTCTTGGCACTACTATCTGCCTTGATAGGGCCACCGCATATTTGACGCCCGCTGCCTGATTGAAGTCGATGCTTCTTCCCCCCTCGCAAATTCTTTTGAAGTTGAGTTGGATGACGGTGTGATTGTGACTATTGAGACCAAGTTTGAGGGTGATCCACCTTGTTGCAGTGGATGTGTATGCTTTGGACATACAGACGATCAGTGTCCTAATAAGCGTAAGCTCCCTTCAATCCAAGAAGCTATTGCAGAGCTGAACAATGGAGATGATGTGTTATGCAATGAGAAGCACCCTAATGCGGTTATGGGTCTGGAACAGGATATTTGTGACTCTAATAAGTTAGCAAATGCTGCATCTACGCAAGTTGCTGAAGCTACGGTGGCTGTTAGTGGAAATGAAGCTGGGTCAGATATCCCATTTCCTGGAGTCACAATGAATTCTGAAATGGCTGGAAATACCTGTGAAACAACGGGCGAAGAAGCTAATGGATCCATTACGGCAGTCCCCCCACTGAGATGATGGAATCGGAGAAAACTGATGACTCTAGCGTTAGTGGTGACAAGATAGTCCCCACTACGCCAATGGAAGCAGTAGACCCCCCGGTGGACTTAATCCGGTGTCAACTCTGCTAGATGACCATGATGAAGAGGATATTGACAAAATACCTGAAGGCCTGACAATAGAGAATCCGGAATGGGAGGAAGATGTGGAGGACCAGGTTCGTCGTAGGGCAGAAATTAAAGCGGGGAAGAGGAAACTGGCTCCTAGTGCATCAGCGGCAGGGAGAAGGAATACGTGGTCTCAGGTATTATTGAATGCCAGTGGAATCGACCACCAACTTACTATCTCTGATCAATGACTATTCTCTACTGGAATACCATGGGGCTTAATAATCAGGTTCGACGGAGGGACCTGAGGAATAGCTTAACTCAAATAAATCCATCTGCTGTTATTCTTTTGGAGACTAAGATTAAGTCTCCATCTTCTAATATAAACTCCCGGCTCCCAAGGGATTGGGTCTCTTATGACAATATTGCCTTTGCTTCTGGTGGACGTATTATCATGGGGTTTAACCCCTCTATCTGGAAGACAACTCCTTTGTCCTGTTTCGATCAATACATTTCTATCTCTTTTTCTAATGTGGGAGGTTTTTCATGTGTTATCTCTGGAGTTTATGCCCGTAACTCCCTGTTGGAAAGAAGGGGGCTGTGGAAGAGCTTAGAGAGGGACAGTGCACTGATTGGTAGTTCGGCCTGGCTGGTGGGCGGGGACTTCAATTGTGTCCTCTTTGCCAAGGATAAAGTGGGTGGTAGAAAGCTTGAGGAGACTTTGACCCAAGATTTCAGCGATTGCGTAGGCAGGTGTTCGCTTCAGGAGTTGAAGACCAAAGGAAATAAATTGAGTTGGTGTAATAACAGGACTGGAATTTTTCGTATTGCCGCCCAACTTGATCGTGTTTTCTCGAATGCCACCTGGATGGATATGTTGCCAGATACTTTTACTGATTACTTGGATCCATTAACTAGTGACCACTCTCGCATGGTCGTGTATCTCCATTATCAGGTCCCCTCTGAACCTAAACCTTTCAAGTTTTTTAACTTTTGGATTCACTGCCCAGGTTATAAAGCCACTATTGAATCCTGTTGGAATGATCATGAGAGGGGAACGCCCATGTATAAGTTGACTCAGAAACTTAAAAGATTGAAGTCCTCTCTTCGTACTTGGGCGGTTGACTATAATGTGGGGAATATGGTTATGAATTATAGGAGGGACTTTGAGGATATTCGCATTGACCCCTGCCTCCACTCTGACATCAACCTACAACAAAAAGAAAAGCTTCTCCTGAAGAACCTACTTAATGCTATGAAGCTAGATGAAGATATGTATCGGCAAAAAAAGCAGACAGAGCTGGTTAACACTGGGCGACAAGAATACCAAGTATTTTTATACGGCTATGAAGGCTAGGGTCTCGCGCAACAATCTTAATCATCTTGTGGATATTCATGGAGGCCAAAACAATGTTCATGATGGCCTGAAGAAGGAAGCTCCCTCCTTTTTTGAAGCTTTATATAACCAGGACCATTACAATACTACATTCTAGAAGCTTGTCCCGAAACGCATATTAGCTGAGGCCTCTTCTGTCTGGCTTAGCAGGAGGGTCTCTGATGAGGAGATTAAGGTGGCAGTTTTGCAGATTGGTACGGATAAGTCTCCGGGGCCCGATGGGTATAATGGCTTCTTTTTTCAGCATAATTGGTCCCTTATTGGAGCTGAGGTAATTTCCGCTATCAAATATTTTTTCATATCTGGGTCACTCCTTAAGGTTGTCAATCACACATTTCTAACCCTTGTTCCCAAGAACGACAATGCTTCCTCTTTGGGTGATTATAGGCCTATTGACTGTTGCAACGTACTCTATAAAATCATCAGTAAAATAATGTGCAACAGGATTAAAGTGGTCATTCATGATCTTATCTCCCCAAACCAAGCCGCATTCCTCAAACGAAGGCTGTTATCTGATTGCTCCCTTCTCGCCCACAAGTAGATCAGAGACTTCAGTAACCCTATGGGGGGTAGGGCATGTCTTAAGCTTGACCTGAGGAAGGCTTTTGACAGCGTCAACCGGGATTTCATTCTCTACTTTATGAGGCAGTTGGGTTTCCCTGACATTTTTTTGGGATGGATAAAGGAATGCATTTCGACGCCTACTTTTTCTGTCATTATAAATGGGTCCCCCACGGTTATTTCAAAGGTAATAGAGGCATTCGACAAGGTGACCCGCTCTCTCCTTATTTATTCGTTATTATTATGGAGGCTTTCTCTATCTTGATTACAAAGGCCATGAATTTGGGTCAAATTCACTCCATGCGGTGCACTGGGTCTTTATCCCACCTTCTATTTGCGGATGATCTCCTGGTATTCTGCAGGGCAAATAAGATCTCTTTTCTGGGCATTAGAAATTTGCTGGATGATTTCTACAATTTCACCGGACTCCAAGTAAATTTTGAGAAGAGTGCGGGTCTTTTTAGCAAGGGGGCTAAGAATAAGCATGAGCTTGCTGATATCTTGGGAATCAAGATTGCTACATCAATATCTACCTATCTCGGGCTCCCACTTTCATCGAAATATCCCAAAGCTACTAACTTTGCCAGGTTAGTTGATAAATGCAAGAAGAGAATGTTGGGATGGAGCTCTTCTTTGCTTTCTACTGCAGGCCGTATTGAACTTGTTAGAACGGTCATTTACGGTATTGTAGCCTTTTGGATGCACGCATTCCACATACCATTCAGTATCCTCAGGACCATCTCGACTATGTGTAGAAGATTTATTCTTGGTTCTTCCAGATCTTGGGCTTGGGAAGATCTCTGTAAACCAAAAAATGAAGGAGGAGTGGGGCTAAGAATGTTGGAGGAATTAAACGAAGCGGCAGGCATGAAATTGACCTGGAATTACCTCACTTCAGGTAGCATATGGGCTAAACACATGGGGGCTATATACGGACCTACTTCTGGGTTTTTCGGCAAACTTGAGAGTCACACAGTCCGGTTCCTGGAAAAGAATGCTGAAATCTCGGCCTATCTCCCATAAATTAATTCGACGTAGAGTCCGTGACGGCCAAGCAACCCTGTTCTGGTCCGATCCATGGCTCGAGGCTGGTCCGCTGCGAAATTTCTGTGAAATCCCCCAAGGCGCTGAGCAACTCATGGTTAGCGATTATTGGCAAAATGGGGGTTGGTCTACTGATCCTAGCATTGATCCTATTCGCCCTCTGCTGCGCAACCAACGGCTTATGCCCGGATCTGATGAATGGGTTTGGCTACTTGGAGATGAATTCAAGTTCAGTCAGGCTTGGGATGGAGTTCGTCACTGAGGTAGCCTCTTTCCATTTCACAAATTAGTTTGGTATAATAAACACATCCCGAAACTTTCCCTAACTCTTCTTCGAGCCTTCAAGGGGAAGTTGCTGACCATAGATCTAATACGCCGTTGGGGATTCACTGCTCCGGTGCATTGTGTCTTATGTGAGGACAATAGGGAGGAGAATATTGATCACCTATTTTTTGAATGCAGCTTCTCTAACTACATCTTGCGCAGATCATTGCTTAAGCTTGGTATATCTACTTTGATCGCTCCTGGTTTACGGGAGGTTGGAAATTACTACCTGTCAAATTTTGGAGGTAAAAATACCATGAGCAGATTGGCCAAAATGGCACTGGCAGCTTCGGTATGGCATATTTGGAAGGAAAGGAACATGCGCATTTTCGAGGGGGTGAATAGAAGCAAGACCATTGTCTTCGAGGGGATTGTATCGGATATACGTATTGCTCTGCATGACCTGGAGCCTACAACTGATGCTGAAACTCGCGCACTTAGCAATTGGGAGTTTAGAGACATGGGTTGAGTTATTGTTGCTGGTTACTATCTTGATCAATCTTGTATTATAGCTTTGTATAGTGACTTTTAGGATGTGGGCTTGATAGTGGAGAGTGACGGCGCTTGTGCCCTCTCCTATCTCTGTTAATACCACATGCCTATTTGTCCTATTTTGTACATTGTATATTCTCTCAATAAAATTGCTCGCTAACCTTTCAAAATATATATATATATATATATATATATATATATATATATATATATATATATATATATATATATATGAAGTATCTATGAGTATAAATATTGGTGTATAAATAATTCATGATATATGTATTGGTATATAGATGTTGCTTGTACGTCTAGATGGATGTATATTTGGATGTATAAGAGTGTATGATGGTATACATAGAATAATTATATGTGTATACATACCATAAATGTGGTTGTATGAATTTATGTAGTAAGATATGTATATATTGGTATAACTACATTTGGATATGGATCATAAGTAGTGTTTGAAATATGTTGGCTTACTAAATGGGTGTATAGCTATACATAAGTAGGTATGCCAAGTTATATAATATTGGTGTGTATTTATATATCATGTGATGATATGTGAGTGTAACATGTGAAAAAGATTTATATATGGATATGTCTTGTGTATACAAGTGTGTGTGTGTGTGTGTGTGTATATACATACATACTGTATTGATATAATTCTTGTGCTATAGTTTATATATAGTGTTGTAGGTTTGTATGTGTGTATATATACTGCATTGAATATATATTACGTATATATATGAATAGTTGACGGCTTGTATGTAAGTATATTTGTGCAGTATATAGGTGGTTAAATATAGATTTACGTGAGAGAAATTGTATGTGAATACATATTTATGTATCATTACTTATTTAAAATGAGTGTGTACTAGAATGTTGATATACTATATATACTACTAACAGGACTATTTACTATAGTGATATATACTGTGCACATATTTGTTTGCGAACTATTATTGTATATATATTTGTAAGTGTTTATACTTATGTACTTAAGTGATATATTTGCGTATGGTTGCCCACTTGATATGCATCACATCAGTGTGTATCCTTATTGGTGTATGACTATCTACTATAAGTGCATCAATATTTGGATATACCTACTTACATATGTATGTTAGCAAGGTTGTATGCATATTGGATGTGATGTATATAGTGGTATGTGTATCTATAAATGGATGTATACTTGGTTGTATACTTGATTTATGCTTTGATGTATCTAGGTATATCCATAGGTATGTGTATGTATAAGTATGCAGGCTCTGTGACTTATGAGTAGGGTATGTTTAAATATCGTGTGTACATGTATGTAAATAGATATATATAATTATAAGGAGCGTGTGATTACATATATAGGTGTATGTATTTAGATATATCTATATGTATCCATGAAATAGCATATGTCTTTTAACATATACTTGTGTGAATCTTTATGTAAGTACATATGTATTGAGTGAAGTGTACAGATGCGGGTGTGTATATTGATGCCTTAGGTGTATCTATATTTCTACTTATTACTGTGCACAAGTATTAATATATGTGTCTGTATGTATAGGCATACTAGTATGTATGTACATATGTGTGTATGATCTAAGGTATAGTGTGTGTATACACAAATGTATAATATATACATATATCATTGTTTGAATTTCATGGTTGGGAAGACCCTTGGACCTAATCAACCTCCTATTAGACCCTTAGTCTTGGAAAGTCTGAGGGCGGACTTTGTTTTTAAAGTGGGAAGAATGTAATACCCAGTATCCCAATATACGTATATATGTACGTATTTTTGGGCGTTTATGTGTACGTAAAATTTTTAGGGATCCTTACATATTTTTCTTTAATATTTGTGGTGAAGGAATTATTTTTAAATGATTTTAACTCACCATTTGGATTTAATTAATGAAGCATATGGTAAGAAATACCTTGTATTTAAGTTGTATGGTGTATTCATTATGTATTTTTATTTTCCAAAAAAAATACAAATCCCAAAAATCCCTAACCATGACACATCACAAGACTTGGTGTCATCTTGCATGAACACTTGCCTAACAAGTGTCATCATCCTTGACCAAATGAGTGGTGGAGATTAATGTGAAGAAAAACAAAATGGAGAAAAGAAAAAATAAAAAATAGAAGCTCTCATTCACTCATCTCTCACTCTTCATCTCCTCTTTCCAATTCTGAAAAATTCTCCCCCCCCCCCTTTCCACCATCAAAAAAATCCATCTTATAGTAAATATTAGAGCTTTGAGTTGAATAAGAGAGAGGGGGCTTTCGACGAGTAGAGAGGCTCAAGGAAGCTCAAGTCCTTCAAGGATTAAGAAGGGTCAAGGAATTTTTAAAAAGACATATCAAGGTAGAAATTTCTAACACAATAGTAGGATTTTAGTTTCTGGATTAAAAACCGTAGCTATCTATTAATTATTATTCGAAGTAAAATCTGAGAAAAATATAGTCATATAGCTCTTGAAATCCTACCCCACGTTCATAAATAACATGCCCTATATTCAGTTCAGTAAATAGGAATAAAAACTTCTTCTTTACAGCATATCTACTTTTCATTCAGTCTGTGCATAGTTTGGCAGAATTGATCTCAGTCCCTGCACACACCATAGAAATTATTGTTCTTAGTCTCATTGCAAAGTTAACAACTTTTTCTACAACTTTCCCCTTGTGCTTGTTTTCGAAATTATAACTGCAAAATGACTTAAAATAGCAATTGTTACAGCCTTCAGAATCTGTCTGAAAAACAGATTCTACAGGTCTCACCAAACAATTCACCATAAATCACCTAGTTTATATTTATGCCTGAAATTTTGTATGTAAGTCCAGGACTATCTTATCTACAATTCTTAAGAGAAGAAAACATAATGTTTAGTACAAATAGTTGGAGCAGTATGCCTCTGTTTGGGACTGTCTTGTTATTTGCAGAAGCTGGGTTATATGAATGTGTTGTTTTACCTTCAATTATGGATTTCCAAGCTTGTGGCGTCAATATATGAACCTTACAAGATATAAATTAGCATGTTTCCACATGAGTTAAAGCAGCATGTTGTTAGTAGCATGTTGTTAAATTAGTGAGCTCTTGTTATAGCATTAATGCTCGTCATGTTGTTGATTCGATAGCTTGCTCTATGGGTATATCATTGGCATGATGTAGGTTATCAATTATATATTAATATGCCACAAGTTGTAGTTAAGTCCTTTTTAGTATGCCATGTTCATTTAGTATGTTAATATACCATTACTTATGTTAGCATGCCATGATTTATTAACTATGTTAGTAGTATGCCATGTTCACTAATTATGATTAGTATGTCATGTTTAATTAGTCATGATTGGTATACCATGCTTCATTGGTTACATCAACATGCCCAAAGTTATGTTAGTATGATATGTTCTATTAGTTATGTTAGTATTCTTGCTTATGATATAATGTTTCATTTAGTACTCCATGCTAATGTAAGCCATGTTGATGTATGCAATGTTTATGCCGTAATATTCCATATAGTATCACATGCTAGTGTAAACCATGTGGCAATCTGTGTTGTAGGAACAATTTTAGCTTCATACTTTTGATAGTTATGTTAACAATGTCCATATTGCAATAAGTTGCATGCTCTCATGCTCTAATGCAATTTTTTATGTAGTAATCAATTATGCTTAAGTGTAAACTAAATTGGTATGCTTAGACTATTTCCATGTTTATGCTTAATTTGTATTCAATTTATACTATGTTTCATATGGTTATGTATAGTGGAAATTCATAATATGTATATTGTATTTATGTTCATTTGCTAGTTGTTGGTATTCTCCATGTTGGTAGAACCATGCATATGACTAAAAGTTCATGTTATGCTAGTGTAGTTGTCATATTCACATGTTCCAAAATTGTTGTGGGGAAATCTCAGGCCCATGTTTAATGTTTATGTTTATGATAATGTTCATGTTCCATATTAAATGGCATGAATTATGTGTTTCATGATGTGAGACATATTAATTGGCAATGATGGAAAACATGTGACGTTATGTTGAAAAAGAATGTGATGGTGTTAAATCACAACATCTGTGGAAATTATGAAAGAAAATGAAATGTTTTAGAATGCGGTGAATGAGACCGCCGAATGAAGTAACGAGAAATTGATTCATAAACTAAGAGTGAGGCAGAGAGATAATGTCTGGAGTGCTCAATCCACTCAAAAATGGGTGAGACTCTAGATATGGGTTTTGGGGCGACACAAATAAATTATAGGAGTTAAGGAGCGGACAGATGATAGATTTCTCACTCGATTTGTCACTCCCGAAAGGGGGAGTTGAGAGAGTTAGAGAGGCCGGTGGTGTACTCGTATTGCACCATTAGGTAATTGATGGTTTTCTCCATTTGTTCCATGAGCAAAAATCGAGATTTGTCTCACTCCCGTAAGGGGGAGTTACAATATGCCCTTGCAGTGCTCATGTCGCTGGTTGTGGTACCACTTTTCACCCACCCTGGGTGAAGTCCGGCTCCTTAACATTCTATGATTTACTAAGGTTTCCAAACATTAACTAAATGTCTAAACTTTAACTAACTATGATTAACGTACCTTGCTCTGTTGAGGTACTTATGATGACTACCATACTTCATGTTCTCCGTTACTTTTTACTTCCAGTACATGTATGTTTGTTCATTTAAAATTCTGCATTTATTCTTTGGTTGATGTGACATCTGTAGATAGATGGTTAGTTAGAAGGACCAGTTCCAAAAACTGGATCCTACTAGAGTGTTAGGAGTTTCTACTGGGTCACACATTGACGTGTCCAACCTTGTGGTTTTCAGGAGTAGGACTAGAGCAGCCTATGCGGATCCCAACACTAGAGGTTGTTCCCAGTTCAGTGATGGAGCCTGCGGGCGACTTCGTCTAGTTGGACTTCTCTGTGGTGGATTAGTGTGTGCGTTGTACTGGGTGTGGACACCTTTTTGTACTTTTGGGTTTGGGTTTCTCTTTTTGTTGTACCCTCCACTTTTGTACCCCCCTTGTACAGACGGTATATGTAAAAGATGTATCATTTTATTAGTTAAATCAATGCACTTTTGTTTAGTGCTCTGTGTTATTTTTGTAATAGAGCTTTATTTCTACTTCCTAGCACGTGCGCAGTGACCTGTAGATTTCTTTTACTCTCTTCTTTTCTCTATTTCTACGTAACACTCGCCGATCTATGAATGCTTGGGAAGAATTCATACTTCTCGGGTATCCTGGGGAGCGGGTCGTTACAACTGCCAGGGTGGTCGTGAACTCGATCCTCCCCAAGGATTTGGAGTTCCTGCAGAAGTTGGATCTCGAGCGAATGGCCAACTTCTTCGTAGGGAGCGGATACCATGTATGTCATCCAAGCCTTTGCTTTTTGGTATCCAAGTTGGTCGATGTTCTTGACTGACCTTTGCTTTGTTTGCAGATGTCTGTTCACGGAGCCATGCTACGCCGTCAGGCTGTTGACTTGATCGATGGAGGTTGACGGGTGGCAGACGCAGAGCACAAAGCACTCAGCTTTGAGGCACATGCAAAGGAGGCAGAGGAGGCCTTGTAGAAGATCCTTGCGGACAAGCCAACGGTCAAGTGGGAGGCGATAGAGGCTAAGGATAGCCGTTCATCGCTATCGACCCTCCATAAGTCTGCCTGGCTCCAGTGACGGATGGAGAGGTCCCAGCTCAAAGAGGAGCTCGACTCCTTCAAGAAGGAGACGACGGAGCTTTGGGCCAAAGTCTACGACTTCGAGAGGTGGGCGGAAGCTAGCCAGGTGTAGAAGGCTGAGCTTCAAGCCAAAGTCGCAGGGATCAACGAGGCTGCTGCGAAGGAGAAGACCGAGCTTACGACTAAGCTCGCGAAGGCGATGGAGGAATTCACCAATGTCTTGGTGTCAGGGAGCGCTACCCCTCCCTCTTAGGCAGTCCTTCTGTTTTGCCGATTTTGTACTTTCTGTAATTTCTTTAATTTGAAATGAATGAAGAAAGACTTTTGCGACCTTGCTTGTTTATTTGCATTCCTTTCTTATCCGAACATCTGCGTGTGTATGGCTCCTCAATGACCCGAAATTTCATAGAAACCCTTAGGAAAGTTATGTCATGGATAGGTTAGGCATTCACTTAATGAATATAACCTTTTAAACCATGAATCATGCTCCTTTGGGTAGAGAGGGGCGGACCTCTTCCGGCTTATGCACATACTAGGATCGTTCGGTGGCGAGGGGTAATGACGTGCATTTATATTTCATATATTTACGCACGTTTTCTTCCGTGTTTTTCCGTATTTTACCGCCGTCTTTTATTTGTTTTCTCGTGTTTTCTCGAGTTTTCTTGTTTTCTTTCACTTTTCCGTGTTTTCCGTGTTTTGCAGGAGTTTACTAGCATTTGGGGCATAAAACGATGATATCATGTGTCTCCGGAGCAACGAGAGGAGTCACGCGTGATCCAGGGGGTCAAACGATGAAGACTTGCATCTTTCAGTCCCTCACCCAGTCGGTTGGTCATCTCCAACCGATCGGGTGATGCACGCGTGCACCACCCAGACGCAGCTTGGAGCTCACGAGAAGTCACCCGGTCGGTTCAGTGACCGGGTCAAAAGCTCAAAGTCTCTGGAATTCGGAGCTGATTGCCAACCGATCGGGTGACCTTCACCCGATCGGTTCACCTGTAGCTGAATTTCAACAGCCAAGACACAAAGATCCAACCGGTCTCCTCACCCGGTCCGCACCAAGATCCAACCGGTCGGAACCAAGATCCAACCGACCGCATCCAAGATCCAACCGACCGGTTCATCCTGACCGGGTGAAACCCCGCATTGCGCTGTAATTTTGTGAAGCGGCTCACCCGACCGGTTGACTTGTCAACCGGTCGGGTGATGTCGTTTGCTATAAATAGAACCCTAGGTTTCCCAGATTTGGGAGTTGGTTAATTTTTGCTGTTTTCTTCATTTTGTGACGACTGTAATTTTCCAGTTTTTGTAAGTTTTCGGATCTTTGTAAAACTTTAGTATTATCTTAATTGCTTTACTATCATTGCATTTCTATTGTCTGATCATGATTTTTACGGTTCATTTTCGTTTAGATCGCTTTTTACCTAATATGTGTGAGTAGTTCCCAAATCTGGGATTTTGACGGAAACCCCTTCGGGGGCTCTTCCCGATGCGTCCATAGGGTTAGGAAATCGATAGGGATTAGGAATTTAACGGTTATGCGGGGTGTTTTATTGTCATCGGCGGGAAAAAGACCGCATTTGACCGTCGGGCCAAGGGGGAATAAACTTGGCGGTTGACTCCCTAGACATAGCTCACGCCCTTAGCGTAGACGCCGAATCCTAGCGCGCTGGAGCGGCAGGATGAGACGTTGCGAGCTTAGTGCTCCCGAAGTCGATCAGTGTTAATGGACACAGGAGTGCCCATTGATCTAACCCGAGAAGTCCGGTGTATCATCCTGGGCACCGACCGGAATATCGGGCCCATGGGATGCCGGTACCACTTTCAGAGGCAACGTCTCACCATTAGACCCTAATTCTGATCGCCATCCTACCCGTAGGCCGTATCGGCGAGAGTCGCTCGTTGGGGTTGAAACCAAAGTCCCGGGTTTTTCCTTCATATTGTCTATACCTTGCATTCCTTTACCGTGACAACCCACCAATCGATCTGGGCTAGCTCACCCATGGGGTGATTTTGATCCTCTTTGACACAAGCACATCCTCGCCTCCCTGAGTTCGACCCCCAAGCCACACTACAACACCGTTTGCTTGCAGTTACAAATATTTAGATTTCCCACGCCCCTGTTCGCATCATTGCACACATCCGGCGCGCGAGAGCCGCGCCCGGCGGGGGCCCTGTCAGGTTTATGGCGCCGTTGCCGGGGAGGCAACGTGCTTGTTATTTTTGGATCTCATGAACCCTAGTGTCTAGCTCTTATCCCTACCTCGCGATAATTTTCGCATTCTTCTTTTTCCTTTTTATTTTCTTATTTTTATTTTTATTTTTATTTTTATTTCTTATCTTATCTGTTTCTTTCCCACTTGTCGCTTCACGGGTGTTTGTTGTTTTTCATGCGCAGGAGTTCAAGAAGTCTCGACGACTTGATCCCCGTTGATCCAGAGATAAACGCCACCCTAAGGCGTTGGGCCACCGAGAAGCGAAGAAGAGACGATCCTGAAGCCATGGGGGAGAACACCCCGCCTCACAAGTCCCTGTTGGAGTACTCAATGCCTTCCATCGAGTCCATCTCCGCCATCCATCCTCCAGCTATTACGGCCCAAAGCTTCGAGCTTAAGCCATCTTTGGTGACGTGGATCCAGCAGGATCAGTTTTCGGGTGCACCCATGGAGAGCCCGATTGAGCATCTAGACTCCTTCTTGGAGAAATGTGACACCTTCCGGATTAACGGTGTCACGACTGAGGCGATCCGACTGAAGTTGTTCCCCTTCTCCTTACGAGATAAAGCCAAGCTGTGGCTTAGGGGGAAGGACCCGAATACATTCAACACCAGGGAGAAGCTCTTAAATGCTTTCCTGACGAAGTTCTTTTCCCCGGGGAAGACCATGAAGCTGAGGAGTGAGATCTCCTCCTTCTCCCAGGCCAGCCACGAGTCCTTGCATGAGGCTTGGACAAGATACAAGGAGATGCAGAGAAGATGTCCCCACCATGAGCTCCCCAAGTGGCAGATCATAAATCTGTTTTATAATGGGTTGAGTGACGATTTAAAATCTTCCATGTACGCCGCGGCTGAAGGGTCCTTCATGTCAAGAAGCGAAGAAGATGCCGGGCAAATTTTGGAAAATATGGCATCCAACAATGAACGGTGGTGTGACGAGAGAGCCACACCAAGATCTGGGGGCATCCATAGAGTAGAAGACGTCGACAAATTGTCAAGCAAGTTTGACTTGCTGTCAACCCAGATCTCCGCATTGATGGTAGGCACCGGTGGCCCCGGTTCACAACAGATTGATGCGGTAGAATCTGAAATTTTTGGGGGGTTCGACGGTGGTGACATCTCACCACCGTTGGATCAGGCGAGCGCATTATTTTACAATCCTACGGGGAATGCGCCATTTCCACCACGAACCAACTCAAACCCGGCCTACTCTCCCAACAACCGGAATCATCCGAACCTTAGTTACCGGGCGCCTTATCAACAGCCGTCTCAGCAACAACAGCAGATATATCAGCCGGCTAGGCCCCAGCAGCAGTTTCAACAGCAGTAATTTCAGCAGCAACAACCTCCACCGCAGTATCAACAGTATGCTCCTAGGAATCAGCAGCCCACCCAGCAGCAATACGGCCAGCAGAGGGCCATTTCTCCAGTTGAGTCCCTCCTGACTCAATACATCGCCAATCAGGAGAAAATAAATCTGAAGCTGGAGATGGGACAAAGAGTCCTCACTGATCAGGTAACCCAACTGGGGTTGTAAGTGGCTGCTCACTCCTTATTTTACACCTTTTTTTCCGCATGTTTGCATGCCATTTAGATCGCCCAAATCATGTTTTTCACGATATATCGACGATATTGCGATGCTTTTCACGATTTGTTGTTTTTGTCACATTTCAGGTGATTTGGCGCGATTTGGAGTGATCTCGAGATGCGCTTACTCTAGACGGTCACCGACGACCTCCCCGAGGGGTATTTTGCTGTTGGAGAGGAGCGGAAGAAGAATGGACGTCGCAGGAGCGACGAGGAGGCCAAAATAAGCAGATTGGGCATTTTTTGTGTCTCACTCGGCCGAGTGGAGGAGCCACTCGGCCGACCAGCGAGACACTGCTCGGCCGACCAGAACAGACACAATTTACATGTGCACTCGGCCGAGCACCGAAGACCACATCGGCCGAGTGACGATACCACGTTCGCCCGAGTGGCGCCCAGACGAAGCCCTTCCAAAACATCGAAGTTACTGTTTTCGGCTGCCTGAACTTCAGAAGACCCACTCGGCCGAGTGGTAAATCCCGTCCGCCCGAGTGCAGTGAAGTCATCGGCCGAGTGACGACAACTCACTCGGCCGAGCCGCCCCCGAAGTAGAGACCCCTGAAGGCCCTAACTTACTGGAAAATTACAGGGTTTCTCACTTGGCCAAGCGACTTTTGTCACTCGGCCGAGTGCGATGCGCTGCCTGTAGCGAAAACTGCGGAAAACAGGCTGTGCAGGGGTATTTTGGTCACGATTTTTGGACGATTTTTGGGGCTATTTAAACCCTGTTTTTACCCTAGTTTTGGGAGCTCTCTCTTAGATTTTTTGCAGCTTTTTAGATTAGTTTTTTAGCTTTATTCTTGTGATTGGAGAAGGAGCAAAACTTGGATTTTTGTTGGATTAATTGAAGAACTACATTGGTTTGCATCTCTTTTCCTTAAAAATTCTATTTTTATTGTTTATATCATTGTTGTGATGAATTCTATTGCTTATCTCAACGATTATTTTTGTGATCTTGCTATGATTTGTGAGTAGTCTCCACGTCTTGGGGCGTGGGGATGAACCCTACAAGCCCACTTTCATATTTGTGATGAATTGGTAGAAATTGAGCTAGAATTGCTATTAGAGATTAGATCGGGATCGATTTACTACGGATTGCTAGGTATTCATATCAATTGGGATTTGCAAGAGATTGGATCCCAATTTGATAGGAAGCCCTAGAAATCCGAATTGGGTTGGAGTCGGATTTTTCGAAGTATCGGTTTGCAAGAGATTGGACCGATACTAGGATTCCCGGTTGCAATTCTATACCGATACCCGTTTGCAAGAGATTGGACGGGTAGGAACTATCCTATTCTAGATCGTGGACCGAGTTTGCAAGAGATTGGGCTCGGTGCGCGATTGGACGATGATGTTGATCCTAATGCTAGCTTCCCTAGGGTAGGGTTTGCAAGAGATTGGACCCGACCCTAGGATAGCTATAGACCGGCAACAACGCGAGAGCGTGAGCTTGGTTCTACATTTAGTTGCAACTAGTTCATCCGAATTCTCATTCTAGCAATTTTGATACCGATGAACCACATTTATGAAGTACGGTGTGTAGCGGGGATTCCCCATTCCCTAGACGTTCTTTATTTGATTTGATATTTCGCACATTTGTCTGACGATTGTGACAGGATCGCCAAAGGCAAATTTCTCTTCTTAAATAGACAGGTTGATCGGAGCAAGCACAGTCATTCGTCCTCCCTGTGTTCGATATCCCGCTCGCTGCTACACCGTGCACTTGCGGTAAAACTACAACCGTTCTTTTGGGTCACGTCCCGGAGCGATCAAGTTTTTGGCGTCGTTGTCGGGGAGGCGATTGCGTTTGATTCTTTCTCACCCTAGCTATTCTTTCTTTTTTATTATTATCATTATTTTTATTTCTTATTTCTTACCTAACCCTTCCACGGTACTAATCATTTCTTTGAAACTCTGTTTCCCCTGTGCATGTACACGAGATCTACGGCGGACCCAGAAGCCTTATTATTTGATCCCGAGATCGAACGTACCGCGCGGAGACTTAGAGCGGAAAAGAGAGAAAATCCGGAAGGGAGGTATATGGCCAACCCGGAAACTCCTGAAGAATTGGCGGCAAGGATGGCGAGGATAATTTCTATTCGCGATAGGCTTCGGCCTAAGACCTCTTCTACTACCTCGTCCATTGCCGTGCCGCAGTTGGCGGCTGACAAGAACTTCGAGCTAAAGACTGGATTGGTGTTTTTGATGCAACAAGACCCATTTCATGGGAACGCCCATGAGAACCCCCACTACCACATCCAATTATTCTTGTCGAAGTGCGCCACATTTCAGATACCGGGGGTCTCCATCGATGCTATCAGACTGCGTCTCTTCCCCTTCACGCTTAAGGACAAGGCACTCTATTGGTTGAGGACGCAGGCTGACGGAGTTTTCACCTCTTGGGACGAGTTGGCGAGTGCATTTATTGATAAGTTCTATCCGCCATCCAAGACGGTGAAGATCCGGAGCGCTCTCATGTCCTTCAAGCAAGGACCCCAGGAGACGCTCTATGAAGCTTGGGAGCGTTTTAAGGATTTGCAGCATCAATGCCCGCACCACAGTATAGAAGATTGGGAGCTAGTTCATAGCTTCTACAACGGTCTCCAACCGGGGACCAAACAAATTATTGATGCCGCGGCGAATGGTGCTATCTTGTCAAAGACTCCCGAGGAAGCTACGGCCCTAATTGAGGAGATGGCCTCAAATAACCAACAATGGGGCGATGAGCGAGGACACTCTACGTCCTCCTTAAAGCCAACTAGCATCTACGAGGCAAAGGCCGTAGCGGAGCTTACGAGCAAGTTTGATTCTCTCCACAAGGTAGTGGAGAGATTGGATAAGTTCATCACGGAGCCCCAAGGGACCCCTTCCACCTCCGCGCCGACGAACCAAATGTGTGATTGGGAAGACCAATCTCAAGCCATGTACTCGGGAGGAGAGCAAGTAGAAGGATCCTTGGAGCAAGTACAATATGTTGCAGGGAACCAAGGATATTGGGCCAATCCGGCCACAAGAAATCATCCCGGATTCTCTTACGCCAACAATGAAGGAGCTTTGAACCCGCCACAACAACCACCTCAACAAGCTCGACCACCACCACCCCAACAACAATACTATCCACCGATGGGGCCTCCACAACAAAACTTTCAACCAAAGCAATAAGTTCCACCATATAGGCCTCCCGGATACAACCAAGGGTGGAGGAATCAAAATCAAAACCCTCCACAAGCTCCACAACGATCCGACTTCGAAACTAGAGTGGAGGCGTTCATGGTCGAGCAAAATAAGGTAAATGCTAGCTTGAAGGCGGGGCAAGACTCCCTTAATACCGTTGTGGCTCAAATATCGGATCAATTGGCGTTGCTCAATCGGAACACTCAAAGATTGTCGGCGCAACCGGAGCAAAACCCACGGGGCAACACGGGCCACATCAATGCCGTAGTTGTCGTTACTACTAGAGGCGGGAAGGACACCACCCCCGCCATGATTCCTATTGAGGAGCCCGTGGAGGAAAGCTTGGAGCCAATTGAGCCGATAGTTGAAGTTGAAAAAGAGAAGGAGCCACAAGACAAAGAGAAATCTAGAGCGGAGCAATTGATTGAGGAAAGGCGCTTCATGCCACCGGTCCCATTCCCCCAAAGGCTCGCTAGAGCGAAAATGGAGAAAAGGCTAGCAAAATTTCTCGAGTACCTAAGAGGAGTTAGCCTTAACATTCCCTTCCATGACGCCATCGTCGAGATCCCCACGTATGCTAAATTTTTGAAGGACTTGATTTCGGGGAGGAAAAGGAAGGAGAAGATCATGCTAGCCGAGGAGGGCTCTTAGTTCACCAAGAGAGAGAAGGAGCCGGCAAAATTTAAAGATCCGGGGAGTTTTCGGATTCCTTGCACTTTGGGCGGCGTTCCTCTTCAAAATGCGTTGGTTGATCTTGGGGCTAGTGTGAGCCTCATGCCTCTCTCCATGTTCTTAAGGCTAAACACCGGGACAAAGTTGAAACCCACCGACATGCGCATTCAATTAGCCGATGGACGGATAACAAGGCCGGTGGGGATTGCCGAAGACATACCGCTACAAGTCCCGGGGGGAATATGCTTGCCATGTGACTTCGTGATCATGGACGTTAAGGAGGAGGGAGACACTTCATTGATACTTGGACGCCCGTTCCTAGCCACCGCCGGAGTCATCGTCGACGTGCGCGAAGGTACCCTAACTTTAAACGTCGGAAACATCGAGGTGGAGCTCCACATTCCTAAGGCCATGAAGCACATGCCTTATCATGAGGAACTTGACTACATGGACCTCCTTGATGAGGTGATTGAAGAGGTGATCCCTCACTCGATTGGCGCTCTTTTCGATGAAGATTTTGAGGAAGGCCCGGATTTAGGCCAAGATGAGAAGAAAAATGATTCCCCCGACCTCTCCGCTGAAGATGATGAAGGCGACGCTGATGTCACAAGGATTCGAGAGCTCTGCAAGCTCTCGAAACTAAAGTCTCCGAAGAAAGCTCCGCCGGTACGGAAATCGGCATCACCGGTTAAGCCGTTGACCGGAGCAAATGCTAGCTTGGGGGAGCCTCCCCCCAACACTATTCGAGACGAGATACCACCGCGGGAGAACACTACGCCGCAACTTCCCAATCCAAGCGTTCTCCCCGGAAAGTTTGATGGGTGCATCTCATATGCACCAAACATCCCGCATTGATTGAAAATTATAGGGGGTCGAGCTCACGACCTTAAACGAGCGCTTGTCGGGAGGCAACCCGACGGTTTTTGCTTTATTTTTACTTTTCCTTTATTTCCATTTTAGAAATTTTTATTTTTTGAGTCGTTCGCCCAAAAATTTTGTGATAACGTGTCCTATTTTTCTTGACAGGAGAGGAGATAGGTAGATCCATCATGAGGAGGATGAACGAGTCGACGAGGAGCGCCCCAAGAAGGCGCTCGATGCTTAGGAGGAAGATGAAATCAATTGGAGGAAGAAAGACGGAGTTTAGAGCCAAAACGAAGACAAACAGCAGAACACAAGGCTCACTCGGCCGGGTATACTAGTCACTCGGCCGAGTACACAAGTTCGTCCGGCCGAGCCGCTCACGAACGAGGGAAGTCTGTTGTACCCAACTCTCTGTTTATTTTCTTGATTTCGACCTAACTGCTACTCGGCCGAGTATATATATTCACTCAGCCGAGTGAAACGGATACCCTCCTAGGGCGAGTCATGCCGAGTAGCTTGAGTCACTCGGGCGAATGGACTTACTCCACTCGGCCGAGGCTGGCAAAGCCACTCGGCCGAACCGATAGCGGGGAGGAAATTTTCATTGGCCTCGCTCGGCCGAGTGACCACGTCACTCGGCCGAGTCGTAACTTTTTTATATAAAGGGCGAGGGGGGCACATTTTTCGAAACGCAAAAACCCCCAAAGCACCCGCGCCCCTTCAGCTCCCTCACCCGATCCTCGCTCGCTCGCACCCCCACTCGCCCGACCGCCGCTGCCACTCCGCCGCTCGGCCCGCCACCGCCGGCCGAGCACCCCCGTGGCCTCGCCCGAGTCGCCGCCGGCGGCCGTGCCTCCGGTCACCTCCGGTACCCCTATTTCGCCTATTTTCGCCTCTTTTTGTGTATTTTTCGAGGATCCGTGTATTAATCGAACCCCTAACCCAAATCAATTCCTATATCTATCTATTATACCCCTAATACTCCATACATTTTGAATATTACCCGCTGAAATCGCCGTTTCAAGCGCAGGTGGCTTTTTGGAGCTTAGGGGAGCCCAGGGGAGCTTCTACGGGCTGATCTGGACTTCGCGGAGGCGCTGACTTCGCACGCTTCCACTGCTTAGCACTCGCGGCGTGTCGGGATACACTCTTTCCACTCTTTTACACGCACCGCACTTTTTTCACTTTTCGGCGCGCTCGGGGCCGATATGCCGCCCCGGACACGGCCGCGGTCGAAGAGAGCTTCCGCCAAGCGGAAGCGGTCGGATGATGCCGGCCCCTCCCACGAGTTGGAGGACTCTCCTCCACCGTCCCCCACACACCCCGCACACCCAGTACAGCCTGCAGGCCCCGCACAGCCTGCAGTGCACCCACAGCCCGCACAGCCTCTCCCTGCCGACCCACAGCCACCACCACCGGCTCCACTGGTCGGGCCGCTCAGGATTACGTTCCGAGACGACGCACACCGCACCGTCTTCGACCGTATCTCCCAGCGCTCGATCGTACCCTCCAGGTTTGCACACCTAGCTGACCTAGGACGCCTGGGGGTACTAGAGGGGATACTCACGTTGTACGACAACGTGGGTTGGTGCGACTTCCTTCAGGTGTCGGCGGACACGTTCACCCGCCCGACACTTGAAGTTCTGAGTTCGATCGCCCGGACCGACGAGGGATGCTCATTTCGGTTCATGGACCGAGAGTGCCAGGTCACTCTCGATATGATGAGAGCATTCTTCTCGTGGCCCGCTGTCCCCAGAGCCGATCGCGGTTACGGCCCCACCCATATCCCCCCACCTTCCTTCGACGCCGGTGCCTTCTGGGCCCGGATTACGGGCCACCACGCTGCCTTTGACCCTAGTAGGGCCAAGGCCTCGGCCATTGTCCACCCCTGCCTCCGCATAGCCCAGCGCCTCATGGCGACCACCTTTTTGGCCAGATATGAGCCGGGCACGATGTCTACGCCAGAGCTCTACATGCTCTATGCGATGACATGTCCCAAAGCTCTATCTAGGGATGGAGATGAGCTTGTCCCCGCCGTCGTGATCGACATTGCGGCTTGGTTTTTAGACCGCATCATTGTATCGGTGGGCGCTCGCTCACCGATATGCTGCGGCGGTCTGATCACCTTGCTTACCATGATGACCGGCGAGGACCTACCTGACGACTTGCGACGGGTCCCGGGACCCACTTCTCTGTCGATAGACGTTATGGCCCGGATGAAGATGCTTCGTCCGCATGGTGAGCGTCACTGGGTCTGGTTGCACGGCCCTTACGGTGTCGACTACATGATTCTCCCGAGCCCTGCTCGGACTCAGATTGCACCAGCCCACGTCGACTGGCTCCCTGCGATGGATGTGCTCATCCCCGCTGCCTACGTGCTCGAGGCCGAGGAGGCCGAGCAGGCCCACGCTGCCCACGCTGCCCAGGCTGCCCCCGCAGACCCTGCTGCACACCCTGCCGAGCCTGCTGCCGACCCTGTTGACCCAGTGGCCCCTCAGCCCTTACCAGATGTTTCCGCTGCTCCTGACACCTCTGTCCCCACTTCTGTCAGTGTCACGAGTACCTCAGCTGAGCCCACTTCCACCACTTCCGCGGCTGTCACCACTGTCACCACCACACCCACTACCACCGCTGGCCCTCTGTCTGCTGAGCCGATTTCCTCTGCCCCACCCGAGCGCCCGCCGACCGTAGTCGAGTGCGGAGAGCCCTCTGTCTCCACTGCCGCTGTATTTTCCGAGAGTGTCGTGGCGTCTGTCCACACTTCTGTGCCACTGACCTCTCTGGCCGCCTCGCTGCCACTTTTGCACACTTCTTTCGCTGCCGCTGCCTCCACTTCTCACCAGCCAGTGTCCCGGCCTCACACTGAGGCCAGGCCCACATTTGCAGGCACGGCACCTTTTGTCCCCTTCCCTGCTGAGCCCGTTACATACTCTACTCGCGTACGCCAGCCTCGCCCTGCACAGCCTAGACCGGTGCGTCCCTCTGCACCACCCCCGCCCGACACTGTACTGCAGAGCATACGTGCTCTTGAGTTGGCGGTGAGTGGTCTTAGAGGTGACCTTAGGACCCTGTCCTCCACCGTCTCTGCGATGGCTGGACGCTTCGAGCTGATCCCCCAGATCCACTACTGCCTTACACAGGTCTTGGAGCGTCTCCCACGCGTACCCCCACCCACCCAGCAGGTTCCCACACACACTTCCACACACACTAGACCTGCTTCCACTTCCACGCCCACCCCAGCTCAGCAGCCTACACCACCACCACCTCCTCCTCCGCCTCAGGACAGAGACGGCGCAGCACCACCTTCTTAGGAACCCTTGATGCCTTGATTTATTTCTGCCGTTGTGCTGCCCATTTCTGCTGGGTCCTGTTGCACTTTTTGTCCACCCCCCTCCCCTCACTTATTATGGTATTCTCTTTTTGATCATATCTTCTTATATCTATTTTGGGACAGAGGGAGAGTTTTTGGTGACACTTATAACTATGTATCGCTCCTATCTGTGCATGCATCATGTCCGCATCATATTTTCATTTCTTTATTTTACCTTTTTCTTTTCATTTTTCCATGCATGCATCCTCACTTGCCCCTCCCATCGCTTGTCTCTCGGTGTGCCACACTTTGCACATTGAGGACACTGTGCCATTTAGCTTGGGGGAGTGAGTTCTCACGTTCTTTTTCGATTTGCCACCTTTATTTTTAGTTTTTCACACCATTTTTTCGCTTTTGCACTTATTTTTCATCATTTTTCTTTTATTTTGCCATGCATCACGTTTTTCTTATTTTCCTGTGTGCCGCATTGCATAGTTTTATTTTTCCTTCATCTTTATTTCTTTCTTTTTCATCTCATGCTAGAGATGACTTTTCTATATGCATGCTATATTTGTCATGTCTTAGATTTTATTTCTGATATCATATGCTATGACTTGCTTTGCATTTAGAGATAGTAACCCACCCTTTTTTCACATGAAAATGGATGAAATTTTATTATTAGCTGAGTCTGAATATTCATATGTATGCTACCACAGAAAACACACCAAGATTCACGCATTGAATGCCTATATCTGGAGTACTGACTTTCTTTTCCTATATCACTTCTATATGCGTGAATTGTACACTTCACTTCAGGATGATTGAATGATGTTAGCTATGATATATCTGGATTAGTTAGCTTTTTTGTGATCGAAACTGAGTAGATTAGATTACCCTGCTGAAGTTGGCGTGCATGTCTTATAGAGTGAACCAAGAGTTATATATTTCTTTCTCCACAAATCTTGAACATCATTTCTCTACTTTTAAAATCATTGGTGAATCTCCCCTTAGTGATTCTATTTTATGGCATTTTCCCCCGCTACTAATTCCTAGCTCCAAATGTCTTATTCTAAAAAAAAGGAAGAGAGAGAAAAACATTCTTGTACATCATTATCTCTCTCTGAGTTGGGATCGTTGTGTATATATTGCTTATTGCAAAGAAAAAAAACAAAACAAAACAAAAGAAAAAAAAGAGGAAAAATCCTGAATAAAAGATCCCATCTCACTTTCTTTCTTTCTTCTTTCTTTTCGTTGCTTTTGGAGCTATGTGTATAAAAAAAATGGGGATGTAAATATTTTTTATGCCACCACGCTTATAGATAAGCTTGGGGGAGGGGATCCATTGATGTGTGAGAGAGTGACTACTTGACATTGCACGACAACCTAGGCTAAGTAATATTCTATACTCGGTGAGATTATTTTAGTTTTACGAAATCCAGAAATCTAAGCCTAGCACTCATTTCATGAAATCCATACTTTTCTATTCTCTCTATTCTATAGTGTGATACTCTTATACTCCTGATAGAAAGCGTTCAATTGAAAATTGTGTGATCTGTGATTTGTATACCGCTTTAAATGATTCAGACGACGTTAATTTTAAAATTATTCCGTTTTTCCTGATTATATCGTTGTTCGTGGGTTTTCTATTTCTATTTGCACTATTATACTATGATATCAAAATAAAATTCTTTGACATGTATTTTTCATTCGGTGCATGCTATAAGAGTAAGTGAAACCCACGTCCTGAGAAAATGATCTAGTATCCTACCTCTTCGCTTCTTTCTTTCTTTATTTTCATTTCGATTTCATTCTTCTTCGTTTTTCATTTTTCTTTTTTTCGCCGTTTTCGTTTTCCAAATCCACCGGGTTCGCCTTTTACTTATCTTCCTCGAGGACGAGTAAGAGGCAAGCTTGGGGGATTTTGATCACTCCTTATTTTACAACTTTTTTTCCGCATGTTTGCATGCCATTTAGATCGCCCAAATCATGTTTTTCACGATATATCGACGATATTGCGATGCTTTTCATGATTTGTTGTTTTTGTCGCATTTCAGGTGATTTGGCGCGATTTGGAGTGATCTCGAGATGCGCTTACTCTAGACGGTCACCGACGACCTCCCCGAGGGGTATTTTGCTGTTGGAGAGGAGCGGAAGAAGAATGGACGTCGCAGGAGCGACGAGGAGGCCAAAATAAGCAGATTGGGCAATTTTTGTGTCCCACTCGGCCGAGTGGAGGAGCCACTCGGCCGACCAGCGAGACACTGCTCGGCCGACCAGAACAGACACAATTTACATGTGCACTCGGCCGAGCACCGAAGACCACATCGGCCGAGTGACGATACCACGTCCGCCCGAGTGGCGCCCAGACGAAGCCCTTCCAAAACATCGAAGTTACTGTATTTCGGCTGCCTGAATTTCAGAAGACCCACTCGGCCGAGTGGTAAATCCCGTCCGCCCGAGTGCAGTGAAGTCATCGGCCGAGTGACGACATCTCACTCGGCCGAGCCGCCCCCGAAGTAGAGACCTCTGAAGGCCCTAACTTACTGGAAAATTACAGGGTTTCTCACTCGGCCGAGCGACTTTTGTCACTCGGCCGAGTGCGATGCGCTGCCTGTAGCGAAAACTGCGGAAAACAGGCTGTGCAGGGGTATTTTGGTCACGATTTTTGGACGATTTTTGGGGCTATTTAAACCCTGTTTTTACCCTAGTTTTGGGAGCTCTCTCTTAGATTTTTTGCAGCTTTTTAGATTAGTTTTTTAGCTTTATTCTTGTGATTGGAGAAGGAGCAAAACTTGGATTTTTGTTGGATTAATTGAAGAACTACATTGGTTTGCATCTCTTTTCCTTAAAAATTCTATTTTTATTGTTTATATCATTGTTGTGATGAATTCTATTGCTTATCTCAACGATTATTTTTGTGATCTTGCTATGATTTTTGAGTAGTCTCCACGTCTTGGGGCGTGGGGATGAACCCCACAAGCCCACTTTCATATTTGTGATGAATTGGTAGAAATTGAGCTAGAATTGCTATTAGAGATTAGATCGGGATCGATTTACTACGGATTGCTAGGTATTCATATCAATTGGGATTTGCAAGAGATTGGATCCCAATTTGATAGGAAGCCCTAGAAATCCGAATTGGGTTGGAGTCGGATTTTTCGAAGTATCGGTTTGCAAGAGATTGGACCGATACTAGGATTCCCGGTTGCAATTCTATACCGATACCCGTTTGCAAGAGATTGGACAGGTAGGAACTATCCTAATCTAGATCGTGGACCGAGTTTGTAAGAGATTGGGCTCGGTGTGCGATTGGACGATGATGTTGATCCTAATGCTAGCTTCCCTAGGGTAGGGTTTGCAAGAGATTGGACCCGACCCTCGGATAGCTATAGACCGGCAACAGCGCGAGAGCGTGAGCTTGGTTCTACATTCAGTTGCAACTAGTTCATCCGAATTCTCATTATAGCAATTTTGATACCGATGAACCACATTTATGAAGTACGGTGTGTAGCGGGGATTCCCCATTCCCTAGACGTTCTTTATTTGATTTGATATTTCGTACATTTTCCTGACGATTGTGACAGGATCGCCAAAGGCAAATTTCTCTTCTTAAATAGCCAGGTTGATCGGAGCAAGCACAGTCATTCGTCCTCCCTGTGTTCGATATCCCGCTCGCTGCTACACCGTGCACTTGCGGTAAAACTACAACCGTTCTTTTGGGTCATGTCCCGGAGCGGTTAGTGGCGAGCCTTCAGAGACCTCAGAATTTATTACCGCCACAGCCTGAGGTGAACCCGAGGGGGGTAAATCGGACCTTGGCGCTCACACATGAGCATGAGAACGTGTCCGCCATCGTCTTGAGGAGCGGAACGCAAATACCTACGAGAGAACCCCCCCAAGGACCGGAAGCACCATTGGTCGTGGAACGACCAACTGAGAAATTAAATGACGACGGCGCTTCGTCACCAAAGCTAACTACTCCAGAGGGAGTTCATAGAGAGGAGAAGAAGAAGGATGAGGAAGTGAACCCAAGAGTGTTCAAGCCCGTTGTGCCTTTCCCACAACGGCTTGCCAAAGCCAAAATCGATGAGAAATATGGCAAATTCTTTGCCATGGTGAAAGATATGAGCTTACAAATCCCCTTCCTCGAGGCCATCGAGACAATCCCCTCATATGCCAAATTTCTGAAAGACTTGGTGACACGTGGATCTAGAAAAGAGAAGGTCGTGTTAACGGTGGAGTGCAGCGCACTTATTCAGCGCGCAAATCCGCCCAAGCTCAAGGACCCCGGAAGTTTCTCCATCCCTTGCTCTATTAGGGAAGTGCAAATCCAGAGGGTGCTCGTCGATCTAGGAGCGAGCGTCAGCTTAATGTCCCTATCGCTGTACAAGAGAATAGGGATGGGAGACTTAGAGCCCACCGGCATGACATTACAACTTGCTGACCGTTCAGTCAAGTATCCGGTGGGAGTGGTGGACGACCTCCCCGTTGATGTGAAAGGAGTACATGTACCGGTTGATTTTGTGGTGATGGACATGCCGGAAGACAAGCATATAATTATTCTTGGACGGCCCTTTATGGCAACCGCCAGAGTTTTGATAGACGTGAAGAATGGGAAGCTTTCCCTCAATGTGGGCCAAGAAAGAGTCAAATTTGACTTAGGCTTGTCGATGAAGCATCCAAATCCCCCGGACGATCCGAGTATCAGTATGCTGGAGAATGAAGAAGATAGAGCTGTTGAAACAAGTGCCTGGGAAGTGCTCTCGAGGAATCCCCCTGATAGATTGGGGGACCTTGGAGAACAAGTTGGCTCCCCAAAGAATGAAGTTGCTAATGAGGCGGTCGTGCGACATGTGATCCCTCCCAGATTCCCTAAGTCTCCTCCCACGAGGAGAAAGGGGAAAGAACCAATGGACCTCACCGGCGATGAGGTCTGGATCCTGAAAAAGATGGCGGTAGACGCCAATTTGAGGGAGAAGCCCCCGGATCATGTAGACAAAGGGAGGGTAGTTGAGAAAATCTTTTTACAGCCGCCGACTACACCAATAGCCACAACCTCTGGAGTTGAAGAGATGCCGGATTTTGGGCATCACCCGTATCGCCCACCATGAACATCATCAACGGGCATCGAGCTAAACGACGTTAAACAAAAGCGCTTCATGGGAGGCAACCCATGCTCTAAACTTTTACTTCCACTTTTTAGGACTTTTCAACTTTATTTTATCTATTTTTATAAATAAATCCAGCCGCAACAACTTCCGTCGTGAAACTTAGGCGATTTTTGGGTTTTTGCAGAAAACAAGGCCCCAACCGATCGGGTGATAACTCATCCGATCGGTTGGGACGTATCAGCTAACAGCCGTGTCTGTCACCAAACGAATCGACTGGGTGGAGAAAGAAGAGACCGGGTGAACAGACCGGGTGACCTGGGGAAACTCTCGGGAAAATTTCAGAATTCATCAACCGACCGGGTGACAAAAAGCGAGGCCGGTTGAGGGACCGGGTGAGAAACTCTGAGTTCTCGGGAAAATGTGTGGAGAGGCGAACCGATCGGTTGAGTTCTCAACCGATCGGGTCGCCTGTAGTGTTTCTTCAGCATTAAATTTCGACCTAAAGTCAACCGACCGGATGACTACTCACCCGACCGGGTCGACTTAAATCCCTATAATTAGCAGCCCTCCCGTTCGATCCGCCCTTGCCCATTTTCGAATCCCAGTCCGATGTTTCGCCTTCTCCTCTTGCGCCTGACCTCGTTCTTCCCCTAAATCAACCCCAATCAACCCCCCCACTCTCCCTATCCATCTCTCCATCGATTTCTCTCCATCCTCCTCGATTCCATTCGCACACAAAACCCTAACTTTCACCCATTCTCCCCCAATTTCAAAATTTGCTGAAGAGATTGCCGTGGCTTCACACGTGCTCCTATCGAGTAGCATTGGGGCGTCTACGAGCAACGATCTTCATCTCATTTGGGTAAACTCGCTCCTTAGCTCAATTTTAATTTTGCCCCAAATATTCATTTTGCTCGTTGGTCGTGTTTGTGTTTATTCATTGTATTTTGCATACTCACACACACACACGACTCCCGCACAATGCCTCCCTGCCGTGCTAAGGCCACCGACGCCAGCTCTTCCAACCCTAGGCCCACCCGTCGCGCTCGTTGCACACAACCACCCTCTCAACCCACCACCACCAATCCATCTACCACCCCACACACCGCTCCCCCCCTCATGTTTACGATCCCGAACACGGGATGTCATTCCAAGACGACGACCAAGCCGACCGATTCGCGGCCATGATCCCCCTAGCTGGACATAGTGGTCGGGTAACTCAGGAGTCTGTCGACCGAGACCTCCCCTTTCTTCAAAGCTTCATTCGCCACATCCGTGAAGACCCACCCAATGTCTCCGAGCTCCACATTCCACCCCCCCACGACTCCTGGTCCCTAGCACAGGCCCCCATCACCACCCCCAGAGGGTGGTGCCCCTGCTTGATTTTTTCCCATACCGCTTTTGTCCCCCCTATGTTTGTGCCCATCTTTCTTTGCGGGGCCCTGCTTTGTCATTGTCAGGGGGAGGACCCATTCACGTGTCGCATCACTTCCTTTTTAATTCTTTTCTTTAATTTTTTTTCTTTTTTGTGACATCCCCCTTGCATATTTATGCTCTTTCACGTTCATATTTTATTGCTAGCACTGTCACGTCTAGCTTGGGGGAAGTCTGTTTTGCTGGGTTGTCATGTTTTGTTCTCTTTGTTTGTGTGTGCTTGTTTTACTTTTTGATCGTGTCGTGTCGTGTCGTGTAGTTTGTTCATTTTCCTTCTTTCTTTTTCTATTTTTGTGTCGTGTTGTTTGATCGTGATTTTACGTTATTTTCAGTTTTGTATCTGTGTTTTTCTTGTTTTTCATTTCTTTTTGTGTCGGTGCGTATTCCCCCCCTAATTTTCATTGCCCTCCTGTACTCCCTCTTATTGCATTGAGGGCAATGCAAGCTTCAGCTTGGAGGAGTCGCACTTTTTGCGTCATTTGAGTCTTTCTTTTTCGTTTTTGTGTCGTTTTCATCGTGTTTTTACTTTTTCTTTTCTTCTTTTTTATCTCTTTCTCCTAGAGATGAACCCTATGATGAATTGCCACAAAATCACACACACCTAGCATAGCATCGATAATCACACTCACTAACCCTAGGATATCGAGTCCCCTGCATTTCACGCATCGTGGGTCCACTTAGCTTTTTGTGAGTCGTGTGTCGTGCATAGTCGTTTGGTGTGCTTCTGCTTTGTGATTTACTTTATATACCTGTCCAGGAATGACCCCATGATTATCATGTTTCGATATGAATATGCGGTACTTATTTCTACTGTCTGCTTCTTCTGCATGCCACATATATCGTACGCTTCATTTCGCATGTGTCGGGATTCCACAATTAAGGACTAGGATAACCCATTTAGCCCATGCTCTATTTAGCGAGAATAGTTTCCTTTGCCCAAGAGTTTAGATTCCGACTTCTTTTTTGTTTTACTTGGTGCAAATCCCCTCGCCGTGTACCGTTCTCCCAGTTGGGAGAGTACACATGTGTATAGCCAAAAAAACCACAAAAATCCAAAAAAAGGAGAAAAGAAAAGAAAAACCCAAAAAGAAAAGAAAAAAAATTGAATAGCCAAAAATTCAAAAAAAATACAAATACCCAAAACCCAAAAAAATTCTCGTGTGAATATTTTTTCCTACTTGCCGAGAATAAAGGGAAGACGAGAATTTGCACAGAGTGTTCTTCTCCACATCATCTCAACCCCCATCGGTTTCGAAAACACTTGGCTTAGGAACTTTTTAGCTAATATCTAGGCTATAGTGGTGTGATTTCCTTAACCCTAGTTGTGGAGTCCCTGACGCATGATATGTTTCGATTCTCTCTATTCTCATGCATGCTTGAACTATATATTCGCCGCTTTATTCAAATCGAATCGATATTTGGGTCATATCCTGGGTTTGTGTATATCGAGCTTTATCGCACATCGTAGATAGTGACACCGACTGCTAGCACACGACCACACTCACTCGTGCTTCACCGCGTGGGCCCACGGCACTTGTCTGGACTCGTACTCCTTGGTTTAGTGATGTGATTTGGTGTTTGCTTGCTTGGTGTGTCGTTTTTGATTTTGTTGGCCCTGACGGGCGATCTAGGATATAGAGTCTTTTTTTTCTCTCTTTCTCTCTATTTTCTCCTTCCGAGCTCCTACTCTCACTCGTCTTCCTCGAGGACGAGGAAGAGTTCAGCTTGGGGGATTTTGACGTGTGTTTATATTTCATATATTTACGCACATTTTCTTCCGTGTTTTTCCGTATTTTACCGCCGTCTTTTATTCGTTTTCTCGTGTTTTCTTATGTTTTCTTGTTTTCTTTCACTTTTCCGTGTTTTCCATGTTTTGCAGGAGTTTACTGGCATTTGGGGCATAAAACAATGATATCATGTGTCCCCGGAGCAACGAGAGGAGTCACACGTGATCCAGGGGGTCAAACGATGAAGATTGCATCTTTCAGCCCCTCACCCGGTCGGTTGGTCATCTCCAACCGATCGGGTGATGCACGCGTGCACCACCCGGACGCAGCTTGGAGCTCACAAGAAGTCACCCGGTCGGTTCAGTGACCGGGTCAAAAGCTCAAAGTCTCTGGAATTCGGAGCTGATTGCCAACCGATCGGGTGACCTTCACCCGATCGGTTCACCTGTAGCTAAATTTCAACATCCAAGACACGAAGATCCAACCGGTCTCCTCACCCGGTCGGCACCAAGATCCAACCGGTCGGCACCAAGATCCAACCGACCGCATCCAAGATCCAACCGACCGGTTCATCCTGACCGGGTGAAACCCAGCATTGCGCTGTAATTTTGTGAAGCGGCTCACCCGACCGGTTGACTTGTCAACGGTCGGGTGATGTCGTTTTCTATAAATAGAAGCCTAGGTTTCCCAGATTCGGGAGTTGGTTAATTTTTGCTGTTTTCTTCATTTTGTGACGGCTGTAATTTTTCAGTTTTTGTAAGTTTTTGGATCTTTGTAAAACTTTAGTATTATCTTAATTGCTTTACTACCATTGCATTTCTATTGTCTGATCATGATTTTTACGATTCATTTTCGTTTAGATCGCTTTTTACCTAATATGTGTGAGTAGTTCCCAAATCTGGGATTTTGGCGGAAACCCCTTCGGGAGCTCTTCCCGATACGTCCATAGGGTTAGGAAATCGATAGGGATTAGGAATCTAACGGTTACGCGGGGTGTTTTATTGTCATCGGTGGGAAAAAGACCGCCTTTGACCGTCAGGCCAAGGGGTAATAAACTTGGCGGTTGACTCCCTAGCCATAGCTCACGCCCTTAGCATAGACGCCGAATCCTAGCACGCGGGAGCGGCAGGATGAGACGTTGGGAGTTATCGTTGCGAGCTTAGTGCTCCCGGAGTCGATCAGTGTTAATGGACACGGGAGTGCCCACTGATCGAACCCGGGGAGTCCGGTGTATCATCCTGGGCACCGACCGGAATATCGGGCCCATGGGATGCCGGGGTACCACTTTCAGAGGCAACGTCTCACCATTAGACCCTAATTCCGATCACCATCCTACTCGTAGGCCGTATCGACGAGAGTCACTCGTTGGGGTTGAAACCAAAGTCCCGGGTTTTTCCTTCATATTGTCTATACCTTGCATTCCTTTACCGTGACAACCCACCAATCGATCTGGGCTAGCTCGCCCATGGGGTGATTTTGATCCTCTTTGACACAAGCACATCCTCACCTCCCTGAGTTCGACCCCCAAGCCACACTACAACACCGTGCGCTTTCGGTTATTAATATTTAGATTTCCCACGCCCCCATTCGCATCATTGCACACATCCGGCACGCGAGATCTGCGCCCGGTGGTGGCCCGGTCAGGTAAGACCCCTTTGACTTAAGACCGACGAGGGTCGTTCGGTGGCAAGGGGTGAGGCCTCTTCGACTTACGATCGACGAGGGTCGTTCGGTGGCAAGGGGCGATATCCGTTCGACTTACAATCATTGAGGATCGTTCGGAGGAGAGGGGCAAGGCCTGTTTGACGTACGACTGATGAGGGTCGTTCGTTGGTGAGGGGCGAGGCCCCGTCGACTTACGATCATTGAGGATCGTTCGGTGGCGAGGGGCGAGGCCCGTTCGACCTACGGCCGACGAGGGTCATTCGGTGACGAGGGACGGGGCCCCTTCGACCTACGGCCGACGAGGGTCGTTCGGTGGTGAGGGGTGAGGCCCCTTCAACCTACGACTGACGAGGGTCGTTCGATGTCGAGGGGCAAAGCCCCTTAGACCTACGGGTGACGAGGGTGGTTCGGTGGCGAGGGGTGAGTCCCCTTCGACTTACGGCCAACGAGAGTCGTTCGGTGGCGAGGGGCGAGGCCCCTTCGACTTACTGATTCATGGTAAATATTACATATTTAACCCCTTATTTAGCCCCATTTTGTGTATATATGGTGCTTATTTTGTCTCTAATACGATCATATTTTGAATATCCTTAATCATTAGAGCAAACTCTTATTTTAAGAACAAAACGTCAATATATTGAAGTATTTTTGCCCTTTTATATTTTTCATACAAAGATCTCAATCTCACGATTCCAACGAATATTTATTTATATTTTTATGTGATCTGTGCTAATTTCTATGAATTTCAGAATGCAGAATACCAATTAATTGATGAAATACGGCCGAAATATGCCTAAAATACGGATATACAATCGCGCCATACGCGCGCTGATCCGAAACCGCCACGTGGCACAATCGGAGCCGTCCATTCTTCATTCGACTCATGAGATGAAAGGGAGACGTGGTCGAATCGCAGCCGCAGAAGCTCGATCCAACGGCCACGAAGCGAGCTGATTAGAATAAGAAGGCCCGCTCCCAGGGGACACATGGCATCCATCCAATACTCGCCCACCTTATCTGACGCTCCAGTGTAGGGCGATGCGGCCTCCTGTGCGCCGTTGGATTCTCATCCAACGATCTGGATCGAAGCCGCTCGAATTCGTAAACGAAGAGTGATTTACATACGCCGCAGAGCGACGTGGCTGGCTCTCATCCACAAAATCGTGGATCCAACGGAAGAGAAACGAAGCCACCCGAAATGCACCCTCCTCAAGGCGATGTGGCGAGATCCAAGGCATCCGATTTCTTATCCAACGGCCATGGCGCATCCCGCATTCGAATCGAATTCAACCAACAGAGGCGGTGACGTGGAGGGCTGGAAGCCATCCGATTCAAGATCCAGCGGCTGCGATTTAATCCATGGCCCTCTCGTATTGACGAAGCAGATGCAGATGGAGCAGTCGCAGATCTGAACCCGCTTGGACATGCGTCTACTCCTCAGCAAATCCCGCTTCGATCTGACGGTTAAGATTTGCACCGGATAGGGTTGTGGGTTTCTTAGGGGGATTTGAACGAATTTTTAGCATCCACAACCGACATTGTATCCATATAAATACCCTACTATTCCAGAGGGTATACACATCAGTTTTTAGCAGTATTTTGAGCGTATTGGAGGGGCTACAGAGCATATTTTCGTGAGATTTTCTGGTGATTTGGAAACAGAGATCAGAGGCTCTTGCAGAAGAAATTCAAAGGCTTTTTGAGGAGTTTTGGTGATAGAAATGTCAACTTATATCTTGTATTTCACTTATTTAGCATGTATATTGGCCTTTTAATCATGTATTTGCTAATGAAATTGGGTTTTCTTCTCTCCATGCATGGCTAATACCCTTGTGTGTTGGTTATGATGTAGTTAGGGTGTTGTAATCTATGGTTTCTTCATCTTTTCGCCCTATTTCACATGTTATATCACGTATTTTGCTAGATTCTTCACGTATTATTCAAGTATTCTCTTTGTTGGTGTACTTGGATCGAATCTGATCATTACGGACTTATTTGTGGCGTGATCCTTGCGGACATCGCCGTGACCCTTGCGGGCACATGAATTTAAATTCTTTAAGAAGCTAGTGAATTACGTGATTATATACGACACTTTGAACGATCTTTTATTGTTATATTTTCCGACGTTCTCATACCTTTGCGGGGTGAAACGTTGAGTTATAGAAAAGACGTTGATAACCATTGATTACACATACCCTAACAAAATCACAACCGACATGTGCTCCTCTTATTGGTTATTTATATCGACTCTCCGTACTTACTTTAGTCTTAATTTATCGTTTACTTAAAACCATCATCACGATTATTTCACCTTCAAAAAGTGGCAATTTCTCGTCATTTTATTAAACTTTAGATACTGATTCTTTTGGTTTACAGGTCGACTGTCCCGTGGATTCGATACCTGACTCTCCAGGTTTACTACTTGATCGATCTCCTACACTTGGGAGTAGCGCTCACATCTTTTGAGACGAGTCAAGTTTTTGGCACCGTTGATGGGGACAGCGGTACTTGTGATCCATATTTTCAGTTTCTCTCGAGGAATATTCGGTGAGATCTTTCCATATTTTTAGTTTAGGATTTTTATTTGCTTTCTATTACATAAAAACACAAAAAATATAATCATAAAAACAAAAACATCTTTTTCTGCTAGTTTATATGGCATTGATCTCTACTTCACATAGATTAGTACGAACAGAAAATATGGCTAATAATAATGAAACACATATCACACCACCTGCACAAGAAAGACATTTACTGCAAATTTATATGCCATCTAGGGTGGTGTCTGACTCATGCATAGTTCTACCTGCGGATGCTCATAATTTTAATCTGAAGCAAGGTGTAATTCAACTCTTACCATCTTACCATGGCATTGAAAATGATAATCCTTATTTTAATGTCAGAACTTTTGAGGAAGTGTGCTCGACACATTTGGATGGAAAAATTAGCTCTGATTCTGTTTATCTTAAATTATTTCCATTCTCTCTGAAAGATAAACCAAAACATTGGTTAAATTCTTTGCCACCTAGATCTATCTCTACTTGGTTACAATTGCAAACTGAGTTTCTAAAAAACATCTTTTCTTTGCAGAGGACCCATGCCTTGAAGCGATAGCTCATGTCCTTTTCGCAGAAGGAGAGGGATTCGTACGACCAAGCATGGGAGAGATCCAAGGACCTTCTGATCGCTTGCCCACACCATGGATACGATAAAGGTCGTGATATTGGATTCTTTTACGGTGGCCTGCAGCCGCAAACTAGGCAATACATGGAGATGATGTGCAACGGCCAGTTCTTTCAAAAAAACTCCTACTGAGGCATGGGATTACATGGAGACCATAGCAGAGCATGCGAGGAGATGTGAGTCTACTTCAGAGTTTGATAGATCAGAGCCACTTCTACCATCTAAAGGAGGCATGCACTCATTGAAGACAGACGATACAATAAGAGCGCAGGTGGATGCATTGCTGACACATAGGCTACAAGGCCTAGACTTGATAGCAGCAAAAGTAGTCGAAGCTGTACCGTTTTGTTCTATTTGTGAGCAACCCACTCATGACACATCTGTTTGCCCCACGATCCTTCCTATGAAAGAGACCATAAGGAACCCACAAACTGAAGTGAATTGGGTGTCCAATCAAGGGGTAAATTCGAACACTTTCAACTCTTCTTGGTAGAATCACCCAAATTTGAGATGGGGACCACAGCATCCGGTGCAACAGACGACCACTCCTTACCAGCATCCAAATCATGCGAGCAATCAATGGAAGAAGGAGCAGATAGCTGAAATCACTGCCGTACTTCAGCAAATGATGCAGATGCAGAATCAACCACAACAACAGCTTCAACAACAATTTCAGCAGCAGTTTCAGCAGCTTAATGAAAACTTTTCTAAAATTTCTGCATCTTTAAAAAGGTACTTTACCAGCTCAATCTGTTGCAAATCCTAACATAAATTTCTTTTTCAGGTGATAATATGAAACCATGCAAGGCGGTTACTACTTTGCGTAGCGGAAGAAATATAGAAAACCCAGAACCACTAGGCATGAACAAATAGTCGAGGAGAAAGAGGATGAGCTTTTACCACAAAAGCTGCAGGAGGATGAGAAAAGCATGGAAAAAGACGAGGTCAAAGAAAAGGAGCCTGAACCATAAACACCTCCAGCTCCATTTCCATAGAGGCTAGCACCATCTTCAAAAGATAAGTATCGAGCAGAAATTAGGGTAAAAATTAATATTCCCTTGCTTGATGCGATAAACCAAGTGCATGCCTATGCTAAATTTTTAAAGGACTTATGCGCTGTGAAACGGACGCTTAATATGAAAAAGAAAGCTTTTCTCACACAACAGGTAAGTGCCATAGTTCAACATAATACTCCACCTAAATATAAAAATCCAGGTTCTCCCACTATTCCATGCAATATAGGAACTAAGAGCTTTGGAAATGATTTACTGGATTTGGGTTCTAGTGTGAATATTTTGCCTTACTTTGTTTTCTTGAACCTAGGTTTGGGTGATTTGAAACCAAAGCCAGTGGTGCTACAATTAGCAGACCGATCAATGAAAGTTCCAAGAGGTTGCGTAGAGGATGATTTGGTTCAGGTGGACAAGTTCTACTATCCCGTGGATTTCATCGTCCTAGACATACATAGACCACCTTCTGGTAACATCACTCATATCTTTTTTGGGACGTCCATTCTTAGCTACATGCAACACCGTAATCAATTGTAGGGATGGAAAGTTGAAGATAATGTTTGGTAACATGAAGCCTGAATTAAATATCTTTAAATCATATAAGTTGCCAACATGTGTAGAAAGTGTTGAAGAGGTATGCTTTATTGAAAATTTGATCGAAGACTATTTTGAGGCTGTGTATGAATGTGAATCTAATTATATTGATTATAATTTTGATGATATTAATGAATCTTATTTTGTGCAGGGCACTCCAGAAAAATCAAAGAAAGCATGGGCACCGAGATTTGAACCATTTCCAGCTGTATTGCCACCATAATTACCCTCTGACGTGGAGCATCCAAAGCTTGAGCTGAAGCCATTGCCGGACAACTTGAAGTATGCATTCCTTGGAAAAAATGAGATATTCACAGTGGTAATATCCTCCAAACATACACTTGAACAGGAACATTCATTGCTCGATGTACTTAGGAAATATAAAGGGGCCATTGGATGGTCCATTGCAGACATCAAAGGTATAAATCCCTTAACTTGTACACATCATATTTATCTTGAGGATGATTCAACACCTACGCGTGAAATGCAACGTCGGTTGAACCCGATGTTAAAAGAAGTGGTAAAAGGTGGGGTTCATAAATTACTTGATGCTGGAATTATTTATCCAATCTCTGATACTAAGTGGGTTAGTCCAACTCAAGTTGTCCCTAAGAAATCTGGTTTAACTGTGGTTAAAAATGAAAATAATGAACTCATACCTATGCGAACCACCACTGGATGGAGAATGTGTATTGATTATAAGAAGCTTAATTCAAAAACAAGAAAAGATCACTTTCCTTTGCCTCTCCTAGATCAAATTTTAGAGAGAGTGGCTGGTAATAAATACTATTGCTTTCTAGATGGCTACTTAGGTTAATATCAGAGAGAGATTGCTCTAGAGGACCAATAGAAAACCACTTTCACTTGTCCCTTTGGAACTTTCGCATTTAGCAGGATGCCATTTTGGATTATGCAATACACCTGCTACTTTTCAACGTTGCATGTTAAGCATATTCAGTGATATGGTTGAAAAGATAGTAGAAGTATTTATGGATGATTTCTCTGTTTATGGCACTTCTTTTGAAAATTGTTTATCTAACTTGGCCATTGTTTTGTATAGATGTAAAGAGAAGAACTTGCTACTCAATTGGAAAAAGTGCCACTTTATGACTATAGACAGTTTGGTACTTGGTCACCTAGTTTCTAAAGTAGGTATCCAGGTGGACATGGCGAAAGTTGAAGTAATAGAGAAGTTGCCAACGCCAAAAAGTGTCAGAGATATTCGTTCCTTCTTGGGTCATGCAGGATTCTATAGACGCTTCATAAAGGATTTCAGCGCTATCTCTCGACCTCTTTGCAATTTATTAACTTCAAATACTGAATTTATTTGGACACAAAAGTGTCAAAATTGTAATGCATTGTGTAGCTACTGCACATGTACTAGAGGGGGGGGTGAATAGTACTTTAAAATAATCAAGAGAGTTATTCCTAATTATTGTGCAAACATACAAACAACAATGCGGAATAGACTACAATCGATAAGAATTAACAAACGCAAACAAATGATATAACGGGTTCGGATCCACCCAAGTCTCCCCGACTTGTTACCGATGATCCTACGTCCCAACCACCCGGATCCCCTCCAGATACTTGAGTTAGAAACCACTAACCCAAGATTTAGCACTATGAAATTCTTGTAGAAAACCTCTACAAGACCAAATCATACACAATGAAAATGTGACTCCCACAACCCGGGATCACACACTTCTCTCACAACCGAGAGAACAATTCAAATATCAAATGCGATGAAATAATGAAACACTTACCACAAAATCCTATGCCTTGAGTATACTTACCAAATTAGGGCAAAGAGGGATTTTGAGGAAAAAGATGTCACCAAACCCTAGCTCCAAGAAGTTGACCAGCAATGGAAGCCTAGGGTGGAGTTGGTGTCTTGGATCAAGCTCTTGGCTTGGAAAGCTCACAATGGAGAGAATCTCTCTTGAGGAATTAGGGCTCAAGAAGTGAGGGAGAGATTCTTGGTGAGAAGAGAGAGCTTGGAAATAGCTTGAGAAAACTCTTCTCTTATGTCTGAAATAACTTTGATAATGGATCTCTCTTACTGCCTCAAACGAATCAGGTTTGTATTTATAGAGGCAAGAAAAATCGTGTTGTGAAAGTTCCCAACGGCTCTATTCTGAAGCAGACTAGTCGGTCTAAGAAGGATCACTGACCGACTAGATTGGCAACTAGTCGGTCGGTGATTCTTCATGAACCGACTAACTGGCTCACAGCCAAAAGAGAAAGTTCCAGGCAATATGAACTAGTCGGTCCAAGAATACTTGCCAACCGACTAGTTTCACAACTAGTCGGTCGGTGAGTCTTCTTTGACCGACTAAGAGATGAAATCAAAATGGCTGAATCCAAAGACAGCTAGTCGGTTTAAGAACAACTTCCAACCGACTAGTTTCTCAACTATCTGTTCGGTCGTTGTGCTTTGACCGACTAACTGTAAACAGTAAGTTAGGCTGTACAGAGGCAATGATAACTAGTCGGTCTGAGAAGAATTTTTAACCGACTAGATAATCATCTAGTCGATCGGTGAACCTTCTTTGACCGACTAATTGATCAACAGTGACAGGCTAAAATGAGCAAGGACATCTAGTCAGTTCAAGAGGAATTGCCGACCGAGTAGATCGTCATCTAGTCGGTTGGTTCTTCTACTTGAACCAACTAAGATGCACTAGAAGCTGAGGGAAGAAGCGATAGGCTTCGGGAAAGTTTCTAATGGCTTCTAAGATAATCCTAGCTCTAAGATATAAGCGAAAAGAAGATTATAATGTAAGTCCTACTCAAGGCTTAACATTCTATTCTATGAAGCTAGAAGACATTAAATAAAACTCGACGAACCGACTTCAAAGCTTCAATCCAGATCTATTGACTTCTATAATGGTTGTCACGCCCCGCTTCCCAAAAATATGGAGGCGAAGCGTGAGAAGGTCCGCTCAGACTTGAAGCTGTAAAGCTGCAAGTCCGATAAGCGTCAACAACATTATATGGCAGGTCCTTGCAACGCGAAACGAAACAAAGATTATAAATAAGAAAATGAGACAAAAGAGAAATCTCAGAATATCCATAATAATAAACTCCAACATCGCAGAAAAGACACCATGCTAAAAGAAAAGAATCTAAAGGCCCAAACATGGCCAACAAAACTACAACGTACAAAGTATAAGTGCCACACACCGACAACTAACAGAAATCCTAAAAAAAAGGAAGCTCAGCAAGGTCACTAAGAATGGTCATCGGTGTCTGCAAAACTCCTCCTGGGTAGACATGGACTCAGGCTCAGCGTCAGTAACAACCACGTACTCAGCTACGGTCTCTGGCTTAGGGTCTAACACGTGACACCCAAAAGAGCAAGGGACACATGTCAGCAAGTCTACAAGAGACTTGTGCAAGGAAACTGAAAGTGAAAGTAAACAACCTAGCAGTTCTAGCATGATGCAATGACATGGCGGTTATAGCATGAGTGCAACAAGTAAAGTAAAGTACGAGCATGTCATTTTTAATCATGGCATGGTTATCAAGTTTTTCATGAACAATTCACAAGTACAAAGATAAGTCTAGTAAGCACGTCATGCACAGAGATTACGCCTTTTAGCTAGAGTGGCTGCATGACTTGCTCCTAGCTCAAGTGATCGCTTATCCCTACCCATCCACATGTATCGAGCCAGGGCCTTACCCCCGAACACGTATGCTCGCTTCAGGATCACGAGCCAGAAGTGTTTTTCATGTTGGCATAGGAGTGCACCTTGCCTCACCAAGGAAGTCGGGCATTGGCTTTTGACCAACACATGTGGCCCGCTTCTGGATCATGAGTCCAGGAAGTATTTTTCATGATGGCATAGGGGTGCACCTAGCCGGGACAAGGAAGTACAAGTATTGTAGCGTGTGCTACAAATGCAACAATCAACTTGGATGACATGTAAGATGCAATGCATGGCAGTTAAAAGTGCGTACAGTTAAGGAATTTAAACGTGGCAGATAACAATGCATGAATGACATGGCAGGGTGACAGTTCTAGCTTCGTTGTCAAGCTAGATCTTAAAGCATCTAGACAGCTATCATTTCACTGTCTAGTCTCTTTTACGCTAACAACAAGGAGGTGGCCTAAAAGCATGGCCCTAAGCAAAAGTTGGCAAGTTTCACTTGCCTGCAAATCTGATGTCTGAAAAACACCGCCCAAAAGTCCACAAGTCATAAACAACCTATGTGCACAAGTCCACCAGCCTACAGTCCCAATTTAAGTTATCTTCATTAGTAAATTATCAGACAACCAAAACTACCAATTTTTATCTTGTTTAACAGGGTCGGGTTGGGGGTCCTAAGAGTGAAGAACGTTACCTCAACACGACGCGAAAGCTACACTAGCGTCGGGTAGCGACGCCAGAGGTTGGAGTAAAAGAACGCGCTCCAAATCCAGATTCCAAACTAGATTCCACACTCGCCAATCCTCGGGCAGTGTCCAGATCAGTGATTTAGATTCCAACAACGAGTTGGGCGCCGGTAGGCGTTTCTACGGCTTCCGGGAAGCCGTATCAACTAGCCGGAACGAACGGCTTGACGCACACAAAGTCTACGACGTTGAGCATCGTAAGGGATGTTCATGACGTCGAAAAACATCCCCATGAGCAGTAGGGGGCTGTCGGAAGACCCCAACAGCGAGAGAGGAAGGCGAAGTGACGGTACGACGCGTCGAAACGTCGTAGAAACTCAAAACATCGATATCACTCGCTGTTTCAGATTGCAGCGGCCTGAGGGGAGATGACAACGGCAGCGGGGTGTCCTGGGGGACTCACGGCGAGGTCAGGGGGTGGTGAGAGGGCTCGTCGGCGGCGGCGCTTGGCCGGAGAACGCCAGAAGCGGGGTTGTTTGGGGTGTTTGCGGCTGCTGCGAATTACAGCGGCAAGGGAGCGGATTCCGACGACTAGGGAGAGACCACGGTGTGCTACGACGGTGCTGGGAGGCAGGAGCGTGGTCGGGGTGAGAGGGGGACGCCGGTCGGCGACGACAGCGGCTGCCTTGGCCGCTGCTGCTGCCGCGGTTGCAGCAGCCATCAACGACGGCCCACGGCATGCTACGGGCTGTCTCCGGTGAAAAGCAGGGGTCACGGTGGGGCAGAGTGACGGGGGCATGCCGGAGGGCAAGATGATGGCCGGTCGGTGTTGGGTAAAGGCCGAGAACGAGGGAGTTGGCCGCTCGGGTTGTTTTTGTGTAGAACTCGAACTAGGGCCGTCGGCTTCAAAATTGATCTGTGAACAAAAATAGAATAGCCCTTGGCTATTCTTTTAAAGGGGGCTCACGTGATGTAGGGATGAGGAAGGTGGGTAGTCTCTAGGGTTATTTCAATTGTTTAAAGAGTTGATTATTAAAATGAAATAACAAATAGCCTACCCTCTCTCTCCTAGCTGAGCATGGGTGCGGCCAGATGCAGAAAAAAGGCTGAGTCAACTAATTTTAAGTGTAAATTATTATTAGAATACTAGGGGATATGTATTCACGTGAACACTTAGGGTTAAATCGGTATTTAAGGCTGGGCAAAAAGTGAAATTGGGTCAAACGAAGGCCAAAAATTATGAAATAAATATCGGGGCGATCGGGACGACGAGAGAAAGAAGGAAGAGAAGATGGATCACAATTTCGATGACGATAAACAGAATTAAAAATAGGGAGGCCTAACGACAAAAGTGAAAATCACGACGTCTCTATAAACAAGGTCAAATCGTGGGAGAACGACCCGTGAAATGACGTTCCAAATTAATTCCACGATTTAATAATCTCAGAGAGGGTCACAGCGGCATATCGCACCATAGGGTTCGGATACAGACAACATCTAAATAAATACGTGCTCGAACAAGTCTACGTGCACGTAAAGTGTATAAAGGATACGGGGTCCAGAGGCGACGGAAATTCTACGTTGGGCACACCTCGGGGGTCGGCTTGCTAAGGACGCAACCAAGTGCTACGGCCCTATCGACTCACACACCAAGCAACAAAACCAATCAGGTACCCGAAATTTCTATACGTACAGCCGTATAACGAATAGTGGGTACCGACCGTTACATCCTACCCACCTTAGAACAAAGTCCGTCCTTGGACTTTCTAACATATCTAGTCGCTCTAGTAACTATCCCAATCATATCACATTATAATTTAAACCAGGTATGGTCATTACAAGTGCTTATATAAGCACTAGGTAGTCAAACATTAACACTACCCACGTGTATTTATTCGCGCACATTATACTCCTATACCTATCATAGCCAGTCAAATTCATACACGTGTGTCAATCATATATATATACATACATCCCTTATATAACTACTACTTACCTAACACAAAACAATAGTTCAAATACTCATATAAGTATAGTCTCACATTAGCAAATACAATCATTGCTCTACGTATAGATAGCTACCTATGCACAAAACAAACTTGGGTATACTAATCCCTAATATTCATCCGATACCAACATCTCGACATATGTAGTCACACCATACCATCTTTAAATCAAGTTTCACTATATCTAATACACATTCACCACTACTATAATTTCACAATTATATAGTCATTCAAATGCATGCAATAATTCACATTACATACGATCCTATAACTATATTCACGACACGCCACACATACCATAGTCACCAAAACTTATAACTAGGCACATACTTACCCATGCATGGTGCACACACACACACGCTAACATTTCACTCACATATACCAATCGTACCATTATATAACCAGCACATCTACACACCTAGTTTAGCTAGCACACACACGTTCACACAGGCAAGTCCTTAGTAAATAACTATACCACAAGACCAACACCTATAACTATATACCTTTTATAGCGACCCATAATCATGTGCGTAACACAACCAGGCACAAACACTCCTATCACTATACATACATCAACATTGCTATATGCAAACTACAAACATACATAACAATATACTTAGAGTATACCCACTCAAGCTTGAGTGAGGCTCGAAACACATATCAGAATACACTATATACGTAATAAGGCAGTTATACCTATACCAATATCTCTCTAATGTATACACATCTACCAATATAACCATATACATACCAATAGTCAATCACCCTAAATATTTAGTCAGGTAACACCCATATAGTTCAACCACTCTATATACCATAATAATAGTACAAACATCAGCACACGTATAATTATAATACCCTCCCTAGTACATGCATTCACCGTTTAGTCACACACATGTAGAACATATATTCACACCATATCCTACTACCTATAATTAGTATACCAACACATCTACTTCATACATAGTTACGATATGCAATAATCGTGTACACCTCGAGGCATACACGCGCACAAACAACATCCCGTAAAGAAAACAATACCAAACAATTTATAATCCTACTACCATGCATATATCACCTATATACTCATGCAGTAAATACATAACTACTTACGTCTAAGCACAATACGTATCTACGTACGAACACATACTCACACATACTAACACACAGATCATATAATAGGCCTACTCAATTAACTATACGTACACCTATTATTATCACACCAATCATACACATAGATTTACCAACATATTATCTCAACCATTATAAGTATCTCCAACTACATACACCCCATTAGATATTCCAACACTAATTCTTATATACACAGGCATCCCTAGAGTGGTATAGCTAACCACACACAAATCTATAAATACTAACACACATACAACTTTATAACATCATGAATAACTCTGAGTATGTATATATCACACAATAGGCAATCATTAATATACTATAGAGGAGTACACTCGTTCAAGCCCACACACTCAACTTAGGTACATGCACCACGACAACATCACAAAGGTCTAGGGCCCACTACTAAACTGGTGTGACATAAACAACAGCAAGCACTAGTGGGATGACTAAGCAGGAGGAAGGAAACCAAGATTAGATAGCGTAGCGGAGCAAGGTCGTAAGAATGGGTTCAGGTAGGGCGAGGATAAGGAGGTAGATAGATCAAGTGAAACTGGGATATAATTGTGGATGTTTAGGTGGGGAAGAAAGATGTAAATATTACCCTCATAAGTTACCGGAAATAGGACGTAAATGGTATAAGTCAAAAACATTAAAAGTATAAAACGGTCATACTTGAAAAGTTGGAGTTCTCCTTCGCCTAGGAAAATATTTAGGAGTCGGTAAAATAATTTGTTCGAAACAAGTTTGAGTCGAAAAGACATAATAAGAGAAAATGGTTTATTGGCTTATATAAAATTTTCAGGAGGGAAGTAAATCATTCACACGAACATTAAGGACGTAGTTTAGAAAAAATTATACGGCAGTACTTTTAATATAATTTCAGCAAAAATCTTGAAACTCAAAGAATGAAATTAAATTAACGGAATAATTTAAGCTCATGTTAAATGCTTTCAAAGTCTTTAAGTGTAACGACTGGTTTTTCTATATTAGTGTTATCGATATAATATATATGTCTTGGTGGATTTTCTCCTTGCGTGTGATTTCCGTCTCCGTAGCTTTCACTTTCGTTCGTTTCGTTGTGATTTCCTAGCTTCTTCCTTAGATCGTTAAGCTTGGAGTAAGTCACTCATGACGAGCTTCATATCGCTCATATCTTAGAGGTAGGTTGATCTTAGAAGCCGTAGGAATCTTCCTGAAGCTTCGCGCTTCAATTCGGCACTTTCCGTGCACGTTAGTTGGTTCAAGAAGGGGGACCAACCGACTAGATTGAGATCTAGTCGGTCAGGAACTCTTCTCAAATCGACTAGTTCATTGAATCAATTATTCAGGAGTTACTGTTTATCGTTAGTCGATCTAAGAACATTTGTCAACCGACTAGATGAGAAACTAGTCGGTCAGCAATCGTTCTTTAACCGACTATCTCTATGATCATTTTTGATACCAAGTACTATTCATTCTTAGTCGGTCTAAGAACGTTCGTCGACCGACTAGATGAGAAACTAGTCGGTCAGTAGTTGTTCTTTGACCGACTAAATCTAAATCCTATTTTTCGTCAGGAGTTACTGTTTACACTTAGTCGGTCTGTGTTGGTCAACCGACCGACTAGTTTCCAAACTAGTCGGTCGGAGGTTGCTCTTTGACCGACTAATCAGTGTCGAAACCCTAATTTCTGGGCAGCCGCCAGGTCGTTTTCTATTTAAACCCCACTTCGTTTGTTTTCTTTCATTCTCTTCTCCTGGCCTCTTTCCTTCCCCCTTGACCTCTGATCTTCCCCAACCTTCCTCTAGCTCTTCCCCTTCATCAAGAGCCCCTCCCATTCTCCATTTAGGCCGGCCACCACCTCTAGGTCGCCGGAAAATCCCCAAAACCCCATTTCTCCAGATTTTCTCCCCATTTCCAGATCTGAACAGTAGGTTCCCCGGATCGTTTCTTCCGTCGCCGTGCTTGCTCGGCATCGTTCTTCCGCTAACGATTCGATAATAACTCGATTCTATAATATTCTCATAACCCATTTGTATTTTTGTAAAACCCTAATAAAACTAGGTTGGATGTTGATCACTCCTTATTTTACACCTTTTTCCCGCATGTTTGCATGCCATTTAGATCGCCCAAATCATGTTTTTCACGATATATCCACGATATTGCGATGCTTTTCACGATTTGTTGTTTTTGTCGCATTTCAGGTGATTTGGCACGATTTGGAGTGATCTCGAGATGCGCTTACTCCAGACGGTCACCGACGACCTCCCCGAGGGGTATTTTGCTGTTGGAGAGGAGCGGAAGAAGAACGAACGTCGCAGGAGCGATGAGGAGGCCAAAACAAGCAAATTGGGCATGTTTTGTGTCCCACTCGGCCGAGTGAAGGAGTCACTCAGCCGACCAGCGAGACACCGCTCGGCCGACCAGATCAGACACGATTCATATGTGCACTCGGCCGAGCGACGGAGACCACATCAGCCGAGTGACGAGACCCCGTCCGCCCGAGTGGCACCCAGACGAAGCCCTTCAAAAATCGCCATGTTACTGTTTTTCGGCTGCCTGAGCTTCAGAAGACCCACTCGGCCGAGTGGATAATCCCGACCGCCCGAGTACCATGAAGCCATCGGCCGAGTGACGACAACTCACTCGGCCGAGCCGCCCCCGAAGTGAAGACCCCTGAAGATCGAGACTTACTGGAAAATTACAGGGTTTTCACTCGACCGAGCGACTTTTGTCACTCGGCCGAGTGCGACGCGCTGCCTGTAGCGAAAATTGCGGAAAACAGGCTGCGCAGGGGTATTTTGGTCACAGTTTTTGGACGATTTTGGGGGGCCCTGTTTTTACCCTAGTTTGGAGAGCCTTTTCTTAGATTTTTTACAGCTTTTTAGATTAGCTTTTTAGTTTTATTCTTAAGATTGGAGAGGAGACAAAATTGGATTTTTGTTGGATTAATTGAAGAACTCCATTGGTTTGCTTTTCTCTTCTCTAAAAATTCTATTTTTATTGCATATCTCAATATTGTGATGAATTCTATTGCTTATTTCATGGATTATTTTTGTGATCTTGCTATGAATTGTGAGTAGTCGCCACGTCTTGGGGCGTGGGGATGAACCCTACAAGCCCTATTTCATGATTGTGACGAATTGGTAGGAATTTTGCTAGAATTGCTATTAGGGATTAGATTGGGATCAATTTACTACGGATGGCTAGGAATTCACATCGATTGGGATTTGCAAGAGATTGGATCCCAATTCGATAGGAAACCCTAGAAATCCGAATTGGGTTGGAATCGAATTTCCGTAATATCGGTTTGCAAGAGATTGGACCGATACTAGGGTTTCCGGTTCCAATTCCGCGCCAATACCCGTTTGCAAGAGATTGGACGGGTAGGAACTATCCCAAACTAGGTCGCGGGCCGAGTTTGTAAGAGATTGGGCTCGGTGCGCGATTGAACGATGATGTTGATCCTAATGCTAGCTTCCCTAGGCTAGGGTTTGCAAGAGATTGGGCCCGAACCTAGGATAGCTATAGGCCGGCAACAGCGCGAGAGCGTGAGCTTGGTTCTACATTCAGTTGCAACTAGTTCATCCAAAATCTTATTCTAGCGATTTTGATACCGATGAACCACTTTTACGAAATATGGTGAGTAGAGGGAATTCCCCATTCCCTAGACGTTCTTTATTTGATTTGATATTTCCGTACTTTGTCTGACGATTGTGACAGGATCGCCAAAGGCAAATTTCTCTCTTCTTAAATAGCCAGGTTGATTGGAACGTCCCTGTGTTCGATAACCCGCTCGCTGCTACACCGTGCACTTGCGGTAAAACTACAACCGTTCTTTAGGGTTACATCCCGGAGCGATCAGATGTTGTTCTAATATTGTTTTGCCATGGCAGCGATCTCATCTCCGTAGTTAGCATTTGTGTGACGGCCTCGTTGATCGTCATCCTCGGTGCTAGGCAAGTGAAACTTGCCACTTAGGGTTTTGGGCCATGCCTTAGGCCATTTGCTTGTTGTAGTGTAAAAGAGACTAGACAGTGAAATGATAGCTGCCTAGACGCCTAATTGATCTAGTTTGACAACAAAACTAGATCTGTCACCTCAATTGATCTAGCTTGACAACGAAGCTATGTCCAACCCTTTTAACTTGTTGCTCATGCATATTAAACTGCCATGTTTAATTCCTTACCTGTACGCCTTACTACATGCCAAGCTATTCATGTTGACTGTCGCATTTGTAGCACACACTACAATACTTGGGTTTCCTGGCTCGTGTTCCAGAAGCGGGCCACGTGTGTTGGTTGATAGCCAATGCCCGATCTACCTATTCCGACTAGGCACCTGCTTTTAACGGGCACAATCCTACGCCAAATTGTGAACATAAAAACAAGCTCTTGTGTGGGGCAACCCTGGCTCATTTACTGAGCATCGTGTGCAGGGACCCTGGCTTGTTTACGTGTGGGAGGGATAAGGGTTAAGCGGCCATTCAACTGGGAGTCTGCCCGATCAGCAACTTCAGTTGTAAGGGGTAAATTCTGGGGTTGGGGTAGTGTTAAGCGGCCACTCAGTGTGAATGTCCAACAGTTCAGCTGTAAGGCGTAAACATCTACAAATAACTTGAAAACGTGACTAGTGAAAAGATTGAGATTGTTAGTAGCTTGGCTACTCTTGACATGTCATGATAATTGTTCTCTTGCACTTATTGGTACACCATGTCTTACTTGTGCACGACGTGTTTACTTGACGTGATTTACTTGACTTGTACTTATCCGTGTTATACTTGTAAAACTTGTCATCCATGCCATACTTGCTACTTGTTACTTGCACCTTATCTTACTTGTTACTCACATACTAAACTTGTCATGCTATGCATCACCCTATAACTGCTAGGTTGTTAGTTTACTTTCCTTTCACTTTCCTTGCCCAAGTCTTTTTAGACTTGCTGACATGTGCCCCTTTTCTCTTTTGGGTGACACATGTTAGATCCTGAGCTAGAGGACGTAGTGTTGTTGGCGCTAAGCCAGTGGTTGCTGAGGAGGAGTTTGTGGTCATTGGTGACCAGTCTTAGAGGTCGCTTGTGTTCTCTTCCTTTGTTTAGGCTTGTTGTTAGTTGTCAGTGCGTGGCACCGTTGCTTGTATGTTGTACCTTGTTGGCCATGTTTGGGCCTTAGCTTTTCCTTTTGAGCCTGGTGGCTTTTCTGTGATATTGTAATTTATTTTATGGATATTCTGAGATTGAATAAATTGCTTATTGTCTCACTTCATTATTATTATCGTTGTCTCGTATTGCATTGCAAGGACCTGCCAGATTATTGTTGATTGACGCTTATCGGGCTTGGAGCCTTGCAGCTTCAAGTCTAAGCGGACCTTCTCACGTCTCACCTCCACATTTTTGGGAAGCGTGACGTGACAGGTTTTATTGGTGGCCCATGCAGGTCCATTTGCAAATGCGATCTATCGGAACAACGATAATAATTATAGAATGTCCATTAAATAAATTAGAACATCCAAATTATAAGCCTGGAGTCTAGGTTTTTAGCGTTCCTATGTCTTAGGTGGCTAGTAGATGTGTTAGAGCACCTGTCCAGCTTGGTAGGAGATCCATTAGGTCAGGACTATAGTAAGACTTAGTTAGAAGTTTGTGCTTGCTAGTTAGAGGTCCCTGATTGTTGTTAAACTCCATGCTAGTGATTGATATGATAGTATTAAGAGTTACCTTAGTGGCTCCTGTCTAGCCCTGACCATGATATATTCCTAGGATTTCTTTAGCCGTTCGCTTGGGTTCATCGATTTCGGGCCCAACATAACATGATCTCGATTCTCTTAGAACCTTCCCTGAGGCCTCTAATATACTCTAGCCATTAGGAAGCCTTAGTGTTAAATTTCCCTTGACCTTTAGTTAACTGATGATTAGGACTCTCTGGTTCAATCTTTTCCTGGTCACTACACTTCCGTGTTACTGACCGTGGGTTTTCATCATAGTTTTCTTGAATCGTAATTTAGGTGCATGCCTCACACAACCACATTCATTGCCCTCGATTCACATGATCCCCTCCTTACTATTATCGTTGACCCTTCAAATCTTTCCCATTGCAAATCTTGATTCTTCCAAAGTCATTTTCAAATTTTTCCTTATTAAAAGTTTCCACTCGATTTAAATTTTGTTTTAAACCTTCTTTTAGTATATTTACATTACTTCCGTTTGAGCTAAAAGCCATTCTTAGATTTTGAAGACTATTTGGTCGTAATTTTAAAATTACTATCCTGTAACTATTTTTCTAACATATATCGTCCGCACTTGATTTTAAACTTTAGTACTATTTCGATAATTCGATATACCACCTTTTCTAATATTGCGAAATTCATTTTAGCTATTTACCATATGTACTTAAAATACTTCCTTCAAGATAAATAGAACTCCAATTAATTTATGAATATATACTAATTATAAGTTTGTCGTACCTGTACTTCAAGTCTTTATACCAACCCGTTCTTGTGGCAAATCCTTGTTTCCCCTAAAAGTATTTTCGATGTTCCTCTTTCGCTAAGTTTAAATTTGTTCGAAAACTTTTAATATATATTAGATTTCATACTCCTTCGCGACTTAAATTTAATTGTTCTTTTCTAAACATTGAAACTTTTGTCGAGATTTTTGATTATTAGTTTATAATATTTTCCAGCCTATATTTTAATATCGATATAAATGTCTTGCCCCTTTTCATATACCAATTTAATTCTGAACCGTACTTCTGTTTTTCCTAACCCGAATTATAATTTTCTTTTCTTACTTGTGCCATTAAAACTTATTCGAATACCGCATCGTGCTTACTTCTTATATACCTTTCAAGTCACATGGGACTTCAGCTTTCAGCAAGTCGATTTTATGCTCAACGTTTTCCCTAGTTCAGATTTTCGTAAAATTACTTTTCAAACCATTTCCTGAGTTAGACCTCCATAATTCGGTTTTAAAGCTTTATTACCAATTTAATAATTCTATATATATCCTCCCACTTACTTCCATACAACTAAGATGTTATTTTCTTTCCATTCATCATACATATTTCTAAAGATAATTTCTAGAATAGAACTTCAATTATTTTTATATATCAGTACTATGTTCGTTGTGCTCGTGTGTTAAGACCCTTGTATAAATCAGTTTCTGCTGGCGAACCCGGATTCTCTAAAAAGTACTTTCAATACGGTTTATTGGAACTTCTCTTCAGTTTTAAAACTTGGAAAAATATTTGGCATGAGCATAAACCCTCTACACTATATTGGATCTGATTTCATTCCTTGAACCTCGAAACTTTTCCAAAATTTTTAAAAGTACTGTCGCATAATATTTTTCTAACCTATGTCCTTAATGTTCATGTGAATGATTTACTTTTACTCGTGATAGCTTTATATAAGCTAAATAAACCATTCTTCTTATTATGTGTATACGACTCAAACTTATTTTGAACGACTCATTTTATCGACCAGTTTCGTACTCTTCGTTTTAACTTATATCTTTTACACATTATTTTCCATGTATCCTAATGGAGCATCATTACATCATTACGCGGCCGTTCTCATGCTTTTCGATCCTTCTATTCGTTACGCTTTTGATTTCAGTTTCTTTCCTTTTGTCTAGCCAATAGAGCTTGTCGTCGTCCGTGTCAACCTTAATATAGTTTGGTGTGCCCCATTAGTGTACTTTGATGTGTCTTCGTAATGTATTAAATTCTATGATGCATATGAAGTTGTTTGTGGTTGGTATTGGTATGTTGTGTGTAGGTAGTTATGTATTAGCTGCATGAGTATAAGTGTGATATACATATGATAGTAGGATTATAATTGTTTGATTGGTATTACTTGTTTTTATGAGACGTCGTATGCGTGTATACCATGAGGTATACCCGACTACATCATATCTTCACTAATGGATGAAGTAAGTGTATTGATGTGCCAATTATAGATGGATGAATAATGGAATATGTGTATTGCGATGAATGTAATGATTATGTGTATATAGTACATGAATAAGTATAGATACTTATGTGAGATAGTAGGTATGAATATATAATGTCTGTGAATACACATAAGTCTTCGTGTTCCCTCGAGTACGAGTGGACATGCTTATAGATACTAGGATACGTAGGTGTTGCATGATTGTATGTACGTATATAAGGGATAAGTATGGATTACATGTTCTGGTGTGTGAATGATTATATAGTGATGTCTAGCTATTTACTAAGGCTACATATGATGAGTCGTGTCATATAGATTTATAGGAGTGTGTGTAAGTACATAGATTGTATATTGTTTGGTATGAATATATGATACTTGTATGTGGCTATACGATGACTGCATTTATTAGGGAGTGTATTGAAATTATAAGTGTGCCGATGTTTGTAATAATATCATGGTATATGAAGTGATTGAAATATGTGATATTACCTGATTAGATATTAAGGGTGTTTGACATTTTGATACGTATATGGTTATGTTGGTAGACGTGTATGCATTAGATAGTATTGGTATATGTATGGATGCTGTGTTATGTATATGGAATTATTTTGCTATGATTTTGAGTCTCACTCAAGCTTGAGTGGGTATACTCTATGTACGTTGGTGTATTTGTATGTGGTTGGTGTATAGTGATGGATGATGTACGTATAATGTTTGGATTGTTTATGCCCGGTTGTGTTACGCACATGATTGTGGGTCACTAAACCAGTATATAGTTATAGGCGTTGGTCTTGTGGAATAGTTATTTATTAGGGGCTTGCCTACGTGAATATATATATGTGCTAGCTAAAACTAAGTGTGTATGTGGGCAGAGTATATATTGGTAAATATGAATGAAATGTTAGCGTGTGTGGGTGTGCACCATGCACGGGTAAGTATGTGCTTAGTTATAAGTTTTGGTGACTATAATATGTGTGGCGTGTCGTGGGTATAATTATAGGGACGTATGTGATGTGAAGTTATAATGAAATATTTGCATGTATTGGAATGGCTATAAATTGTGAAATTATAATGATGGTGGAAGTATATTAAATATAATAACTTGAGTTTAGATGGTGTGGTGTGATTACGTATGTTGACGTGTTTGGTATTGGATGTATACTAGGAGATATAGGGAGTAGTGTATTCTTATTGCCTTGTTCTTAGGTAGATACCTAAACGTAGAGTATCTCGATGGTATTTACTAGTGTGAGCTATTTAATTGGTTGTGAGTATATGGACTAATGTTTGGTGCTAGGTAAGTAATAGCTATATAAGGGATGTATGTATATATATGATTGAGATACATGTATGAGTATGAATGGCTATGATAATTATTGCTAGTAGTGTTAATGTTTGATTACCTAGTGCGAATATAAGCACTTGTAATAACTATACCTGATTGAATTTGATATGATTGGGGTAGTTACTAGAGCGACTAGATATGTTAGAAAGTCTGAGGACGGACTTTATTCTAAGGTGGGTAGGATGTAACGACTGGTCTTTCTATATTAGTGTTATCGATATAATATATATGTCTTGGTGGATTTTCTCCTTGCGTGTGATTTCCGTCTCCGTAGCTTTCACTTCCGTTCGTTTCGTTGTGATTTCCTAGCTTCTTCCTTAGATTGTTAAGCTTGGAGTAAGTCACTCATGACGAGCTTCATATCGCTCATATCTTAGAGGTAGGTTGATCTTAGAAGCCATAGAAATCTTCCCGAAGCTTCGCGCTTCAATTCGGCACTTTCCGTGCACGTTAGTTGGTTCAAGAAGGGGGACCAACCGACTAGATTGAGATCTAGTCGGTCAGGAACTCTTCTCAAACCGACTAGTTCATTGAATCAATTATTCAGGAGTTACTGTTTATCGTTAGTCGGTCTAAGAACATTTGTCAACCGACTAGATGAGAAACTAGTCGGTCAGCAATCGTTCTTTAACCGACTAGCTCTAGGATCATTTTTGATACCAAGTACTATTCATTCTTAGTCGGTCTAAGAACGTTTGTCGACCGACTAGAGGAGAAACAAGTCGGTCAGTAGTTGTTCTTTGACCGACTAAATCTAATCCTATTTTTCGTCAGGAGTTACTGTTTACACTTAGTCGGTCTGCGTTGGTCAACTGACCGACTAGTTCCCAAACTAGTCGGTCAGAGGTTGCTCTTTGACCGACTAATCAGTGTCGAAACCCTAATTTCTGGGCAGCCGCCAGGTCATTTTCTATTTAAACCCCACTTCGTTTCTTTTCTTTCTTTCTCTTCTCCTGGCCTCTTTCCTTTCCCATTGACCTCTGATCTTCCCCAACCTTCCTCTAGCTCTTCCCCTTCATCAAGAGCCCATCCCCCTCTCCATTTAGACCGGCCACCATCTCTAGGTCGCCGGAAAATCCCCAAAACCCCATTTCTCCATATTTTCTCCCCATTTCCAGATCTGAACCGTAGGTTCCCCGGATCGTTTCTTCCGTCACCGTGCTTGCTCGGCATCGTTCTTCCGCAAACGATTCGGTAATAACTCGATTCTATAATATTCTCATAACCCATTTGTGTTTTTGTAAAACCCTAATAAAACTAGGTTGGATGTTGTTCTAATATTGTTTTGCCATGGCAGCGATCTCATCTCCGTAGTTAGCATTTGTGTGACGGCCTCGTTGATCGTCATCCTCGGTGCTAGGCAAGTGAAACTTGCCACTTAGGGTTTTGGGCCATGCCTTAGGCCATTTGCTTGTTGTAGCGTAAAAGAGACTAGACAGTGAAATGATAGCTGCCTAGACGCCTAATTGATCTAGTTTGACAACGAAACTAGATCCGTCACCTCAATTGATCTAGCTTGACAACGAAGCTAGGTCCAACCCTTTTAACTTGTTGCTCATGCATATTAAACTGCCATGTTTAATTCCTTACCTGTACGCCTTACTACATGCCATGCTATTCATGTTGACTCTCGCATTTGTAGCACACGCAACAATACTTGTGTTTCCTGGCTCGTGTTCCAGAAGCGGGCCACGTGTGTTGGTTGATAGCCAATGCCCGATCTACCTATTCCGGCTAGGCACCTGCTTTTAGCGGGCACAATCCTACGCCAAATTGTGAACCTAAAAACAAGCTCTTGTGTGGGGCAACCCTGGCTCATTTACTGAGCATCGTGTGCAGGGACCCTGGCTTGTTTACGTGTGGGAGGGGTAAGGGTTAAGCGGCCATTCAACTGGGAGTCTGCCCGATCAGCAACTTCAGTTGTAAGGGGTAAATTCTGGGGTTGGGGTAGTGTTAAGCGGCCACTCAGTGTGAATGTCCAACAGTTCAGCTGTAAGGCGTAAACATCTACAAATAACTTGAAAACGTGACTAGTGAAAAGATTGAGATTGTTAGTAGCTTGGCTACTCTTGACATGTAATGATAATTGTTCTCTTGCACTTATTGTTACACCATGTCTTACTTGTGCACGACGTGTTTACTTGACGTGATTTACTTGACTTGTACTTGTCCGTGTTACACTTGTAAAACTTGTCATCCATGCCATACTTGCTACTTGTTACTTGTACCTTACCTTACTTGTTACTCACATACTAAACTTGTCATGCTATGCATCACACTATAACTGCTAGGTTGTTAGTTTACTTTCCTGTCAGTTTCCTTGCCCAAGTCTTTTTAGACTTGCTGACATGTGCCCCTTTTCTCTTTTGGGTGACACATGTTAGATCATGAGCTAAAGGACGTAGTGTTGCTGGCGCTGAGCCAGTGGTTACTGAGGAGGAGTTTGTGGTCATTGGTGACCAGTCTTAGAGGTCGCTTGTGTTCTCTTCCTTTGTTTAGGCTTGCAGTTAGTTGTCGGTGCGTGGCACCGTTGCTTGTATGTTGTACCTTGTTGGCCATGTTTGGGCCTTAGCTTTTCCTTTTGAGCCTGGTGGCTTTTCTGTGATATTGTAATTTATTTTATGGATATTCTGAGATTGAATAAATTTCTTATTGTCTCACTTCATTATTATTATCGTTGTCTCGTATTGCATTGCAAGGACCTGCCAGATTATTGTTGATTGACGCTTATCGGGCTTGGAGCCTTGCAGCTTCAAGTCTAAGCGGACCTTCTCACGTCTCGCCTCCACATTTTTGGGAAGCGGGACGTGACATTAAGCTAGGAAAAAAAATTTAAAATAATCAATATGGAAACTACTTTTAGAGGAACCAGGATTTGCCAAACAACTGATTTATACAAAGACCTTAAAGTACGAGTACCACGAATTCTAGAACTGATATATATATATAAATAATTGAAGTTCTATTTAGCTTGGAAAAGATATTTTGAAGTATGTATGCTAAGCGATTAAAATGAATTTCATAGTTTAGAAAAGATGGTATATCGAATTTTCCAAAATAGTAATAGAGTTTTTAAACCGAAATGTGAAGAATATAGATTAGAAAATAGTACGAGATAGTAATTATAATTACAACCAATAGACTTCAAAATCTACAAGGAATTTAGACTCAATCAAAAGGTGAAGAATTTTAAATATATACGTCTAGGGTTTAAAACAAAATTTAGACTTAGCGAAAACTTTTAATGAGGGAAATCGAAAAATAACTTTCAGAAGATTCAAGATTCGTAATAGAGAGGTTCGAAAATTGACGACGATCGTCATGAGGCGATCTCGTGAATCGAGGCAAGGAAAATGTTCGGATGATCAAAACATACATACGCCTAGGATATGAACCAGAAAATCTACGGGGAAACTCCTACAGTCGACCAACTAAAGATTAAGAAACTAAGCGCTAAGACTTTCTAAGGAGCTAGACTGTAATGAAATGCGTTCAGCTTGGTCCGAAATCAATGAACCCTGTCACGACCTGCTTCCCTAAAATGGAGGCGAGACGTGAAAAGGTCCGCACGAGAGTGGAGCTGTGAAGCCCCAAACCCGATAAGCGTCAATAAAACATAAGCAGGTCCCTGTAACCACAACGGAACAACAATAATAACACAAGGAGAGACTGGAATAAAAATCTCATAGCTCAAAAATTGTCCAACAAGAAAATAAGTCCAACATCCAGAAAAGCCACCAAGCAAAAAGAAAGAGTCTAAAGGCCCAGAACAAGGCCAACAAAACAAACAACTTAACAAAGTATAGGTGCTACGCACCGACAACAAAACAGCAGTCTAAAACAAAAGGGAAACACAACAAAACACTAGGACTGGTCCCCAGTGTCCACGTACTCCCCGTCAAACACAAGCTCGGGCTCGGCGTCAGCAAACACCTCGTCCTCAACAAGGTACTCAGGCTCGGGATCTAACATGTGTCACCCAAAAGAGTAAAGGGGCACATGTCAGCAAGTCTAAAAGACTTGGGCAAGGAAACTGAAAGTAAGGCAACTAGCAACCTAACAGTTATAATATGCATGACATGGCAGTTATAACATGAGTGCACAACCAAGACATGGCAAGACAATTTGTACAAGAGAACAATTATCGGGACAAGACAAGAGTAGCCAAGCTACTAACAATCTCAATCAATTCACTATTCACGTTTCACTGTTGTTTGTAGATGTTTACGCCTTACAGCTGAACGGTTTCACATTCACGCTGAGTGGCCGCTTAACAACTACCCCAAACCCAGAGTTTACGCCTTACCACTGCAGTTGCTGATCGGGCAGACTCCCAGTTGATTGGCCGCTTAACTCTTACCCCCAATACCCACAAGTAATCGAGCCAGGGTCCCCGCACATGAGCTCAGTAAATGAGACGGGGTTGCCCCGCACATAAGCTCGCATTCTATATCACGATTCATAAACAATTGGCATAGGGGTGCACCTAGCCGGAAACAAGCAATTCGGGCATTGGCTATCAACCAACACATGGCCTGCTTCTGGAACACGAGCCAGGAACACAAGCATTGTAGCGAAGCTACGCAATCACAGAAACACTTAAGGAATGCAAGGACATGAAAATTAATTTGCGTACCGTTAATGGAAAGTAAACAAGACATGGTATTTGTGCAACATGATATATGTTGGAACTAGCTTCGTTGTCAAGCTAGTTCCCCAATTTGCGCCTAGGCGAGTATCATTTCGTCGCCTAGCCTCTTTTACGCCTACAACAAGCAAATGGCCTAAAACATGGCCTAAACCCTAAGTGGCAAGTTTCACTTGCCTAGCACCGGGGATGACGATCACGAAGGTTCATCTCGTGGATGCTAATCTACGGGGGAAATCGCTGTTATGGGGAAACAATCATCAAACAACATGAAATTTCATTAGGGTTTCATAAAAATACAAATAGATTATGAAAACATCAAGAGATCGATTTCTTACCGTGAGGAGGCGGAAGAAACACTCCGGAGAACCTAGGGACCAGATCTGGAAACAAATGGAGAAGTTTGGAGAATTAGGGTTTTTGGGGGATTTTGGGGATTTGGTGGAAATTTGGGGAAGATGAGAGGTAGAATGAGTTGATGGATGGTTTAGATGATGGATCTAGGGCTTGGAATGAAGGAATAAGGGTTTGAGGAAGATGGGGGCTCAATGGGGGAGAAACTAGGGTTTTGGGTCGAGTGGAGGAGGAAGAAAACGTTTGGGAGGGGTATAAATAGGTTGGGCTGGCGGCTGCCCAGAAATTAGGGTTTTAACACAGATTAGTCGGTCAAAGAGCAACCACTGACCGACTAGTTTGGCAACTAGTCGGTCGGTCGACCAACGCAGACCGACTAAGTGTAAACAGTAACTTCTGAACGAAAATAGGATTTAGATTTAGTCGGTCGAAGAAAAAATATTGACCGACTAGTTTAACATCTAGTCGGTCGATGAACGTTCTTAGACCGACTAAGAGTGAACAGTATTGATACCAAAAATTAGATGATGAGTTAGTCGGTTAAAGAAGCATTGTTGACCGACTAGTTTGCAACCTAGTCGGTCAACCAACGTTCTTAGACCGATTAACGATAAACAGTAACTCCTGAATAATTTAGAAAGCCAACTAGTCGGTCCAAGAAGGATTGCCGACCGACTGGATCGTCATCTAGTCGGTCGGTGCCCCTTCTTACACCGGCTAATAAGCACCAAAAGTTCCGATACGGAGCGCGGAGCTCCGGGATCGATTCCTAAGACTCCTATGCTTGATCTAACAGTAAGATACGACCGTTATGAAGTCCGTCACGAATGACATACTTCGAAATCGACGATCCTAAGGAAGAAACGAGAAAACACGACGAATCGATCGGAAATGAAAGTTACGGAGACGAAAACCACACATGAGGAGAAAATCCACCAAAACATATATTATAATATAATAAATCCAGATACATGAAAACCAGTCGTTACAAACCCAAGCGGACGACTAAAGAAATCCTAGAAGTTCATTATGGTCAGAGTTAGGCAAGAACCACTAAGGTAACTCCTAAGACGATTAAATCAATTCCTAGCATGGAGTCTAACTAACAAGCAGTGACCTCTAAGTAGTAAGCACAGATGTCTAACTAAGTCTTCTGACCACCTAGTGACATAGGAAAACGACTAGACTAGGCTCAAGGATTATGACTCGGATGTTGCAATTTATTTAATGGACATTCCATAGTTATTATCGATGTTCCGATAATTCGCAGTTGCAAGACGGGACCTGCATGGGCCACCAACAAAACCTGTCACACCCCGCTTCCCAAAAATATGGAGGCGAAGCGTGAGAAGGTCCGCTCAGACTTGAAGCTGCAAAGCTGCAAGTCTGATATGCGTCAACAACATTATATGGCAGGTCCTTGCAACGTGAAACGAAACAAAGATAATAAATAAGAAAATGAGACAAAAGAGAAATCTCAGAATATCCATAATAATAAACTCCAACATCGCAGAAAAGCCACCAAGCTAAAAGAAAAGAATCGAAAGGCCCAAACATGGCCAACAAACGTGCCATGCACCGACAACTAACAGAAATCCTAAAACAAAAGGAAGCTCAGCAAGGTCACTAATAATGGTCACCGGTGTCCGCAAAACTCCTCCTGGACAGACATGGACTCAGGCTCAGCGTCAGCAACAACCACATACTTAGCTACGGTCTCTGGCTCAGGGTCTAACACGTGACACCCAAAAGAGCAAAGGGCATATGTCAGCAAGTCTACATGAGACTTGTGCAAGGAAACTGAAAGTGAAAGTAAAGAACCTAGCAGTTCTAGCATGATGCAATGACATGGCGGTTATAGCATGAGTGCAACAAGTAAAGTAAAGTACGAGCATGGCATTTTTAATCATGGCATGGTTATCAAGTTTTTCATGAACAATTCACAAGTACAAAGACAAGTCTAGTAAGCACGTCGTGCACAGAGATTACGCCTTTTGGCTAGAGTGGCTGCGCGGCCAGCTCCTAGCTCAAGTGATCGCTTATCCCTACCCCTCCACGTGTATCGAGCCAGGGCCTTACCCCCGAACACGTATGCTCGCTTCTGGATCACGAGCCAGGATGTGTTTTTCATGTTGGCATAGGGGTGCACCTTGCCTCAGCAAGGAAGTCGGGCATTGGCTTTTGACCAACACATGTGGCCCGCTTCTGGATCACGAGTCCAAGAAGTATTTTTCATGATGGCATAGGGGTGCACCTAGCCGGGACAAGGAAGTACAAGTATTGTAGTGTGTGCTACAAATGCAACAATCAACTTGGATGACATGTAAGATGCAATGCATGGCAGTTAAAAGTGCGTACAGTTAAGGAATTTAAACGTGGAGGATAATAATGCATGAATGACATGGCAGGGTGACAGATCTAGCTTCGTTGTCAAGATAGATCTTAAAGTTGCGTCTAGACAGCTATCATTTCACTGTCTAGTCTCTTTTACGCTAACAACAAGGAGGTGGCCTAAAAGCATGGCCCTAAGCAAAAGTTGGCAAGTTTCACTTGCCTGCAAATCTGACGTCTGAAAAACACCGCCCAAAAGTCCACAAGTCATAAACAACCTATGTGCACAAGTTCACCAGCCTACAGTCCCAATTTAAGTTATCTTCATTAGTGAATTATCAGACAACCAAAACTACAAATTTTTATCTTGTTTAACAGGGTCGGTTTGGGGGTCCTAAGAGTGCAGAACGTTACCTCAACACGATGCGAAAGCTACATTGGCGTCGGCTAGCGATGCCAGGGGTTGGAGTAAAAGAACGCGCTCCAAATACAGATTCCAAATAAGATTCCATGCTTGCCAATCCTCGGGCAGTGTCCAGATCAGCGATTTAGATTCCAACAGCGAGTTGGGCGCCGGTAGGCGTTTCTACGGCTTCCGGGAAGCCGTATCAACTAACCGGAACGAACGTCTTGACGCACACAAAGTCTACGACGTTGAGCATCGTAAGGGATGTTCGTGACGTCGGAAAACATCCCTAGGAGCAGTAAGGGGGCTGTCAGAAGACCCCAACAGCGAGAGGGGACGGCGAAGCGACTGTACGACGCGTCGAAATGTCGTAGAAACTCAAAACAGCGATATCACTCGCTGTTTCAGATTGCAGCGGCCTGAGGGGAGATGACAACGGCAGTGGGGTTTGCCAGGGGACTCACGTTGAGGTCAGGGAGTGGTGAGAGGGCTCGTCAGTGGCGGCGCTTGGCCGGAGAACACCGGAAGCGGGGTTGTTTGGGGTGTTTGCAGCTGCTGCGAATTACAGTGGCAAGGGGGCAGATTCCGGCGACTAGGGAGAGCCCACGGTGTGCTACGTCGGCGCTGGGAGGGAGGAGCGTGGTCGGGGTGAGAGGGGGACGCCGGTCGGTGACGGCAGCGGCTGCCTTGGCCGCTGCTGCTGCCGCGGTTGCAGCAGCCATCAACGACGGCCCACGGCGTGCTACAGGCTGTCTCCGGTGAACAGTGGGGGTCACGGTTGGGCAGAGGGATGGGGGCACGCCGGAGGGCAAGATGATGGCCGGTCGGTGTTGGGTAAAGGCCGAGAACGAGGGAGTTGGCCGCTCTAGTTGTTTTTGTGTAGAACTCGAACTAGGGCCGGCGGCTTCAAAATTGATCTGTGAACAAAAATAGAATAGCCCTAGGCTATTCTTTTAAAGGGGGCTCACATGATGTAGGGCTGAGGAAGGTGGGTAGGCTCTAGGGTTATTTCAATTGTTTAGAGAGTTGATTATTAAAAGGAAATAACAAATAGCCTACCCTCTCTCTCTCCTACCTGAGCATGGGTGCGGCCAGATGCAGAAAAAAGGCTGAGTCAACTAATTTTAAGTGTAAATTATTATTAGAATACTAGGGGATATGTATTCACGTGAACACTTAGGGTTAAATCGGTATTTAAGGCTGGGCAAAAAGTGAATTTGGGTCAAACGAAGGCCAAAAATTATGAAATAAATATCGGGGCGACCGGGACTACGAGAGAAAGAAGGCAGAGAAGACGGATCACAATTTCGACAACGAGAAACAGAGTTAAAAATAGGAAGGCCTAACGACCAAAGTGAAAATCGTGACGTCTCTATAAACAAGGTCAAATCGTGGGAGAACGACCCGTGAAATGATGTTCCAAATTAATTCCACGATTTAATAATCTCAGAGAGGGTCATAATGGCATATCGCACCATAGGATTCGGATACAGACAATGTCTAAATAAATACGTGCACGAACAAGTCTACGTGCACGTAAAGAGTATAAAGGATACGGGGTCCAGAGGCGACGGAAATTCTACGTTGGGCACACCTCGGGGGTCGGCTTGCTAAGGACGCAACCAAGTGATACGGCCCTATCGACTCACACACCAAGCAACAAAACCAATCAGGTAGCCGAAATTTCTATACGCACAGCCGTATAACGAATAGTGGGTACCGACCATTACAATGGTCCTGTAGCTTCCACGAAGCTTCAAGCACACGATCACGCATTTTGAGAAGTCTTGAGACGTCGCTTTTGATATACGTGGAGTTTTGGCGACGATCTCCATAACTGCACTCACAAAGGAGTTAGTTCACGATATTTATGTTTGCTCATCATCAAAACAAAATCCAGGGAATCAATACTGTCACGCCCCGCTTCCCTAAAATGGAGGCGAGACGTGAGAAGGTCTGCTCAAGCGTAGAGCTATGAAGCTGCACGCCTGATAAGCGTCAATTTAGTATAAGCAGGTCCCTGTAAACGCAAACGGAACAACAACAATAATAATAGAAAAAGGAGACGGATATGAAAAACCAATCCCAAAGTTTGTCCACAAAATATTCAACATCACAGAAAAAGCCACCAGGCTAATAGGAAAGAGTCTAAAGGCCCAGAACAAGGCCAAACAAAACACAAACATAACAGAGTATCAAACTAGGTGCCACGCACCGACAACCCAAGCAATCTAAAAAAAACCAGACATAGACACTAAGACTGATCTCCAGTGTCTACGAAGTCCTCGATCAACGCGGGTTCTGACTCAGCGTCAGCGAACACCGCGTCCACAGCTAGTATCTCAGGCTCGGGCTCTAACATGTGTCACCCAAAAGAGAAAAGGGGCACATGTCAGCAAGTCGAAAGACTTGTGCAAGGAAACTGAAAGAAAGGTAAACTAACAACCTAGCAGTTAAAGTATGGTGCATGGCAAGTAAAGTAAGGTGGTAACAAGTAAAGTAAAGTACAAGTAGCAAGTGGTAGTTGTGACATGTAATGTCAAGTAACAAGTACAAGTACAAGGGATCACCCACACATGGATGCCCTATTGCCCGCAGGTTGTATTCATGTCCAAGGGATCACTCAGGGAGTGCCCTATTGCCCGCAAGCTGTGTTTAGCTCGTTTTCTGGACCACGAGCCAGAATTGTAATTGGCCTAGGGTTGTGCCCGCAGAACGGGTGCCTAGCCGGAACAAATAGTACAAGTATGTAGCGAAGCTACGCAATCACGATGAGTGTTCAAGCATGCAATGACATGAGCAGATATTCGCGTACCGTTAATTGAAATTAAACGTGACAGGCAAAATGCAATGACATGAACATATTCGCGTACCGTTAATTTAAATTAAACATGGCAGTTAAAATGCAATAGAAGTTAAGGATGCATGGATGACATGAACAGTTAATACGCGTACCATTAAGGGACAGTAAACGTGACATACAAGCATGATGAAGGTGACGGACCAAGCTTCGTTGTCTATCTAGGTCAATGATGTCTAGACGGCTATCCTTTCACCGTCTAGTCTCTTTTACGCTAAAACAAGGTAATGGCCTATGACATGGCCCAAATCAAGAGATGCAAGTTTCACTTGCCTGATACCGGGATTGACGAGCAATGAAGATCGTCACACAAGCTAACTACGGAATAGATCACTGTTATAGCAAAACAATTATTAGAACAACGATTCTAAATCGATTTCTTAATAGAATCCTAATTGTCTAATAATCCATTTTATTAGGGTTTCACAAATGTCAATGTGGGTTATGCTAAAACTAAAGAATCGAGTATTACCGTGAAGAATCGGAGGAACGATGCCGAGCAACCACGGCAACGGAAGAATGATCCGTCTCAGATCTGGGAAGGGGGGAAAATCTGGAGAAATGGGTTTTGATGTGGATTTTGGGTGTTTGATGAAAGTTTGAGGAAGATGAGAGGTAGGATGTGTCAAGTGAGGGTTTAGATGATGAAGGATGAGCTTGGGATGAAGGATTAAGGGTTTGAGGAAGAAGAGGGCTCAATGGGGGAGAAATTAGGGTTTGAGGTGATGAGGAAGAAGAAGAAAACGTTTGGAGGGGTATTTATAGAGTTTGGTGGCGGCTAGGTCAAAACTAGGGTTTCCAGTACTGTTTAGTCGGTCAAAGAGCAACCACTGACCGACTAGTTTGGGAACTAATCGGTCGGTTGACCAACGCAGACCGACTAAGTGTAAACAGTAATCCCCGACGAAAACCTGAACTAAGAGTTAGTCGGTCAAAGAACAACTACTGACCGACTAGTTTGACATCTAGTCGGTCGATGATCGTTCTTAGACCGACTAAAAGTAACAGTAACTAGTGTCAAAAATAATTAAAGAGTTAGTCGGTCCAAGAACACCTACTGACCGACTAGTTTGACATCTAGTCGGTCGATGAACGTTCTTAGACCGACTAAAAGTGAACAGTAACTGGTACCAAAAATAGTTAATGAGTTAGTCGGTTAAAGAAGCATTACCGACCGACTAGTTTGCAACCTAGTCGGTCAACCGACGTTCTTAGACCGACTAACGATAAACAGTAACTCCTGAACATTTATCAAAGCCCACTAGTCGGTTCAAGAAGGTTTTCCGACCGACTGGATCGTCATCTAGTCGGTCGGTGCCCCTTCTTACACCGGCTAATGTGCACTGAAAGTTCCGAAATGGAGCGCGAAGCTCCGGGATGGTTTCCAAAGTCTCCTAGGCTCGTTCTAACTCTAAGATATCGACGTTATGAAGCCCGTCACGAGTGACTTACTTCAAACACGCCGACCGACGGAAGAATCTAGGGAATCACGACGAAACGAACGAAAATGAAAACTACGGAGACGGAAATGGAAATTGCAACCAAGGAGAAGCAACCAAATATATATATATATAATAAAATCCACACATGAAATACCAGTCGTTACATCCTCCCCAACTTAAGAAAAATTCCGTCCTCGGAATTCCCAACACTCACGTGTCCGGGAACAAAAGTGGGTAGTGATCTCGCATCTCATCTTCTCTCTCCCAAGTAGAATCTCCCGGTGAACCGTGCCGCCACATCACTCTAACAAGATCGACGACCTTGTTCCGAAGTGACTTCTGACGCCTGTCCAGAATCTGCACTGGGTGCTGGTCATACGTCAAATCTGGGCGAACGGCGATCTCCGAGAAATCCACAGCATGAGATGGATCGCTGATGTATCGACGAAGCTGCGACACATGAAAAACATCGTGAACTCCTTCCAAAGATGGCGGCAAGGCTAAGCGGTAAGCTACCTCGCCGACCCTCTCCAGAATATCAAACGGTCCAATGTATCGCGGGCTCAACTTCCCTCGCTTCCCAAAGCGAATCACACCACGATTCGGGGAAATCCTCAAGAACACATGGTCGCCCGGCTGAAACTCCAAAGGACGGCGTTTAGCATCTGCCCAATATTTAAAACGGTCCTGAGCAATCCTCAATCTCTCCCGAATATTCCTGACGACCTCCACAGCCTCCACAATCATCTCAGGCCCGAACAGCTCCCGATCGCCAACGTCATCCCAACTCAATGTCGATCGACATTTCCTCTCATACAAAGCGGCGAAAGGCGCCATGCCAATAGACGCCTGGTAGCTGTTGTTGTAAGAGAACTCCACCAAGTGTAGATGGTCCTCCCACGAACCCTTAAAATCCAACATGCACGCTCTCAGCATGTATTCCAAAATCTGAATCGTCCTCTCAGATTGGCCATCCGTCTGTGGATGGTACGCCGTGCTGAAACTCAGACGCGTACCCAAACTCTTCTGTAAACTCTACCAGAACTGAGATGTGAATCTCATGTCTCTGTCCGACACGATACTCACGGGGACCCCATGAAGTCGCACGATCTCCTGCACGATTCACGTTACATCACCATCTAAGTAGGAAAAGGAAACAGAAACGGAGAGTAAAAGAATTTACCTACATGTATCTCCTCGCTAGCGCCTCAGTGGACTGTCCTACTCGGAATGGAATAAAGTGCGCGGATTTGGTCAATCGGTCTACGATCACCCAAATCGCGTCGTTCTGCTTCGGACTCCGAGGTAGTCCAGTCACGAAGTCCATAGTGATGTGTTGCCACTTCCACTTCGGAATCAGAAGCGGTTGCAGCAACCCTGCCGTACGCTGATGCTCCGCCTTTACCTGCTGGCAAACCAAGCATTTGGCTACACTCCGAGCCACACTCCTCTTCATGCCGTGCCACCAAAAGTTCAGACGAAGATCCTTGTACATCTTGGTCCCACCAGGATGTACAGAATACAACGAACTGTGTGCCTCCACCAACAACTCCTCTCTGATATCCCCAGCAGGCACACACAACCTGGCTCCATACATCAACGAGCCATCTTCATGAACCAAAAAGTCAGTCCGCAGACCGGCTTCAACCTGTTCTCGAATCCTCACCAGCTTCGGATCTCCGGCCTGACTTGCCTTAATCCGATCCACGAGCGTCGACTGTATCTGCATACACATCAACGAGAAATCCTCCCGAGGAAGAACAATCTCCACACAAGACTCGCAAAAATCCTGCTGCAATCTCCACTGCGAAGTCAACATCATCACCGCGGGAAGCCTACTCAAAGCATCAGGCACCACATTCACCTTGCTAGGGTGATACTGCAGATCAATCTCATAATCCGCCATGAGCTCCAACCATCGACGCTGTCGCATGTTGAGCTCCTTCTGAGTAAAAAATATACTTCAAGCTTTTGTGATCGGTGAAAATCTTCACTTTCTCACTCTGCAAGAAGTGTCTCCAAATCTTAAAAGTAAACACAACAGCAGCCAACTCCAAATCATGCGTCGGGTAATTCTTCTCATGAACCTTGAGCTGACGAGAAGCGTAAGCTACAACATGTCCATTCTAATGCAAAACACAACCAAGACCCTTGCCAGAAGCATCGCAAAAGATCTCGAATTCTCCACTACGATCAGGCACAGCAAGAACAGGGACAGTCGTCAGCCTCTCCCTCAGAACACCAAAGGCATCCTCACAATCACCCGACCAAACAAAAGCAACATCCTTCTGCGTCAACCTGGTCATCGGCTCTGCAATACGGGAAAAGTCCTTAATGAAGCACCGATAGTAACCAGCAAGCCCAAGGAAACTCCGAATCTCAGACGCTGACTGCGGAACAGGCCACTCTCTGATGGCCCTAATCTTCTCGGGATCCACTGAAATACCATCTCCAGTCACCACATGCCCGAGAAAATCAACTCTGTCCAGCCAAAACTCGGACATCGAAAACTTAGCATACAACCGACGCTTCCTCAAAATCTCCAACACCGTCCTCAAGTGTGAGGCATGCTCTTCCTCCGACTTCGAATAGATCAGAATGTCGTCAATAAAGATAACGACAGACTTATCTAAAAAGTCGTAGAAAATCTGATTCATCAGATTCATGAAAACTGCGGGTGCGTTAGTTACGCCGAAAGGCATAACCACAAACTCATAGTGTCCATACTTCGTCCTGAAAGATGTCTTCAGCACATCATCCTTCTTCACCTTCAACTGATGGTAACCACTCCTCAAATCCAACTTAGAAAACACCCTCGATCCTCCCAGCTGATCAAAGATATCATCGATGCGAGGCAACGGGTATTTGTTCTTAATGGTCACCGCATTCAGCTCCCGATAGTCCACGCACATGCGACGCGAACCATCCTTCTTCTTCACCAACAACACCAGTGCTCCCCACGGAGACACACTAGGGTTGATGTAACCCTTCTGCATAAGCTCATCCAACTGCCTACGCAACTCTTCCAACTCTGCTTGCGCCATACGATATGGTGCCTTTGAAATGGTATGCGCTCCTGGAATAAGATCAATAGAAAATTCCAAAGCCCGATCAGGTGGCAACCCAGACATCTCCTCGGGAAAGACGTCATCAAAATCTCGCAACACAGCTGGCCTCTCCAACTACATCTGCATAGCCACAACCTCCACCGGTCTGGTCCGAAATCTGACCGGACCCAGCGAACTGCTACCTCGACTGAACTCAAACACTGGATGTCCGGGAATCTCGAACACCACCTTCTTCCTCCGACATTCAATCGTAGCATAGAAGCTCGCAAGCCAATCCATCCCAAGGACTGCATCGTAGTTGATGATGTCGTGGACAATGAAATCAGCACAAAGCTCACGTCCACAAACCACCAACGGGCAAGAATTGCACCCACGATGCACCGAGACCACACCGTTCCCTGTGACGATATTCCAACTCTTAGGAAGAGAGGACGTCGACAAGGAATGCTTCTCCACGAAGCTCCAGGCCAAAATGCACATCGACGCACCTGAGTCAAAGAGGACTCGTGCAGGAAATGTGCAAACCAAAACCACACCTAGCAAACAGTCTAACAATCAAATCCTATTCTAGCAACAAACATGAGCAGGCAACCAACATAATCAAAAATCAAACTAACTAAGGAAGAAAAATAGCTAAAATGAGCGTTACCTGTAATAACCTCGTCCACGGCCATGCTCTCCTCCTCAGTCATCAGAAAGTCCTGCCCTCTCGGTGGAACAGCCTGTCGAAAGGCCTGTCTCTGTGGAACAAGGGGCGCTCCACGTCCAGCGGGCACAGGGGCTCTCTGCTGCAATGGCTGAGCAGCAATAGGTCCCCGCCAAGGCTGCTTCGACCTCGGGCACTCTCTGATGGTGTGGGCAGGATCTCCGCAGACAATACACTGCCCCAGGAACCTCCTACACTGATCCCTGAGGTGCCCAGTCTTGCCGCAGAAATGGCAAGTCTTCAGAATAGGCCCTCCTGGCCTCTTGAACTGAACAGGCTGAACAGGCCTGAATCCAGGTCTAACCACAGCACGGACCGGCTCCACAGGCCTCTTCCCAGCTCCAGAAACATGTCCCCTCCTCTGGTTCATATTCAACTCCTGCCGTCTCGCGGCAACCAGGACCTTCTGATATGTCTCCAGGTCAGAAGAGGTCACAAAGCTCTGAAGCTCCAAGGCAAGTCCCTGAAGGAATCGCTGAGCTTTCTCATCGGCATCTTGCACCATCTTTGGTGCAAACCGACTGAGCCTCGTGAACTCCTGGTGGTACTGATCCACCGACAAGCTCCCCTGCTTCAGATCTATGAAGCGCTGCAGCATTACCTGTCTAGCAGCCTTCGGGAAGAATTCTCCATCAAATCTGGACTTAAAGGTAGCCCAAACTATCGGCTCCACCAGCATCTTCTCTTCAGCATCCCACCAGTTTCTGGCATTGTCCTTCAGCTGCCTCTTAGCCAAATCAACCCATCCAGCCGGGTTAATCTTTGCCATCGCCAGGTTATCCTCAATGTTTTGAATCCACTCATCGGCAGCCAGAGGACCCTCAGACCCATCAAAATATGCGGGACCCAGCTCCCGAAATTGCTTCGCTCCTGGCTCGGAGCGAGGGGCATCCTGGATTGCCCGACCAGCTCGAGCAAGTGGAGCATTCTGGACTTGCAGGAGCACGCCCTGCTGCACTTGCATCATCTGAAGCATCATCCGCATCATCTCTCCATTGGTGGGTTCCCGCTCAGGCTCCTCGTCATGAGGGGGCGCACCACTACCTCCACCACGGGTGAATCGCCTTCCTGCCATCTAATGACACAGAAAACGAAGCAGATTAGACTCATAGCTTAGGGCTCGGATGTCGAATTTATTTGTTGGACGATCTTATATTATTATCGTTATCCCGACAATTGTAGTTACAGAGGGACCTGCATGGGCCACCACTAAAACCTGTCACGCCCCGCTTCCCTAAAATGGAGGCGAGACGTGAGAAGGTCCGCTCAAGCGTGGAGCTGTGAAGCTGCACGCCTGATAAGCGTCAATTTAGTATAAGCAGGTCCCTGTAAATGCAAACGGAACAACAATAATAATAATAGAAAAAGGAGACGGATATGAAAAACCAATCCCAAAGTTTGTCCACAAAATATTCAACATCACAGAAAAAGCCACCAGGCTAACAGGAAAGAGTCTAAAGGCCCAGAACAAGGCCAAACAAAACACAAACATAACAGAGTATCAAACTAGGTGCCACGCACCGACAACCCAAGCAATCTAACAAAAACCAGACATAGACACTTAGACTGATCTCCAGTGTCTACGAAGTCTTCGATCAACACGGGTTCTGACTCAGCGTCAGCGAACACTGCGTCCACAGCAAGTATCTCAGGCTCGGGCTCTAACATGTGTCACCCAAAAGAGAAAAGGGGCACATGTCAGCAAGTCGAAAGACTTGTGCAAGGAAACTGAAAGAAAGGTAAACTAACAACCTAGCAGTTAAAGTATGGTGCATGGCAAGTAAAGTAAGGTGGTAACAAGTAAAGTAAAGTACAAGTAGCAAGTGGTAGTTGTGACATGTAATGTCAAGTAACAAGTAACAAGTACAAGTACAAGGGATCACCCACACATGGATGCCCTATTGCCCGCAGGCTGTATTCATGTCCAAGGGATCACTCAGGGAGTGCCCTATTGCCCGCAGGCTGTGTTGAGCTCGTTTTCTGGACCACGAGCCAGAATTGTAATTGGCCTAGGGTTATGTCCGCAGAACGGGTGCCTAGCCGGAACAAATAGTACAAGTATGTAGCGAAGCTACGCAATCATGATGAGTGTTCAAGCATGCAATGACATGAGCAGATATTCGCATACTGTTAATTGAAATTAAACGTGACAGGCAAAATGCAATGACATGAACATATTCGCGTACCGTTAATTTAAATTAAACATGGCAGTTAAAATGCAATAGCAGTTAAGGATGCATGGATGACATGAACAGTTAATACGCGTACCGTTAAGGGAAAGTAAACGTGACATACAAGCATGATGAAGGTGACAGACCAAGCTTCGTTGTCAAGCTAGGTCAATGGCGTCTAGACGGCTATCCTTTCACCGTCTAGTCTCTTTTACGCTAAAACAAGGTAATGGCCTAAGACATGGCCCAAATCAAGAGATGCAAGTTTCACTTACCTGATACCGAGATTGACGAGCAATGAAGATCGTCACACAAGCTAACTACGGAATAGATCACTATTATAGCAAAACAATTATTAGAACAATGATTCTAAATCGATTTCTTAATAGAATCCGAATTGTCTAATAATCCATTTTATTAGGGTTTCACAAATGTCAATGTGGGTTATGCTAAAACTAAAGAATCGAGTATTACCGTGAAGAATCGGAGGAACGATGCCGAGCAACCACGGCAATGAAAGAATGATCCGGCTCAGATCTGGGAATGGGGGAAAATCTGGAGAAATGGGTTTTGATGTGGATTTTGGGGGTTTGATGAAAGTTTGAGGAAGATGAGAGGTAGGATGTGTCAAGTGAGGGTTTGGATGATGAAGGATGAGCTTGGGATGAAGGATTAAGGGTTTGAGGAAGAAGAGGGCTCAATGGGGGAGAAATTAGGGTTTGAGGTGATGAGGAAGAAGAAGAAAATGTTTGGAGGGGTATTTATAGAGTTTGGTGGCGGATAGGGCAAAACTAGGGTTTCATGTACTGTTTAGTCGGTCAAAGAGCAACCACTGACCGACTAGTTTGGGAACTAGTCGGTCGGTTGACCAACGCAGACCGACTAAGTGTAAACAGTAACCCCCGACGAAAACCTGAACTAAGAGTTAGTCGGTCAAAGAACCACTACTGACCGACTAGTTTGACATCTAGTCGGTCGATGAACGTTCTTAGACCGACTAAAAGTAAACAGTAACTAGTGTCAAAAATAATTAAAGAGTTAGTCGGTCAAAGAACAACTACTGACCGACTAGTTTGACATCTAGTCGGTCGATGAACATTCTTAGACCGACTAAAAGTGAACAGTAACTGGTACCAAAAATAGTTAATGAGTTAGTCGGTTAAAGAAGCATTGCCGACCGACTAGTTTGCAACCTAGTTGGTCAACCAACGTTCTTAGATCGACTAACGATAAACAGTAACTCCTGAACATTTATCAAAGCCCACTAGTCGGTTCAAGAAGGTTTTCCGACCGACTGGATCGTCATCTAGTCGGTCGGTGCCCCTTCTTACACCGGCTAATGTGCACTGAAAGTTCCAAAATGGAGCGCGAAGCTCCGGGATGGTTTCCTAAGTCTCCTAGGCTCATTCTAACTCTAAGATATCGACGTTATGAAGCCCGTCACGAATGACTTACTTCAAACACGCCGACCGACAGAAGAATCTAGGGAATCACGACGAAACGAACGAAAATGAAAACTACGGAGACGGAAATGGAAATCGCAACCAAGGAGAAGCAACCAAATATATATATATAATAAAATCCACACATGAAAAACCAGTCGTTACAAATACTCAACATTCTCCCCCTTTTTGGTGATGACAAACCACCATAAATAATAATCAAAGATAATGATTCAAATGTAATTTACTTACTCCCCCTGTATTGATGAAACGTTAATTCCAAATTAAATAATAATCATAAGCATCAAGCAGACGAGTAAAGTATAAAATGTGAATCAATTATTGAAATATCTGATTTGAAATCCATTTTAATATCTTAACTCCCCCTGAATCTAACATATCAAATTAGATTCACGGTAAATTGCTTTAAATTATCATTTAGCACATCGTCATTATTAATTATCTCCCCCTTTGGCATTAGCAAAAAGAGCGGGAGGAGATCAACGACAAGATTACAATGGCTAAGAAATTAAAGCATGAGAGTCTAAGAATACAACCACGGTCCAAATGACACCAAAGTAAAATACCAAAGGTAAAATACCGAAGAAAATCAAAGCGTGCCAACGTGACCATAGTCGAAAATCGAAAAACGAAATCATTAAACCTTAGGCGAAAATCGAAAAACGAAATCACCAAACCATAGGCGAAAATCGAAAAACGAAATCACCAAACCATAGGCGAAAATCGAAAAAAGAAATCATCGAACCATAGGCGAAAATCGAAAAACGAAATCACCAAAACTCAAATTAATTTCACATATTGAGTTATGGAATATACTCTCCAATATCAACATTCTTAGTTAAATAGTGCATGGAAAACAATTCTATGTTTTCATAAAATCAATTCTATTTAACCAAGTTAATCGTCGAGCGACGAAAACAACATCAGAGACAAATAAATTCAATGAGAAAACCAAATGAAGCATGCAAAAATGTTATGCCAAAACTAGATAGTAACTTCACAAAAACTTATGGCATACACAATTCTAGTACAAAATGACATCAATTGTAATATAGTCTACCAATGGATGCATTCAACACACATGGATACCAATGTAAATCAAAAGTAAGAATATACTTACAACATTAAGCTTTCCTACTTTGGTGCATCACTTAAGCACCATCAACTCCAATTGATTGAAAATCCTTGCAAGTCACGGAGTTGGTAGGGTTGGTATCCCACGGTGGATTGAACCTAGAAAACACAATTCTTGGAGCTAAATATAGATTTGTTGCTCCTTCTCTTATTCTTGAGGACCTGAAGATAAAATATCATTCCATGGTACCCAAGGTCATTGGGTCCTAAAAGATTAGACCTTTGGAAGCCAAGTCCAATTGGACTTAGACTTCCCAATGAAATCATCATTATGCACGACATTCATAAAATACGAATTCATGTAAGCTTGTTTTTCATTCATGCGTGTGTTCTTCGGGCTCCAAATAGTGATGATTTTAGGAGCCCTAACCCTATTGGGAGCATGCATGCGTTGTTGATTTCTACGTGATGCATGTCGTGGATAGGAATATGGCACATGATGAAATGGTGCATGATGATAATTGTTCATACGATGATGTGGGTGAGCATATGCATGAGGAGGAACATGTACGTGAGGGTGTTTCATATGGTGTGCACGTGCTCGTGGATGCGGAGCATAAAAATCATCATGTGTGCTAATATGTGGAGTAGGATGTGTGTTCCTACAAGGCATGGTATACATGAAAGCATGACCCCTCTTTGGAGGTCCACCCAAAGTGGGTTTCTTTCCAAAGGGGGGTGTGTACCTAGCGGAAGCTCCATTGGTAGAAGAACTACCCATGAAGTGTTTACTCCTACTAGTAGAAGCATCGGAAGATGGCCTAACAAAGGTGGCGGACGATTTGGATGAATCTCCCATCTTATACCCCAAGCCAATGTGATGATTGGCCGGAAGTAAGTCATTTAGGATATTATCCAAATGGCCCTTACCTTTATTGAATTCATTGATTCGGCCTAATGTGCACTCTTACTTCTCTGTGAGAGAATGCATCGAAGATTCCAAGGTGGACACTTGCGATGTGAGTGCACAAACACGTGACCTGAGATTCTTCTTCTCAATACTCAAAGTTGAGTTTTGAGACGTCAAATCCGCTATCACATGTTCATCCGAATCCTCGATATGAACATGCTCAAGTTGAGATTTGAGATTTACAATCTCATTTCTCAACCCTTCAACAACGGTGTCGTTGTTGACGATGATATGCTTAGGCGAGGTTTTAAGACTAGTTAACTCATTTTTAGTCTAAATAAATCTAGTAGCCAAATTAGAAAACTTATTCCAAAGTTGTTCGTTTGCTAATCTAAGTTCATCCATAGTTACCTCTTCGCCTTCATCCTCGCTTTCATCCTCGCCTTCATCGGAGGAGGTCTCTTGATCACGTTCCTCTTTTCCCATGAAGCACGTGTGTGCTTTCTCTGCCTTTTCATCATCCGACTCTCCACTTGAGGAGTCCTCGTCGGAGTCGGTGAAGGTGCCGACAAGTCCTTTCTTGTACTTTCTCGACTTGTCGTTTTTGGATGCCTTCCACTTCTCCTTGTGTTTGTTGAGAGGACAATCAGGCTTGATGTGTCCTGGCTTATTGCATTTATAACACACGGGAGTAGAAGCATTAGTCGAACTAACTTTAGATTTATTTCTAAAGTTACCTTTTCGGAAGAATCGGTCGAACTCCTTTGCCATACGGGCAATGGATTCTATGTCTATCTCTTCTTCCGATTCTTCATCGTCGGTAGATGGAGCGGCCTTGTACGCAATCGTCTTTTTCTATGGCTCATCTTGCTTCAAGTACGCCTTCATCTTCTCCTTCATCTTGATCTTACTTTCCTTGCGTACCTCGTAAGACAACAAGGTACCCATTAGTTGTACAACAGTGTACTTATACATATCGTTACCTTCCTCGATGGTGAAGGTACGCTTTTTCCAACAAGAAGGAAGTCCGTCAATAATCTTCGCGACTTTCTCCTTTTGGGTGTAGATCTTCCCAAGAGCTTCCAATTCGTTGGATATGTCCATGAAGCGAGCATAGTAGTCCTTCATAGTTTCACCCTATTCCATGTGAAACAACTCGAATTCTTTGTTAGCGACAACGAGTTTAGAATCTTTTACCGTACTCGTTCCTTCGTGCAAGATGAGGAGTTGGTTCCATACTTGATATGCACTCTTACATGTGCATTTCTTGTTGAAGTCTTCAGGCTCCAACGCACATTGCAAGGCATTCATGGCCTTGGCATTGTTTACCTCCGCGGCCACCTCCGCGGTGGTCCACTTCGTGAAGTCTTGTTCGGCAGGCTCGACATACTCCGTCAATGTGGCTCTCCAAAGTGAAGCGCTCCGGAGGAAGGTTTCCATCCGGCATTTCCAGTACCCATAGTTGGTACCGTTAAAGTGAGGAGGCCTAACAGAGGATTGTCCTTCCATAACAGAAGAAGATCCTTGACGATCCTTGAAGACGTTGTAGTCGTTGTTTGTCATAGCTATGAACCTTGGCTCTGATACCAATTGTAATGCCATGTGTAGCTACTGCACATGTACTAGAGGGGGGTGAATAGTACTTTAAAATAATCAAGAGAGTTATTCCTAATTATTGTGCAAACATACAAACTACAATGCGGAATAGACTTCAATCGACAAGAATTAACAAACGCAAACAAATGATATAACGGGTTCGGATCCACCCAAGTCTCCCTGACTTGTTACCGGTGATCCTATACGTCCCACCCACCCGGATCCCCTCCGGATACTTGAGTTAGAAACCACTAACCCAAGATTTAGCACTATGAAATTCTTGTAGAAACCCTCTACAAGACCAAATCATACACAATGAAAATGTGACTCCCACAACCCGGGATCACACACTTCTCTCACAACCGAGAGAACAATTCAAATATCAAATGCGATGAAATAATGAAACACTTACCACAAAATCATATGCCTTGAGTATACTTACCAAATTAGGGCAAAGAGGGATTTTGAGGAAAAAGATGTCATCAAACCCTAGCTCCAAGAAGTTGACCAGTAATGGAAGCCTAGGGTGGAGTTGGTGACCTTGAATTAAGCTCTTGGCTTGGAAAGCTCACAATGGAGAGAATCTCGCTTGAGGAATTAGGGCTCAAAAAGTGAGGGAGAGAATCTTGGTGAGAAGAGAGAGCTTGGAAATAGCTTGAGAAAACTCTTCTCTTAGGTCTGAAATAACTTTGATAATGGACCTATCTTACTACCTCAAACGAATCAGATTTGTATTTATAGAGGCAAGAAAAATCGTGTTGAGAAAGTTCCCAACGGCTCTATTCTGAAGCAGACTAGTCGGTCTAAGAAGGATCACTAACCGACTAGATTGGCAACTAGTCGGTCGGTGATTCTTCATGAACCGACTAACTGGCTCACAGCCAAAAGAGAAAGTTCCAGGCAATATGAACTAGTCGGTCCAAGAATACTTGCCAACCGACTAGTTTCACAACTAGTCGGTCGGTGAGTCTTCTTTGACCGACTAAGAGATGAAATCAAAGTGGCTGAATCCAAAGACAGCTAGTCGGTTTAAGAACAACTTCCAACCGACTAGTTTCTCAACTAGTCGGTCGGTCGTTGTGCTTTGACCGACTAATTGTAAACAGTAAGTTAGGCTGTACAGAGGCAATGATAACTAGTCGGTCTGAGAAGGATTCTTAACCGACTAGATCGTCATCTAGTCGGTCGATGAACCTTCTTTGACCGACTAATTGATCAGCAGTGCTAGGCTGAAATGAGCAAGGACATCTAGTCTGTCACGACCCGCTTCCCTAAAATGGAGGCGAGACGTGAAAAGGTCCGCACGAGAGTGGAGCTGTGAAGCCCCAAACCCGATAAGCATCAATAAAACATAAGCATGTCCCTGTAACCACAACGGAATAACAATAATAACACAAGGAGAGACTGGAATAAAATCTCACATCTCATAAATTGTCCAACAAGAAAAATAAGTTCAACATCCAGAAAAGCCACCAGGCTAAAAGAAAAGAGTCTAAAGGCCCAGAACAAGGCCAACAAAAGAAACGACATAACAAAGTATGGGTGCTACGCACCGATAACAAAACAACTGTCTAAACAAAAGTAAAACACAACGAAGACACTAGGACTGGTCCCCAGTGTCCACGTACTCCCCGTCAAACACAAGCTCGGGCTCGGCGTCAGCAAACACCTTGTCCTCAACAAGGTACTCAAGCTCAGGATCTAACATGTGTCACCCAAAAGAGTAAAGGGGCACATGTCAGCAAGTCTAAAAGACTTGAGCAAGGAAACTGAAAGTAAGGCAACTAGCAACCTAGCAGTTTAGTATGCATGACATGGCAGTTATAACATGAGTGCACAATTGAAACATAGCAAGACAATTTGTACAAGAGAACAATTATCGGGACAAGACAAGACAAGACAAGAGTAGCCACGCTACTATCAATCTCAATCGATTCATTATTCACGTTGTTTTGTAGATGTTTACGACTTACAGCTGAATGGTTTCACATTCGCTGATTGGCCGCTTAACAACTACCCCAAACCCAAGAGTTTACGCCTTACCATTGCAGTTGCTGATCGGGCAGACTCCCAGTTGATTGGTCGCTTAACTCTTACCCCCAATACCCACACGTAATGGAGCCAGGGTCCCGCACAATGAACTCAGCTAGTGAGCCTGGGGTTGCCCCGCACATGAGCTCGCATTCTTAAACATTTGGCGTAGGGGTGCACCTAGCCGGAAACACGCAATTCGGGCATTGGCTATCAACCAACACATGGCCCGCTTTTGGAATACGAGCCAGGAACACAAGCATTTGTAGCAAAGCTACGCAATCACAGAAACACTTAAAGAATGCAATGACATGACAATTTATTTGCGTACCGTTAATGGAAAGTAAACATGACATGGAAATTGTGCAACATGCTAAATGTCAAAACTAGCTTCGTTGTCAAGCTAGTTCCCCAATTTGCGCCTAGGCGAGTATCATTTCGTCGCCTAGCCTCTTTTACGCCTACTATAAGAAAATGGCCTAAAACATGGCCTAAACCCTAAGTGGCAAGTTTCACTTGCCTAGCACCGGGGATGACGACCACTTCGTCACACTGATGCCAATCTACGGGGAAGTCGCTGTTTTGGGGGAACAATCATCAAACAACATGAAATTTTATTAGGGTTTCATAAAAATATAAATAGGTTATGAAAACAACGGTAGATCGATTTCTTACCAAGAGGAGACGGAAGAAACACTCCGGGGAACCCTAGGATCAGATCTGGAAAAGATTGGAGAAGTTTGGGAGAATTAGGGTTTTGGGGGATTTGGGGATTTTGATGGATTTTGGTGAGATTTTGGGGAAGATGAGAGGTAGATGGAGTGGATGGATGGTTTGGATAATGGATTTAGGGCTTGGAATGGAGAAATGAAGCTTGGAGGAAGATGGGGGCTCAAGGGGGAAGATTTTAGGGTTTTGGGTCGTGTTGGAGAAGATGAAATCGTTTGGGTTGGGTATAAATAGGTTAGGCTGGCGGCTGCCCAGAAATTAGGGTTTCAACACTGGTTAGTCGGTCAAAGAGCAACCACTGACCGACTAGTTTGGCAACTAGTCGGTCGGTCGACCAACGCAGACCGACTAAGTACAAACAGTAACTCCTGAACGAAAATAAGATTTTAGAGTTAGTCGGTCCATGAACAAATACTCACCGACTAGTTTAGCATCTAGTCGGTCGATGAACGTTCTTAGACCGACTAAGAGTAAACAGTAACTCAACTAAAATTAAGATGATGTGTTAGTCGGTTAAAGAAGCATGGCTGACCGACTAGTTTGCAACCGAGTCGGTCAACCAACGTTCTTAGACCGACTAACGATAAACAGTAACTCCTGTATAATTTAGAAAGCCAACTAGTCGGTCCAAGAAGGATTGCCGACCGACTGGATCGTCATCTAGTCGGTCGGTGCCCCTTCTTATACCGGCTAATGAGCACAAAAAGTTCCGACACGGAGCGCGGGGCCCCGGGATCGATTCCTAAGACTCCTAGGCTTGATCTAATAGTTAGATACGACCGTTATGAAGTCCGTCACGAATGACTTACTTCGAAATCGACGATCCTAAGGAAGAAGCGAGAAAATACGACGAATCGATCGAAAATGAAAGCTACGGAGACGAAAACCACACAAGAGGAGAAAATCCACCAAAACATATATTATATTATATTAAATCCAGATACATGAAAAGCAGTCGTTACATAGTCGGCTCAAGAGGAATTGTCGACCGACTAGATCGTCATCTAGTCGGTTGGTTCTTCTATTTGAACTAACTAAGATGCACTAGAAGCCGAGGGAAGAAGCGATAGGCTTCGGAAAAGTTTCTAATGGCTTCTAAGATAATCCTAGCTCTAAGATATGAACGAAAAGAAGATTATAATGTAAGTCCTACTCAAGGCTTAACATTCTATTCTATGAAGCTAGAAGACATTAAATAAAACTCGACAAACCGTCTTCAAAGCTTCAATCCGGATCTCTTGACTTCTATAATAGTCCTGGAGCTTCAACAAAGCTTCAAGCACACGATCACGCGCTTTGAGAAGTCTTGAGACGTCGCTTTTGATATACGTGGTGTTTTGGCGACGATCTCCATAACTGCTCTCTCAAAGGAGTTAGTTCACGATATTTATGTTTGCTCATCATCAAAACCAAATCCAGGGAATCAATACTCAACAAAAATTCTTTTGAAAAATTGAAATCCTTACTTGTCTCCTCGCCTATTTTTGCATGTTCCAGATTGGACTCTTCCTTTCGAGATCATGTGCGATGCGAGTGATTACGCAGTGGGGGCGGTTCTTGGGCAAAAGAAAGAAAAAGTTCCTTATGTGATCTAATACACAAGTAAAACCATGAACGATGCTCAAAGAAATTACATGACAATGGAAAAGGAATTACTTGCTGTGGTATTTGTGTAGGATAAATTCAGGCGCTACATTTTGGGATCACCTATCGTCGCCTATACGGACCACTCTGCACTCAAATATTTATTATCTAAAAAGGATGCAAAGCCTAGACTTATACGATGGATTCTTCTTTTGCAGGAGTTCAATATCATGATACGAGACAAAAAGAGAGCGGAGAATCATGTGGCAGAACACCTCTCTAGATTGACGGTAGGCATAAAGTCATCAGATACACCGTTGAGAGATTCCTTCCCCGATGAGCAACTTTTCGCCGTCTCTACTCTACCATAGTATGCGGACTTAGTAAATTATTTGGTGACAGGTAGAACTCCATCACATTGGTCCTCTCAAGATTTTAAACATTTCAAACATGAGGTAAAATCTTTCTACTTTGACGATCCTTATCTCTTTAAATATTGTGGAGACCAAAGTGTGAGACTATGTATACCCTATCATAAGATTAGTAGTGTTTTACAATTTTACCATGATGGGATATGTGGAGAACATTTTTCTGCTCATAAAACTGTTGCAAAAATTCTACAATGTGGATTTTTCTGGCCCACCATGTTTAAAGATGCATATGCTTATTGTAAATCATTGTGTGCATTGTCAACAGTTGGGGGGAATCACAAAAAGAAATATGATGACATTAAATCCCATGTTAGAAATAGAAATATTTGATTGTTGGGGGATTGATTTTATGGGACCTTTTCCACCTTTGTTTGGTTATGTTTTCATACTCGTGGCGATTGATTATGTTTCTAAATGTGTGGAGGCTATTCCTTGCTGGTATAATGACGCATCCTTCGTGCTAAAGTTCTTGAAAGAAAATATTTTCACGCGTTTTGGAGTGCCAAAGGCCATTATTAGTAATGGAGGTTCCCACTTTTGCAATAGGCTCTTCGCAAATTTAATGAAGAAGTTTGGGGTGACTCATAAAGTTTCAACTCCATACCACCCCCAAACGAATGGACAAGCTGAACTTGCAAATAGGGAGATCAAGAAAATCCTTCAGAAAATGGTGAATCCCATGCGCACAGATTGGAATCTTCGCTTACCAGAAGCTTTATGGGCCTACAGGACGGCATACAAGACTATTCTAAGGATGTCTCCTTACCGTTTAATTTATGGAAAAAATTGTCATCTTCCTGTTGAATTAGAACATAAATCTTATTGGGCTATTAAATCATTGGATTTGCTTGATGACTCATCGAATTATTCTCGTAAATTGCAGATATTGGAACTTGAAGAGCTACGGTGGGAAGCGTATGAAAATGCAAAATTGGCGAAGGAACGAATAAAAGCTGTGCATGACAAAATGATCCTAAGGAAGGAGTTCAAACAAGGGGACAAAGTTTTGGTGTACAACTCACGGCTACACTTGTTTCCAGGAAAGCTACGCTCCAAGTGGTCGGGAACTTATTATGTCAAACAAGTATTCCCACATAGAGCGGTGATTTTGGTGAATGAGAAAGACGGCAACGAGTTCAAAGTTAATGGACAATGACTGAAACACTTTCAAGAACTTTGGACCAATGAGGACACGACCATGGAGCTTACAGACCCACCTTCGGGTGGCACTTACACCAGTGTGTTCTTTCCTTAATCAGTAGTAGTATATTTTCTTTTCTTTACTTTACACTTTTTTAGGACTTTTGCCTCTAGTATACTCTTTTCAACATTGAGGACAATGTTTGTCTTCAAGTTGGGGGGAGTGTATTAGACCTTTTGTTAGGATTTTCTTTCTTTATCTTAGTTTTTCTATAATAAAAAAAGAGAGAGAAAGAGAGAAAAGAATAAATCACCATCACTCATATTCTAGCCATAATGTAAGTCCTCTTAAAGTGTCACTTTATCGGATGTTTATGCATTAATGACATTCTAAAAATTGTTTATGGCTTGAAATCATTGTTTTTCTCTTCATGGAATTAACCATTAATATGCCCCGTGTGAAAAGTTTCAAATCTCATGACTAATATCTCGAAATGGTTTGAATCAATTCCATGCAAGCCGTTGTGATGCATAAGTTTAAAGTGGACATGATTGATATGAATAATTTTCTTTTTGATGATGAATGTGGTTATAAATATGTACTGAAATGTGAGAATGGGTGTAAGTTGCCAAGAAAAAAAAGGAGACAACAAAAAATGAGAAAAAGAATAAAGTGCACCGTTCCCTTGAGTGTATCAAGTAGCTGGGTCTTCGTGCCTTAGGAAGCATTGGAGATTCGTGTCGAAAGATGAATGTACGGGGAGGACGCTCAAAAAAGAAGGAGATAATAAAAACTTAGATGATTCGAGTCATTAAGTTCGAGGAGCTCTTCTAAGCCTAATGCCCAAAGGTCGTCTGACCTAGGAGTCATTAACTAATAGCTCGATACATGGATCATTCTAAGTCAAAAAGAAAGGAAAAAATGGTAAACTCAAACACCTATGGATTAGACGACCTTTAAATAATGCCGATTCCTTGAAAATTAGAAAGTTATGAATTGATGTTGTGTTATACTTTTTGTCCATACAAAACAATGCTTGTATGTTATGTATTTAAATGGGATTAGAGCAAATGACATGGATTTGATCTCATTCATAGTTGCATATATTCGTGGTAAATATTATGATGGAAAGTGTGTTATTGAGCCAATCCTTAGACAATTGGAAGGATTTAATATTTTTTAAAACGTCTGATTTAGTCGCTATCTTTGCTAGAGACTAGTAAAACGTTAGTTGGGGGTGTGATTCATGGTAAATATTACATATTTAACCCCTTATTTAGCCCCATTTTGTGCATACATGGCACTTATTTGGTCTCTAATGTGATCGTATTTTGAATATCCTTAATCATTATAGCAAACTCTCATTTTAAGCAAAAAAACATAAATATATTGGAGTATTTCTGCCCTTTTATATTTTTCATACGAATATCTCGATCTTATGATTCCAACGAATATTTATTTGTATTTTTCTGAGATATGTGCTAATTTATATGAATTTTTAGATGCAGACCAATTACTTAAGGAAATACGAATGAAATACGCCTAAAATATGGATATATGGTCGCACCGTACGCACGCTGATCTGACACCGCCACGTAGAACAATCGGAGCCGTCCATTCTTCATCCGACGCACAAGATGAATGGGAGACGTGGTCGAATCGCAGCCACATAAGCTCGATCCAACGGCCACGAAGCGAGCTGATTCGAATACGAATGCCCACTCACAGGGACACGTGGCATCCATCCAATACTCTCCCGCCTTATCTGATGCTCCAGCGTAGCGGCGACACGACCTCCTGTGTACTGTTGGATTCTCATCCAATGATCTGGATCGAAGCCGCACGAATTCGTAAACGAAAAGTGATTTACATACGCCGCAAAGTGACGTTGCCGGCTGTCATCCACACGATAGAGGATCCAACGGACGAGAAACGAAGCCGCCCGAAATGCATACTCCTCAGGGCGATGTGGCGAGATCCAAGGTGTTCGATGTATTATCCAACGGCCATGACCCATCCCACATTCGAATCGAATTCGACCAACAGAGGCAGCGACGTGGAGTGCTGGAAGACGTCCGATTCAAGATCCAGCGGCTGTAATTTAATCGGAGGCCCTCTCGTATTGACGAAGCGGATGCGGACGGAGCGGGCACGGATCCGAACCCGCTTGGACACGCGTCAACTCCTCAGCAGATCCCGTTTCGATCCAACGGTTAAGATGTGCGCCGGCTAGGGTTGTGGGTTCTTAAGAGGATTTGAACGAATTTTTAGCATCCACACCCGACATTATATCCCTATAAATACCCTAGTATTCCAGAGGGTATACACGTCAGTTTATAGAGTATTTTGAGGGTATTGGAGGGGCTACAGAGCGTGTTTTCGTGAGATTTTCTGGCTCTTTGGAAACAGAGATCAAAGGCACTTGCAGAAGAAATTCAGAGGCTTTTTAAGGAGTTTTGATGATAGAAATATCAACTTATTTCTTGTATTTCATGTATTTAGCATGTATATTGGCCTTTTGATCATGTATTTGCTAATGAAATTGAGTTTTCTTCTCTCCATGCGTGGTTAATACCCTTGTGTGTTGGTTGTGATGTAGTTAGGGTGTTGTAATCTATGGTTTTTTCATCTTTTTGCCCTATTTCACATGTTGTATCACGTATTTTGCTAGATTCTTCACGTATTATTCAAGTATTCTCTTTGTTTGTGTACTTGGATCAAATCTGATCTTTGCAGACTTATTCATGGCGTGATCCTTGCAGACATCGACGTGACCCTTGCGGGCACATGAATTTAAATTCTTTAAGAAACTAGTAAATTACGTGATTATATACGGCACTTTGAACGATCTTTTATTGTTATATTTTCTGACGTTCTCATACCTTTGCAGGGTGAAACGTTGAGTTATAGAAAAGACGTTGATAACCATTGATTACACATTTCCTAACGAAATCATAGCCGACACATGCTCCTCTTATTGGTTCTTTATATCGACTCTCTGTACTTGCTTTAGTCTTAATTTCTCGTTTACTTAAAACCATCATCACGATTATTTCACCTTCGAAAAGTGGTAATTTCTCTTCGTTTTATTAATCTTTAGATACTGATTCTTTTGGTTTACAGGTCGACTGTCCCGTGAATTCGATACCTGACTCTCCAGGTTTACTACTTCATCGATCTCCTACACTTAGGAGTAGCGCTCACATCTTTTGAGACGAGTCACTTACGGCCGACGAGACGAGAGTATTTCGACTGATGTCAAAGAACGATATACCTTCGATTCATAATGAACTTGCATATGATAAAAAATGAATGGTCATTTACCCTTATAGTGCCATCATTGATAATACTTTCGTAGATGTTCCATGTTCCAAGGATGAGGAAGTTCACTATCATCCAAATCAGCGAGTCGATAGTTGGCGGGACCAAGTACATCGATCACCGTGTAGGGTCCTTTCTATTTTGAGCTTCCCCTGCTAGAGGATATCGAGAGTGAAAGCAGCCTTACGCAGCACCAAGTCGCCCACGTGGAAGCTGCGTTCGCAGACTTTCGAGTTGAAGTAGCAGGCCATGCGTCCCTTTTGTTCAATGAGGGTTGCTAATGCCCGTTCGCAGACCTCATCCTCCAGTTGTAAGTTGAGTTCGAGGTCCTCTGAGTTTCTTTCTTTTTCATAGTATTGGAGACGAAGCGGTCGCTCATGGACCTCCACTAGGACGACGGCACCCATAAGCCAGCGTGAACGGTGTTTCGCCCGTCGAGGTTTTGTGGGTCGTTCTGTATGACCACAATATGCCGGGGATCTCGTCTGGCCAAATTTCTTTGATCCCGGTTATTCTCTTCCACAAGGGCCCGAGGATGTTTTTGTTGACTGACTCTGCCCATCCGTTCGACTGGGGATGGGCGACAGAGGCGAAGTGCAGCTTGATCTCCAGCTCTGCGCAGAAGTCTCTAAAGCCAGCATCTGTCGAATTATGTCACGTTGTCCGTTACTATGGATTGTGGGATGTCAAAACGACAGACGACAGACCTCCAGACGAAGCTTCGAGCCTCCTTCCAGCTGATTCAGGATAGAGGATCCGCTTCGATCCACTTAGTGAAATAGTCAATCGCCACTATTATGTATCTCTGTTTTCCACTCGCTGGCTTGAAGGGACCAAGGAGGTCCAGTCCCCATTTGGCAAAAGGAACTGGACTGACGATGGGAATCAGATCAGTTGGTGGAGCCGAGCTGATCTTTGAGAACTTTTGGCAGGTTGAGCAGCGTCGAACGTATTCGACGGCATCTTTGGACATTGTTGGCCAAAAGTACCTTTTTCTCACGACCTTCAAGGCTATGAATTTTCCTCTGTAATGGTTCCCGCAGTCGCCCTCGTGAATCTCTTGGATCATGTAGTGCGCTTCCTGTGGAGATAAGCATTTAAGATAGGGGAAGATGGCATACCTGGACCATCATCTTTTGTACAATGAACCATATAGCAGGATATATTGGTAGGCCTTCCGCTCAAGTTTTCGTGCCTCTACTGGGTCGGTTGGTTTTTTCCCGGTGTTTAGGTAACGGATTATCAGATCCATCCACGTGGCCTCTTGATCGAGGTTCAGCAGTTCTTGTGCCAGTTCGCTAGGATGGGGTAGATGTTGTACATACATGGTCCGACCGAGTCCCACAGGGGAGGACAATGCAAGCTTCAACAAGGCATCAGCTCGATGATTCTTCGACCTTGGCATGTGATGAATTTCTACGCGTGCGAATGTGCGAGCTCTGCTTTAGCGACTTGCACGTAATTCTGCATTGAGTCGTCGCGGGCCTCGAATATCACATTCAGTTGATGGATGACGAGGCTGGAGTCTCTGAGTAGTTGGACCGCTCACGCCCCCAGCGCTTGAGTCAGTCGGAGTCCGTTGATGGCCGCTTCATATTCCGCACATTATTAGTGGTTTGGAAATCGAAACAAGGGCGTATTCAAATATGTCGCCTGCGGATGTTTGGATGATTATCACGGCCCCGCTTTTGGCTTGTGTGGCCGAACCATTGAATATAACGTTCCAGGTTCCCTCGTCTTCACTTGCATCTTTTGTTCTGCTTGGTGGGTTGACGCTTGTCGATGACGAGGGGGCAGCCTCAGGGAGTGAGCCAGTTGTATATACCTCTTCTTGAGGGCCATCGTTGTAGGTAAGTTCGACGATAACGAGAACCTGTCCTTTGATAGAGGTCCTTGATTTGAACTGAATGTCGAACTAGCTTAGTTTGACCTTCCCACTTTGTCATTCTCCCTGAACGATCGAGCCTCTTCTGGGTCTATTCTAGGGGAGTGTCGGTGAGGACCAAGATGGTGTGCACTTGGAAATATGGCCATAGCCTCCTTGTAGATTTGACCAGCACGAATGCCATCTTTTCGATCCTCGTGTAGTTGACCTCCGTGCCTCGGAGAACCTGGCTAACGTAGTAGACGGGCCGTTGTACCCCTGTGTCTTCTTTGACGAGCACCAAGCTTACAGCTTCCTCGGTGGCAGCCAGGTAGATGATGAGTTGGTCATCCTTATCTAGCTTCGTCAGGAGCGGTGGGATGCGAAGGTACTCCTTTAACTCGGAGAAAGATTTTTTGCAGTCGGCATCCCATTCGATGGCTCTCTTGCCACTTGACATGGAAGCTATCTCCTTCCTCCACACCTTAAAGAAAGGCAATGACCTCTCGGCTGACTTAGACAGGAATCGTCCCAAGACTACTATCCTTTCGTTCATCCTTTTTTTGATCTTCATCTTTAGGACAGGACCCTACCCTATTCTCGAACCCTCTGTCGAGCTCTACCCTGCTCGCATTTCTTTTGAAGGGGCCCACAGAAATGTCTCCACCTGCTGCCAACAGTCTTTCTTCGGAATTCTACTGAACGGCTTTCTCAGTGCCTCCGTTTGTTTTAGCAACTTATCCTACGGTCTCCTCGCCAAACCCGGCAACGACAGAGGCGATGGAATCCCTGCCTGCTGTGGCAGGGCGGCTTTTTTGTTGAACAATAAGACCTGGACGATTATCCATACCCTCGAGCTCTCTGAGAGTCGAGGGTTCCTTCATCGTGATAATGGAAGCGATCCTGTCGGGGTTGGCTTCGATCCCCCGATTCGTCAGCATGAAACTGAGGAATTTTCCCGATCGAACCCCGAATGTACACTTGGCAGGGTTTAACCGAAGGTTTTAACGCCGGATCTGTGCAAATATCTACCAGAGGTCTGCAATGTAATACGTTGGTTTCTTCGACTTAACCAACATGTCGAACACGTAGACTTCTAGGTTTCGCCCTATTTGAGCCTCGAAGACGTCGTTCATCATGCGTTGGTACGTGGGCCCTGCATTTTTTATACCAAATGGCATTTTGGTGTAACAGAATATACCTCGAGCAGTAATGAAAGAAGTTTTCTCCTCAACTTTCGGTGCCATTTGAATCTGGTTATATCCTGTGAAGGCGTCCATGAAGCTAAGAAACTCGTATCCCAAAGCACTGTCGACCAGATGGTCGATTCATGGCAGGGGGTAGCTATCCTTAGGGCATGCCTTGTTAAGGTCGGTGAAGTCAACACACATTTGCCATTTGTCGTTCGCCTTCTTGACCATCACGACATTCGAGAGCCATTTAGGGTACTTGACTTTTCGAATGAAGCGAGCCTCCAGAAGTCGATCGACTTCTTCGATCACAGCTTTCATCTTCTCGCCTCCCATGTTTCTCTTATTCTGCTTCATGGGCTTGGAGGTCGGGTCTACCTCCAGCTTGTGGGACGCTACCTTAGGGTCGATGTCAGGCATGTCCTTCAGGGTCTAGGCAAAGATGTCGGCATGTTCTCTTAGGAGAGCGATTAACCGCTCTCTTAGTTCGCAAGGGAGCAGCGACTCAATTGAGACGGTTTTTTCCTTCCTCGCCGGAGACTATGATGTTCTACGTCTCTTCGACAGTGGCAAGCCTCCGATCCTCGATCCGTGGGTCGACTGGATCTGCCTGCTCGATCTTCCTCAAGGTGGTGGATAGCGTGCAATACGACCGCGCCTGTTTTTGATTTCCTTTCGCTCCTCCATCTCCCTCGGGGATCTGGAACTTGATCATCTGATGGAAGGTTGAGACCACCACTTCGATGGTGTTCAGCAGCGGTCTTTCGATATCCCATTGTATGCCGACTCCCTCCGACTCCCTCCGACGTTTAAAGTTATTTATCCATTTTCTTACTTTGCATCACTTAAAAACAATTTGGCATTCTAGGACCAACAACAGTTCTACATAATGCCAATACGAAGTTCCCCCGTCCCAAACGCGCACACACGGGGTGTTCGAGGCCCAGTCTTGATGCGTTCAAGATAAACGTAGTTAAATATCCCTCCGCAACTAGTAAATCAGAGTGGGAAGACTTGCACATTTTTCAAGATAAACATAGTTAAGGGCCTGTTTGTTTGGGGTTAAGTGGCTGTGAAAGTTGTGGGGTTTCACTATTCCAGCAACTGTAGCCCACATTTACTCCTCACTTTCCCAAAACGTGTTCGCCTACGCCCGCTGCTTTCGCAGCTGCTCTCGTCGCCGTGCCTTCAACATTCACGAGCTCAAAATCTCCGATTTTTACGACGATTGCAGCTGTGACTCTCGTTCTCGTGGGTCCCTCGTGCTTCCGATCACCCCTTTCCACAACCCAGCATCCTCTCCATCTCCCACGACCCCAACGGCTCCTTCAACGGGTGGAATTTTTTTAGGTTTTTCAACCCTAGACGGAGGAAAAGATGGGTTTTTTTGGGGTTTCTTGCAAGATCTGAAGCTAGGGTTGCGATCTCTTCTTCGTTGCCTCTATAAAGCCGAATCTAGGGTTTTGGTGGTGGGATTTAGACGAAAGGCGAGGCTGTGGCTGTGTTGCATCGTTGTTAGCAGGTTGATCATCTCCTGGATCTGAGGTATATTTGGGTCTGTGCTTCATATTTGCTCCTCGATCAGCTCTGATCACTGAGGTATAACAGCTCTCTTTTCATTTCAAGCCCTATTTGTCAACTTGGGCTTGATTTTAGGGTGAAGTTGTAGCTGTGATGTGCTGAAAGAGTAGGATTTTCTTCGCTTTATAACTGAAAATACTTGGGTGAACGATTATAGACGGATTTAGTTCGATGATGATTTCTTGCAACCTGTGGGTGGTATATATTATTTGCCACAACCCATACGGGAAGGCAAGATCGATGCCTTACAGTACACCAAGCAATTTCAATCCCAATGAATCCATAATTATGTCGGTTATATTGCAATAATTTCCCCATGATGATACACATAAAGTGTGGATAAATTGATGGATTCAAAAATTAACAGAATTTATTTTGCACTTCGGAGGGCTCGGGGGTTGATCACTCCGTATTTTACACCTTTTTTCTGCATGTTTTCATGCCATTTTGATCGCTCGTATCGCGTTTTTCACGATTATTCGACAATATTGCGATGATTTTCACGATTTCTTGTTTTTGTCGAATTTCAGGAGATTTGGAGCGATTTGGAGTGATTTTGAGATGCACCCACTCCGGAGTGTCACCCACGACTCTTTTGAGGGGAATTCTACGATTGGAGAGGAGTGGAGGAAGAAAGAACGTTGTAGGAGCGACGAGGGAGCAAAAATACGAAGATTGAGCATTTTCAGCATGTCACTCAACCGAATGAAGGAGTCACTCGGCCGACCATCGACAGCCCGCTCGGCCGACCAGATCGGACACGCAACAGACTGAGTATCAGCGTGCACTCGGCCGACCATCGACAGCCCACTCGGCCGAACCACAGAGACACCACTCGCCCGAGTGGCATCAAGACAACGGCAAGAAAAATCCTAGACTTACTGTAATTCGTCAGTCAGCTCCCGAGTTCCGACTCGGCCGAGTGAAGAAGTCCCCTCGGCCGAAGCAAAGAAAGTCACTCGGCCGAGTGACTCCCGAGGAGCCGACCCCCAAAAGTCCGAAGTTACTGGAATTTGTCTGGGTTTGTCACTCAGCCGAATGACATTTGTCACTCGGCCGAGTGAGCCGCGCTGCCTGTAGCGTAAATTGCGATTTTTAGGCCGCGCAGGGGCAATTTTGTCACAGTTTTTGGGCGATTTTGGGGGGTATTTAACCCCAGTTTTTAACCATGTTTAGAGAGCTTTTTCAGAAATTTTTGCAGCCTCTTTTAGATTACTTTTTAGAAGATTAAATTGAGCTTTTAGGGGAGAGATAAAAGTGCTATTTTGTTGGATGCTATTGAAACTTCATTGGTTTGTCTCTCTCTCTCTCTCTATCAAAAACCTCATTTTTATTGATATATTGTCTATTGCAATGAATTCTATTGATTTTGTTATTGAATTTCTAATGAATTGCATTATTAATTGTGAGTAGTTCTATCGTCTTAGGGCGTAGGGATGAACCCTACGAACCCTATTTCTAATTTGTGATGAATTGGTGAAATTATTGCTAGAATTGATTAGGGTTAGTTTGGGATTGATTTAATACGAATAGCTAGGGATTCATACCGATTGGGATTTGCAAGAGATTAGATCCCAACTCGATATGAAGCCCTAGAAATTCGAATTGGGTTACAATTGGATTTCTCTGGAATCGGTTTGCAAGAGATTGGACCGAAACTAGGGTTTTCGATTGCAATTCTATACCAATACCCGTTTGCAAGAGATTGGACGGGTAGGAACTATCACAACCTTGGTCGTAGCTCGAGTTTGCACGAGAGTGGACTCGAGATACGATTGAACGATGATGTTGTTCTTCACGCTAGCTTGCCTAGGTTAGGGCTTGCAAGAGATTGGACCCAACCCTAGGTTTGCTATAGACCGACAATAGCGCGAGAGCGTGAGCTTGGTTCTACATTTAGTTGCGACTAGTTCACCTAAATTGCAAGACTAGCAATTGTGAAACCTACGAATCACAATGACGAGATACGGTTTGTAGCGGGGATTCTCTATCCCTAGGCATCTTTATTAATTTGATATTTCCTTTATACAACTGAACGACTGTGACCGCTTTATTGCGAATATTTCTCGACTGTTCTTATAGCCAGGTGAATCGAAGAAGACACTGTCATTTGCCCTCCTCGTGTTCGATACCCGCTCGCCGCTACACCGTGTGATTGCGGTAAGACTACGAGTCGCTCGCCCCGGTAGCGTGTGCGCACTGCCGGGGCGCGATCAAGTTTTTGGCGCCGTTGTCGGGGAGGCGATAGTGTTTGATTCTACCTACCTAGCTATTTTTCTTTTTGTTTTATTATATCTATTTTTATTTTACCCTTCCTTTGTGCTAACTATTTCTTTGAAACTCTGTTTTCCCTTGCATGTACACGAGATCCACGGCGAACCCCGAAGAAATACTATACGATCCGGATATCGAGCGTACATTGAGGAGGATCCGAGCGGAGAAGAGACCCGATACGGAAGGGAATTTTATGACCCATCCTGAGACACCCGAAGAATTGGCGGCGCGAATGGCGAGGATCATTTCCATTGGAGATAGGCTTCGGCCTAAGACTTCTTCCACGACCTCGTCCATAGCTATGCCGGAGTTGGCGGCCGAAAAAAATTTCGAATTGAAGACCGGATTGGTAGTTCTGATGCAGCAAGACCCTTTTCATGGGAATTCCCATGAGAACCCTCATTACCACATCCAGCTCTTCCTATCAAAATGTGCCACCTTCCAAATGCCGGGCGTCTCCAATGATGCTATCAGAATGCGCCTCTTCCCCTTCACACTCAAGAACAAGGCCTTATATTGGTTGAGGATGCAAGCTGAAGGAATCTTCACCACTTGGGATGAATTGGCAAGTGCCTTCATCGACAAATTTTATCCGCCCTCCAAAACGGTGAAGATAAGAAGTGCTCTCATGTCCTTCAAGCAAGGACCGCAGGAGACTCTCTATGAGGTGTGGGAGCACTTCAAGGACTTGCAACATCAATACCCCCATCACAGCATTGAGGATTGAGAGCTTGTCCACAGTTTCTACAATGGACTCCAACCAGACACAAAATAGATTATTGATGCTACCGCCAACGGAGCCATTTTGTCAAAGACCCCCGATGAAGCTACGGCCTTGCAAGAGGAGATGGCCTCCAACAACCAACAATGGGGGGACGAGCGAGGACATTCTTCGTCCTCCTTGAAACCCACGAGAATCTATGAGGCCAAGGCCGTGGCAGAGCTTGCTAGCAAATTTGACTCTCTCCACAAGGTAGTGGAGAGGTTGGAGAAATACATTACCGAGCCTCAAGGAGCCCCTACTACATCCTCACTGACAAACTATATGAGTGATTGGAAAGACCAATCCCAAGCCATGTATGTGGGAGGCGAGCATGGAGAAGGTGCTTTGGAGCAAATTCAGTATGTTGCGGGGAATTCCAGATATTGGGCCAACCCAGCCGCTAGAAACCATCCGGGTTTTTCCTATGCTAATAATGATGGTGCCGTGAACCCCCCGCCTCAACAAACTCCTCAAGCTCGGCCTCCACCACCACAACCGAATTATCAACCAAGGGGGCCACCGCAACAGAACTTCCCACCTAGGCAACAAGTGGGACCTTATAGGCCACCCGGGTATAATCAAGGTTGGAGAAATCCCAACCCTCCGCAAGCTCAACCACGTGTGGATTTTGAAGCTAAGGTGGAGGAGTTTATGGCAGAGCAGAGAAAGATCAACGCAACGTTAAAGGCGGGACAAGATTCTCTCACCACCGTCGTCGCTCAAATTGGGGAGCAACTTGCGTTGCTCAATAGAAATAACCAACAATTGCCGGCTCAACCCAAGGCAAATCCACGGGGCAACACCGGCCATATCAACGCGGTTGTTGCGGTTACGACAAGGGGTGGGAAGGATCCCAATCCCCCCATGACTCAAGTCAAGGAACCCGTGGTGGAGATCCTAGAAGAGAGCGAGCCGGTAATTGAGGTGGAGAAAGATAAGGAGCCGCAAGGATCAAAATCTAAAGTGGAGGAGCCTATTGATGAGCGTCGATTCATGCCACCGGTGCCTTTTCCTCAACGGCTAGCTAGAGCCAAGATCGAGAAGAGGCTAGCCAAGTTTCTCGAATACTTGAGAGGGGTGAGCCTCAATATCCCTTTCCTTGATGCCATAGTGGAAATCCCATCCTACACGAAGTTCTTAAAGGACTTGATTACAGGAAGAAAAAGGAAAGAGAAGATCATGCTAGCGGAACAAGGAACTTGGTTTACTAGGAAGGAGAAGGAGCCCGCCAAATTTAAATATCCCGAGAGTTTCTGGATTCCTTGCACACTCGGAGGCGTCCCCTTACAAAAAGCATTGGTTGACTTGGGTGCTAGTGTGAGCCTCATGCCTCTCACCATGTTCCGGAAGTTGAATACCGGCATGGATTTAAAGCCAACCGACATGAGGATTCAACTCGCGGACCGTCGGATTACAAGGCCGGTTGGGATCACGGAGAATATCCCACTCCAAGTTCCGGGAGGCATATGCTTGCCTTGTGATTTTGTGTTCATGGACATCAAGGAGGAGGGTGACACATCGCTCATACTTGGACGCCCATTCCTCGCCACCGCCTGTGTAATCGTCGATGTGCGGGAATGGACTCTTACCTTGAATGTCGGCAACATTGAAGTCGAGCTCCATATACCAAAGGCTATGAAGCACATGCCATATCATGAGGAGCTAGATTACTTGGACCTCCTTGATGAGGTCATTGAAGAGGCTATCCCCTACTCCATCGGTGCGCTTCACGATGACGGCTTCGAAGAAGGCCAAGATTTGGTCGAAGAAGAAAAGATGGAGGACTCTCCCAATAGCTCAACGGTGAATGATGATGGAGACGCTGATGTCGCAAGAATACGGGAGCTTTGCAAGCTCTCGACATTGAAGAATCCGAAGAAAGCTCCACTGACTCGAAGATCGGTGTCACCGGCGAAGCCAAGGACCGGAACAAGCTCAAGCTTGGGGGAGCCATCCCCCAACATTGACCAAGATGAAGGGGCACTGAGGAAGGCCACACACCACCACGATCCAAATCCGAGCGGTCTTCCCGGCAAGTTCGACAGGTGCATCTCATATGCACCCAACATCACGCATTAATTGAAAATCCAAGGGGGTCGAGCTCAAGACCATAAATAAGCGCTTGTCGGGAGGCAACCCGATGGTTTTTGCATTATTTTTATTTGATTTTCATTTTTGGTTTAGACTTTATTAGTGTTTAGAGTCTTTTTGCCCATAAAAATCATGACAACAGGTCTTAATTTATATGACAGGAGAGGAGAAAAGGAGATCTCTCATATGGAGGAAGATAGAGTCAATGAAGATCGCTCCAGGAAGGCACTCAGGCCTTGGGAGGAGGAAGAAACCAACTGGAGGAAGAAAAACAGAGAGTAGAGCGAAAACGGAGCCCCGAAGTAGAAAACAACATGCCACTCGGCCGAGTATCATATGCGACTCGGCCGAGCAAAGGACCCCATTCGGCCGAGTGGGGCACCAACCAGGGAAGTCTGCTGAACCAACTCTCTGTCTTTTTTGTGCATTTCGTATTAACTTCCACTCGGCCGAGTACGTTTAGTCACTCGGCCGAGGGAAACGGATACCCTCCTAGGGGGAGAATTTCCGAGTAGCTTGGGCCACTCGGCCGAAGGAGTTCTCTCCCTTCGACCGAGTGAACAAAAGCCACTCAGCTGAGTCGTAAGTGGCAAGGAGAAATTTAAAATTTTTTACGTTACGTCACTCGGCCGAGTAACATAGTCACTCGGCCGAGTCGTAACTACCCCTATATATATCGCTGCGGGCTCGACGGGAATTTCAACGCGACTAATTCCCAATTTCCGCCCAAGCCCAGCGACCGTTCGTCTCCCCTCGCCCGCGACCACTGCCCCCTCGCCCGAATCACCTTGCCGCCTGCCCCACTCGTCCGACCACCACCGGCGAACATCCCACCGCCGACGCCCCGACCTCCGGCGAGTACCCTCTCCGCCGGCCGACCGCCTGCAACCCCAATTTTGCCCCTTAGCTCCATTTTCTCCCATTTTTGACGATCCGTACGCCCATTGAGCCCCTAACCCAAATTAACTTCTTTATCTATCTATTATACCACATCTCCCCCATGTATTTCGAATATTATCCGCTGATATCATTGTTTGATGTGCAGTCTATCTTGGGGGAGCTTTGGGGAGCTTCAGGACGCACTTTTAGCTTCGCGGAGGCGGCGTTCTTCGCACGCACTTGCTGATTTGCTCTCGCGGCATGTTCAGGTACACTCGTTCCTTTTATTGAGCACGCCGCATTATATTTTTGTTGGGTGAGCACTCGCGGCACACATGACACCCCGTACTAGGCCACGCACGCGGGGAGCCTCTTCCAAGCGGAAGAGGACCGATGATGCCGGTCCGTCTCACGCTAAGGAGGACTCCCCTCCACCTAGCCCACCACAGCCACCACCACCCACACAGCCGCTTCCCGCCGATCCCATCCACGCACAGCCTATCCCCACTGATCATGTCCCACAACCGGCTCCCGCCGTCGGGCCGCTGGGGATTACGTTCAGAGACGACGTACATCATGTCCGATTTGAGCGCATCACCCAGTGCTCGATAGTGCGCTCTAGGTTCGCACACTTAGCAGACCTTGACCGCCTAGGGGTGCTAGAAGGGATGCTCACGTTGTACAACAACGTGGGTTGGCGCGACTTCTTGTCTGTGTCGGCGGACACCTACGTCCATCCGACACTCGACGTTCTTAGCTCGATAGCCCGGACCCCTGGAGGATGCACATTCCGCCTGATGGATCGAGAGTGCGAGGTCACTCTCGCCATGCTTCGTGCGTTCTTCCAGTGGCCCGATGTCCATGTCCCCGATCGAGCCTACGCACCCACTCACATCCCACCGCCGTCGTTTGACACTTCCACGTTCTGGACACGGATCACGGGCTCCCACCATGGCTTTGACCCTAGTAGGGCCAAGGCCTCAGCCATCCTGCACCCCTGCCTCCACATAGCACAGCGCCTCATGGCGACCACTTTCTTAGCGAGGTACGAGCCTGGGATGATGTCTACGCCTGAGCTCTACATGCTCTATGCGATGACTCGCCCCAGAGTTCTCGATAGGGGTAGAAACAACCTGGTCCCCGCCGTTGAGATTGATATTGCTAGCTGGTTCTTAGACCGCATCATCATTTCGGTGGGCGCTCGCTCACTTATTTGCTGCGGCGGTCTGATTACTCTGCTAGCCCTGATGACCAACGTGGACCTACCTGCTGACCTTCGACGAGCCCCTGGCCCCACTTCACTCTCGATAGACGTCATGGCCTGGATGAAGATGCTTCGTCCCCACGGCCAACGGCACTGGGTGTGGTTGCACGGTCCTTTTAGTGCCGATTACATGATCCTCCTGAGCCCCGCTCGGACACATATAGGACCGGCCCACGAGGATTGGATCCCAGCGATGGATCTCCTCATCTCAGCTGCCTACGTACTTGAGGCTGAGGGTGCTGAGCAGGCACCCCCTGCACCCCCTGCACCACCTGCTGACCCCGTGATCCCTCAGCCCGAGCCTGCACTGTCTGCACCTCCCGACACTTCTGTCCCCACTTCTGTCAGTGTCAGAAGTACCCTTGCTGAGTCGTCCACCACCACCCCCACCACTGCTGTGCCTATCTCGGTTGAGCCTATTTCCTCACTTCTTCCCGTGCGTCCACCCACTATCCTTGAGAGCGACGAGTCTTCCTTCCCTGCTGTTGTTCGGTCCCTTTCCAGCTTGTTTTCCGCTGGGGTGTCACCTTTTGGTCCTTACACTTCCTCCCCAGTGACCGACCCTTCTGTCTCCACCGTAGCTGTCCTATCCGAGAGTGTCATGACGTCTGTCCTCACACCTGTGTCACCGACTTCTCTTGCTGCCTCGTCGCTGATTTTATCTTTCACCACTACTGCTGCTGCCTCCTCATCCCAGCCTGCATCCCAGCCTCACACTAAGGCTGGGCATCCACTAGGGAGCACAACACCTTTTCTGCACATACCTGCTGGCCAGATTACCTACTCCACCCGTGTGCGGCAGCCCCGACCTTCACAGCCTAGACCTTTTCGTCCCTCCGCTCCACCACCCCATGACGCTCTACTTCAGAGCATTCGTGCTCTTGAGGGTGCGGTGAGTGGACTCAGGGGCGATTTTAGGGCTCTCTCTGCCACGGTCAGTACCGTACAGTCTCGCGTCGCCATGCTTCCCGATATTCAGGCTTGCCTGAATTAGATCCTGGCACGACTGTGACATGTGTTTATATTTCATATATTTACGCACGTTTTCTTCCGTGTTTTTCCGTATTTTACCGCCGTATTATATTCGTTTTCTCGTGTTTTCTTGTTTTCTTTCACTTTTCTATGTTTTCCGTATTTTTCAGGAGTTTACTGGCATTTGGCGCATAAAACGATGATATCACAAGTCCCCGGAGCAACGGGAGGAGTCACGCGTGATCCAGGGGGTCAAACGACGAAGATAGCATATTTCTGCCCCTCAACCGATCGGTTGATCATCTTCAACCGATCGGGTGATGCACGCGTGCAGCACCCGGACGCAGCTTGGAGCTCACAAGAAGTCACCCGGTCGGTTCAGTGACCAGGTCAAAAGCTCAAAGTCTCTGGAATTCGAAGCTGATTGCCAACCGATCGGGTGACCTTCACCCGATCGGTTCACCTGTAGCTGAATTTCAAAAGCCAAGACACGAAGATCCAACCGGTATCCTCACCCGGTGGACACCAAGATCCAACCGACCGCATCCATGTTTCAACCGACCGGTTCATCCTGACAGGGTGAAATCCAGCATTGCGCTGTGAAAGTTTGGAGCCGGTCACCCGATCGGTTGACTTGTCAACCGATTGGGTGATATCAATTTCTATATATAAAACCCTAGGTTTCCCAGATTTGGGAGCTGATTGTTTTTTGTTGTTTTCTTCATTTTGTAACGGCTGTAATTTCCCAGTTTTTGTAAGTTTTCAGATCTTTGTCAAACTTTAGTATTATCCTAATTGCTTTACTACCATTGCAATTCTATTGTCTGATCATGATTTTTACGGTCGATTTCTGTTTAGATCGCTTTTTACTAAATATGTGTGAGTAGTTCCCAAATCTGGGATTTTGGCGGAAACCCATTCGTGGGCTCTTCCCGATGCGTCCATAGGGCTAGAAAATCGATAGGGATTAGGAATCTAACGGTTACGCGGGGTGTTTTATTGTCATCGGCGGGAAAAAGACCGCCTTTGACCGTCGGGCCAAGGGGGAATAAACTTGGCGGTTGACTCCCTAGCCATAGCTCATGCCCTTAGCGTAGACGTCGAATCCTAGCGCGCGGGAGCGGCAGGATGAGACGTTGGGAGTTATCATTGCGAGCTTAGTGCTCCCGGAGTCGATCAGTGTTAATGGACACTGAAGTGCTCACTGATCGAACCCGGGAAGTCCGGTGTATCATCCTGGGCACCGACCGGAATATCGGGCCCATGGGACGCCGGTACCACTCTTAGAGGCAACGTCTCTCCATTAGACCCTAATTCCGATCGCCATCCTACCCGTAGGCCGTATCGGCGAGATTCGCTTGTTGGGGTGGAAACCAAAGTCCCGGGTTTGTCCTTTCTATTGTCCATACCTTGCATTCTATTTACCGTGACTACCCATCATTCGATACGGGCTAGCTCGCCCATGGGGTGATTTTGATCCTCTTTGACACAAGCACATCCATGCCTCCCTGAGTTCGACCCCCAAGCCACACTACAACACAGTGCGCTTGCGGTTACAAATATTTAAATCTCACGCCCCCGTTTGTATCATTGCACACATCTAGCGTGCAGCCGCCGGGGGGGCGGGTCAAGTTTATGGCGCCGTTGCCGGGGAGGCAACGTGCTTGTTATTTTAGGATTTCATGAACCCTAGTGTCTAGCTCTCATCCCTACCTCGCGATAATTTTCGCATTCTTCTTTTTCCTTTTTCTTTTCTTATTTTTATTTTTATTTTTATTTTTATTTCTTATCTTATCTGTTTCTTTCCCACTTTTCGCATCACGGGTGTTTGTTGTTTTTCATGCGCAGGAGTTCAAGAAGTCTCGACGACTTGATCCCTGTTGATCCAGAGATAAACGCCACCCTAAGGCGTTTGGCCGCCGAGAAGCGAAGAAGAGAGGATCCTGAAGCCATGGGGGAGAACACCCCACCTCATAAGTCTCTGCTGGAGTACTCGATGCCATCTATCGAATCCACCTCCGCCATCCGTCCTCCAGCTATTACGGCCCAAAGCTTCGAGCTTAAGCCATCTTTGGTGACGTGGATCCAGCAGGATCAATTTTCGGGTGCACCTATGGAGAGCCCGATAGAGCATTTAGACTCCTTCTTGGAGAAATGTGACACCTTCCGGATAAACGGTGTCACAACTGAGGCGATCCGACTGAAGCTGTTCCCCTTCTCCTTGCAAGATAAGGCCAAACTGTGGCTTAGGGGGAAGGACCCGAATACATTCAACACCTGGGAGAAGCTCTCAAATGCTTTCCTGACGAATTTCTTTCCCCCGGGGAAGACCATGAAGCCAAGGAGTGAGATCTCCTCCTTCTCCCAGGCCAACCACGAGTCCTTGCATGAGGCTTGGACAAGATACAAGGAGATGCAGAGAAGATGTCCCCACCATGAGCTCCCCAAGTGGCAGATCATAAATTTGTTTTATAATGGGTTGAGGGATGATTTAAAATCATCCATGGACGTCGCGGCTGGAAGGTCCTTTATGTCGAGAAGCAAAGAAGATGCCGGACAGATTCTTGAAAATATGGCATCCAACAATAAACGGTGGTGTGACGAGAGAGCCACACCTAGATCTGGGGGCATCCATAGAGTCGAGGACGTCGACAAATTGTCAAGCAAGTTTGACTTACTGTCGACCCAGATCTCCGCATTGATGGTAGGCGCCGGTGGCGCCGGTTCACAACAGATTGCTGCGGTGGAGTCCGAAGTTTTTGGAGAGTTCGACGATGGTGACATCTTACCACCGTTGGATCAGGCGAGCGCATTATTTTACAATCCTACAGGGAATGCGCCTTTTCCACCACGAACCAACTCAAATCTGGCCTACTCTCCAAACAATCGGAATCATCCGAACCTTAGTTACCGGGCGCTATATCAGCAGCAACAATAGCAGGTATATCAGCCGGCTAGGCCCCAGCAATAGTTTCAGCAGCAGCAATTTCAGCAGCAATAACCTCCACAACAGTATCAACAGTATGCTCCTAGGAATCAGTAGCCCACCCAGCAGCAATACGGCCAGCAGAGGGCAATTTCTCCGGTTGAGTCCCTCCTGACTCAATACATCGCCAATCAGGAGAAGATAAATCTGAAACTGGAGATGGGACAAAGAGTCCTCACTGATCAGGTGACCCAGCTGGGGTTGCAAATGGCGAATCTTCATAGACCGCAGAATTTATTACCGCCACAGCCTGAGGTGACCCCGAGGGGGGTAAATCGGACCTTGCCGCTCATGCATGAGCATGAGAACGTGTCTGCCATCGTCTTGAGGAGCGGAATTCAAATACCTACGAGAGAGCCCCCCAAAGGACCAGAAGCACTGTTGGTCGTGGAACGACCAACTGAGAAATTAAATGACGACGGTGCTTCGTCACCCAAGCCAACTACTCCGGAGGGAGTTCCTAGAGAGGAGAATAAAAAGGATTAGGAAGGGAACCTAAGAGTATTCAACCCCGTTGTGCCTTTCCCACAACGGCTTGCCAAAGCCAAAATTGATGAGAAGTATGGCAAATTCTTTGCCATGGTGAAATATCTGAGCTTACAAATCCCCTTCCTCGAGGCCATCGAGACAATCCCCTCATATGCCAAATTTCTGAAAGACTTGGTGACTCGGGGATCTAGAAAAGAGAAGGTCGTGTTAATGGCGGAGTGCAGCGCCCTCATTCAGCGTGCAAATCCGCCCAAGCTCAAGGACCCAGGAAGTTTCTCCATCCCTTGCTCTATTGGGGAAGTGCAAATCCAGAGGGCGCTCGTCGATCTAGGAGCGAGCGTCAGCTTAATGCCCTTATCGCTGTACAAGAGAATATGGATGGGAGACTTAGATCCCACCAACATGACATTACAACTTGCTGACCGTTCGGTCAAGTACCCGATGGGAGTAGTGGACGACTGTCACGACCCGCTTCCCTAAAATGGAGGCGAGACGTGAAAAGGTCCGCACGAGAGTGGAGCTGTGAAGCCCCAAACCAGATAAGCGTCAAAAATACATAAGCAGGTCCCTGTAACCACAACGGAATAACAATAATAACACAAGGAGAGACTGAAATAAAATCTCACATCTCATAAATTGTCCAACAAGAAAATAAGTCCAACATCCAGAAAAGCCACCAGGCTAAAGAGAAGAGTCTAAAGGCCCAGAACAAGGCCAACAAAAGCAACAACAACAACAAAGTATAGGTGCTACGCACCGATAACAAAACAACTGTCTAACAAAAGTAAAACACAACGAAGACACTAGGACTGGTCCCCAGTGTCCACGTACTCCCCGTCAAACACAAGCTCGGGCTCGGCGTCGGCAAACACCTCGTCCTCAATAAGGTACTTGGGCTCAGGATCTAACATGTGTCACCCAAAAGAGTAAAGGGGCACATGTCAGCAAGTCTAAAAGACTTGGGCAAGGAAATTGAAAGTAAGGCAACTAGCAACCTAGCAGTTTAGTATGCATGACATGGCAGTTATAGCATAAGTGCACAATCAAGACATGGCAAGACAATTTGTACAAGAGAACAATCATCGGGACAAGACAAGACAAGGCAAGAGTAGCCACGCTACTATCAATCTCAATCAATTCATTATTCACGTTGTTTGTAGATGTTTACGCCTTACAGCTGAATGGTTTCACATTCGCTGATTGGCCGCTTAACAACTACCCCAAACCCAAGAGTATACGCCTTACCACTGCAATTGCTGATCGGGCAGACACCCAGTTGATTGGTCGCTTAACTCTTACCCCCAATACCCACACGTAATGGAGCCAGGGTCCCCGCACAATGAGCTCAGCTAGTGAGCCTGGGGTTGCCCCGCACATGAGCTCGCATTCTTAAACATTTGGCGTAGGGATGCACCTAGCCGGAAACACGCAATTCAGGCATTGGCTATCAACCAACACATGGCCCGCTTCTGGAACACGAGCCAGGAACACAAGCATTGTAGCAAAGCTACGCAATCACAGAAACACTTAAAGAATGCAATAACATGACAATTAATTTGCGTACCGTTAATGGAAAGTAAACATGACATGGTAATTGTGCAACATGCTAAATGTCGGAACTAGCTTCGTTGTCAAGCTAGTTCCCCAATTTGTGCCTAGGCGAGTATCATTTCGTCGCCTAGCCTCTTTTACGCCTACAACAAGCAAATGGCCTAAAACATGGCCTAAACCCTAAGTGGCAAGTTTCACTTGCCTAGCACCGGGGATGGCGACTACTTCGTCACACGGATGCCAATCTACGGGGAAATCGCTGTTTTGGGGGAACAATCATCAAACAACATGAAATTATATTAGGGTTTCATAAAAATATAAATAGGTTATGAAAACAACGGTAGATCGATTTCTTACCGAGAGGAGGCGGAAGAAACACTCCGGGGAACCCTAGGATCAGATCTGGAAAAGATTGGAGAAGTTTGAGAAAACTAGGGTTTTGGGAGATTTGGGTATTTTGATGGATTTTGGTGAGATTTTGGGGAAGATGAGAGGTAGATAGAGTGAATGGATGGTTTGGATGATGATTCTAGGGCTTGGAATGGAGAAATGAAGCTTGGAGGAAGATGGGGGCTCAAGGGGGATGATTTTAGGGTTTTGGGTCGTGTTGGGGAAGAAGAAAACGTTTGGGTTGGGTTTAAATAGGATGGGCTGGCGGCTGCCCAGAAATTAGGGTTTCAACACTGGTTAGTCGGTCAAAAAGCAACCACTGACCGACTAGTTTGGCAACTAGTCGGTCGGTCGACCAACGTAGACCGACTAAGTGCAAACAGTAACTCCTGAACGAAAATAGGATTTTAGAGTTAGTCGGTCCATGAACAATTACTGACCGACTAGTTTAGCATCTAGTCGGTCGATGAACGTTCTTAGACCGACTAAGAGTAAACAGTAACTCAACTAAAATTTAGATGATGAGTTAGTCGGTTAAAGAAGCATTGCTGACCGACTAGTTTGCAACCTAGTCGGTCAACCAACATTCTTAGACCGACTAACGATAAACAGTAACTCCTGAATAATTTTAGAAAGCCAACTAGTCGGTCCAAGAAGGATTGCCGACCGACTGGATCGTCATCTAGTCGGTCGGTGCCCCTTCTTATACCGGCTAATGAGCACAAAAAGTTCCGATACGGAGCGCGGGGCCCTGGGATCGATTCCTAAGACTCCTAGGCTTGATCTAATAGTTAGATGCGACCGTTATGAAGTCCGTCACGAATGACTTACTTCGAAATCGACGATCCTAAGGAAGAAACGAGAAAATACGACGAATCGATCGGAAATGAAAGCTACGGAGACGAAAACCACACACGAGGAGAAAATCCACCAAAACATATATTATATTATAATAAACCCAGATACATGAAAAGCAGTCGTTACATCCTCCCCAACTTAAGAAAAATTCCGTCCTCGGAATTTCCAAATACTCACGAGTCCGGAAACAAAAGTGGGAAACGCTCTCGCATCTCATCCTCATTCTCCCAAGTAGACTCTCCAGGTGAGCCGTGTCGCCACATCACCCTCACAAGATTGACAATCTTGTTCCGAAGCGATTTCTGACGCCTGTCCAGAATCTGCACTGGATGCTGGTCATACGTCATATCGGGGCGAACGGTAATCCCCGAAAAATCTACCGCATGAGACGGATCGCTAATGTATCGACGAAGCTGCGACACATGGAAAACATTGTGAACTCCTTCCAAAGATGGCGGCAAGGCCAAGCGATAAGCTACCTCGCCAACCCTCTCCAAAATGTCAAACGGACCAATGTATCGCGGGCTCAACTTCCCACGCTTCCCGAAATGAATCACACCACGATTCGGGGAAATCTTCAAGAACACATGGTCGCCCGGCTGAAACTCCAAAGGACGACGTTTAGCATCCGCCCAATGCTTAAAACGGTCCTGAGCAATTCTCAACCTCTCCCGAATATTCCTGACGATATCCACGGCCTCCACGATCATCTCAGGTCCCAACAACTCCCGATCACCAACGTCATCCCAACTCAATGGCGATCGACATTTCCTCCCATAAAGAGCGGCGAAAGGCGCCATGCCAATACTCGCCTGGAAGCTGTTGTTGTAAGAGAACTCCACCAAATGCAGATGGTCCTCCCACGAACCCTTGAAATCCAACATGCACGCCCTCAGCATGTCTTCCAAAATCTGAATCGTCCTCTCGGACTGGCCATCCGTCTGCGGATGGTACGCCGTGCTGAAACTCAGACGCGTACCCAAGCTCTTCTGCAAACTCTGCCAGAACTGAGATGTGAACCTCGTGTCTCGGTCAGACACGATACTCACGGGGACTCCATGAAGTCGCACAACCTCCTGCACGATTCACGTTACATCACTATCCAAACTAGGAAAAGGAAATAAAAACGGAGAGTAAAAAGAATTTTACCTCCATATATCTCCTCGCTTGCGCCTCAGTGGACTGTCCCACTCGGAACGGAATAAAGTTCACAGATTTGGTCAATCGATCTACGATCACCCAAATCGCGTCATTCTGCTTCGGACTCCGAGGTAGTCCAGTCACGAAATCCATAGTGATGTGTTGCCTTTTCCACTCCGGAATCGGAAGCGGTTGTAGCAACCTGGTCGTACGCTGATGCTCCGCCTTCACTTGTGGCAAACCAAGCACTTGGCTACACTCCGAGCCACGCTCCTCTTCATACCATGCCACCAATAATTCAGACGAAGATCCTGGTACATCTTGGTGCCACCAGGATGCACAGAATACGGCGAACTGTGTGCCTCCACCATCAGCTCCTCTCTGATATCCCCAGCTGGCACACACAACCTAGCTCCGAACCTCAACGAGCCATCCTCATGAACCAAAAAGTCAGTCCGCAGACCGGCTTCCACCTGCTCCCGAATCCTCACCAGCTTCAGATCCTCAGCCTGGACAGCCTTAATCCGATCCACGATCGTCGACTGTACCTGCATGTACATCAACGACGAAGCCTCCCCAGGAAGAACAATCTCCACACCAGACTCGCAAAAATCCTGCTGCAATCTCCACTGCGAGGTCAAAATCATCACCACTGGAAGCCTACTCAAAGCATCCGGAACCACATTCACCTTGCCAGGGTGAAACTGCAAATCAATCTCATAATCTGCCATAAGCTCCAACCATCGACGCTGTCGCATGTTGAGCTCCTTCTGAGTGAAAATATACTTCAAGCTTTTGTGATCGGTGAAAATCTTCACTTTCTCACTCAGCAGGAAGTGCCTCCAAATCTTAAGAGCAAACACAACGGCAGCCAACTCCAAATCATGCGTCGGGTAATTCTTCTCATGAACCTTAAGCTGACGAGACGCATACGCCACAACATGCCCGTGCTGATGCAACACACAACCGAGACCCTTGCCAGAAGCATCGTAAAAGATCTCAAATCCACCGCTGCGATCAGGCACAACAAGAATAAGGGCAGTCGTCAAGCTCTCCTTCAGAACGCCAAAAGCACTCTCACAATCACCCGACCAAGCAAAAGCAACATCCTTCCACGTCAACCTGGTCATCGGCTCAGCAATACGAGAAAAGTCCTTAATGAATCGCCGATAATAACCAGCAAGTCCAAGAAAACTCCGAATCTCAGACGCAGACGACGGAACAGGCCACTCCCTGATGGCCCTAATCTTCTCGGGATCCACTGAAATACCATCTCCAGTCACCACATGCCCGAGAAAAGCAACTCTATCCAGCCAAAACTCGCACTTCGAAAACTTAGCATACAACCGATGCTTCCTCAAAATCTCCAACACCGTCCTTAAGTGCGAGGCATGCTCTTCCTCCGACTTCGAATAGATCAGAATGTCGTCAATAAAGATAACGACAAACTTATCCAAAAAGTCGTAGAAAATCTGGTTCATCAGATTCATGAAAACTGCGGGCGCGTTAGTTACACCGAAAGGCATAACCACAAACTCATATTCGTCCTGAACGCTGTCTTCGGAACATCTCCCTTCTTCACCTTCAACTGATGGTAACCACTCCTCAAATCCAATTTAGAAAACACCCTCGAACCTCCAAGCTGATCAAAAATATCATCGATGCGAGGCAACGGGTATTTATTCTTAATGGTCACCGCATTCAACTCCCGATAGTCCATGCACATGCGACGCGAACCATCCTTCTTCTTAACCAGCAACACCGGTGCTCCCCACGGAGACACGCTAGGATTAATATAACCCTTCTGCAAGAGCTCATCCAACTGCTTCCGCAACTCCTCCAATTCTACAGGTGCCATACGATACGGCGCCTTCGAAATCGGCTGCGCACCTGGAACAAGATCGATAGAAAATTCCAGAGCTCGATCAGGTGGCAAACCAGACATCTCCTCGGGGAAGACGTCGCCAAAATTACGCACCACAGCTGGCCACTCCAGCTCCATCTGCATTGCCACAGCCTCCACCGGCCTGGCCCGAAATCTGACAGGACCAAGCGAACGGCTACCACGACTGAACTCAAATACTGGATATCCGGGAATCTCGAACACCACCTTCTTCCTCCTGCAGTCAATCGTAGCGTAGAAGCTCGCAAGCTAGTCCATCCCAAGAACTGCATCATAGTTGATGATGTCGTGGACAATGAAATCAGTGAAAAGCTCATGTCCACAAACCACCAAAGAGCAAGAATTGCAACCACGATGCACCGAGACCACGCCATTCCCTGTAACGATATTCCAACTCTTGGGAAGAGGGGACGTCGACAAGGAATGCCTCTCCACGAAGCTCCGAGAAATAATGCACATCGATGCACCAGAGTCAAAGAGGACTCGTGCAGGAAATGTGCAAACCAAAACCACCCCTAATCAAGCAATTAACAATCAAACCCTAATCTAGCAAACAACCATGTTCAAGCAAACAACACAATCTAACAATCAAAACCAGCTAGGAAAGTAACAGCTAGATTGAGGATTACCTGCGATAACCTCATCCACAGCCTCGCTCTCCACAGCGGTCATCAGAAAAGCCTGCCTCCTCAGCGGAACAGCCTGCCGAAAATCCTGTCCCTGTGGAACAAGAGCTGCTCCACGGCCAGCAGGAACAGACGCTCGCTGTTGCAACGGCTGAGCTGCAACAGGAGCCCTCCGCAGCTGATTCGTATGCCGACAATCCTTCGCGGCATGGGAAGCATCACCGCAAACCAGGCACTGGCCCAAAAACTTCTGACACGGATCCTTGATATGGCCAGGCTTGCCGCAGAAATGGCAAGTCTTCAGAATAGGCCCTCCTGGCCTCTTAAACTGAGCAGACTGATTAGGCCTGAATCCAGGTCTAACCACAGCTCTCGCCTGTTCCACAGGCCTCTTCCCAACACCAACGACAGACCCCCTCCTCTGGTTCACGAGCATCTCCTGCCTCTTAGCAGCGACCAGAACCTTCTGATAAGATTCCCGGTCAGAAGAGGTCACAAAACTCTGGAGCTCCGAAGCAAGCCCCTGCAGGAACCTCTGAGCCTTCTCCTCAGCGTCCTGCACCATCTTTGGTGCAAACCGACTCAGCCTCATGAACTCTTGGTGATACATGTCCACCGACGAGCTCCCTTGCTTCAAATCGATAAAACGCTGCAGCATCTCCTCCATGGCAGCTTTCGGAAAGAACTCACCCTCAAATCTGGCCTTGAAGGTAGCCCAGACGATCGGCTCCACCAACATCTTCTCTTCCGCATCCCACCAATTCCGAGCATTATCCTTGAGTTGCCTCTTCGCCAAATCAACCCATCCAGCCGGGGTGATCTTGGCCATCTTCAGATTGTCCTCGATGTTCCGAATCCACTCATCGGCAGCCAGAGGACCCTCAGACCCATCAAAATATGCGGGACCCAGCTCCCGAAATTGCTTCGCTCCTGGCTCAGAGCGAGGGGCATCCGGAAGAGCCCGGGCAGCTCGAGCAAGTGGAGCATTCTGGACTTGCAAAAGCACGCCCTGCTGCACTTGCATCATCTGGAGCATCATCCGCATCATCTCACCGCTGGTGGGTTCCCGCTCAGGCTCCTCATCATGAGGGACCGCGCCACTACCCCCACCACGGGTGAAACGTCTTCCTGCCATCTAGCGACACAGAAAACGAATCAGATTAGACTCATAGCTTATGACTCGGACGTCGAACTTAAATTATTGGACATTCTAATATTATTATCGTCATTCCAAAAATCGCAGTTACAGAAGACCTGCATGGGCCACCACTAAAACCTGTCACGACCCGCTTCCCTAAAATGGAGGCGAGACGTGAAAAGGTCCGCACGAGAGTGGAGCTGTGAAGCCCCAAACCCGATAAGCGTCAAAAATACATAAGCAGGTCCCTGTAACCACAACGGAATAACAATAATAACACAAGGAGAGACTGAAATAAAATCTCACATCTCATAAATTGTCCAACAAGAAAATAAGTCCAACATCCAGAAAAGCAAAACAGGCTAAAGAGAAGAGTCTAAAGGCCCAGAACAAGGCCAACAAAAGCAACAACAACAACAAAGTATAGGTGCTACGCACCGATAACAAAACAACTGTCTAACAAAAGTAAAACACAACGAAGACACTAGGACTGGTCCCCAGTGTCCACGTACTCCCCGTCAAACACAAGCTCGGGCTCGGCATCGGCAAACACCTCGTCCTCAACAAGGTACTCGGGCTCAGGATCTAACATGTGTCACCCAAAAGAGTAAAGGGGCACATGTCAGCAAGTCTAAAAGACTTGGGCAAGGAAACTGAAAGTAAGGCAACTAGCAACCTAGCAGTTTAGTATGCATGACATGGCAGTTATAGCATAAGTGCACAATCAAGACATGGCAAGACAATTTGTACAAGAGAACAATCATCGGGACAAGACAAGACAAGGCAAGAGTAGCCACGCTACTATCAATCTCAATCAATTCACTATTCACGTTATTTGTAGATGTTTACGCCTTACAGCTGAATGGTTTCACATTCGCTGATTGGCCGCTTAACAACTACCCCAAACCCAAGAGTATACGCCTTACCACTGCAGTTGCTGATCGGGCAGACTCCCAGTTGATTGGTCGCTTAACTCTTACCCCCAATACCCACACGTAATGGAGCCAGGGTCCCTGCACAATGAGCTCAGCTAGTGAGCCTGGGGTTGCCCCGCACATGAGCTCGCATTCTTAAACATTTGGCGTAGGGGTGCACCTAGCCGGAAACACGCAATTCGGGCATTGGCTATCAACCAACACATGGCCCGCTTCTGGAACACGAGCCAGGAACACAAGCATTGTAGCGAAGCTACGCAATCCCAGAAACACTTAAAGAATGCAATAACATGACAATTAATTTACGTACCGTTAATGGAAAGTAAACATGACATGGTAATTGTGCAACATGCTAAATGTCGGAACTAGCTTCGTTGTCAAGCTAGTTCCCCAATTTGCGCCTAGGCGAGTATCATTTCGTCGCCTAGCCTCTTTTACGCCTACAACAAGCAAATGGCCTAAAACATGGCCTAAACCCTAAGTGGCAAGTTTCACTTGCCTAGCACCGGGGATGGCGACTACTTCGTCACACGGATGCCAATCTACGGGGAAATCGCTGTTTTGGGGGAACAATCATCAAACAACATGAAATTATATTAGGGTTTCATAAAAATATAAATAGGTTATGAAAACAACGGTAGATCGATTTCTTTCCGAGAGGAGGCGGAAGAAACACTCCGGGGAACCCTAGGATCAGATCTGGAAAAGATTGGAGAAGTTTGAGAAAACTAGGGTTTTGGGAGATTTGGGGATTTTGATGGATTTTGGTGAGATTTTGGGAAAGATGAGAGGTAGATAGAGTGAATGGATGGTTTGGATGATGATTCTAGGGCTTGGAATGGAGAAATGAAGCTTGGAGGAAGATGGGGGCTCAAGGGGGAAAATTTTAGGGTTTTGGGTCGTGTTGGGGAAGAAGAAAACGTTTGGGTTGGGTTTAAATAGGATGGGCTGGCGGCTGCCCAGAAATTAGGGTTTCAACACTGGTTAGTCGGTCAAAGAGCAACCACTGACCGACTAGTTTGGCAACTAGTCGGTCGGTCGACCAACGCAGACCGACTAAGTGCAAACAGTAACTCCTGAACGAAAATAGGATTTTAGAGTTAGTCGGTCCATGAACAATTACTGACCGACTAGTTTAGCATCTAGTCGGTCGATGAACGTTCTTAGACCGACTAAGAGTAAACAGTAACTCAACTAAAATTTAGATGATGAGTTAGTCGGTTAAAGAAGCATTGCTGACCGACTAGTTTGCAACCTAGTCGGTCAACCAACGTTCTTAGACCGACTAACGATAAACAGTAACTCCTGAATAATTTTAGAAAGCCAACTAGTCGGTCCAAGAAGGATTGCCGACCGACTGGATCGTCATCTAGTCGGTCGGTGCCCCTTCTTATACCGGCTAATGAGCACAAAAAGTTCCGATACGGAGCGCGGGGCCCCGGGATCGATTCCTAAGACTCCTAGGCTTGATCTAATAGTTAGATGCGACCGTTATGAAGTCCGTCACGAATGACTTACTTCGAAATCGACGATCCTAAGGAAGAAACGAGAAAATACGACGAATCGATCGGAAATGAAAGCTACGGAGACGAAAACCACACACGAGGAGAAAATCCACCAAAACATATATTATATTATAATAAACCCAGATACATGAAAAGCAGTCGTTACAACGACCTCCCCGTCGATGTGAGAGAAGTACAAATACCGGTTGATTTTATGGTGATGGACATGCCAGAGGACAAGCATACCCCAATTATCCTTGGACGGCCCTTTATGGCAACCGTCGGAGTTTTGATAGACGTGAAGAATGGGAAGCTTTCCCTCAATGTGGGCCAAGAAAGATTCGAATTTGACTTAGGCTTGTCGATGAAGCATCCAAACCCCCCAGACGATCCTAGTATCAGTATGCTGGAGAACGAAGAAGATAGAGCTGTTGAAACAAGTGCTTGGGAAGTACTCTCGAGGAATCCCCCCGATAGCTTGGGGGACATTGGAGAGCAAGTTGGCTCCTCAAAGAATGAAGTTGCTAATGAGGCGGTCGCACGAAGTGTGACCCCTCTCGGATTCCCTAAGTCTCCTATTACGAGGAGAAAAGGGAACGAACCCATGGACCTCACCGGTGATGAGGTCCGGATCCCGAAAAAGATGGCGGTAGACGCCAATTTGAGAGAGAAGCCCCCCGGATCCTGTCGACAAAGGGAGGGTAGTTGAGCAAATCTTCTTACAGCCGCCGACTACATCAATAGCCACAAGCTCTAGAGTTGAAGAGATGCTGGATTTTGGGCATCACCCGTATCGCCCACCATGAACATCATCAACGGGCGTCGAGCTAACGACGTTAAACAAAAGCACTTAATGGGAGGCAACCCATGCTCTAAACTTTTGTTTCAATTTTTAGGATTATTTTCAACTTTATTTTATCTATTTTTATAAATAAATCTAGCCGCAAGAACTTCCGTCATGGAACTGAGGCGATTTTTGGGTTCTTGCAGAAAACACGACCCAACCGATCGGTTGATAACTCAACCGATTGGGTGGGATGTATCAGCTAAACGGCTGTATCAGTCACTTAACGAACCGATCGGGTGAAGCCAACCGAGACCGGGTGACAGACCGTGTGATTTGTACGAGAAGTCTCGGGAATTTTGAGGAATTGGTCAACCGGTCGGGTGAAGACAATCGAGGCCGGGTCGCGGACCGTGTGGGTAGAGCTGAACTTTCGGGAAATTTGGAGATCACATCAACCGATCGGTTGAGTAATACTACGGACGGGTGAGTGGCCGGGTGAAATGTCACATGCTCTCGGGAAAGATTTAGAAGCGGTCAACCGATCGGGTGACTACCCACCTGGTCGGTTCACTTGTAGCTGTTGGCCAACAGAAATTTTTCGAAATTCGTCCACCCGATCGGGTGAGAACTCACCCGATCGGTTCATTTTCGCCCCTATAAATACCCCTGTCACACGATGACCGCCACCCGACCCCCAAACTCCCCTTCACGCGATTACCCACCCTCCAACTATCAAATCGACCTCCTCCATCCAATATACTGCCCCTAGATCTTCATCCCCACTCATTTCCATACTTCCCCACCCTCGCCACCTTGCCATCATCAACATTCCCTCATCAAAACATCCAAACCCTAACCCTAACCCCCCAAATTTTCGAAAATTTCGATTCTTGTCGGATCAGCGATCGGCGACTTCCCTAATTGCCTCCCTATATTGCATAGGGTCTTTCGGGTGCTTGATCTCACGACGTCAATGGGTAACCTCTTTCCACTCTTCATATTTATTTCATTTTATATAACGACTTGATTTTGTTTTTGCACACTTTATATTCTTCTTCATCTTCATAGACTGCATTTCCCGCTCCATCATCCTTCCCCTCACCGTCGCCAAGTCTGGAAAGGGAAAGGAAAAAAGCCTCATCATCACGCAGACATCGCCTTTATGGTCCTTTCTCCCCATCTTTCCTAGGCATAAACCCTTCGTCCGAATAGCAATCCGATCGCTTGCAAGCCCTCCTTCATCACCCAATGCGACATACTCTTTTCGCCGACTTCCCCACCCTACAATCTCTTGGACTATTTCGGGGCGTCTGTGCACTTTTTCGCTTCATAGGTTGCGACTATCTTCTGCAAACCGAAGCCAATACACACCGGAATCTCACACTTGAGTTCCTCAGTGTAGAGGAATATGCCCTCGGATCATTTGTATTTGATGCAAATGATAATTTAAGCCTAGATAGGGACTAATTTGCATATGATGCAAAAGAGATTAAATGTATATTAAATTGTTTAAGACTATATTTAATACAATAAACGCATGAAAAAGGTTACCTAGATGACGGGATCGTCCCGCTCTAAACGCAGGTTCAAACCGCGTCAAAAACGGAGTCCACATGCACAAGTTATAGCCAAAACAAGTCAACCCAAACTGTTGGGCTGAACCCAGCGAAAATGGAGGCCCACCAAGCCTGAATTTTCTGGTTAAGGTTTTTTAAAACCCGGGATTTTTGACGGCTCGGTTTTTGCGAAAAACTAGCCGTGGGCTAAACTTTGAGTGATCAATTGGATGGTCAAACGAACTCCGATTGACGAACGGTTTTTTCCTATGCGTTCACCTTTGAACGCCCTTCGTATTGATAGGTTGTATCAATCATGAAGTTCAACGGTGAGGGAGTTAAAATTCACGGAAGTTTAGCCTTTGTGAAAGGCAAACTAAATTGAATTAATTAACTCCAACTTTAGTCCCACATCGGAAATTGAGTAGAGGGGAGGGGTCAGCTGCCTATATAAATAGGGGTCTGCCCCCTTCCTCTAAACTCGTCCCAAGCTCTAGATCTGAGCGGCTCTCGTAAATGTTGGAGCACGCTCGGATCTAAGCTAAATTAATATTTCTCCTCTCCCTATAAATTTCTGCCTTGCTCCTGAGGGCTCTAGCAAAGCCGCAAAGGAGTTCGGATTCAGATCCGAAATCTAGGCGGAGGTTTCACTCGCGTGAAACTTTCTTCGGCGCGTGGTTGGCTCGGCGACATGGGATTGATCGCCTCGGGATGCGGAGCGGTTCGAGGAGCAGTTCGGGGAGCGGTTCAAGGAGCGGCTCGGCGTGGGACGGGAGCAGCTCGGAAGACGGCGCGGAACATCTCGCCTGCCCCAGGGCTGAGATTCCGGGTATGTGTTTAAGTTTTCATTTAATTATTCGCAGTAGTTAGATCCCTCTTAGGGTGGTCAGATCCACCCCAAGTTGGCAGAGTTCCTGGCTAATAGGGTCTGGTTCCTTAGGGTTGCTTGTTAATTAGATTAACATAAAATTTTTCCGCTGCATTTCTGTCTATGTTCCATCCGACTTAGGACGGGACTAGAGTTTTTGTGCCCTAAGGGTCCCAGAAAACCCAGCATTGGTATCAGAGCCATCTCTGTATGCTGATCTAGGACTGCGAATTCATTATTTGAATTCTTTTACAGAAAATTGTTTTCTTTAAATTTATGCGATAAATTTAAATTTTTTTAAAAAAAATGTTTTCTTTAACTTTATGCGATAAATTTAAATTATTTTTTAAATGTTTAAAAATTTTATATGATAAATTTTAAACATGCAAGTTTTAAAATGGAATTTTAAATTTATGTGATAAATTTTAAAATTGTTTTAAAGCTTTAAAACTTTATGCGATAAGTTTAAAAGGTTGTTTAAAATTTTATGTGATAAATTTTAAGCATGAAATTTTTTAAATGATGTTTTAAATTTATAAGATATTTTTTAAAACTGATTTTAAAAGTTTAAAATTTTTATGCGATAAATATTTTAAAGGAGCATGCAAATGTTATGATTTTTAAAACAAGCTTTTACTTTATGAGATGAAATAAATGTTTTAAAATCATATTTTCAATTTAAATGTTAAATTTAAGAATGCATGCTAAAACTGTTTATGCGATAAACTTTAGTCTATTTAAATTGTTAAATATTTGTACACCTTTTTATGCGATAAAATTAGTGTAACATTTTTTTCATGGCTATGTCATCTTGTCCCTTATTTGATAACACAAGACAGCCCTCTAGGTTAGCCATTAAGAAATCATTAAAATTTATTTGAATTTTAATGACATGCTATGTTTTAATAAAACATTAACAATGCTTCAAGACCTAATTCCTGATTAGGGTAGTCCCTTTAATGAAAATTTTAATTGTTATTAATTCTCATTAAAGGACTTCGCTTTTGGCGTTGTTAATAATTTATTAAAATCCTAATAATGATTAGGATAGCACGTGAACCTTATAGTTGATAAGGTCTTAATAAAAGTTATTAAACAAATCCTAAAATTTTGAATTTAAGGATGGAACTAGTTGATAGGATTAATTAGTTGTTAATAAAAGCTGTTTAGTCTATGGCACACATACAAAAATGACAAGCTTCATTCAATGGACCATGATCCAGTCAATGTGCTTGGCTAAGAGTTCTGGATCACCCTTTAAGGGATAGTGATCCTGGCTTAGTCAATTCCCTGGCTGTGTTCCGCTGGACCGCAATGTCGCGAATCATGATTGTATGACACCCTGGACTATATCTAGTCAATGCGTTATATATATCTTATTAAAGATTAATCTGTATCCCTCCTTGATTTTGGAGCTTGGTAACTCAAAGAAGACAATTATAGTTGTTGAGTCTCCTCAAGCTATAACATGTTTATCTTTAAGGAACAAACTCCAACATACATGTGATGTAGTCTAGACTTGACCCAAATCGATACGTCGGGTCTCCTCGAGCATCGATCTAAGTCAAATCTGGACACGAAATCATGGGTTTGACTAGACCAGTCATTATGATTTGTTGAGTCTCCTCAAGATCATAAGTGACTGTGGGTAAAAAAAATGATAGGAAGTCACATGTGATGTGATTGACTAAGAGTTAGTCTACCAATCATGGAACCAATCATTTTGTTGAGTCTCCTCAAGGTTGTGAGGTTCAGGATGATTGGATCCCTCTTTCACTAAATTTTAAATATTTTAATTCGATTAAATCGTTCGTTATTAAGCTTTGAAACGATCGTAAAAATAGTGGGAGGATATAGATAGATGAATGCCAATCTACCTATATTTAATATTGAACATATGCTAACCTAGGGCAAGACTATGTTTACCGAAGGAATCAAAATATAATTTTTAATGGAATTAGTTAATTGGTCAAATAGGTTGATTAATTGAATATCAAGTTAAATTCTAATTGATAAGATTAAACTATACTCTCGTCGACATTAAAATGACCTTCTAAAGAACAGACTTAAGAAATATGATTTCATTAAGTTCTGGGTCCAAAAAATAAATTCATGCAATATGTCACTCGTCTCTATATGAGGCAGCTTGAACATATAGGATATTCGAAGTATGTTTCTCCCTACAACTTGTCGAGCTACCCTCAAGGTTGTATGGACAAACAATTCTGATCCTCAAAGTTCGAGAATTCGATCAAACCGGTTGAGTCGAATACGAGTGCATGAGTGGTGCGAGACTATGTATCCCAACCGGATCTTGAGACAAGCAACTTCTTGAGCTACACTCAAGATTGCAACTCTCAAGCGTTTGAATACATGAGTCGCTTGCATAGCTATTCATTTATGTTGGGCCATTTAAATATCTAAATGTGATTTAGAAAAGGAAAAAGGCACTCCGGTAAGTCAATTGAGAAAGTTAGTTTAATTTATCATTAGTAAAGGCATAAGGAGGAGGAAATGAAAATGTGACATATTTTGATGTCACGATTTCATAATTATTGTTATACAAAAGGTTAACATATTTTGACGAATGTCGTCACATTGCTTCTGAAGAAATGAGTAAAATGTATAATGATAATATATATATTAAATGTTAATATATAAATACACAAGATAGTAGCAAACTTATATGGAAAATAGACTAGGCCGTATCGAGAGACTAAGCTTCACAAGTCACATAAAGAGGGGTCTGACCTCTCGTATTATGAAGTCTGCGGACACTTGTGAATCTTACCCTCTTAGATATAATGGCCGAAACCCATCTGTAAGACAGTGTGAGAATGAGTTGTCGAACTCAGTCTTGTACATACCGATGTACTCGAGTCTAGATTAACCAAAATAAGTTATTCGTATATTTTATTAAGACACGTGTTCTTGATGAAACACAAGTCTGATAAAATAAAGAACGAAATGACTAAAGTATTTAAACTAATTCGATTAGATCGAATGATCGAATACTTGGCTACATAAAATCTTGCGTAATTAAAAGAAAATGTGATTTTCTCTCAGGTCAAGTCTGTTAACACATCTGTGTGTTAAAAATAAGAATCACACTGAGTTAGACTTGGTGCGATCCATAGCAAGTGACTCTGAGCTAAGTCCTCCCTCTGGGTTAAATCCCAAATAGTAATGCCTAGGTTTTGATAATGTTCTATGAGGACATTATCAATAAGATATTCATTAAAGCAATCATTATGAAGTTGTATAATTACTCGAATTTCGTGAGACGAAGAGTCGAGTTAAACATCATAACTGATGATGACTTAGTCAACTTCCGGGATGAAATTCGGAGTAGTAACTCCGATTTAAAAACTTGATGCAATCAGAATAGGTCCGTGTGCGTAAATAAATTTTGGAATTTAGTTTACGTGCACAAGGAAAATGTTTCCTCACTTTTGCAAGTAAATCTTTAAGTTGAAAGATTGGTGCAGAAAGGAATATAGTGAAGTGCAATCATGTTGGTCGAGAACGGTTTTTCCATACTAATTCCTATAAAACGGATTATTATGAAACCGTTTTCACCAGCAGATGTGTACAGATCTACTCGGACCAAGGTCGATGTAAACGCTCAAGTTGACCATGAAAATTTGAGCATTCACTTATAAGTTCGTTTTTCTAAATATGATTTAGACGAACCAACTTATATGAATTGGCCAGAAAGTTTTCAAGGTCAGTGGGAGCGTATAAATTACATGTGAGGCATCAAAGAGATGGAACATATATTTTTTAAGTGATCAAAAGAGTTTGATACTTTGTCAGAAATAGATATGAGCCATTTGAAATGACCAGTAACTAATTTAAATGATTATCGTAAGGTACGATGAATTGGATAAGATCCAAGTAAATTAAAATATTATGGATTCCGAAAGACCAAATGAATTATTTGAATGATATTCAAATGGTTGGTCTAAACATAGAAACCCTTAAGTCTATAGTGTAGACGGTTTTAGCAGATCCACTCATGAAGGCTCTACCACATGAAGTCGGGAAAACTTATGTGTAAAAACGGTATGAGATACCAAGATAAATGGGCCTGAGTGCAAGTGGGAGATGTTGAGAGATGATATCCTCAAGGCTATCTATCTTCATGTGTGGATAGCACAAACATCTTGTTCGAAATAACAGTAAGCTGTTTGGTAATAATTTATCTAAGTTATTTTATAATGTTGTTAACATTAGACATTAACTTAGGTAAAGTCCTAAGACTTTATGCAAGGTCAAACAGGTATCGAGATGAGTATCTCGATCATGGAGAAATGGTTAACCGTCTGTAGCATAAGTCTAAAAGGGTTCGTGGTCGTAGATGTTTCGAGACAAGGATATCGAAACATCGGATAGACTATTGTGTCTTAGTCTTCACCGTATAGCGGTGGCGATGATCTCATGATCGCTTGACTTGGCGAAGTCGTTGACAAGACACATGTGCTCATTAGAGAATGAGTTCACTGAACGATCCACAAGAGTTATCATATGGTTATATTGACCAATCTGTCAATGATGACTCTGAGTGATGATAGGCTAGTTGGTCTTTTGACTTGAGGTCATTTTGACGAACCTGTGCGTGAACGGTGCCACTTAGATCAAATGACCTAGCTTCGAGGCAAGCCCTGTCGAAAGGTCTTTGATTGGGTGACACTTGAAGCGTATGAGGAGAGTAATGACCAAGAGAGGATTCGTCTCTCTCAGTCAATGGGAGTTAGTGTCGTAGGGTTAGTTCGGTCTTTAGTAAAAACTCTGGCCAGAGAATGTTGGAAGAAGTCCAACATTTTTGCGACTAAAAGATCGATAAAAACTGACCTGAGTCAAGTTATTGGGGTTGACAGTTTAACCGTACCCCAGACTTGATCTACACGACATAGTTTAGACGAAGAGACTATAACTGCGGAATTCATCACAGAAACAGTCAGGGTGGTCCCGTTAATACTCATGTCAATGAGTTAACCACATAATGATGATTCCTGAAGCAGGGACGGCAGCCACTGCTCTGGGTCACTACCGTATAGGGCTTCGAGCCCAACCTGTTGTAAGGGTCAGGCTGTAGGGTCTCACACAGAGTGCGATCTTCGTCTAGTAATAGGTAGAAATTAGTTAGGGAGAATAATTTGCATTTGATGCAAGGGATAAAATATTGCAAAAGATGTTTGCAATCATCTCCTGCATTCGGGATAAATGATCCTGAGTGCAAGTGGGAGATGTAGAGGAATATGCCCTCGGATCATTTGTATTTGATGCAAATGATAATTTAAGCCTAGATAGGGACTAATTTGCATATGATGCAAAAGAGATTAAATGTATATTAAATTGTTTAAGACTATATTTAATATAATAAACGCATGAAAAAGGTTACCTAGATGACGGGATCGTCCCGCTCTAAACGCAGGTTCAAACCGCGTCAAAAACGGAGTCCACATGCACAAGTTATAGCCAAAACAAGTCAGCCCAAACTGTTGGGCTGAACCCAACGAAAATGGAGGTCCACCAAGCCTGAATTTTCTGGTTAAGGTTTTTTAAAACCCGGGATTTTTGACGGCTCGGTTTTTGCGAAAAACTAGCCGTGGGCTAAACTTTGAGTGATCAATTGGAGGGTCAAACGAACTCCAATTGACGAAAGGTTTTTTCCTATGCGTTCACCTTTGAACGCCCTTCGTATTGATAGGTTGTATCAATCATGAAGTTCAACGGTGAGGGAGTTAAAATTCACGGAAGTTTAGCCTTTGTGAAAGGCAAACTAAATTGAATTAATTAACTCCAACTTTAGTCCCACATCGGAAATTGAGTAGAGGGGAGGGGTCAGCCGCCTATATAAATAGGGGTCTGCCCCTTCCTCTAAACTCGTCCCAAGCTCTAGATCTGAGCGGCTCTCGTAAATGTTGGAGCACGCTCGGATCTAAGCTAAATTAATATTTCTCCTCTCCCTATAAATTTCTGCCTTGCTCCTGAGGGCTCTAGCAAAGCAGCAAAGGAGTTCGGATTCAGATCCAAAATCTAGGCGGAGGTTTCACTCGCGTGAAACTTTCTTCGGCGCGTGGTTGGCTCGGCGACATGGGATTGATCGCCTCGGGATGCGAAGCGGCTCGAGGAGCAGTTCGGGGAGCGGTTCAAGGAGCGGCTCGGCGTGGGACGGGAGCAGCTCAGAAGACGGCGCGGAACATCTCGCCTGCCCCAGGGCTGAGATTCCGGGTATGTGTTTAAGTTTTCATTTAATTATTCGCAGTAGTTAGATCCCTCTTAGGGTGGTCAGATCCACACCAAGTTGGCAGAGTTCCTGGCTAATAGGGTCTGGTTCCTTAGGGTTGCTTGTTAATTAGATTAACATAAAATTTTTCCGATGCATTTCTGTCTATGTTCCGTCCGACTTAGGACGTGACTAGAGTTTTTGTGCCCTAAGGGTCCCAGAAAACCCAGCACTCAGTTCGCTTGAAGTGTCCGATCATGGTTTCACCTTCCGAGCCTTCAATCATGAGTTTTCCATGAGCTTCAACACACTTAATGACATTCTATTCTTTCCTCACCCTGACCGCTGTCACGCCCCGCTTCCCAAAATGACGGAGGCGAAGCGTGACAAAGGCCCGCTTAGGCCAGAGCTGAGAAGCTCTGACCCAATAAGCGTATGTAGGGGTACCATTTTAAAAGTTTCAGGTTCTTGCATTAATAAAGTTTGAAACAATAGGAAGTACAGAAAGGAAGTTGCATTCATTAAATTAGAGCTATAATATCCAACGAGTACAAAGTCTAACAAGAAGCATAAACATGGCAACAAAAGATTTAAAAGCAAACTAAAAGTAGTAACCTCTGAAAGTGTCGACTAAAAGGCCTCAAGGTCTGGTCCTCGTCAGGCACGTACTCTGGGTCGGCGTCCTCGGCTCTTCGTACTCCAGTGAGTCTGCCTCATCCACGATCTCTGGCTGAACACCTGACGTACAGCACCCAAGAGAAAGGAACTGTACGTCAGGTAAAGTCTACAAGAAGGGTTAGACTTTACTGCAAGTGCACCAATCTTTAAACAACGGTTTACTGGTTGATTAGCATGCTGAGGTTCTTTTACACAACAGTTTACTGGTTGATTAGCATGCTGTGGTTATGACAGAGTAACACGAAAGGAAGTAACGTAGCAGGAAAGTAAAACGGGACAAGTAGTAGTCGTAGCGTGTGCTACCAACTACGGGACTAACCTATAGGTGTCAAGTCAAGACAGGATAAACAGGACGGAACAAGACGAAACGTGGCAAGACAAGACAAGACAGGACAATTGTGACATGAAGGGTTCACGCCTTACGGTTCGAGTGGGATCAGACCCTCTTACCGTACGCACGCTCAACCCTACCCCAAACTCCAGAACTCAGGACAAGACAATATAGGGCCACTCACTCTGCTAGGTGAGTGCCTCTATCCCCACGGTCGGTAGTGTATCGCTCACTCTGCTAGGTGAGCGACCAACGCCTCGTAGGTGAAACCGTACAACTGTATAGGACTACTCACTCTGCTAGGTGAGAGTCTCTATCCTCTCGGTCTGTTGGAACACTCACTCTGCTAGGTGGGTGCCGAGCTTCCCGTAGGCTATGAATCAGTACAAGGGATCACTCTCTCTAGCTTGGAGAGTGCCCTATTGCCCGCAGGCTGTGCAAGACGAGACGGGACGTGTCAAGACGGGAAGAGTTATTCTAGGGTGTCCACACACACGCACACACATGATAGCCATACGATGTCAAAAGTTGTTATTGTCGGGCTCAGACTTCGTCGTCAAGCCTGAGCCGTCAGGATCGTTCCGGACGCTATCATTTCACGTCCGGTTCTACACCTTCACAGTCTAACAGTTCTAGCAATCTAAGACCAAAGCTCGGTCAAAAACGCAAGTGGGTACACTTGCCTGCGATGGCGAGTGTGTCGTCCGTCCGGGGTGTCTGGTCCAAGCGTCGCGTCCGCGGAAGTCCGTCTGAAATATCGCCACGGTGACGGAGTCAGGTCGCATTTTCAGTAAATCCTATTTAGGTTCATTTCTAGGTTGTCGGGACTACCCTAATTGTCAAAGTCACAATTTTGATGTTCAGTCCTATTCGACGATTCTATCCTATGTGCACAGTTCAAAAGTCCAGCCGTCGAATCTACTGTTTCACAACGTTTTAAAGGCGCAGAAAATAAATTTAGTTACAGTGGCCCGATTTTAGTTAGGGTTCAGTTTACTACGGTGTGGGTTTCGCTACGAGTTTAGGGCACTAACCTGGTTCGACGGTCGCGTGTAAGCTTTGACGTCGGATCTGGCAACGGTCGTAGATCGCGTCGCGACTCCCATTTCCGGAACGTCCCGTCACTGGTCTCTGGTGATTGCGACGGAAAGTGTGGCTGCCTCTGTGTCATGAGATTTACGATAAGTTACGCTAACAGTTTCATCTTAGAACATATTAATAGGGCACGAAAAAGAATACCGCTTTATAATCTATACCAACTTACTCAAAACTACATCCTATATGTATATTTTACTATTAACCGTAGGAGACAGAGTCTCTTAGTATCTCAATTCATAGTCTATATAAATTGTACTATTAATATTTCCAACTCACATATTAAAACATACAACCGAACATATGCTATGAATTTTTAAGCTAAAACCCTGTAAGTTAACATATATAAACTTATATATATATATATATTCAATCTAGTCAATCTAGTCAGTATAAAACATGGGGTATAATAATTAACAAGTAATGACATAAGTCACTTGCATATACAGGGAGGTTCAAGCACTGTCACATCCTGTTGATCAACATATAAATAGCTTTAACTTAGGTACTCCCATATCCCACTACTGTCCCATACATACATATATGACATGCATTATGAAATGGTAGACACAACTCACTGTTTGCTGTATTAAGCTCCGAGTGTTACGCGTGCAAGAGGGGTGGTCGGCCATGGCGTCTGTAGCGAGTTCCGAAGGCAAGGGGGGATGTTGGACGAGGCGGAAGCTCGCTGGGTGGTGGAGGCCGGATCTGAGAGACTCCGGGGGCGTCTCGCGGCCTGTGGGTGGCGCTGAGAATGACCGCGGCGGCGTGCAGGACCTCCGGCTGTCGGGGGCAGTGTGGCAGCCGGAAAAAGAGGCGGCACGGCAGAATTTCGCAGCAGTGCGGCTGCTGTACGGAGGCGTGCGACACTGCGGTTTCACAGTGCAACGCAGGTGAGCGGGGGGTCGTGATCGGAGGTCTGGTGCGGCCACCGGCGGTTGGACGGGGCCGCGCGGCGATCGGAATATGGGGAGCGGGCGGTGAAGCACGGGGAGACGCGGGCGTGGGCTTGCAGCGGCGGAAAGAGGCACGCTGTCGTGGGGAGATGCCGACCACCGGAGATAGAGAGGACGCCGGCGTGAAGGGCTAAGGTTTCGAGTCGTGGAAGCGTTGAGAACGGGAGAGAGAAAAGTTTGCTCGTGAGGGAAATTTCCGTGTGGCGGCTGCTATTGAAGCCTTGGGTTTTAGTTTATTATTATGTGTTTTGTGCGGCTGCTATCAGTTGCAAAGCCCTAGTTTGGTTTGCTATTCTTATAGACTAGGTTAGATGGGAAAAAGGGAAGAGAGACGTGGAAGAGATGTGGGTACGGTTGGGATGCTGCACGTGGAAGAGAGAGAGCGATAGGGTCAGTAGGATTGTTGGGATAGACAGCAAGTAGGTTAGATTTTTCTTATTAATAGGTTAGTTTTAAAAAAACGATCTAATTTAAAAAAAACTCGGTTTGTTATCCATAACAAAAGCTTGCAATATTCAGTAAATTAGGCTTACAAAAAAATGTTAAGAATGTTAAGTTTTGTTTTTAAAGAAAATCGTACAGAGACTGACCTAGAAATTTAAAAGTATTAAAAAAAAGTTTAATAATTCATAATGAGTTATTAGCAGATTGGTCCCTTGACGTCCAAAAATTACAAAGAATGTACCGGGGTGATCGCGCCTCCGAGAGGGTCGTGAATACGGGGTCCGGCCACACGCTAGGGCTAATGATAACGGTAATAAAAGTAAAATAATGAAAACAGTACGCATACGAAGCAAAATACACACTAGAATTCGCACGATCGAAAAGTGGTCGGAAAGCGGCCGTTACATTCTACCCACCTTAGAAATGATTCCGCCCTCGGAATCACTTATACTAAGACTAATTATAAAATCCATAAATACTTAAGCCTATAACTCACATCCTCCACACAAAGGTCTCTAGTCCTATAACTTCAACATCGTCCCTCAAGTAATCCATCATAATCCTTCTTTTCACTGGATAAAGCCACGACTAATCTCACATCCTAACACTTAACTATTGACCCATCACTGCTGTTCAAATTTCCAACTCCAAGTCCTCACAAAAGAATAATAATCATCTTCTCATACCATACCACTCCGCTAAACATCATCGCTCATAACATCTTTTAAACTCTCGATCTCTTTCCAATATTTATCAATCGCCAAAAAGGAATTTTTCTAGTCGATCACCAATCCAAGACAAAAACTTTGTCTATCCTATAATACCTTCACAAATCAACAATCGCCGAGTCTTCAATACATTCATGTCATATTTTCCCATAATTTTATCCACCAAATAATTTGGATAATCAAGATCACATCTCAACCTACCTACTATAACTAAACCCAGGCAATAATAAATCCGACTACCTAACCATCCATTTATCTCAACACGTCGTGTCACTCCCAATGTCTTCTCACGTCCACTCAACAATCAAGTCTCGATGCTAATAAAAGCTCTACTCAATCTCATGATCACCTTAACTCCTACCATACTCTGCAGTTACTCCTATCTACCACCCGTCTAAGCCTCAAGTCTGATAAGTTCTCGTCTTCACGCATATAATCTCGTTCAACCAGAATTCTCCATCGAGTCCGCCACACTTCGGTTTTATAAATAAGTCTTGGTCAACCCGTTCTTTTCATCCGGAAGAAATCTGTTCCAATATCCTATTGTTCCAAAATCGGTTAATCATTGCTATAACAAATCTCATCTCTCCCTGAGCCTATCCACAAACAAATCCTACAACAATAATGGCTAGTCCCAAAACTATAACTACCATAACATAACATTTCTAAATGGAGAGAAAGAGAAGAGAAAAGGGAAAACTTAAAACCAGTGACACATTTTTTTTTAACATTTGGAAAAACGTGTGGAATCGTGGTAATGGATGAGGAAGGATAATTGATCTGTGATCTTGTGAGCTAATTTCAAAAACTTTAAAGGGTTGGTTTAAAAGAAAAACAAAGTCTTGATACAATCACACGCAGTCAAAGATAAGCTATGCTATAACCGCGAAAAACTACGTCTAAGGAAATTGTCTGCCATGACCTTATTCATATACGTATGAATACCGTCTTTCAGACAATTTCGATCATATCATGGTTAACACCGAGTACACATTCAAGACACAAAAGGCAATTATCAGGATCCTAAAGATGACAAACTCATACAGATCTACACACTTTACCTATATATACATCACGACATCACAAACTCAAGGGCCCACTACTAGCTAGGGATGACATAGACAACTACAGGCGCTGATGTCTACATACAAGAGGGAGATAGAAACCATAACGACACGAAACAAGATCGAAAGAACGAAGTCATGTAAGGCGAGGGTAAGAAGATAGTCGGGTGGACGGGACAAAAATATTACAAAAAGATTTAACGATGAAAGAAGGATTTGGTGCAAAATATGGTATCATATACCTTTATATATATATATATATATATATATATATATATATATATATATATATATATATATATTCATATACTTAAAAGTGAGTAGATGTAGCAAATCAAAGTTTTGGAAGAAAAAAAAAGTAAGACGAAGGAAGAATGGGTAGGGTGAGAAACGATTGTTTTGCAAATGAAAATAAGTTTACACAAAGATTTTTGAAATGTGGTCACTGATGTAATAATAATAATAAAATAATTGGAGTTCCCTCTAGTTTAGAAAATATTTTTTTTAAAAAAAATATCTACGGTAAGTGGTTATAAATAGATTTGGTAGTTTAGAAAATTAATATATGTATTGGATTATAGAATTGATAACAATGTTTAAAACTGAAACACGAAGGATGCCGATTTGAAAATAGGTACAAGATAGTAAAATAATTTTTTTTACGACCAGGGATGTTTCAAGATCAGTGAAAGAATTTAACTCAAAAGAAAAACAAGAATTTTGAAATGTATAATATATGGGTTTTCAAAGAAGTCAAGCTAGAGCGAAAAACTTAATAGGAATTTCAAAAATACTTTTAGAGGCAGCAGACTTGGCAAGGGAAGAGACTCGAAGGATCAACGATAATCTTCAGGAACGATCACGTGAATCGGGAGACAGGAAAAATGATCGCTTGATGGATGCACTTAGGATTTGATTTACGAAGCTACGATGGGGTTCTTCAGTCGATCACACGAAAGGGTAATGATTAGAGAGGCGCTAGAAGTCAGAGGGGGAAAGTTCCTAAGAGAGTCAAGGTTACATTCTGCTGGACCCGAAGTCAATGGAGCTGGGCGAGCGACTAAACTAAAAGAAGGGCTCTAGGAAATTTAACACGGTCAGAGTCAAGTGGGCTACTAAGGTATTCTAGGATGAGGACGACTAATTCCTAACCAAGGCGTCAGACTATCAAATTGGGACGTCTACCTAAGTCTTCCTACTATCTAAGACTGGGAAACTAGTTCAGACTTGTACGTGGATATTAAATGAATGCGGTACTTTTATTGTTCCGAACTTTTGCAAGACCTGCATGGGCCACCACTAAAACCTGTCACGCCCCGCTTCCCAAAATGACGGAGGCGAAGCGTGACAAAGGCCCGCTTAGGCCAGAGCTGAGAAGCTCTGACCCAATAAGCATATGTAGGGGTACCATTTTAAAAGTTTCAGGTTCTTGCATTAATAAAGTTTGAAACAATAGGAAGTACAGAAAGGAAGTTGCATTCATTAAATTAGAGCTATAATATCCAACGAGTACAAAGTCTAACAAGAAGCCTAAACATGGCAACAAAAGATTTAAAAGCAAACCTAAAAGTAGCAACCTCTGAAAGTGTCGACTAAAAAGGCCTCAAGGTCTGGTCCTCGTCAGGCACGTACTCTGGGTCGGCGTCCTCGGCTCCTCGTACTCCAGTGAGTCTGCCTCATCCACGATCTCTGGCTGAACACCTGACGTACAGCACCCTAAGAGAAAGGAACTGTACGTCAGGTAAAGTCTACAAGAAGGGTTAGACTTTACTGCAAGTGCACCAATCTTTAAACAACGGTTTACTGGTTGATTAGCATGCTGAGGTTCTTTTACACAACAGTTTACTGGTTGATTAGCATGCTGTGGTTATGACAGAGTAACACGAAAGGAAGTAACGTAGCAGGAAAGTAAAACGGGACAAGTAGTAGTCGTAGCGTGTGCTACCAACTACGGGACTAACCTACAGGTGTCAAGTCAAGACAGGATAAACAGGACGGAACAAGACGAAACGTGGCAAGACAAGACAAGACAGGACAATTGTGACATGAAGGGTTCACGCCTTACGGTTCGAGGGGGATCAGACCCTCTTACCGTGCGCACGCTCAACCCTACCCCAAACCCCAGAACTCAGGACAAGACAATATAGGGCCACTCACTCTGCTAGGTGAGTGCCTCTATCCCCACGGTCGGTAGCGTATCGCTCACTCTGCTAGGTGAGCGACGAACGCCTCGTAGGTGAAACCGTACAACTGTATAGGACTACTCACTCTGCTAGGTGAGCGTCTCTATCCTCTCGGTCTGCTGGGACACTCACTCTGCTAGGTGGGTGCCGAGCTTCCCGTAGGCTGTGAATTAGTACAAGGGATCACTCTCTCTAGCTTGGAGAGTGCCCTATTGCCCGCAGGCTGTGCAAGACGAGACGGGACGTGTCAAGACGGGAAGAGTTATTCTAGGGTGTCCACACACACGAACACACATGATAGCCCTACGATGTCAAAAGTTGTTATTGTCGGGCTCAGATCTCGTCGTCAAGCCTGAGCCGTCAGGATTGTCCCGGACGCTATCATTTCATGTCTGGTTCTACACCTTCACAGTCTAACAGTTCTAGCAATCTAAGACCAAAGCTCGGTCAAAAATGCAAGTGGGTACACTTGCCTGCGATGGCGAGTGTGTCGTCCGTCCGGGGTGTCTGGTCCAAGCGTCGCGTCCGCGGAAGTCCGTCTGAAATATCGCCACGGTGACGGAGTCAGGTCGCGTTTTCAGTAAATCCTATTTAGGTTCATTTCTAGGTTGTCGGGACTACCCTAATTGTCAAAGTCACAATTTTGATGTTCAGTCCTATTCGACGATTCTATCCTATGTGCACAGTTCAAAAGTCCAGCCGTCGAATCTACTGTTTCACAATGTTTTAAAGGCGCAGAAAATAAATTTAGTTACAGTGGCCCGATTTTAGTTAGGGTTCAGTTTACTACGGTGTGGGTTTCGCTACGAGTTTAGGGCACTAACCTGGTTCGACGGTCGCGTGTAAGCTTTGACGTCGGATCTGGCAACGGTCGTAGATCGCGTCGCGACTCCCATTTCCGGAACGTCCCGTCACTGGTCTCTGGTGATTGCGACGGAAAGCGTGGCTGCCTCTGTGTCATGAGATTTACGATAAGTTACGCTAACAGTTTCATCTTAGAACATATTAATAGGGCACGAAAAAGAATACCACTTTATAATCTATACCAACTTACTCAAAACTACATCCTATATGTATATTTTACTATTAACCGTAGGAGACAGAGTCTCTTAGTATCTCAATTCATAGTCTATATAAATTGTACTATTAATATTTCCAACTCACATATTAAAACATACAACCGAACATATGCTATGAATTTTTAAGCTAAAACCCTGTAAGTTAACATATATAAACTTATATATATATATTCAATCTAGTCAATCTAGTCAGTATAAAACATGGGGTATAATAATTAACAAGTAATGACATAAGTCACTTGCATATACAGGGAGGTTCAAGCACTGTCACATCCTGTTAATCAACATATAAATAGCTTTAACTTAGGTACTCCCATATCCCACTACTGTCCCATACATACATATATGACATGCATTATGAAATGGTAGACACAACTCACTGTTTGCTGTATTAAGCTCCGAGTGTTACACGTGCAAGAGGGGTGGTCGGCCATGGCGTCTGTAGCGAGTTCCGAAGGCAAGGGGGGATGTTGGACGAGGCGGAAGCTCGCTGGGTGGTGGAGGCCGGATCTGAGAGACTCCGGGGGCGTCTCACGGCCTGTGGGTGGCACTGAGAACGACCGCGGTGGCGTGCAGGACCTCCGGCGGTCGGGGGCAGTGTGGCAGCCGGAAAAAGAGGCGGCGCGGCAGAATTTTGCAGCAGTGCGGCTGCTGTACGGAGGCGTGCGGCACTGCGGTTTCACAGCGCAACGCATGTGAGCGGGGGGTCGTGATCGGAGGTCTGGTGCGGCCACCGGCGGTTGGACGGGGCCGCGCGGCGATCGGAATATGGGGAGCGGGCGGTGAAGCACGGGGAGACGCGGGCGCGGGCTTGCAGCGACAGAAAGAGGCATGCTGCCGTGGGGAGATGCTGACCGCCGGAGATAGAGAGGACGCCGGCGTGAAGGGCTAAGTTTTCGAGTCGTGGAAGCGTTGAGAACGGGAGAGAGAAAAGTTTGCTCGTGAGGGAAATTTCCGTGTGGCGGCTGCTATTGAAGCCTTGGGTTTTAGTTTATTATTATGTGTTTTGTGCGGCTGCTATCAGTTGCAAAGCCCTAGTTTGGTTTGCTATTCTTATAGACTAGGTTAGATGGGAAAAAGGGAAGAGAGACGTGGAAGAGATGTGGGTACGGTTGGGATGCTGCATGTGGAAGAGAGAGAGCGATAGGGTCAGTAGGATTGTTGGGATAGACAGCAAGTAGGTTAGATTTTTCTTATTAATAGGTTAGTTTTAAAAAAACGATCTAATTTAAAAAAACTCGGTTTGTTATCCATAACAAAAGCTTGCAATATTCAGTAAATTAGGCTTACAAAAAAATGTTAAGAATGTTAAGTTTTGTTTTTAAAGAAAATCGTACAGAGACTTGACCTAGAAATTTAAAAGTATTAAAAAAATTTTAATAATTCATAATGAGTTATTAGCAGATTGGTCCCTTGACGTCCAAAAATTACAAAGAAGGTACCGGGGTGATCGCGCCTCCGAGAGGGTCGTGAATACGGGGTCCGGCCACACGCTAGGGCTAATGATAACGGTAATAAAAGTAAAATAATGAAAACAGTACGCATACGAAGCAAAATACACACTAGAATTCGCACGATCGAAAAGTGGTCGGAAAGCGGCCGTTACAACCGCCATATTGAATGCTCAACTCTTGATCGATCTGACATCTTTTCTCGCTTTCAGGCCGATGGCGCTTGGCAGCGATTCACCCGATATACCATGTTTCCTGCGGTAACCATCGCCTCCTACATCATACACCCTTGCTACCGTTTTGCCCATTGCTTCCTTGCCAACACCATTTTCACTCGTGTCGATGTATCCGCGGTGTCTAGGGACGAGTTTCTTTTTCTCTATGCCATGTCCCATGACTGAGTTCATGGCAACATCCCTTTACCCTTAAACACCGCCCATTGGATCATCCACGAGATCCTATCTGTTAGCCGTGCAGCTTCCGGCTCTATTTACTGTGGGGGAATGATCACTCTTATTGTTAGCTGTGTCTTGAGGATGCCGCCTGACCTCCCTATTGTCCCAGGGCGTAGCAGTATCGATCGCGATTACTTGATCTCTATCGGTATGCTCACCCCTTTTAGGGAGGATCATGCAGCATACCTGTATAGCCCTGCCTACACTCCTTTTGCCATCCTCCCACCCTCATCTCCGGATCGTTTCCCCTTACGCCTTACACACCTACCCTGGAAGTTCTACCCAGATCCTTGGTACGCTTCCCTCGTTGACTTCCCACCCTTGGATCCTCCCGATTGGCACCCGTCTGTTGATCCACCCCTTCCCACCATCATTCACCACGATCCACCGATGTATCCCGATCCTCCAATGGTCTTGCCTGTTGCTCCTCCTTCTCATATTCGCACACCCTCTCCTTCGTCCTCGTATGATTCCTTCTACCATTATTCACCTCCTTCTTCACCATCCCCTTACCATTCTACCACTAGCGACTCCGACTGACCTCCCCCTTACATATCTCTGCACTTTCACGTTCATATCTCATTGCTAGCATTTTCATGTCTAGCTTGGGGGAAGTCTATTTTGCTGTGTTGTCAAGTTTTGTTTTCTTTGTGTGTGTGTGCTTGTTTTACTTTTTGTCATGTCGTATCATTTTCTTTCTTTCCTTTCTATTTTATGTCGTGTGGTTTGATTTTGATTTTTCTTTATTTTCATTTTCGTATCTGTGTTTTTCTTGTTTTTCGTGTCTTTTTGTGTCTGTGCGTATTCCCCCCATTTTCATTGCCCTCCCGTACTCACTCTTATTGCATTGAGGGCAATGCAAGCTTCAGCTTGGGGGAGTCGCACTTTGTGCATCATTTGAGTCTTTCTTTTTCGTTTTTGTGTCGTTTTCATCGTGTTTTTAATTTTTCTTTTCTTCTTTTTATCTCTTTCTCCTAGAGATGAACCCTATGATGAATTGCCACAATATCACACACACCAAGCATAGCATCGATAATCACATTCACTAACTCTAGGATATCGAGTCCTCTTGCATTTCACGCGTCGTGGGTCCACTTAGCTTTTTGTTAGTCATGTGTCGTGCCTAGCTGTTTGGTGTGCTTCTACTTTGTGATTTTACTTTATATACATGTCCAGGAATGACCCCTAGATTATCACGCTTCGATATGAATAATGCGGTATTTGCTTCTCTTGTCTGTTTCTGTATGCATGATTATATATATCGTATGCTTCATTTCGCATGTGTCGGGATTCCACAATTAAGGACTAGGATAACCCATTTAGCCCATGCTCTATTTAGCGAAAATAGTTTCCTTTGCCCAAGTGTTTAGATTCCGACTTCTTTTTTGTTTTACTTGGTGCAAATCCCCTCTTCGTGTACCGTTCTCCCACTTGGGAGAGTACACATGTGTATAGCCAAAAACCCAAAAATCCAAAAAAGGGAGAAAAGAAAAGAAAAACCCAAAAAGAAAAAAAGAAAAAATTGTATAGCCAAAAATCCAAAAAAATTTACAAATACCCAAAACCCAAAAAAAAATTCCCGTGTGAATATCTTTTCCTACTTGCCGAGAATGAAGGGAAGACGAGAATTTGCACCGAGTGTTCTTCTCCACATCATCACAACCCACATCGTTTTCGAAAACACTTGGCTTAGGAACTTTTTAGCTAATATCTAAGCTATAGTGGTGTGATTTCCTTAACCCTAGTTATGGAGTCCCTGACGCATGATATGTTTCGATTCTCTCCCTATTCTCATGAATGCTTGAACTATATATTCACCACTTTATTCAATTCGAATCGATATTTGGGTCATTTCCTGGATTTGTGTATATCGAGCTTTATCGCACATCGTAGATAGTGACACGGACTACTAGCGCACGACCACACTCACTCGCGATTCATCGCGTGGGCCCACGGCACTTGTCTGGACTCGTACTCCTTGGTTTAGTGATGTGATTTGGTGTTTGCTTGCTTGGTGTGTCGTTTTTGATTTTGTTGGCCCTGACGGGCGATCTAGGATATAGAGTTTTCTTTTTCTCTCTTTCTCTCTATTTTTCCTCTCCGAGCTCCTACTCTCACTCGTCTTCCTCGAGGACGAGGAAGAGTTCAGCTTGGGGGATTTTGACGTGCGTTTATATTTCATATATTTACGCAGGTTTTCTTCTGTGTTTTTCCGTATTTTACCACCGTCTTATATTCGTTTTCTCGTGTTTTCTTGTTTTCTTTCACTTTTCCGTGTTTTTCGTATTTTTCAGGAGTTTACTGGCATTTGGGGCATAAAACGATGATATAGCAAGTCCCCGGAGAAACGGGAGGAGTCACGCGTGATCCAGGGGGTCAAACGACGAAGATAGCATATTTCTGACCCTCACCTGATCGGTTGATCATCTTCAACCGATCGGGTGATGCACGCGTGCACCACCCGGACGCAGCTTGGAGCTCACCCGATCGGTTCAGTGACCGGGTCAAAAGCTCAAAGTATCTGGAATTCGAAGCTGATTGCCAATCGATCGGGTGACCTTCACCCGATCGGTTCACCTGTAGCTGAATTTCAAAAGCCAAGACACGAAGATCCAACCGGTCTCCTCACCCGGTCGGTACCAAGATCCAATCGACCGCATCCATGTTTCAACCGACCGGTTCATCCTGACCGGGTGAAATCCCGCATTGCGCTGTGAAAGTTTGGAGCTGGTCACCCGATCGGTTGACTTGTCAACCGATCGGGTGATATCAATTTCTATATATAGAACCCTAGGTTTCCCAGATTCGGGAGCTGATTGTTTTTTGTTGTTTTCTTCATTTTATGACGGCTGTAATTTTCCAGGTTTTGTAAGTTTTCAGATCTTTGTCAAACTTTAGTATTATCTTAATTGCTTTACTACCATTGTAATTCTATTGTCTGATCATGATTTTTACGGTCGATTTCTGTTTAGATCGCTTTTTACTAAATATGTGTGAGTAGTTCCCAAATCTGGGATTTTGGCGGAAACCCCTTCGTGGGCTCTTCCCGATGCGTCCATAGGGCTAGGAAATCGATAGGGATTACGAATCTAACGGTTACGCGGGGTATTTTATTGTCATCGACGGAAAAAAGACCGCCTTTGACCGTCGGGCCAAGGGGGAATAAACTTGGCGGTTGACTCCCTAGCCATAGCTCACGCCCTTAGCGTAGACGTCGAATCCTAGCGCACGGGAGCGGCAGGATGAGACGTTGGGAGTTACCGTTGCGAGCTTAGTGCTCCCGGAGTCGATCAGTGTTAATGGACACGGGAGTGCCCACTGATCGAACCCGAGAAGTCCGGTGTATCATCCTGGGTACCGACCGGAATATCGGGCCCATGGGACGCCGGTGTAGGATCCTGCCAAAACAGAGTTAGGATCGATAAATAAAGTTGAGACTTACGCTTGCGTATGCGGCACGGTAGTCTCGGAACTTTGCCTTCGGATTCGCCACGACGGATCGAGTCTTCTCACGAATGGAGTAATGCTACTAAATCCACAATCTAAATCTCTACTTTAGATTAAGAACTTGGATAGAGGGAGAGGAAGTATTTCGGCAGAGCTTCGCTAGAATGAAAATGCATGCAAGAATGCCATGCAAAAGTGTAAAGGAAATGGCTAACCCTTGGGTCGTATTTATAGCCCCCAAGGTAGTTATTTTAGGATAAATTGTTCCTTTGGAACAATTTAACTAAAGCGTACCATCATACATGGCACATTATAAGCTTAAGTTGTACCATATGCATGGTACAATATAAGCTTAAGATATTCCCCCTTTATTAGCCATATGTCGCATGCACTTATGCATATATAATGCGACTTTCCCACTCATCCAGAGATCCTCTCCGCAAGGGAACAGATTCCCTTTGCACACGACTTCGTGTACGCGACGTTCGAGGTCCGTATTCCCTCGTACATCCCCCACAAGGGTGTACAAACGTCTTCCATATCCAACATCTCCCACTCACACTTGAGGGGATTGTAAGAGAACGTCTTTCTCTTAGTTCTTTCATCTATCATACCGAGAAATAGACCATGCGACCGTCATGCGCGTAGAGTCTGTTGTTGTGCACTTGTTAGAGATACACAACGACCTCGAAGGTGCAAAGTTGAGTAGTTCAACGCATGCTTTACCCTAGATTATTTCTTCACATTTCTTATACTTTATATTCAACAATTGAATCCCATCTAGATTACAATTGGCTGGCCAGCTTTGAATCATTAAAGTCCAAATGCGAATATGAAATCAATCTTCCTCTTCTTGCGAACCTTCTGATCTTGACTTGATTCGCTTTTCTAACGTGCCCCGCCGAGCCGAATTATCATAGCCCATTAGCAACACGCTAAGATAGCGATCATCTCGTCAAATCTAAAGGAACCAATTGGAGTCCTTGAGGGTAAGAGTTAAGACCCGTATGGCCTTTGAGTCTCACATAATAGCAAACACTATTGCTACTAACTCAGTGGTCGAAATGCATATGTGGTATGAACACGTATTACAACATCACTCCTTTCCCAGGGAGAGTATGTCTTAATGATGTTGTACGGATGAAAGATCAGACACCACAGTGCCTATCTTTTGAGTCCCCTTACTACTCATGAAATATTCCCGGACTCTCATCCTGCATAAGACAGATAGGATTTAAAAAATCCTATGAGATCTCTTTCAAATATCCTTGTGATATAGATCTCAGATCTTTTGTAAGCATCCACATGATGTAGATCTTTTATTCGACTATCTTGTTTAAGTCATGACTCTAAATCATTTAATGATTTTGACTTTAAACTAGTCTCATCTCTATCTTATCCATCTGATAAGATAAGGCGGTTGCTCATGTGAGAGAGCCAACATTAATTTGTCCGACATACACACAATAAAATAGCTGAGACTTCAACACAAATGTACATAAAATCATTTGTAAGAAACTTGTATGCAAATTAAACTTTGATCTTCTATAGACATGGGAAATATTATATGATACAGCTCAGCACCTACGCATTCCCATAGATGATAAGTGTTTGAAAAAACACATCTCTGGGGATCGCCTTAGTAAGGGGATCCGCTATCATCTTATGCGTGGATATGTATCCTATGTCTACTTCCTTCTGTTTGTCATAGATCTTCGCAAACTTGAATCGAATATCAATGTGTTTGGTCTTATAATGAAATTTTAGGATCTTTGACATAGGCAATCGAAGCTTGACTATCACTGTATATAGGAACAGTGCTTGAGTCAGTGTCATCCGTCAGCCTGTCTAAGAATTTCCTAAGCCAAACAGCTTCTTGGACCGCCATGCCGAATGCTACAAATAGCATAATGCATAGTCCGCAGTCCCTTTGAGGTACCTTAATATCCTCTTCACTGCTTTCCAGTGTGCATGTCCTGGGTTGGATTGGTAACGGCTTACCATACCAACAGCATAGCAAATGTCCGGTCTGGTACACATCATGGCGTACATCAGACTCCTGACAGCACTGGAGTATGGAACCTTTTCCATAGCTTTCTTTTGGATCTTTGGGACACATTTCCAAACATAGACCCTCGCCTTTGGAGGTAAAACGCACGACAGGAGAGAAAAATCTCTTCGTAGTTTATTCCTTCCTGTTGCATGAAACCTTTCGCAACAAGGCGAGCTTTATATTTCTCGATGGAGCCATCAGCCTTATGCTTGATTTTGAGAACCCACGTGTTCCCAATGGCTCTACGTCCCTTAGGTAAACAAACCAAGTCCCAGACTTGGTTTGTTTTCATGGATTGAAGTTCTTCTTCCATCGTCGCTATCCATTTATCTTTAGCAGGGCATGTGACGGCCTGTTTGAAATTTGCAGGTTTGTCATCATCTTGTATTAATGTCATGAATGTTTGAGGAAATTCATCCTCAAATCTCAGAGGTGTTAGCCTCGTTCGATTACTACGTCTTGCTTGAGTTTGATCACTCCCACTTGGAATGATATCACTCCCACTTGGAATAACATCACTCCCACTCGGAATAGGATTGGTATCGTTCGTATCATTCATAGGTGAAGTTTGAAACGTATTTTCTTTTTCACCAAGAATTCTCCCACTCGAACGTTCCGATCCTTCTTGATCACAAGTCTCAAACAAGGATAAGTCTTGACTTATCTCACCCTGTCTTGGAAACTCGTTTTCCAAGAAGACAACATCCCTCGATTCGAATTCTATAAGACCCCCATTGTCCTCTTGACCGACGAAAACATATCCTTTGGAGTTTTCAGCGTATCGGATGAAGATACACTTCCTCCCACGTGGCCCAAGTTTGCCATATTTGTGAGAGGATAAATGTGCATAAGAGGCACAACCCCAAGGTTTTAGAATGCTTAAGTCTGGAGTTCTATTGTTCCACAACTCATAAGGAGTAGAACTTACCGACTTCGAGGGTACACGGTTTAAGATGAATGCTGCCGTCAATAATGCATCACCCCCAAAGGTGATAGGCAAATTTGCCTGAGACATCATTGATCGGATCATTTCCATCAATGTCCTATTTCTTCTTTCCGCAACACCGTTTTGTTGCGGAGTATAAGGCATAGTTATTTGATGAACTATGCCTTTTTTCATCACAGAGTTCCTTAAAACTCGTTGATTGATTTTCTCCACCCCGATCGGTTCGCAAGACCTTTATCTTGCGATTTATTTGATTTTCCACTAAACTCATATAGTTTTTTTTGAAGCAAGTTAAAGCTTCATGTTTGTGGGAAATCAAATAAATGTGACCGAAACGGGTGAAGTCATCAATGAAATAGGACTTCCCGTGTCTTGTCTTAACATTCATTGGACCGCAAATGTCCGAATGGATAAGCTGTAATGGAACTTCGGCCCTTGTGCCAGTTCCAAATGGCTTGCGACAAGTTTTCCCTACAAGACAATGTTCGCAAGTTGACATTTCAACTTTTGAAACATTAGATAGCAAGCCACTTTTGGCAAGTCTATCCATTCTAGTTGGTCCAATGTGACCAAAGCTTTGCATGCCAACAAATGATCTCAGATTCAGAGTTAGAAGCATTTGTCAAATGGAAACTTTCATTAATAGAAGAAGAATCATCACACATAGTGTTTAATACAATCAATCCATTACAAACATTACCCGACCCAACTAAAGAACTATTACAAACAAGGTCAACATTTTGTTTATAGAACCTCCATTCATAACTTAAAGACTTTAACATGACCACGGATACGATATTCCTTCGAATATCTGGAGCAAAGAGGAAGTCGTGCAATAATAGAGTCCGGCCGTTGTCGAGAACAAGCTTGCATGTTCCGACGCCCTTGACTTCAACACGAGTGTTGTTGCCGACGTATATCCACTTTGTTCCTTGAGTTATCCTTTGATACTCTACGAAGAACCTTCTGTCCTTCGCTACGTGGTCTGTGGCCCCTGAATCAATCAACAAAAATAGTTAGATTCAGCAAGAAACATGGAACTAGAAACACATATGTAACTAGCCCTACAAGTTACCTTATCACTTTCATCCGTACACGTACGGGCGAAGTGACCGTACTTGTTGCACTTAAAGCACTTCATCTTCTTCAAGTTTTTCTTCTTTGAGTGCACATTCTTTTGCCACTTTGTCTTCTTTGAGGTTTCTGGTTCTTGCTTTCGTTCGTTCACAAACCTTAAGCGTTTATTATTCCGCTTATTTCCTCCATGTGAGGAACTAGCGACCATGTGCACTTCTGCACTAGGTTTTGCGGCTTGAATCCGCTCTTCCTCGAGTTCGAGGTGTTTAGATACATCGCTTAAAGTTTTAATGCACTCATTATGAGTGAGGTGCATTTTCATGTTATCCCAGCTATCTGGAAGTGAACGAATGACTGCTTGGATCTGCTGTTCGTCAGACAGCGTAAGACCCGCATCCTTCAATTCAGCTATGAGATTCGCCATGTGGCGGAGATGCTTTTTCATAGAATGATCTCGCCGTATCTTGTACGAATCAAATTGAATATTTAAGGAGCGGAGTTTGGTAACCGAAGTTCCACCAAACTTTATTTCTAGCTCAGACCATATGTCTTTGGCTAGGTCGAATTCCCGAAATAGACGCATTATGTCATTGTCCATTGCGGACAGTAACGTAATACGTGCTATTTTGTTCTTTCGAGTCCAAGTCTCATAAGCTTCCATGTCCCTCTTGTGTTGGGCCGTATTGCCCAACTCAGGTTCTTCCATTATGTTTTGGAGTGTTTCAAGCACATCTTGCTCCTCCAAAACATATTGGATTTTTATTGACCAAAGTTTATAATTGTCGCCGTTGAGCTTTTCACCTTTGTTAAGCTCTGCGACAATGTTCTTAGAAGCGGTAGACATATTCGATTCAAAAAACTGCAAAGAAGATGATAAACACGATCAAAATTATATGCATAAAGTTTCGATTCTTTAAACACTTGATAAGTTCCTTGGATGCGTTGAAATGTTACTCTAGAATCGAGAAGTTCACTACGTTCCCAACTACCATCTAGAAGTAACTTTCAAAGTATCCCTCTTACTTATCTCAAGTAAAAAGAAATCAGAAATGATACCCGTATGGTACCGGCAGCGGAAAAATACTTTTGAAAACATATCTTTCAAAATGGAATAGGTGAGAGTTTGCGCAAAGAATTTTAGCGCAACAATTGCCAAGCCACGAGACCTGTTCTACACACCCATGGGTTAGATAACCATGGCCGGATCGTGGTAGGACTTGGAATTCTAAATTGCGCTATCCCGATTAAGGACGGGACATAACCTATTTGAAAACGCCTTTTTCAAAAAATTTGAAAATACATTGGCTAATCTCCGTAAAGTAGAGCACAACGTCTATAAGTTCATTGGCTAATCTCCGTAGAGTAGAGCACAATGACATGGCTAATCTCGCATGAAGTAGAGCATTACGGCTAATCTTCAAGGAGTAGAGCACAATTTCATAAGTACATTTGTAACGGTCGGTTTCCGATCGTAAGTTCTTTGTGCACGTGTGCTTGACCGTGCACGTATTTATTTCAGACATTGTTTGTTTCCGAACCCTATCGTGTGATATGTCGTTGTGACCCTCTCTGAGAGTGCTACATTTGTCGTGTTGACTTGCAACGTCAATTCACGGGCCGTTCGCCCACGATTTGACCTTTTCCGAGGAGACGTCGCGTATCGCACTTTTGACTTGAGGCGTTTTTATTTTTAATTTCGTTTCTCATCATCGAAATTGTAATCCGTCTCTTCCGACTTCTTGCTCTCGTCGCCCCGGTCGCCCCGGTATTTTTCTTATAATTTTCGGGCACCGTTTGACCCTTGTGCACTAATAAAGCCAGTTAAATTACGAGAATACCCCTAAGAAACTTAGCCCTATTAAACCCTAGCTAACCCTAATAGGCAGCCCCTCACGTGTAAGCATCCCCTAGTCACGTGGGCCCCACCCCTATAAGAAAAACCCTAACTTCCCTAAAATTTTTCACAGCCGCAAGCACCTAAGCGCCGGCCCTAGAAACTATCCCCTTCACGCAAAACTCTTCCCCCCTTCGACCTGAGCCTCGCCGGAGGCCGCCGCCGCCGCCGACCTACTCGCCGACCTCCCCTCTCTCGACTGCAACCACGATCGCCGCCTCTCGCCGCAGTAGCCTGAAAACCCCGCACAGGAGCTGCTGCAGCCCGCGACGGCCGCCGCCGCCGCTGCCGCCGCCGCCGGAGCCTCCCCTCCGTCGCCGTGAACCCCCTCTGCCCCCTCTCGCTGTTGGCAGCGACCCCAGGCCGCGATACCCTCTGTAACAGCGAGTTTCCTCGCTGTTTTGCGTGTTTGGCGTCGTACCGACGCGCCGCCGAGATCTCGCCGCCTCTCCTCGCTGTTGGAGCCCTCCGACAGTCTCCTGCACCTTCTGGGAGTATTCATCGACATCCCGGACTCTTCCTACGACTCCCGACGTCGTAGGCGTTGGGTACGACGAACCGTTCCTCACGGTTGTCGTTGCAAGTTCTCCGGAAGCCGTAGCACGCCTACCTGACACGCTGCTCGCTGTTCACGCGTCCCGTCCGCTGCCCGGAACGTGTCTGGCTACGCTGCCCGTAGCCGAGACACCGCTAGGAGACGATCCGTATCCGTGCCAGTCAGATCGGTCACCGTTCAGACACTACGTCCGCTCTACCCCAGACTCCGGACAGGTTGGTTCCCCTATCTCGTAGCAAAACCCCCACAGTAGCAAAACTGAGAACCTAACTAAAACTGGCAACTTAACTCACTAAATTTAGTTTCTGCTCTCTTAAATCGATGTATAACCGTAGGCCGACGTTTGGACTTTTGACTGTGCACATAGGGTAGAATCGTCGGATAGGCTGATCGGACAACTTGACTCGTGACGGTTAGGGTAGCCACGTTCAACTTAGAAATGAAACTAAATAGGATTTGACGAAAATCGCGACTTGACACCGTCGCCGTGATCTCTTTTCAGACGGACTACCACGGACGCGACGACTGGACGAGACGCCCCGGACAGACGACGCACCCGCTGTTTCAGGCAAGTGTACTCACTTACGATTTGACTGTGCCTTAGTTCTAGTTGTAGAACTGTTAGATTGTGTGTGATGAGAACCGGACGTGAAATGATAGCGTCCGGGACGACCCGTGACGGCTCAGACTTGACGACGAAGTCTGAGCCTGACAACAATGAACTGCTGACAACATAGGACTATCTTGTGTGTGCGTGCGTGTGGACACCCTAGAATAACTTTCCCTACACTTGTCATGTCGTGTCCTGTCACACAAAAAGCCTTCGGGTGTTTCAGATGCTTCCCGAGCGGAAGTGATCTCCGTGTTACAAAAAGCCTTCGGGCGTTTCAGATGCTTCCCGAGCGGAAGTGATCTCCGTGTTACAAAAAGCCTTCGGGCGTTTCAGATGCTTCCCGAGCGGAAGTGATCTCCGTGTTACAAAAAGCCTTCGGGCGTTTCAGATGCTTCCCGAGCGGAAGTGATCTCCGTGTTACAAAAAGCATATGGGCGTTTCAGGTGCTTTCCTTGCGAAAGTGATCTCCGTGCTTCCTGTCCTGAGTTCTGGGGTTTTGGGGTAGGGTTGAGCGTGCGCACGGTGAGAGGGTCTGATCCCCCTCGAACCGTAAGGCGTGAACCCTTCGTGTCGTGTCGTGCCGTGTCGTGTCCTACTTGTCTTGTCATGTCCGTCACTTCCCGTCTTGTCTTGACACCTGTAGGATAGTCCCGTAGTCGGTAGCACACGCTACGTCTACTGTTTGCTACGTTTACTTTTCCTGCTACGCTACTTTTCGTTTCTCAGTTATAACCCCAGTATGTTAAAATAACCAGTAAATCATTGTTAAAAGTTGATACACTTGCAGTAGAGTCTGACAGTTTGTGTAGACTTTGCCTGACGTACAGTTTCCTTCTTTTGGTGCTGTACGTCAGGTGTGGAGCCAGAGTACGAGTACGAGGCGGACTTGCCAGCTGACCCAGAGCCGGAGGACGTTGATCCGGAGTACGACCCGGAGGAGGACCAGAGTTAGAGGCCTCTTGTTGCTGATCCAGATTTCTGTTCCAGTTTAGTTTGGGTGGGTAGCACCTATTGCTTTCTTGGCTAGGTTGGGTGCTTGCACCGTTAGTTTCCCTTTTCAGCGTTGTAGCCGTTTACGGCATTTTTAGACTCTCAGTACTTTGATGATAAATTTTGGAATAAAATGAAATGTTTCCTTTCAGTACTTTTGTTATTTCGTACTAACTTGCAGGGACCTGTACCTTCGCTATGGAAAACTACAGACGCTTATTGGGTCTGGGCTCTTAGCCCCGACCTAAGCGGGCCTTCGTCACGCTTCGCCTCCGTGTTTTTGGGAAGCGGGGCGTGACAGGTTTTAGTGGTGGCCCATGCAGGTCCCCTCTTCTGCGAGTACGAAATAATTGAAGTATTAAATTTCATTTTATTATTATCATCCTGAAATTGTACGAGTCTAATCCGTGTCTTTCTGTCAATAGGATGGCAGGACGACGTGTTACCCGATCGGGGAGCTCTGGAGATGGGATTCAGGAAGACCAGGGCGGAGATTTCTGTCAGGTTCTGGGTGTGATGAGAGAGATGCTGGAGGTGTAGCATCAGTTGGTTCAGCAGTCCCAGCGTGCTGCCCAGGCTGCTCCAGTTGCACCACCACCACCTCCACCTGCCCCTCGAGCTGCTCCAGGAGTGAAGCAGGTCAACGAGCTCCAGCCGAAGACATTTTCGGGGAAGGAGGGACCACTAGCTGCTGACGAGTGGATCCAGAGCACGGAGGAGAAGTTAGTTGCTGCGAAGATTCCAGACGATACCCGAGTGGAGATAGCGAAGATGCAGCTGACGGAGAATGCGAGGAACTGGTGGCGCCTTGAGGAGAGGCGCCTGGTGAAGCCAGTGGATTGGAAGACCTTCAGGTCTATGTTCAGGATGAAGTACTTCACCAAGACTACTAGGAGGGAGCTGCTGAGCAGGTTTATAGATCTGAAGCAGGAGAACATGACCGTCGAGGAGTATGAGGCGGAGTTTGAGATGCTGAGTCGCTTTGCTCCGCATATGGTGAAGAAGGAGGAGAAGCGAGCTGATCTCTTCCGTCAGGGACTGCGTCCGAAGATTCAGGCTTCTATGTCTTCGGCGAGTTTCACGACTATGAGGGAGGTACTGGATGCTGCGAAGAATTATGAGCTTATTTCACTCCTACCTGACCCTCCAGCTGATAAGGGGAAGCGTCCTATGGAGCAGTACCGGCCACCTGCTAGGCCGGCGATGAGGCCAGTTCAGACAGTACCATTCAAGAGGCCTGGAGCACCAGTTCAGGTTCAGAGTAAGGGACCATGCCATTACTGCGGGAAGACAGGACATGTTCAGAAGGATTGTAGGAGGAAGCTGGGACTGTGTTTAGTTTGTGGTGATGCCTCGCATGCTGCGAAGGACTGCCCGAGAGCTCGTCATGCCGCAGTTGGAGCGCCAGCCCCGTTGCAGATGAGAGCACCTGCTCCAGTTCAGAGAGGACCTGCTGCTCGTGGACCACCTTTACCGCCGCAGAGGCAGATGTATCAGAGAGCAGCACAGCCCCAGAGGCCGGCGTATACCATGACTGCTGCTGAGACTGAGGAGCTGGATGGAGTCATTGCAGGTGACTCCTTAATTCTAGTCTTTCATTTCATAGTTTAGCTTTTAAATTGTTAGTCTTGTTTGCCTGACTTGTTTGTTAGAGTAGCTTGGTTTGACCGTAGTTTCTTTTAATATCTTAGGCACCATTCTAGTGTCTTCTCACCCGGCCCTGGCCTTGTTCGACTCCGGTGCATCCATGTGCATCTTATCTCGGAGATTCGTGACAGGACACTCCATTCCCACCCATACACTTCCCAAGTGTTGGGACATCACCACAGGGAACGGAGTGGTGACAGTAAACTTGGGATGTAGATCGATTCCTTTGGTGGTCAGTGGACACGAGCTCTTTGCAGATTTCATTGTCCACGACCTGCCACATTTTGATGCCGTTCTTGGCATCGATTGGTTGGGAGATTTCCACGCCTCGATCGATTGTCGCAGCAAGAGGGTGGTGTTCCAGATTCCAGGCCATCCAGAGTTCGAGTTCCGTAGCAGAGATGAGTCGCTTGGACCCATCAAGTATCGGGCCACGCCGGTGGTGCCGATTGTGACAGCCATGCAGATGGAGATGGAGATCGAGCGACAGGCAGTTGTCAGAGACTTCGACGACGTCTTCCCAGAGGATATCTCGGGTTTGCCACCCGACAGAGCTTTAGAGTTTGGAATTGATCTTATGCCGGGAGCGCAACCGATATCGAAGGCGCCGTACCGTATGGCTCCCGCTGAGCTCGAGGAGCTACGGAAGCAGTTGGATGAGTTGTTGCAGAAGGGTTTCATCCACCCTAGTGTGTCACCGTGGGGTGCACCAGTTCTACTCGTGAAGAAGAAGGATGGGTCCCGCAGGATGTGCGTGGACTATCGAGGATTGAATGCTGTCACCGTGAAGAATAAGTATCCGCTGCCGCGCATCGACGATATCTTTGACCAGCTTGGAGGTTCGAGAGTCTTCTCGAAGTTGGACTTGAGGAGTGGATACCACCAATTGAGGGTGAAGAAGGACGATGTTCAGAAGACGGCTTTCCGGACAAAATACGGACATTATGAGTTCGTGGTCATGCCGTTTGGCATGACCAATGCGCCGGCTGTGTTCATGAATTTGATGAATTTAATATTCTATGACTTCCTGGACAAGTTTGTTGTCATCTTCATCGATGACATTCTTATTTATTCGAAGTCTGAGGAGGAGCACAGCTGTCATCTAAGGACAGTGCTGGAGACGCTGAGGAGACATAAGCTCTATGCCAAGTATAGCAAGTGCGAGTTCTGGCTGGACAGAGTCGCATTTCTGGGACACGTGGTGTCCGGTGATGGCATATCTGTGGATCCGAAGAAGGTCAGAGCAGTCAGAGATTGGCCGACTCCGCAGTCAGCATCAGACATCAGGAGTTTTCTGGGATTAGCAGGCTATTACCGGCGGTTCATCAAGGATTTCTCGAAGATTGCGGAGCCGATGACGAAGCTGACAAGGAAGGATGTGGATTTTCTCTGGTCAGATGCTTGTGAGGAGGCCTTCAGTATCTTGAAGGCGAGATTGACCACGGCACCGGTGTTGGTAGTACCGGATCGAAGCGGAGGCTTCGAGGTCTATTGTGATGCATCAGGGAAGGGCCTAGGATGCGTCTTGCATCAGCATGGCCACGTGGTCGCGTACGCTTCTCGTCAGTTGAGGACTCATGAGAAGAATTACCCGACGCACGATCTGGAGTTGGCAGCAGTGATTTTCGCACTGAAGATTTGGAGGCACTTCTTGCTAGGTGAGAGTGTGAAAATTTTCACCGATCACAAGAGCTTGAAGTACATCTTTACGCAGAAGGAGCTCAACATGCGTCAGAGGCGATGGTTAGAGCTCATGGCTGACTACGAGATAGACTTGCAGTATCATCCGGGGAAGGTGAACGTAGTGCCTGATGCCTTGAGTAGACTCCCTGCCGCGATGATGCATACAGCCGACTGGAGGATTCAGTAGGATCTGAGGGAGATGGATTTGGAGGTTGTCCTACCTGGTGTAGTTCATTCATTCATGAATCTGCAGATTCAGTCCACAATCGTGGATCGGATCAAGGCAACACAGGCAGGAGATCCGAAGCTGCAGAGAATCAGGAGGCAGGTTGAAGCTGGACTACGGACGGAGTTCGTGATTCATGAGGATGGTTCGCTGCGGTACGGCAGTAGACTCTGTGTACCTGCAGGTGATGTCCGCGAGGAGTTGTTGAGCGAGGCTCATAGCTCGCCTTATTCTATACATCCTGGAGGCACCAAGATGTATAAGGACCTCCGTCTGAATTATTGGTGGATTGGCATGAAGAGGAGCGTGGCACGGAGCATTGCCAAGTGCCTGATATGCCAACAGGTGAAGGCTGAGCACCATCGTACTGCCGGGTTGCTGCAACCGCTTCCTATTCCGGAGTGGAAGTGGCAACATATTACGATGGACTTCGTGACTGGTTTACCTCGGACCCCGAGGCAGAACGACGCAGTTTGGGTGATCGTGGATCGGTTGACCAAGTCTGCGCATTTTATCCCTTTCCGAGTGGGCCAGTCTACGGAAGCTTTGGCGAGGAAATATCTGGAGGTAAAATTTCGTTTCTACTTTTACTACCACTTTGATTTTCTCTTTGAAATGGTCGTGATGTAGACCATGTACGTGCAGGAGATTGTACGCTTACATGGAGTCCCCGTGAGCATTGTGTCTGACCGAGACACGAGATTCACGTCTCAGTTCTGGAGAAGTCTGCAGGAGCATTTGGGTACCAGTCTGAGTTTCAGCACGGCATACCACCCACAGACTGATGGCCAGTCTGAGAGGACTATTCAGATCCTGGAGGATATGCTGCGAGCCTGTACGCTTGATTTGAAGGATTCTTGGGAGGACCATCTTCACTTGGTGGAGTTTTCATATAACAACAGCTACCAGGCGAGCATTGGCATGGCGCCGTTTGTTGCCCTATATGGAAGGAAATGTCGTTCACCACTGAGCTGGGATGACATCGGTGATCGGGAGCTGTTGGGTCCAGAGATGATAGTGGAAGCTGTGGATGTCGTGAGAGACATCAGGGAGAAGCTTAGAGTTGCACAGGATCGCTTCAAGCATTGGGCAGATGCCAAGAGGAGACCTTTGGAGTTTCAGCCTGGTGATCACGTCTTCTTGAAGATTTCTCCGAACCGCGGAGTTATTCGTTTCGGGAAGAAGGGAAAGCTGAGTCCGAGGTATATTGGGCCGTTTGATGTGCTAGAGCGTGTGGGAGCAGTGGCCTACCGCCTTGCTCTGCCACCATCTTTGGAGGGTGTTCATGACGTATTCCACGTATCTCAGTTACGTCGGTACGTCAGTGATCCATCGCACACTGTGGACTTCTCAGAGATTATAGTTCGCCCGGATCTGACATATGACCAGCAGTCCGTGCAGATTTTGGACCGTCGACAGAAGCAGTTGAGGAATAAGGTAGTCGACCTGGTGAGAGTGATGTGGCGTCACGGATCACCTGGAGAGTCCACCTGGGAGCGTGAGGATGATATGAGGGAGCGCTTTCCGCATCTTTTCCCGGGTGATGCTTGATGTTGATTCCGAGGACGGAATCATTTCGGAGTTGGGGAGGATGTAACGGTCGGTTTCCGATCGTAAGTTCTTTGTGCACGTGTGCTTGACCGTGCACGTATTTATTTCAGACATTGTTTGTTTCCGAACCCTATCGTGTGATATGTCGTTGTGACCCTCTCTGAGAGTGCTACATTTGTCGTGTTGACTTGCAACGTCAATTCACGGGCCGTTCGCCCACGATTTGACCTTTTCCGAGGAGACGTCGCGTATCGCACTTTTGACTTGAGGCGTTTTTATTTTTAATTTCGTTTCTCGTCATCGAAATTGTAATCCGTCTCTTCCGACTTCTTGCTCTCGTCGCCCCGGTCGCCCCGGTATTTTTCTTATAATTTTCGGGCACCGTTTGACCCTTGTGCACTAATAAAGCCGGTTAAATTACGAGAATACCCCTAAGAAACCTAGCCCTATTAAACCCTAGCTAACCCTAATAGGCAGCCCCTCACGTGTAAGCATCCCCTAGTCACGTGGGCCCCACCCCTATAAGAAAAACCCTAACTTCCCTAAAAATTTTCACAGCCGCAAGCACCTAAGCACCGGCCCTAGAAACTATCCCCTTCACGCAAAACTCCTCCCCCCTTCGACCTGAGCCTCGCCGGAGGCCGCCGCCGCCGCTGACCTACTCGCCGACCTCCCCTCTCTCGACTGCAACCCCGATCGTCGCCTCTCGCCGCAGTATCCTGAAAACCCCGCACAGGAGCTGCTGCAGCCCGCGACGGCCGCCGCCGCCGCTGCCGCCGCCGTCGGAGCCTCCCCTCCATCGCCGTGAACCCCCTCTGCCCCCTCTCGCTGTTGGCAGCGACCCCAGGCCGCGATACCCTCTGTAACAGCGAGTTTCCTCGCTGTTTTGCGTGTTTGGCGTCGTACCGACGCGCCGCCAAGATCTCGCCACCTCTCCTCACTGTTGGAGCCCTTCGACAGTCTCCTGCACCTTCTGGGAGTATTCATCGACATCCCGGACTCTTCCTACGACTCCCGACGTCGTAGGCATTGGGTACGATGAACCGTTCCTCACGGTTGTCGTTGCAAGTTCTCCGGAAGCCGTAGTATGCCTACCCGACACGCTGCTCGCTGTTCACGCGTCCCGTCCGCTGCCCGGAACGTGTCTGGCTATGCTTCCCGTAGCCGAGACACCGCTAGGAGACGATCCGTAGCCGTGCCAGTCAGATCGGTCGCCGTTCAGACACTACGTCCGCTCTACCCCAGACTCCGGACAGGTTGGTTCCCCTATCTCGTAGCAAAACCCCCACAGTAGCAAAACTGAGAACCTAACTAAAACTGGCAACTTAACTCACTAAATTTAGTTTCTGCTCTCTTAAATCGATGTATAACCGTAGGCCGACGTTTGGACTTTTGACTGTGCACATAGGGTAGAATCGTCGGATAGGCTGATCGGACAACTTGACTCGTGACGGTTAGGGTAGCCACGTTCAACTTAGAAATGAAACTAAATAGGATTTGACGAAAATCGCGACTTGACACCGTCGCCGTGATCTCTTTTCAGACGGACTACCACGGACGCGACGACTGGACGAGACGCCCCGGACAGACGACGCACCCGCTGTTTCAGGCAAGTGTACTCACTTGTGATTTGACTGTGCCTTAGTTCTAGTTGTAGAACTGTTAGATTGTGTGTGATGAGAACCGGATGTGAAATGATAGCGTCCGGGACGACCCGTGACGGCTCAGACTTGACGACGAAGTCTGAGCCTGACAACAATGAACTGCTGACAACATAGGACTATCTTGTGTGTGCGTGCGTGTCGACACCCTAGAATAACTTTCCCTACACTTGTCATGTCGTGTCCTGTCACACAAAAAGCCTTCGGGTGTTTCAGATGCTTCCCGAGCGGAAGTGATCTCCGTGTTACAAAAAGCCTTCGGGCGTTTCAGATGCTTCCCGAGCGGAAGTGATCTCCGTGTTACAAAAAGCCTTCGGGCGTTTCAGATGCTTCCCGAGCGGAAGTGATCTCCGTGTTACAAAAAGCCTTCGGGCGTTTCAGATGCTTCTCGAGCGGAAGTGATCTCCGTGTTACAAAAAGCATACGGGCGTTTCAGGTGCTTTCCTTGCGAAAGTGATCTCCGTGCTTCCTGTCCTAAGTTCTGGGGTTTTGGGGTAGGGTTGAGCGTGCGCACGGTGAGAGGGTCTGATCCCCCTCGAACCGTAAGGCGTGAACCCTTCGTGTCGTGTCGTGCCGTGTCGTGTCGTGTCCTACTTGTCTTGTCTTGTCCGTCACTTCCCGTCTTGTCTTGACACCTGTAGGATAGTCCCGTAGTCGGTAGCACACGCTACGTCTACTGTTTGCTACGTTTACTTTTCCTGCTACGCTACTTTTCGTTTCTCAGTTATAACCCCAGCATGTTAAAACAACCAGTAAATCATTGTTAAAAGTTGATACACTTGCAGTAGAGTCTGACAGTTTGTGTAGACTTTGCCTGACGTACAGTTTCCTTCTTTTGGTGCTGTACGTCAGGTGTGGAGCCAGAGTACGAGTACGAGGCGGACTTGCCAGCTAACCCAGAGCCGGAGGACGTTGATCCGGAGTACGACCCGGAGGAGGACCAGAGTTAGAGGCCTCTTGTTGCTGATCCAGATTTCTGTTCCAGTTTAGTTTGGGTGGGTAGCACCTGTTGCTTTCTTGGCTAGGTTGGGTGCTTGCACCGTTAGTTTCCCTTTTCAGCGTTGTAGCCGTTTACGGCATTTTTAGACTCTCAGTACTTTGATGATAAATTTTGGAATAAAATGAAATGTTTCCTTTCAGTACTTTTGTTATTTCGTACTAACTTGCAGGGACCTGTACCTTCGCTATGGAAAACTACAGACGCTTATTGGGTCTGGGCTCTTAGCCCCGGCCTAAGCGGGCCTTCGTCACGCTTCGCCTCCGTGTTTTTGGGAAGCGGGGCGTGACAACATTGGCTAATCTCCGTAGAGTAGAGCACAATGACTTGGCTAATCTCGCATGAAGTAGAGCACTATGGCTAGTCTTCAAGGAGTAGAGCCCAAGTTCATAAGTACATTGGCTAATCTCCGTAGAGTAGAGCACAATGACTTGGCTAATCTCGCATGAAGTAGAGCACTATGGCTAGTCTTCAAGGAGTAGAGCCCAAGTTAAAAAAAACTTCATAAAATGTTAGCCCCGTATGGGCTAATCGGCACATTCGTGTTTGACCAAGGCATTTTGACACCCCGTATGGGCTAGTCGGCAAATTTGTGATCGACCTAGACCTTTCACCGGATTAGTCGACCAAAACACCCAAATTGGTCGACCAAAAATTTGTCTTCATCACTCTCGGCCAGTGCCGATCAGACCGGCCCTTGGCCAAAGAACAACCGCTGCCAGGGCCGACCGTGGCACTGGCAGCGGCCAGGGCCCTGGCCGGCGGCCAGGGCCCCTGCCCTGGCCTCGGCCAGGGCGGCCAGGCTCTGGCTTGAGGCCAGGACGCTGCCCTGGCCCCTGCCAGGGCGGCCAAGCCCCTGGCCGGGGCCAGGGCCCCTGCCCTGGCCTCGGCCAGGCCCTGGCATGAGGCCAGGGCGCTGCCCTGGCCCCTGCCAGGGCGGCCTGGCCCCTGGCCGCGGCCAGGGCCCCTGCCCTGGCCTCGGCCAGTCCCTGGCCTGAGGCCAGGGCGCTGCCCTGGCCTCTGCCAGGGCGGCCAGCCCCCTGGCCGGGGCCAGGGCCCCTGCCCTGGCCTTGGCCAGGGCGGCCTGGCCCTGGCTGGGGGCCAGGGCCCCTGCCCTGGCCCCGGCCAGGGCGGCCTGGCCCTGGACTGGCCGCGGCCAGGGCTCCCTGGCCCTGGCCATGGCCGGCCATGGCCCGGCCATGGCCTATTGGCCTTGACCGGCCATGGCCCTTTAGCCATGGCCGGTCTCCCCCCTTTCATGGGGTGGCCGCATGCACTCCTCCCCCTTGATGGGGTGGTCGCCGGTGGTTATTGGCCGTAGCCAACCCCCTCCGCATGGGGTGGGGGTGCATCGCCTTCATAGCCCATTTGGCCATGGCGCACATGCACTAAAATTCATCTTCTCCGATGGAGATAACTGCCATCATCTTCCTCGATGAAGCACCCGTTCGTCGATGAAGCACCCGTTCGTCGAGAAATTAGTTATTTCCTAATGGCCGTGTGCCAAAAATGAAAAATAACATACTACGTGAACGGTCGGTTCTTCCCGTCACGGAGAGTTCCTACCATATCTGTAATGATAGGAGACCCTAACGTGAAAAAGACAACGACTCGTTCATAGTTTCGACGGGGCGGCGGTTTGACCGGGGTGAACCCTTATGGCTCTGATACCAATGTAGGATCCTGCCAAAACAGAGTTAGGATCGATAAATAAAGTTGAGACTTACGCTTGCGTATGCGGCACGGTAGTCTCGGAACTTTGCCTTCGGATTCGCCACGACGGATCGAGTCTTCTCACGAACGGAGTAAGGCTACTAAATCTACAATCTAACTCTCTACTTTAGATTAAGAACTTGGATAGAGGGAGAGGAAGTATTTCGGCAGAGCTTCGCTAGAATGAAAATGCATGCAAGAATGCCATGCAAAAGTGTAAAGGAAATGGCTAACCCTTGGGTCTTATTTATAGCCCCCAAGGTAGTTATTTTAGGGTAAATTGTTCCTTTGGAACAATTTAACTAAAGCGTACCATCATACATGGCACATTATAAGCTTAAGTTGTACCATATGCATGGTACAACATAAGCTTAAGATATTCCCCCTTTATTAGCCATATGTCGCATGCACTTATGCATATATAATGCGACTTTCCCACTCATCCAGAGATCCTCTCCGCAAGGGAACAGATTCCCTTTGCACACGACTTCGTGTACGCGACGTTCGAGGTCCGTATTCCCTCGTACATCCCCCACAAGGGTGTACAAACGTCTTCCATATCCAACAGCTGGTACCACTCTTAAAGGCAATGTCTCACCATTAGACCCTAATTCCGATCACCATCCTACCCGTAGGCCGTATCGGCGAGAGTCGCTCGTTGGGGTGGAAACCAAAGTCCCGGGTTTGTCCTTTTTATTGTCCATACCTTGCATTCTATTTACCGTGACTACCCATCATTCGATCCGGGCTAGCTCGCCCATGGGGTGATTTTGATCCTCTTTGACACAGCACATCCATGCCTCCCTGAGTTCGACCCCCAAGCCACACTACAACACCGTGCGCTTGCGGTTACAAATATTTAAATCTCACGCCCCCGTTCGTATCATTGCACACATCTAGCGCGCAGCCGCCGGGGGGCGGGTCAGACTGCCTCCACTACACCCACCCACCCAGCAGACACCTCGACCACCACCTCTACCACCTCCTCCGCCACAGGACGGAGATGGTGTAGCACCACCAGCTTAGGCACACCCTTGATGCCATTGATCTTTTTTGTCGTTATGTTGCCAATTCTCTGCTGGTCATATCGATATATTTTTTGCCCCCCTCCTCCCCGCACTATTTTTGTTCCTATCTTGCTCACATCATTTTATATCTTTTGGGAGAGAGGGAGTGTATTTTTGGTGACACATATCTGCATCACTCTGATATTTACATGCATCACATCGGCATCATATTTTCAGTTTATTTTTTTTCTTTATTTTTATCATGCATGCATCCTCACCCTCCCCACCCATTTCCCGTCTCTCGGTGTGCCACACTTTGCACATTGAGGACACTGTGCACTTTAGCTTGGGGGAGTGAGTTCTCACACTTTTTGCTTTCATCGCCTTTATTTTTAGTTTTTTCACGTTTTTCCGCTTTTGCACTCATTTTTCATCACTTTTTCATTTTTTACCATGCATCACGTTTCTCTTATTTTCTTCGTGTGCCGCATTGTAAATAGCTTTGTTTTCCTTTATCTTTATTTCTTTCATCTTTTGCTAGAGATGATTTTTCTGTGATGACGATGACGTGGTGTTAGCTTTTCTCTGTATGCATGCTAATTTTGTCATGTCATAGCTTTTGTTTCTGATATCATATGCTATGTTCTGTTTTGCATTTAGAAATAGTAACCCACTTCTTTTTCGTATGAAAATGGATGAAATTCTATTATTAGCTGATGTCTGATGATTCATATGTATGCTATCGTAGAAAACACACCAAGATTCACGCATTGACTGCTTATATCTGGAGTACTGCTTTCTTTTCTCATATCACTTCTTATTGCATGATTTGTATGCTTCACTTCAGGTTGATTGAATGTTTGCTAGCATTGATAAATCTGGATTAGTTTACTTTTTGAGATCAAACTGGTAGATTAAATTACCCTGCTGAAGTTGGCATACACGTCCTATAGAGTGAACCGAGAGATACATTTATTTCTTTCTCCACATATCTTGAACATTATTTCTCTATTTTAAATTCATTGGTGAATCTCCCCTTAGCAATTCTATTATTGGCATCCCCCCGTTATTATATCACAGCTCCAAATTTCCCAAAACCCAAAGAAAAAAATACTCGTATATCCTTCTCTTTGATTTGGGATCATTTGTGTACATATTCAAAAAAAAGAGGAGAAAAAATTTTGAGAAAAAGAAAAGAAAAAAGAAAAGAAGTTCGAAAACGATCCCATCTCATACCCTTTCTCTCTTTCTTCCCTCTTTTGCTTTTATTTTTATTTCTTTGACTTTTGGAGCTTCAAAAGAAACGGGGAATGTAAATATTGTTTTGTTTATGCCACCACGCCTATGGATAAGCTTGGGGGAGAGGATCCAACGATGTGTGAGAGAGTGAATACTTGACGGTGCATGACAACCTAGGCTAAGTAATATTTTATACTCGGTGAGATTGCTTAAAGTTTCACGAAATCCAGAAATCTACGCTTAGCATTCATTTCATGAAAACCACACTTTTCTATTCTTACTACTCTATTGTGTGATATCTCTTATACTCCTTATAGAAAGCATTCAATTGAAAAGTGTGTGATCTACGATGTTGTATACTGCTTTTGAAGCTTCAGACGATGTTAATTCTAGAATTATTCCATTTTTCATTCTATATCGATATTCTTGGGTTTTCTATTTCAAATGCACCATTATACTATGACATCGAGATAAAAGTCTTTGACATGTGTTTTATATTCGATGCGTGCTATATGAGTAAGCAAAACCCACGTCCTGAGAAAAATGATCTAGCAGCTTCCTTCTTTGTTTTCTATTTTGTTTTTCGTTTTTCATTTTCCTTTTCTCCATCGTTTCTATTATCTTTATCCACTGGGTTCGCTTTTTACTCATCTTTCTCGAAGACGAGTAAGAGGTAAGCTTGGGGGATTTTGATCACTCTGTATTTTACACCTTTTTTCTGCATGTTTGCATGCCATTTTGATCGCTCGTATCGCGTTTTTCACGATTATTCGACAATATTGCGATGCTTTTCACGATTTCTTGTTTTTGTCGAATTTCAGGAGATTTGGAGCGATTTGGAGTGATTTTGAGATGCACCCACTCCGGAGCGTCACCCGCGACTCTTTTGAGGGGAATTCTGCGATTGGAGAGGAGTGGAGGAAGAAATAACAGCGTAGGAGCGACGAGGGAGCAAAAATACGAAGATTGGGCATTTTCAGCATGTCACTCGGCTGAGTGAAGGAGTCACTCGGCCGACCATCGACAGCCCGCTCGGTCGACCAGATCGAACACGCAACAGACTGAGTATCAGCGTTCACTCGGCAGACCATCGACAGCCCACTCGGCCGAACCACGGAGACACCACTCGCCCGAGTGGCATCAAGACGACGGCAAGAAAAATCCCAGACTTACTGTAATCCGTCAGTCAGCTCCCGAGTTCTGACTCAGCCGAGTGAAGAAGTCCCCTCGGCCGAAGCAAAGAAAGTCACTCGGCCGAGTGACTCCCGAGGAGCCGACCCCCAAAAGTCCGAAGTTACTGGAATTTGTCAGGGTTTGTCACTCGGCCGAGTGAGCCGCGCTGCATGTAGCGTAAATTGCGATTTTTAGGCTGCGCAGGGACAATTTTGTCACAGTTTTTTGGGCGATTTGGGGGGGTATTTAACCCCATTTTTTAACCTAGTTTAGAGAGCTTTTTCAGAACTTTTTGCAGCCTTTTTTAGATTACTTTTTAGGAGATTATATTGAGCTTTTAGGGGAGAGATAAAAGTGCTATTTTGTTGGATGCTATTGAAACTTCATTGGTTTGTCTCTCTTTATCAAAAACCTCATTTTTATTGATATATTGTCTATTGCAATGAATTCTATTGATTTTGTTATTGAATTTCTAATGAATTGCATTATGAATTGTGAATAGTTTTATCGTCTTAGGGCGTAGGGATGAACCCTACGAACCCTATTTCTAATTTGTGATGAATTGGTGAAATTATTGCTAGAATTGATTAGGGTTAGTTTGGGATTGATTTAATACGAATAGCTAGGGATTCATAACGATTGGGATTTGCAAAAGATTGGATCCCAACTCGATAGGAAGCCCTAGAAATTCGAATTGGGTTACAATTGGATTTCTCTGGAATCGGTTTGCAAGAGATTGGACCGAAACTAGGGTTTTCGATTGCAATTCTAAACCAATACCCGTTTGCAAGAGATTGGATGGGTAGGAACTATCACAACCTTGGTCGTAGCTCGAGTTTGCACGAGAGTGGGCTCGAGATACGATTGAACGATGATGTTGTTCTTCACGCTAGCTTGCCTAGGTTAGGGTTTGCAAGAGATTGGACCCAACCCTAGGTTTGCTATAGACCGGCAATAGCACGAGAGCGTGAGCTTGGTTCTACATTTAGTTGCGACTAGTTCACCTGAATTGCAAGACTAGCAATTGTGAAACCTACGAATCACAATGACGAGATACGGTTTGTAGCAGGGATTCCCTATCCCTAGGCGTCTTTATTAATTTGATATTTCCTTTATACAACTGAACGACTGTGACCGCTTTATTGCGAATATTTCTCGACTGTTCTTATAGCCAGGTGAATCAAAGAAGACACTGTCATTTGCCCTCCTCGTGTTCGATACCCGCTCGCCGCTACACCGTGCGCTTGCGGTAAGACTACGAGTCGCTCACCCCGGTTGCGTGTGCGCACTGTCGGGGCGCGATCAGGGGTAATGATTGAATCAGTGTGAAAGATGTGAAAGTTGTGACGGTATACGAATTTAATGTTTGAAGCATGAAATGCAATCAATTTTAATGTTTGATCAAGTTTCATTGATGAGATGAAATAAATTATGTTGGCTTGATGGTAATTGATGTTGCATTTGGCTACCATACCAGAAATACTACGAGGTGCCAAAGTAATATATGCTGTTAAAGTCGGGAGCTACTGTGAGAAATATTTCGTAAATATATGAACCCTACTTAAACGAGCCCAATGATGAGGCAAGTGCAGTGTGTATAAGGGGTTCGGGAGTTGGTAATTTGGTAGGGTATGCTTGACGTATGTCAAGAAACCACCAAAGAAAATTAATAGCTTAATCTGAGGGCAATTAATTACGGATTCATTCGGATTGGACATGATTGGTGGTGGATGATTAAGTTGGCGTTAAATTTATAAAGTCGATGGTATATGTTTACATGTAGCTAGTATAGAATTTGTGATGTCACATGTAAATTGGTTTTTTCTATTTATAAAGCATTATTATTTTAGCAGGGTAGTGATGCCGTATCAATTCGCAAGTTGTTCTGTTTATATGTAAATTGCACTATTATATTATAACTGTATATGCCTTGTACAATGTATGATTGAATATATGTCTGATGCAATTAAGGGGATGATGGAGGAAAGTGGAGAAAGTCCGGTTCTTTCATTGTGTGCATCGGCCGCAGCTACTGTCATGTTTACCATCGTATTCCAAGGAGTTATACGATGACGATAGTGCTCCCCATCTACCTAGGGAGCCTTCATCGATGCGTGATATACATAGAAAATCACACATGCGTCGAATTCTATATGGTTCTGAAAGTAGTTGTTTACACAACTTAAGAATGCGGAGAGGGGCTTTTCTGACTCTTGCTACTTTAATGCGAGAAGGCGGTAGTCTCAAAGACAGTAAACATGTGTCAATCGAGGAGCAGTTGGCAATGTTTCTGCACATCGTAGGGCACAAGTCAAATAACAGAGTGATGCAAGTTGATTTTATAAGGGCCGGGCGACGGTTAGCAATTACTTTAACAAAGTAATGTATGCAGTATGTACCATTCGTGATAGGTTCATGAAGCAAGCAGCTAATGAGACACCAGCAGAGATACTTAATAATCCTAATTGGTTCCCGTATTTCAAGGTCAGTTTTTAATGAATATCTGGCTTTGGCGTTAGATGATGTATGGTTATGGATAAAGTGACCTTTAATATTTACGGTGTAGGATTGCATTTGTATGATTGATGGAACACACATCGATGCCATGCTGCCTGCCAAATTCGTACCACGATTTAGAGGATGTAAAGGGGTTACACAAAATGTGCTTGCAGTTGTAACACCTAACAAAAGATTCGCCTACGTAATGGTCGGGTGGGAAGGATCTGCGAATGATTTCACGGTCCTTAAAGATGCGTTGTCATTACCCCCACCCCAAGGGCTGCGTGTGTATGAGGGTAATATGCAAAATCTTACGTAAATATCTTTTTTACTTAAGTATGCAAGCATGTGAAAATAAATAGGGTTTTATTTTTCGGTTGTAGGTAAATATTACTTATGCGATGCTGGATATACAACAATGCGTGGTTTCATATCTCCATACAAGGGCGTTAGATACCATCTGAAGGACCATACTGATAGAGTGCCTAGAAATCGCAGAGAGCTGTTCAACCTAAGACATTCTTCATTAAGAACAAAGATCGAGTCAACTTTTGGCATTCTAAAGAACAAGTTTAAAATTTTGACGGCAAAGCCTCATTATCCATTCAAACCTCAGGTCGAAACCGTCCTTGCTTGCACAGTGTTGCATAATTATATCCAGATTGCCGATCCTCATGACCCACATTTACTTGAGGATGTAGATGAGATTGATGAGGATGGGGATGTGATGGATGAGCCGGAAGACTCGATTATGGATCTTTCCCAACAGTTGCCCATACGTGAACAGACTTCCCAAAGGGATCAGTGGAAAAGTCAAAGGGAACAGATAGCGTGGGACATGTGGGTGGACGACTGTAACCTGCATAACAATGGAAACACTACCAAACGTGGGCTATGATGGAAGTGTGTAATGAATATTTTTAGGGAATTATGTTAATTTGAATGATTTGTATAACCGTAGGATCTAAATGTTCGATATGTTAGTGAATGCATGAGCTGTGGTGACATTATAATGCTTTTATCTGTTTACTTTATTTCTAATGAGTTGGAGTGTGATGATATGTGTGGTTGACAGTAGTATGTTAGATGATGTTTATTTCAATAAATATTTGTGGGTACATGTCATTGTTTCAAATATTCTGATATTGTGGAAATAATAATTTTGTAGGCATGGATGGGTCATCGCATGAAGGGCAGGGGAGTGATCCTATGCCTCCTATGCATCCATATTACGACCCAGCTTACTATACACAGTGGGCCGAGGAAGCAAGGAGGCATGATCTTTTACTTGGTAGGCCAATGCCGCGTCGGCCAAGTGAGTATCAATTGCCACAGGCTAGCTACCAAGGTGGTGGTTCTCCCCTTCCATTTCAACAATACCCTGCGTATAGCTTGTCGTTGCCCATGCACATGCCACAACCACCGGGGTACATGCAAATGCTCCAAGGTGGGGGGGCATATACCCCCCTATGGAGGCCAAGCATCAAATAATGTGTTTTCCATGCCTTCACCACCAAGTGGGCATGGCACAACAGGTGGGAGTGACTCTTCAAGAAAGTCTGGAAGGATGGATGAAGGCATAGAAGCTGCTGTGTCAAGTCCAAGGAAGAAAAGCAAGAACCCATCAAAGAAGGGGCCGACAAATAAAGTGTGGCTGCTTGAGCATGACATTGCACTAATTCCAATCCTTGCCTCCCAAGCTCGTCAAGGCCTAAGAGCCGACAAGACCTTCAAGACTTCAGCCTTCACCGCTGCAGCCATCCATATAAACAAAATGTTTGGAACTGATTACAGTTGGGTGAATGTGAAAAATCATATGGAAGGGCTTCAAGGGCGTCTGAAGGATGTGAATAAGTGCTTGGAGATAAGTGGGGCTGGTTGGTCATCGAAGCTGCAGATGATAGTCCTCGACCCAGAGACATATGCCACATGGGCCACGGTATTAACTTCTCCACTATCCATATATGAAATTAAATTTGGATTACGTAATTTTAGTATGATATGCAATGTTTGCTCTTTTTTGATTAAGGCAAACTATAGATTGAAGGAATATGTCAACCACCCCATACCGTGGCTGGACGATCTGAAGCTGGTTATAGGCGACGATGCGACGAAGGGTGAGCATCGCCAGAATGTTTATAACGAGTTTGGAGTCCCAGTTAATGAGAGTCACGGCGATCATGCTAGTCCCCCAAGCTGCTCACAAGCATCAACCGAATATGAGGCTTATGCGGACATCCCCACTCCTACGTCGACGGGGCCATCGCAGGTAGGGACAAGCCATGCAATCCCCCCTGGCGTTGGAAAAAAGAAAATACGTCGTCGTGCATTGAGGGAAGAACCAGACCTCTTGAAGGAAATGGTTGACAATCTCAGACATGTTGCATTAGCCATAGAGCGTGCCTACCCGAACACTCTTGCTCTTCTTTCGTAGCAATTGTATGCAATGACTAAGTATCCACCAGAAATTTTGGATAAGTTGTATATGCAACTGAGTGACAATGAGAAAAACGGTCGTAAATTTGTAAATTGGACTGATGCGGCAAGGAAGCGCTACGTGCAATCTAAGGTTGAAGATATGCAGCGGGCTAGGGCTGCGGCCGGTGATGATGGGGACGACGACGATGACTGGAATATGTGATTTATTGGTTGGGGTGAAGAAGGGATTCATAAGGTGTGGGGGGTAACGGAGGTGAATGATGGGAGTAACATATCATGGTTTGATGTATTTTTAGGGAGATGTGTTGACCAAAGCTTTTGTAATATAACCTGTGATGGATGTGATGGATGGGTGGAAGAAGACAGTAGGATATTAGTAGGATATTTGATGTATGTTTGTTGTGAGATCAGTAGGTTATTTGATGTATGTCTGTGATGGATAGGTGGATGAAGACAGTAGGATATTTGATATTAGTAGGATATTAGTAGGATATTAGTATGTAATATTACGTGTGATGTATGTGAAGAAGGTAGTCCTTATGTTTGCATATGCATTGACATGCTGCAGTGGGAGTTGTGACTTTTTCCTTCTTCAACATTTTGATCATGCTGTTTGTGACTGTCTAATTGTGTGTGTGTGTGTCTACTTATGACTGTCCTATTTTATCTTCAAACTTCATGCATCTTCTCAGTCAAGCTTGCCTTGTGTGTGTGTGTGTGTGTGTGTGTGTGTGTGTGTGTGTGTGTCTAATTGTGAGAATGATGTTGCATGAAGTGGTCTGCTTGCCTGATGGTGCATGACTTGAGGATGTATTTTTTTCCTTGCCAAGTACACTGAATTTTATTTGATGCTCTTGCCATTCATCTGGCCTTGCTGTAGCACAGGAATATGTGTTTTTGACTATGCTTTTGAGCTCTCAACTTGGGCTTTCTTTGGTGTTCATGTGGTGTATTGGCTGGAATTGTGAAATTGTGAAAACCCACAACTTTCACAACAATTTAACCCCAAAAGAACAGGCCCTAGGTTGTCTCTTAATTTGGTGTTTCTATGGTATATTGGCTTTGCCCAATGATGATAATGTGGGGTATTGACCTGAAATTCTTCTAGGAGGGCTTGCAATGAGGCTCATACATTCCAACTGTATGTAAAAAGCAAATTCTTCTTGGAGGGCTTTGCCCAATGATGATAATCTGGTTTACGCATGCTCGTAAGTGGGATTGGTTGGATTCAATTCATGCATTGGGAAATAATGGTGAGATAATGTAGGAGACAGTTGCAAGCAACCAGAAGTGGACATGTAAAAATAAATTATCTGAGGGCTAAATATTGAAAAACTGTTGATGTGGCGAGGTAGCTTCATGCGGCAGCCCATCAGCCTTGCAGATTCTGATAATTCTCTTCTTACTTCTGCATCATCTCACCACACACTTGCTTTTTGTGTGTGTGTCTAATTGTGAGCAAAGTAGTGATGCATGAATTGGACTGTGTGCCTGCTGTTTCATTCATTTTGTGATCTGTTATTGCTGGATATTATCATTGTTTTACATCAATGTCGTCGTACATATTTGTATCCAATGTTAGTGCTTATGCTGTCATTGTTTTACATCAATGTCTTTGTACATATTTGTCCACATTGTTATACATTGTTTACTTTGTTCTTTTACAGTGCTACTGATCTGTATGACTGAAAATCCTAATGCTGGCATATACGGGTTCATCTATGTATTTCTATGTATGTTTTATGCATGTTCTTCAAATAGGATAGACTAATCAGAGCACAAGATATTATAGCATCCAGTGGCCTGATATGCATCAGTCTACACATGATCAAGAAGAAGTTAGCATGTTGCAATCTTGTATTCTGCTGAAAAAAAATACAGTGCTGAAGCTGTTATGGCAGCATATAATTGAAACTTTATCTTGACTCTAAATTTATTCTAATATGTGAAGAACCTGGGGAATGATATCCCCATTCAGCTGTGGGCTCACATGGGTACACAAAAACAAAAACAATTCCCACTTGAGGTTGCCATGATATCCCTATAAAATTTCTGGTAGTACATTTGATTTTTATTAGAAAATAAATTTCCCACTTGAGGTTGATAAATTAGCAGTAATACATTGTTTGAGTGTGTCATTGCTGTATGTAATTGTTGTATCATGCTATACTTTGGTCTGTTGTTTGAGTGTGTCATTGTCCTGTTGTTTGTCTGCTCTATGTTATACGCTCTGAGTGTGTCATTTATCTGACATGCATTCAGTTTTTATTTGTCATTGTGTTTGTCATTGTGCTGAAGCATGCAAGAACATGATATGCCTGATACTGGATTTTTATAAAATGCATCAAGGATATATAATTTATATGTCATTGTTTTTTTCATTGCCTGTTGTATCTGTATGCTCTTGCCTGCTGTAGTTTTCGACAAAATTTTTAATTGTTTCATTGGGTTTGTTCAATATAGGGGATGGCCATGTTCAATGTGATCTGTCCTGATGTATTCATAGGCTCCAATCTGCTGATCTGTCCTACTGAGCTATAAGCTCTTGCCTGCTGTAGCTATATGCTCTTGATTGATGGGTGAATGTGAAATTTTTTTTAATCTTTCATTGTGTTTGTTCATTATTGGGGATGGCCCTGTGCAATGTGATCTCTCCTGATGTTTTCATAGGCTCCATGATGTCCTGTGCAATTTGATCTGTCCTTCTGGATCTATATGCTCTTGCCTGCTGGAGCTATATGCTCTTCCCTGCTGTTTCATTTGCTCTTCCCTGCTGTAGCTTTCCTGATGCATTTATTTGTCAATGTGTTTGTCATTGTGCTAAAGCATGCAAGCACATGATATGCCTGATACTGGATTTTTATAAAATGCATCAAGGATATATAATTTATTTGTCATTGTTTTTTTTCATTACCTGCTGTAGCTTTAAGCTCTTGCCTGCTGTAGTGTTAGACAACATTTTTTATTGTTTCATTGGGTTTGTTCAATATGGGTGATGGCAATGTGCAATGTGATCTGTCCTGATGTATTCATAGGCTCCAAGCTGCCCTGTGCAATTTGATCTGTCCTGCTGAGCTATAAGCTCTTGCCTGCTGTAGCTATATGCTCTTGATTGATGGGTGAATGTGAAATTTTTTTAATCTTTCATTGTGTTTGTTCATTATTGGGGATGGCCCTATGCAATGTGATCTCTCCTGATGTTTTCATAGGCTCCATGATGTCCTGTGCAATTTGATCTGTCCTTCTGGATCTATATGCTCTTCCCTGCTGGAGCTATATGCTCTTCCCTGCTGTTTCCTATGCTCTTCCATGTTGTAGCTGTCCTGATGCATTTATTTAGCATTGTGTTTGTCATTGTGCTGAGGCATACACGCACATGATATGCCTGATACTGGATTTTTATAAAATGCATCAATGATATATAATTTTTTTTGGCTTTGGTTGGAGTAGCCCAATGATGATTATGTGGAAAAATGGGTATTCGTCAATATGGATGGCAAGCAATTAGGATCCTTCATTGCTACTGTGGATATGTTGGTGTTTCTTTGGTGTATTGGCTTTGCCCAATGATGATAATGTGGCTCCTTGAACTGAAATTCTTCTTTGAGGGCTTGCAATTAGGATCCTACATTCCCAATGATGATAATCCTAAATTCTTCTTGGAGGGTGTTACGACCCAAAGATCGTAGGAGTTCGACTCCCGCCCAAAACAACTAATATACCACATTGACTCACCCCTTTGCAAATGGACTGCCGGCCCGGAGGTCCGAGGCTACATGGGAATGGGTGCACCTCGCAGCGCCCCCCTCCCGGCCGAGGCGTACAACTGCTCTCACTTGGCCCGCCAGGGGCAGAGCGCTTAGGGAACACCCAGACAGCGCAGCCTGGGATACTGACAGAGGCACGTGCATATCCCTCCCTGCCAGCAGTCCACGATCCGCAACCGAAAAGGTGCGCTGCCAGGCCGAACAACCCACGAACAGGTCGACCCAGTGGGCCCACATGAACCCCGCCGCCGGGGATAGCATTGTCGGACCTTTGATTCATCATGCAAGAAAAATAACCTAGTGTAAGGACACGACTGACACTAGCGCCGCCTGACCATCTGACAAAGCACCCCCTGGCCGCTGCGCCCCCTGACACTTAATGCTTTCGGCCCTGACACCCTGACAAAATTGCCCCTGGCCGTTGCGCCATCTGACAAAAGCGAGGCTGACACTACTGTTCCTGACATCCTCATCCAAAGCTTCCGCTGACAGTCGGTCAAGCTCAGCACGTCGAGTCAGCATGCCAGGTCAGCCCCACCTAATCATCTCCCATCAGGTATAAATACCGCCTCACTTCTTACGGTGAGGGGGTTGGAAAATTCCCTCTGAATCCCATTATTCACACACGAGAGCAAAGGTCGTCCATATCTTTGTTCTCCCACTTATAGCTCGTCACGTACGGTCGACACACCCTTAGTCCGACCTGCGTGCCCCGCCCCCGCTTTAAGTCCAGTCACTGACTTAGGCATCAGAGAGGCTAAGGGTTGGACCCCAACCCGGCCTTTCTGACGAGTTTCTCGTGTTGCAGGGTAGCTCACCTCTCGGCCGATATCCGCCTTCGGCTCCCGCCGCCCAATCCTCCTCCACCGCATTCGGCGGGATTCGACTCCGTGGCCTACCCCGGTGGCAAGTTTAGCCTCTTCACCCCACTAATCACTTGTCAAAAAGCCTACCGAAATCCTCTTGTCAATATAACCACCGTGCCCTTGGTTCCCCATAATACAAATTCATTGTACGCGAGTTCCACCCAAACCAGAGAGGGCACGGGCCGGGCTACATGCCCGCTCCCCCCTCGAGGCCTCTGGGGTAGGGCCAATCCTCGCCACCCAAACCAGAGAAGGGCACGGGCCGGGCTACGCGCCCGCTCCCCCCCTCAAGACCTCTGGGGCAGGGCCAACCCTCGCCACCCAAACCAGAGAAGGGCACGGGCCGGGCTACGCGCCCGCTCCCCCCCTCGAGACCTCTGGGGCAGGGCCAACCCTCGCCACCCAAACCAGAGAAGGGCACGGGCTGGGGTACGCGCCGGCTCCCCCCTCGAGACCTCTGGGGCAGGGCCAACCCTCGCCACCCAAACCAGAGAAAGGCACGAGCCGGGCCACGCGCCCGCTCCCCCCCTCGAGACCTCTGGGGCAGGGCCAACCCTCGCCACCCAAACCAGAGAAGGGCACGGGCCGGGCTACGCACCCGCTCCCCCCCCCCTCGAGACCTTTGGGGCAGGGCCAACCCTCGCCACCCAAACCAGAGAAGGGCACGGGCCGGGCTACACGCCCGCTCCCCCCTCGAGACCTCTGGGGCAGGGCCAACCCTTGCCACCCAAACCAGAGAAGGGCACGGGCCAGGCTACGCGCCCGCTCCCTCCCTCGAGACCTCTGGGGCAGGGCCAACCCTCACCACCCAAACCAGAGAAGGGTGCAGGCCGGGCTACACGCTCGCTCCCCCCCTCGAGACCTTTGGGGCAGGACCAACCCTCGCCACCCAAACCAGAGAAGGGCACGGGTCGGGCTACACACCCGCTCCCCCCTCGAGACCTCTGGGGCAGGGCCAACCCTCGCCACCCAAACCAGAGAAGGGCATGGGCCGGGCTACGCGCCCGTTCCCCCCCCCTTGAGACCTCCGGGGCAGGGCGAAGGCCTTGCCCCGTAACCACACCCCAGACCTAGCAGACCCGTGATCCTTGAAAAGTCGAACCTGGGGAGGAGGACACGGGCACGTTAATCGAGACAAACCAGACGTCAGGTCCCGATTAGGCAGCCCCGATGTGACTCGACGAAACGAAAGAACGCTCGGAAAACACGCCACCAATAATGATACGCCCCAAAAGAGGTTCCATAAGCGCCACCTGGCAAAAGCGGTTTCCAATGGGCGTGATTTCGAGGAGCCCATTAATAATGCCAGCTCATCGCAGTAATTAGGGGGAAACCGTCAACAAAATCCCCATATAAAGGCGCCACTCACCCTCCCGAAAGAGAGAGGAACAAAGATTTGGAAGGTATGAGAAATCGGCCCCAATACCCCCTGGGAAACGGGCCGAGACGCCTCGCCCAAACAAAAGGGAGGTAACCAGCCACCAATGGTTCCCCCCTCCCCGGGCGGCGGTCGCTCCACCTCCACAACCTCCGATAGGATATTCCTCTTACAAACGGATCGCCAATAGGATATTCCTCCTACATAAGGGGAATCCACCTTTCACTCCTCCGTCTGCTCTAAACCAGATGAGACGGGGGAAGGTAGGCGTCCGCCCCCCCCCCCCCACCGGTAGGAAAGGCAAAAGCCCCTCCAGACTTGCATGTCTACACCTGCTCGCCTTCGACCTCTCGACGGGGGCCACAGCAAGGATGCATCACCGATGAATCCAAAAGGCGATTCAAGGCGTGTCAGCCCGCCCCCGAACAATCGAGATTAGAACCCCGCCCTCAAACCCAAACTGCGAGTGGTGGAGGGAGATGACAAAGCAATGGAGGGGAGGGGAGGCGGCCCGGTCGTCAGGAGTTCGCTCCCCCGGACAAGCGCCACAGCAAGACAGCTTCCCTACTGCATCTACCCGGTCAAAAAGACCTTGCAACCCTTCAGCACGGAGGGAGGGCGCTCACCGAGGCGCCAAGAACAACTGAAGATAAAAAGGCCCACCCCGCAGATGGTAACCCATAAATCCTGAGGTAGTTCACAACAGGCGAGAACAGCTCCACAGCCCGCCCTCGGACCGGATCTTACCCCCCCAATTGGCGATGATCTACGTCCTCATGTACGAACCATAGAAGAGTTCCTGTAACTTTAAATGAAATTGTTTATCCCTATCAAAGTCACTTTAACTTTCTGAGAATGCCCTAGCGTGAAACGATCCCCCTGCCAATGGCCGGGCGAGCTCACGAAACGGGGCCACCCCTCACGACGGGGAAAGGAGGGACAGAGCGTTGCACTCCCCCTGTACTAACTCAGGATGCCCAGGAAGTACATACCCGCAGTTCGAACCCCCCGATACTAGGAAGGACCGACGCTCCAAAACGAGACCCCTCGCGAACTAAAATCAGCGATACCTTTCAGACAAAGGGGACGGGGTTGCACTGAGGCCTGCTCTGCATGGCCACTTCCGCCCGAGGCAAAATCCCCTCGCGACGGACACCAATGGGTCAACCATACTATGGTTAGCCCCTGCCCGTGATAGGGCGGCATGTCTCATCCCAATCCTATCATGTGATTCCCCGTCCCGCCCAAAGGTAACACGTCGACCATCAACATCCCCTTCCCCCCAGACCTCGCGCTCTCAGACAAGGGAATGTTGGGGGCAGTAATTGTACTCACGCAAGAAAACAAAATAGGTAACACCCACGATACAACACGGCAAAGACCGGCTTCCCAGGGGCGACACGCTCACCTCGATAGTGGCTACCCGGTTCGGACCGCACAGCGACCAACTACCCGGGGCTGGCCATCCAGACCACATCTAGATTCCCCTACCCTGATTAGACCCATGATCCTCGAGAACTCAAACCTGGGAATATGGACAAGGGCACGTAAACCGGGACAGACCGGTCGCAAACCAGGAACCGCGAAACAATGCATGTCGGATATACGCCTGGTCCCGATAAAGCAGCGCCACGATGCGACTCGACGAAACGAAAGGACGCTCGAGAAACATGCCATCAGCAGCAACACGCCCCCCGAGAGGCCAGGGCAGACGAACCGCGTCAGATGCCGCCAGGCAAAAGCGGTTCCCAAAGCGCGTGATTCGGCGGAGCCCATTAATGGCGCCAGTCCCTCACATTATCCAAGGCGAACCCTTCCGCAGAATCCCTCTATAAGTACCCCCCTCCATAGTTTAGGGAGAGGGAGAAGGTATACGAGAAGGAATCGCATCCCTTTACACTGGGTATGAAAAAGCCCTGGACGCCCCACCCAACTATGGAGAAGGCTGATGTCCACCGACGGACCTCACTTCCTCCACCGGTGACTGCTTCCACTCCACGACCTCTGATAGGATACTCCCCTTACAAGCGGATCGCCAATAGGGTATGCCCCTTACACATGGGAAGCCCCGCCTGCCAGCCTTCCTCCTGCTCTTAACCAGATGAAACCACCGGTCCGGAAGACTAGCAGTGGGCCGCCACACCCCAATTAGCATCCGCACCACGCGCGATCCCCACCGGGTGTGAGGGTGGAAACCCCCAACGGGTCTCCCAACGACCCACCTGCCTGCCCCCGACCTTCCCCTCGAGGCCGGCCCATCGGACTCCCCCCGGGAGGGCGACGCCACCACCTCCACCTCGTCCTCCGCCCCCTCCAGGGTTCCCCCTCGATGTACGGGATCCCCGGAGAGGCCGGGCAACCATCCAGCATGGTGACGGCGAGACAGAATACGATGAAGCAAGGGAGGGGAAGGAGGTCCGCCCGACAAACGAGGGTCAGTCCTCCCGAGGGGGGTCACAGCAGGGCTGCATCCCCGATGAATCCAAACGGTGATTCATGGCACGTCAGCTCGCCCCGGACAGAAAGGCAGAAGGAGTTCAGCGGTCAGCAGAAAGGAAAGAAGGCCGCCCCGCAACAGGGACCCGCTCACCCCGATGCAGCGGGCGACGAGTTAAAACAACCTCCCGACCCGACCACGGGTTTGGTCACACCTGCGCTATTGTTATATATACCATCAAGATCTCATGTAAAGGCCGATGAATAATATTCCTCCCTATGGACTCCTCACCCTTAGCCCAAGCGCACAATAGCTAGGGATTTCACCAGACACAGGGCGGCTAGAGCCCCGCAAAAATAACAACCACGTCCAGTAAACACATCACAACGAAAACCATGGCCTTCCCAATAAAACCGGGTTCCCCCAAAGTCCGACCCAGCCGCCACATACAACGGCACGTCGTTAAGAGGCAACGCCCCTCCCCAAATCGCAGTGTCACACCTCCTCGCTTTGCCCCCACACGGGACGAGATCTCACGATCCCGTGAGAGCAGGCAATACTCTGCGGGAGCCACGTCGCCACTCCTGAGTGTAGAACCAAGTCCGAACTATGTTAGAAGGGAGGTAGTGTTACGTCATCCGAGCCGAGCCGGGCTCCCGCCTCGCACTCGAATGCCGGGGGCAATTGTTACGACCCAAAGATCGTAGGAGTTCGACTCCCGCCCAGAACCACTAATATACCACATTGACTCACCCCTTTGCAAACGGACTGCCGGTCCGGAGGTCCGAGGCTACATGGGAATGGGCGTACCTCGCAGCGCCCCCTCCCGGCCGAGGCGTACAACCACTCTCGCTCGGCCCGCCAGGGGCAGTGCGCTTAGGGAACACCCAGACAGCGCAGCCTGGGATACTGACAGAGGCACGTGCATATCCCTCCCTGCCAGCAGTCTACGATCCGCAACCGAAAAGGTGCACGACCAGGCCGAACAACCCACGAACAGGTCGATCCGGTGGGCCCACACGAACCCTGTCACCGGGGATGGCATTGCCGGACCTTTGATTCATCACGCACGACAAACAACCTAGTGTAAGGACACGACTGACACTAGCGCCGCCGGACCATCTGACAAAGCACCCCCTGGCCGCTGCGCCCCTTGACACTTAATGCTTTCTGCCCTGACACCCTGACAAAAGTGCCCCTGGCCGTTGCACCATCTGACAAAAGCGAGGCTGACACTCCTGTTCCTGACATCCTCGTCTGAAGCTTCCGCTGACAGCCGGACCAGCTCAGCACGTCGTGTCAGCATGCCAGGTCAGCCCCACCTAATCATCTCCCAGCAGGTATAAATACCCCCTCACTTCTTACGGTGAGGGGGTTGGTAAATTCTCTCTGAATCCCATTATTCACACACGAGAGCAAAGGTCGTCCATATCTTTGTTCTCCCACTTATAGCTCGTCACGTACGGTCGACACACCCTTAGTCCGACCTGCGTGCCCCGCCCCCGCTTTAAGTCCAGTCACTGACTTAGACATCGGAGAGGCTAAGGGTTGGACCCCAACCCGGCCTTTCTGACGAGTTGCTCGTGTTGCAGGGTAGCTCACCTCTCGGCCGATATCCGCCTTCGGCTCCCGCCACCCGATCCTCCTCCGCCGTATCCGGCGGGATTCGACTCCGTGGCCTGCCCCGGCGGCAAGTTTAGCCTCTTCACCCCACTAATCACTTGTCAAAAAGCCTACCTAAATCCTCTTATCAATATAACCACCGTGCCCTTGGTTCCCCATAATAAAAATTCATTGTACGCGAGTTCCACCCCGCAACAGAGGGCTTAGCCCAATGATGATAATGTGGTTTAAGCATTCTCATATGTGAATGCTTGGTTGATATGATTCTTGGTTGGTTTCAAATCATGCAGTGGGAAATAATGGGGAGATATTGTAGGAACCAGTTGCAAGCAACCAGAAGTTGACATGTAAAAATAAATTATATGAGGGCATCATATTGAAAACCAGCTGTTGTGGTGAGGTAGCATCAAGGTGTAGCCCATCAGTATAGTGTTTCTGCCAATTTATCTTCTGAGTTCTGAGTTCTGGGTAGAAAATGAAGGAGCCATTGCCATGCAACCTAATGGGGATATGGATAATTATAATCTGAGGGTATTGATTGGTAAACTATATGAATGTCCGCAATAAGCTTCCTGCATGTTTTTAATGCAAGTTTTTGGTTTCGTTGTTTTTTTGGGGGTTGAATTACTTTTACGGTTATCTTTATTCTGCATTCTTCCATTGCCAATCCGCTTCTATTATTATATGCTCTTTTGTTGGACTGTTCGTTCTGAGTTCTGAATGCTGCTGCCACCCTACCATGCCAATGATCAATACAATTCGTAGGTACGCTGATCCGTCTTTCATTTAAATTTATCACTTTTTATATGTAAAATTTTATATGTTAATGGGGATTTTTTTTTGCTTGCCAGGTACATATGAGTCAACAGTCAAGCTCATCTTGTCGATCTCGACAGAGAGATGCGACCCATGGCGAATTTGATGCCGATTTCGATGACTACAAGAAATGCTATTGTGGGCATCAGGTCCCGAGGAGGACGTCATGGACAAGAGCAAACCCTGGGCGTAGATTTTGGAGTTGTACAGCTCGAGAGAATCGCTGCACCTTCTTCTTATGGAAGGATCCCCCCACCCTGAGTTATCCAGAATGGTTATCATGCATTACATGGATGAGATTGACCGACTGCCCACTACTGTAAGTTCGACGCCCGCTTTTACCGAGAGTAGGCTGTTAGAGATGGAGGGACGGCTGGATACTGTTGTCGGACTACTTGAGAGGACCACTGGGCAGCTGGAGAGCATCGTATCCGATTACCGTTCCATTAAGGCCGGACTGCTATCTCTCTTAGTTGTACTAGGTTTTTATGTAATTTTGATGTATAACAATGGTCGTTGATGTTAAACACTGTTATGGATTATTTGTTGTAACAGCTTGTGGATGATGGGTTTTTTTAGGTCTGTTTGTTTATCGTTGGGATCTGTTAATTGCTGTTTAACACTGTTGATGATGTTTCACAATATCAGTTGATGTGGAGATGTACATTTGTGACGTTGATGTCGTTTTGGATGGGTTGTTGTATTTTGAGGTGGTTGATATTTGGACAAGATTTTGTTGTACTTTACGTTATATGTATGGTTGATATAGTTTGGGTTTATGTATCACAATATCATCATTGAATGAATTGATTTCTTACTTATTTATTGTTGGTTAACATTGAGAATACGGCATTGTCAAAATAATCTGTATTTATTATTTGGGATTTTTTAAATTACTTTGTCAAAATAATCGTATTTTGAGGTGGTTCGTATTTATTAGGTTTTTATATCGATTCCAATCACAAATGCAAGGGGGGGTCATTGTTCCCCTATTCTTACCACATCCCACTCATTACTTTCACCCTCCAACTTTCACACCAACATTCACAATCAACTTCAACACAAAAAAACACAATAAAGTTATGTATGGCCCACACACAATTCCAACATCCTCATTCACAACCCACTTTCACCCAAAAAACACAATACTCTACATTACCCAACACTATTCACCACTTCAACAAACCCACAACTTCAACCTAAAAGAACAAGGCCTTAGTAAAAAGAACAATATCCCTCCGCAACTAGTAAATCCGCAACTAGTAAATCAGAGTGGGAAGACTTGCACATTTTTCAAGATAAACGTAGTTAAATATCCCTCCGCAACTAGTAAATCAGAGTGGGAAGACTTGCACATTTTGACACAGATGATTTAGTAAATAGAAGTTCGATGCAGAAAACAACAGCCCAAAGAACCAAACCCAGACTCGAACAAACAACTCGTGACACGAAGTTCACTATGCTTTATTCGCCCCCTCCCTCTTTCTCTGGTCCGCAGCCAACCACCACTTCGTTATCAGACGATCCGCCAACTTCAGCCGGCGCCGACGGCGCTGTTTTCTTCCGGCTTTTCAATTCCTCCACCAATTTCCCAAGGGCAAAATCGGCCCCACGCCCATCGCACCCCATAAAAACCTCTGCAATGTCGGCCGGCGTCACCTCCACTTCATTGAGCAAAATCTCCGCTTCCTCCATCAATTCATGATGTCCCTCCTCAACCTCCAAATAATTCTTGGCCAGCAATCTAAACGCCGCCGGCTCGCAGCGGGACAGATGTATCTTTCTGTCCATCCTGCCAGGCCTCAGCAATGCCTTGTCCAGCCTCTCCGGGTGGTTGGTCGTGAATATTATCAGCCTCTCCCCCACGCACGACGACCACAGCCCATCCACGAAGTTGAGCACGCCCGACAAGCTCACCGACGGGAACACCGGCCGATCCCCTCCGGACGAAGCGCCGCCGTCCCTATGCTCGTGTTCATGAGGCTGATGGTCGGCCTTGGCCCTGTTTGACTTCTTCGGTTTCTCTGTTCGGTCCGAGAGGTCGAGGGAGCAGTCGATGTCTTCGATCACGATGACGGACTTGGTTGAGGTGGAGACAAGGAGCTTGCGGAGATCGGTGTTGGAGTGGACGGCGGTGAGCTCGATGTCGTATATGTCGAACTCGAGGAAGTTGGCGATGGCGGCGATGAGGCTGGTCTTGCCGGTGCCCGGAGGGCCGTAGAGGAGGTAGCCTCGCTTCCAGGCCCGGCCCACCCGGGCGTAGTAGTCCCGGCGGGCAGAGAAGCGGAGGAGGTCGCTGCGGATCGAGTCTCGGAGGTCCGGATCGATGGCCAGGGTGTCGAAAGTCGAGGGATGGTGGAAGGGAATCGAAGACCAGAGCTCGCCACGGTAACTACCGAAGGGGCGATTGGTGTAGAGCTTACGCTCCCTGGACTTGAGCTTCAACCTCGCGGCCTCCTCGAGAATGTGCTGCAAGTAGCGAGAGTACAGCAGCCCCCGATGCTTGCGATGGAACGAGAGGTGGTAGTACTTGTCGGGGTCGGACCTCGAAGACCCCGAAAAAGGGGAAGAGCTCGATGAGTTGCGGTCCACGGTGTGATAGGACCACTTCATCTGCACCCCTTCGAAGACGTCGACCGTGGAATGGGAGGAGGGGAGGGAGGAGGTTAGCGTCTTGGAGTTCTTGGTCTTGCAGAGGCGGAGCACGGGCGCTTCGGCGAGGCACCGGGAGCTGAGGTAGGACTGTGCGGCTTCGAAGAGCTCGTTGGAGTTGCCGCTGGGGTCGAACTCTTCGATGTAGAAGGTGTTTGTGGGGCGGACGGAGGAGTAGATGCTGGCGAAGATGGAGCGGAGGAAGTGGCGGAGCTCCGGCGGGAGGAAGTCACGGGCGGCGGAGCGGATGAAGACGATGGTGGCCAGCAGCGAGGTGATGGACTTCCAGTCCCACACCATTTCCATTTTTTTCTTCTTGCTTTTGTTTTCAAAACAAAGGGGAAAGGGAAAGGGACGGCGGGGCGAGGATTGCATTACGATTAGCCAACTATTATAGAGGATTTTGAAGTCAATGTCGAGTCCACGTCGACGGAAATTGCTTTTGTGAAAGTTGGTGCTGAGTGGGATGCGGGCTTATTTTGACGTTTAAGTGATCGGTCGGTAAGGGAAAGTACACACTTTGTTGGTTCATTGAACATGTAGCCCATTTTATGCACCTCTTTTTATTTATTAACACTGGAAGGAAGCAAGACCGACAAGGAGTTGTTTCTTTCATTCCACGTAGTCTATGGCTGTCATCGCTCTCATAAGGAAAGAAAATAAAATATGAAGATTTATGGTGTTAGATGGAAATAAGAAAGGATGCCTTGTAAAACGAGATAGAGCCTTTTATTCTTTTAAAAAAAAATTATCAAAATTTTTATTTGGTTGCAACTTGAAATGGACGAAAACACCGCATATCTTTATAATATTTTGTTTTTTGCTAATATAATATATATACTCTCAGAAATGTTTGATATCACTTAATAATTTTTGAAGGTGAATCAGGTTTCCGTTAGCATTTTAATTTATCTTTAGTAGCAATAAAATAAAATGATTTGTAAAAACCCCAATTGGACAACAACTTTTTGTAAGTTTTTCTTGAACGAGGTGAAGTCCAATCATATTTCCACATTATCTTATTATTATAACTCCTCCCATTTAAGGAACTTCATTTATTTTGTGAATTGCTATCTGCACCCCTACAAGTAGGGGTGCATATTGTATTTAGTGCCTAAATTAACTTTAAATAGGAAGAAGTTCGGTGAAGGAAATTAAGGTCTAGATATTCCAATCATGGTTGAATCCAATTTGATTGAGTCTGCATTAAATACGTCCGAAGCTCTCTCTGCCTATGAATGATTTTCTGAAGACTTCAGAGTCGTTCGTCGGAGGGGTCAACGTCAACAATGGGCGAAGAGAAGAATCTCACCAGCCTTGGGTTCCGTGTAGATCTTGGACAGGCCAAAATACACATGGTGACAGCCACGTCGGCAATGAAGTCACGGATGACTCATGAATAATGGGGAATGGGGGCATGAGATTTGGACTTATATGCCTGGACGATTTGCCCTGCTGTACGCCAATTGCTTCGCGCTTGACTGGTGCTTTCAAGCGAAGGAAAGGACGGTCTCTCGCTCTCTTTTTTAATATAATAAGAAGCATGATATTAATAATATTAGTTGTGCCATTTGTGTCGTTTACTTCGCAGTGAAGCCATTTCGATTAGAAAGCTTGGCAATGGTCAGCAATGCGGGGTGGGCTGCTAGTCGCATTACACATTTTTGCTAAACAAATTACATTTATTTACTTCCTTTTTTTATGATAAACTTCTTAAACAATACGGGCAAATGTGTAAATAAATGCGTTGAATCTAATCATACCCTCAGGTGTTCCGATAATCTAAATCTGATCCACCTAAATTGCATTTCCTCCATAGCTCGGCCCGAGAACTAGCGAACGACCTCCCAACAGGTCGGACATGGTTCTACCGAGCCTCTTCGTAGCCATCTACTAACTTAAACATCGGAGAGGATTATGGTCGAAACCCAGATCCGATCCCACTGACGATTTTCTTGTGTAAAAGACCTACGAAGATAGCTCGTAGTTAGGTTGGCTATACGATCGGGGGGCCACTCACTAGTGGGCCGACCTAGCTATGTGATTGATGATAACTCTCAGATACCCTCGCGGACTGGTGGGCTATACAATCGGGAGACGTCCTCGTGGGCCAATCTAGCTATACGATCGGGGATGCTCTCAATGACTGTTCAGCTATATAAACGGGGCCACTCCCTCACAGGCCGATTTAGCTATACGGTCGGGGATGACTCTCAAAACATACTAGAGGGTGAATAGTGTAATGACAAATAATATGCTAATTAAAAATACTTCAAATGCAGAATTATAAAGCAAGATAATTAGCAACAAAACATAAGAGAGAAATAACAAACACAAACACAAAGACGTATTCTGGTTCGGCAATTGCGTACTCCAGTCCCACAATCTTTACAGAGTCTTGTGGTTTCCTCGATTAGGTTTTTCCAAGCCAATCCAATACAACTCACACTTTTCACAAGAGCCACTTTTTTTTTCAAAAGAGCCACTCTTTTCCCAGAGCCTATCTTTTCCAAGATAGCAACACAATCTTTTCCAAGATTACAAACCCTATTCCAAGGGTAATCACCTCTCTTTCCAGATAGAACACTTCTACAACTCGGAAGCTAGGTTTCCAATGAAACAAAATAGAGAATACACACTTCATATTGCCTTGAATAAATGAACTTACAACTTTAAGTGTAGATGCAAAGAAGTGTGATTGTCCAAGTGCTAGGATGTAGCTTTGATGCACTAGTGGACTTCCCTAGAGCTTTAAGATCAATCAACATGAAGATGCTCCAAGGGAAAATGAGAGAGAATATGAAAGCGAAAACTTTTCTCCTTTGTTTTTGGCTCAATAATGGTTATCAATTCAGTGGGTATTGGTGCAAAAAACTGCCATACAAAAGGGTATAAATAAGCTCTCTCTCATGCACAAAAACCAAGAAAACGGCCATATACAAAAAGTTGTAAACAGCTATAAACTCTAAGTGACCAGGCATATGGAGAAGGGTGACCAGATTTCTGGTTAACTGTTCAGGCGTCTGGTGAGACTACAGAAAACGTCTGATAGAATTTGTCCAGAAATGTTTTGATTATGATAGCAGTCATAATTTCCACAATTGAACTCCGATTGAGGTGATTCAAAATGTGTTGGAAAGCTAATAAAGAATGCAATCTGATGGATTTGGAATGGATGGTGTTTCAGAGTGTTTTCTCACTACAAAAGCGTTGACCGTGAATAACCCGGTCAACGTGGTCAAGGGATCCGCTTGGGTCCCTCGGGTGTGTCGAGTCGGTGCAGACGAGGCGCGAGTAGGAGTTGCGGACGACGTGGAGCGCGTCGGCTCGGCCGAATCGAGATCCTTGGTCGCAAGGGGGGCGAGGGGAAGCCTCGTCCCGGGTTGAGACGCTCGGCCTCGGACGGACGTGCCCGGCCTCGGCGGTCGGACGACGAGGGGTAGCCTCGATCGTCCTGCTGGATACGTGGCCGGTCGCGGGGCGGAGGGGAAGCCTCGGCCCGTGGATGTGACGTCCTCCTGCGCAGATGAGAACGCTCGTCAGGGGGGCCGGACCTTGGTTCCGGCCAAATCCCCTCCGACGCCTAAGTCAGATAGTGATCTGAGAGAGGAGGCCCGGCGGAGACGGTTCGACTCGAGAGGAGATCGGAACTGCGTCTACCGACGCGAGCGGGGGAGGAAGGAGTTTGGAATGGGGGAACTAGGTCGTTGATGGAGTACCTTAGGTTTTAGTTACCTGAGATCCGGTCCCTTCTTCTGTCGTCCTCCTAGCCCTTTTATTGTCCTCCCGTCGTGACTGCCCATAACTCACGTCTCTCGTCCGCCCCCAATCGTGCCCCCTCAATCCGCCCCTTCGCCGCTTCCTGCGCTCCCCTAGCTCCTCCCCATAACGGCCATTAAATGGTAACGGGTCTGGGGGAGCGGTTATCGCAGGAGTGGGCGAGTGACCAGCGTGTTATCAGGGCCGGGTCGGATCGCCATTCGGGGGTCCTCTATAGGGCCTTGTCGGGCGGGCCAGATCGCGCAGATGGGCTTCTGATCGGCAGTCAGGTTTCCGGACTCGTGTCTTTCGGGCTTTATCCAAATAGGCGTAACAATTGCCCCCATTGGTCGGGTCGATCGGCCTCGACCGGTTCGGCTCGGCCGATGTGACTTCCGCCGACTTTGACAGGCTCGTCAGTCGATGCCGACTCATTTATTAGTCGTCATCATGAGTTGGTCCGTTCGCTACTTTTAAGGCGCGGGCTCCGAAGCGCCGTCGGTCCTCTGATGCTACCACGTGTAGCTGCCAGGTTATCCCCACCGCTCGCGGGGCCGTCTTAGGTTGAGAAGCCGAGTGGGTTGTGAGCCGCCATCCCGTCGTTTTCTTCTTTGCGCTGATCCCAATTCTGCATGAGCTCCGCCTCATGTCGTCTTCCTCTGCCACGGGTTCGGGTCGGCCGGAGCGTGACGCTGTTCCTGGCCTGGTGGGTGGCCCTCCTTCGGCGATTCGTCGGCACGGGGGTGAACTTTCAGGGGTGCCCCCAGAGGTCTTGTCGTGGCCTTTGTCGATCTGTGACACCGCCATCGGGAGCATGCGCTCCGCCTACCTGCTTCCGCCTTACTCGGCTCGTGCTCCTGGGTCTGACGAGCGGATCTGCCTTCCCGGTCCCATCGAGGTTGGAATATACGAGAAGTGCTTCCGCTTCGGGCTTTGCTTCCCGCTCCACCCCTTCATTGTTGAGTTCCTTCAGGCCCACAACGTGTGCCTGTGTCAATTCTGCCCCAACGCCGTCGGGCTCCTCGTCGGGTTCGTCGTCATCTGCATGCTGAGGGGAGTGGCGCCCTCTCTTCGTCTCTTCGCCCAGTTCTACCGCCTGAGCCACCACCAATCGGGGGCGTGGATTTACATTAGCGCCCGCCCGAAGATGACCCTGGTGTTGGGGTTGCCGAGCTCCCTAAAACGCTGGAAGGGGGAATACGTGTTTGTCACGTTCCCGTCGAGTGTACCTTTCCCGGCTCGGTGGGAGGCGGCCGGCGCAGTCTTCCTCGATCTGGGTGAGCCGACTGTCGTTGAGCAGCAGACGGCGAAGGACATGCTGGCGATTCCTGCGAGGGAGCGGTCGGTCGACGTCCTCTTTAGTGATCATAACTTGCGTAAGACGGTGTGGCCCTTGGGTAAGCTCTCCGAGTATTCGCCATTCGAGGTTGCCTGGGCTCTGCTTGGTCTCTCATTTCTTCTTTGAGTGCAGGTGGATTCCCTCTCGGTCCTTCCCCCGCCAGCACTCACGTGCAGGCCCCAGATCCGGATCCGCGTAGGAGGGATCATGTGCTGGAGGTCCGGAAGAAGCAGCGGGCCGTGACCTCGACTGGAGGCTCCAAAAGGAAGAAGGGGCCATCCCCCTCTGTCCCCTTGTTGGGGTCTCCCAAGAGGGTCCGTGAGGGGGTCGAGGGAGTTGATGTCCCGCCGCCTGCCGATCAGCTCCGGCCCGTCCCCATTGAGGTTGCCTGGCAGTGGGTCGGCCCTTCGCCTCTCCCGGACGGTTCTCTCCCTGATGCCTACAATCGGTATCTAGGCGCGTTCCGCTCCAACCCCGGCGAGTTTCCTTCGTCAGGGGAGGGTCTTCTTCGTCCATGCTTCCCGGTAGGGGAGAAGGAATCGGTGTTTTCGAGCCGCGGAGCCACCGCACGAGTGGCCGAGAATAGTTGCCTTCCTCCCGATCAGGCTGCGCTGGATGGAGTTAGAGGTGACTGTCTGGCCACCTTTGTGATTCAGGCCGGCCAACAGGTAGAGTGTCTCTGCTTGTCCTCCCTCCAGCTGCTTTCGCCGTCTTACCTTTGTTGCCTTGGTGCAGTTGTCCTCGGTGGGTCTCTCGATGAGGCGTCAGTTTGCGGCGCTTCCCAAAGCCAAGTCCGATGCCGGGCGAGACCTTGAGGCCCATGGCGAGGAGGGAGAGGCAGGTCAGTTAGAGAAAGTGCGGGTCAGGTCCTTGGAGACCCGCGTAACTGAGCTGTCCTCTGCCTTGGAGGAGGCGGACCGGGAGAGGGCCTTGGCTCTGACTGCAAAGTCAGAGGCCGAGGCACGGGTTGCCGAGCTTTTGAGAGATGCCGACACGTCTGGGGGAGCCGAAAAGATCCCCGTCTCCGTTGTTGCCCCCGAAGCCCTGGAGCTCTCCGATCGTCTGGAAGCGGCGGAGGAGCAGGTGAGGGCTCTCCTTGCTCAACTCGGCGAGAGATCCCGGGAGATCGAGAAGGAGAGTGTGGAGCACCAACGCCAGATCGAGTCCTTAGAGGCTCGGTTGCGTGGGCTTGAGGCGGTGGACCCATCCCAGATCGCCCAAGACGCCGTGGCTGAGTACGCCACCTCCTTCGTCGAGACCGCCTTGGTGGTGGCATTCGAGAAGGGCTTCGCCCGGTGTCAATCCGAGATCCAGAAGAAGTTCCCGCTCTCGGGAGTCAACTTCGAGGATCTCCGGATGCACTCTGACGGCGGACGGAGTGTGGGGGATGGCCCAATCGGATCGCCAGCCTGTGGCTCCACGGGTGCCCCTGGAGATGAATGAGGGAGGGGAATGCCCCTCGACCTCTACGTGCGTCTCTCCGTTCGTCTTTTTGTTTATCTGGAAAGGAAACGAACTTAAATAAATTTATTTCATAGAGAATGATACATTCATTGAAAGTACTTGCGTAAGTGTTCCGCATTCCAGGCATGAGTGAGAATCCTCCCCTCCGTATTGGCTAGACGGTAGGTTGCAGGTCCGAGGACCTCGACGACTTTGTAGGGTCCCTCCCATTTAGCCGCGAGCTTCCCTTTGCGAGCGGTATCCGGGTTGAAGCATGCCTTCCGGAGGACCAGGTCCCCAAGGTGGTAGCTTCGGCCCCTAACCCGAGCATTGTAGTATCGGGCCACCTTCTGCTTCTGGCGGATGATGGTGGCCAGGGCTTGTTCCCGCCGTTCGCCGAGGAGCTCCAGACTGAGCTCCAGACCCTGCGAGTTCCTGTCCTCGTCAAAGCATTTGAGGCGGAGAGATTCCTCACCCAACTCGACCGGTACCACTGCCTCGGCCCCGTAGGCAAGCATGAACGGGGTCTCGCCGGTGGCTTCCTTGTGGGTCGTCCGGTATGACCAGAGTATCCCGGGGAGCTCTTCCGGCCAGCTTCCTTCGGCGTCCTTCACTTTCTTTCAGAGGGGCTCTATGATACATTTGTTGGCTGCCTCCGCCATTCCGTTGGTCTGGGGGTGCGCTACAGAGGCGAAGAGCAGCTTGATTCCCCATTCCGCGCAGAAGTCTTTGAACCCCGCGGAGTCGAACTGTTTCCCGTTGTCTGTGACGATGGACCGGGGTACTCCGAATCTGGAGATGATGGAAGTCCACACGAAGCTTTTCGCTTTCTTCCATGTGATGGTGGCCAACGGTTCCGCCTCGATCCATTTGGTAAAGTAGTCCACCGACACAATCAGATATTTTCGCTGCCCTCGGCCCGGCTTAAACGGTCCTAGGATGTCGAGCCCCCATTTCGCAAACGGGATGGGGCTTACGATAGGGATGAGCTCCGATGGGGGAGTTGAGGTGTGGTGGGCATACCTCTGACATTCCTGACACTTCTGGACGTAGTTTGTTGCGTCTTGTACCAGGGTCGGCCAGTAGTATCCCTGCCTCAAGATTTTCTGTGCAACCATCTTGTCCCCGTGGTGATTTCCGCAGATCCCTTCGTGAACCTCCCGTAGGACGTAGTCGGCTTCCTGGGGTCCGATGCATTTCAGGTACGGGAGGACATCAGCCTTCGTCCAGCGCCTCCGGTAGAGCGTCCCCTCATGGATCACGTATCGGAGTGCCTTCCTCTCCAGGGTCCGACGCTCGTCCCAATCCGTTGGCACCTCCCCATGAGTGAGGTACCGAATGATCGGATCCATCCAGGTGGGATTTTGGTCGATCGCCATCACCTCCCACTCCTCCGTGCTGGGGGACTGCAGGTTCTCCACGTAGATGGTGCGGCCCAGTTCCTTAGGCGAGGACGAGGCTAGCTTCGACAACGCGTCCGCCCGTGCGTTCTCTGACCGCGGGAGATGCAAGACTTCCGCGTTTTTGAACCTGGAGAACGCCGCTTGGCGACGGCGTGATACCTCTGCATCGTCTCCTCCCGCGCCTCGTAACTTCCCAGAAGTTGGTTGACAATGAGCTTCGAGTCGCTGAGGAGGCGCACAGATTCGGCCCCGAGCTCCCGGGCCAGCCTCAGGCCGTTGATCACCGCTTCGTATTCTGCCACGTTGTTGGTGGCCGGGAACTCGAACCGCAACGCGTACTCCACGACGTTCCCTTCCGGAGATCGGATCGCGATCCCAGCCCCGCCTCCTAATTGTGTGGCTGATCCGTCCACATGGATTATCCACGCCCCTGGGACTCCTGACTGGAGGTGGTCAGCCGAAAGAAAAGACAAGGGTTGGGCGATTACCGTTGCTGGGCCTTCTTCCTCTGGGGGATGTTCTCCTTCCGTCGTGCATTCAGCGATGAAGTCAGCCAAGGCCTGCCCTTTGATGGCCGTGCACGGTTTGAATCGGAGGTCGAACTCGCTCAATTCCACCCCCCAGTTCAGCATCCTTCCCATTCGGTCGAATCTCTTGAGGTTCTGCTACAGTTGTGAGTCGGTCAAGACCAGTATGGTGTGGGCATGGAAATAGGGCCGGAGCCTTCGCGCTGAGAGAACAAGGGCGTACGCCAGTTTCTCCATGGGCGAGTACCGCACCTCCGCCCCCTTCAAGATCCGACTCGTGTAGTACACCGGCCACTGCACCCCACCGTCTTCCCGGATCAGCACCGAGCTCATTGCTTCCTCCGCGCACACCAGGTAAAGGCTTAGCGACTCCCCTTCCCGTGGCTTGGACAGGAGAGGCGGGCTGTGGAGATATTCCTTGAGATCCGCGAACACCCTGGAGCAGTCTTCGTCCCATAGTATCGTCTTCCTATTGTCTGAGGGTTCCGCGATCGCTTTCCTCAGAACCTTGAAGAAGGGAAGCGATCTTTCCGCCGATTTGGAAAGGAATCGCCCCAAGGCTGCGATGCGCCCATTCAACCTCTGCAGCTCTTTGATCGTCGTCGGCTCACGCATGTTGATCAGTGCCTCGATCTTGTCAGGATTAGCTTCAATGCCACGGTTAGTTATCATAAATCCCAAGAATTTGCCAGATCTTACCCCGAACGTGCACTTCGTGGGGTTGAGTCGAATGTTGTGTCGCCGCAACCGCTCGAAGGTTTCACGAAGGTCGGCGATGTGGTCCTCCGGCTTTCTCGACTTGACAAGCATGTCGTCGACGTAGACCTCTAGGTTCCTCCCGATCTGGGAGTAAAAAACCTTGTTGACCATTCTCTGGTAGGTGGCCCCTGCGTTCTTCAAGCCAAAGGGCATCTTCTTGTAGCAGTATGTTCCCCGGTCCGTCGTGAAGGCTGTCATCTCTTCGTCCCGGGGATCCATCTGGACTTGATTGTACCCTGAGTAGGTGTCCATGAAGCTAAGCATCTCGTACCCCGAATCGTTGTCCACCAAGTGGTCAATGCATGGCAGGGGGTAGCTGTCCTTGGGACAGGCTTTGTTGAGGTCACTGAAGTCCACGCACATTCGCCACTTCCCGTTGGGTTTCCTGACCATCACCGCGTTCGATAGCCACTCCGGGTACCAGACCTCTCGTATGAAGCCGGCGTCAAGGAGACGTTCCACTTCTTCGGAGGCCGCCTTCATCTTCTCGCCGCCCAGGTTCCGCTTCTTCTGCCTGACCGGCCTGAAGTTGGGGTCTGTGTTGATCTGGTGGACGATCACCTGGGGATCTACGCCGGGCATGTCCTCTGGTGACCAAGCAAAGACGTCTAGGTTCGCCTCCAGGCACTCGACCAGTTGGCTCCTCAAGTCGTGGCTTAGCACTCTCCCGATTGAGACGAACCGGCCCTCGACGTCCGTGACCGGGATCTGCTCTTGCTCCTCCGCAGGGGCGGGCCTCGACCTGCCCCTTAAGTTGAGCGCGGCCATTCGGTCGACTAGACGATCTTCGGGACCTTCCTCCGCCAGTTGATAGCAGGTACTCGGTCTCCCCGCGTCGCCTTCGACTTGCCCCATCCCCCTGGGCGTTCGGAACTTGATAGTCTGATAGAGGGTCGAGACCACCGCGCCGATGGCGTTGAGTAGGGGTCGGCCGATGATCCCATTGTATTCCGACCCGATCCCCAATACGATGAATTCCACCGCCAGGGTCACCGAGTCTGGTGGGCCTCCGAGTGTTACCGGGAGATGGATCGTGCCGATGATGGGGGTGGAATGACCCGTGAATCCCACCACGGGACCCGAGCGAGGTCGCAAGTCTTCCTTCCGCCGCCCCATCTTTTCTAGGGTTGACATGAAGAGGACGTCGCAGGAGCTGCCGGTGTCGACGAGCAGTCGCCGTACCATGGTTGTGTCTATGATCACCGACACCACCAAAGCTACGTCCGAGCTGCGCGCCGTTACAGACGTGCCTTGTCTCCCGACCGGTAGGGACGGTGAGGGTCTCCCGGTCCTCTCCTCATGATCCTCCTCGCGCCGGGCCCGGGCCCACTCTTACCAACGATGGCGGGCCCTGTCGCTTCGCGTCAGAGCCTTGCTCTCCTTTCGTCGAGACGGGTGGAGATGTGTCATTGCAGGTGTGTTTTGTTTCTTCGTGGGACAGTTTGTTCCCACAGACGGCGCCAGATGTTTCAGAGTGTTTTCTCACTACAAAAGCGTTGACCGTGAATAACCCGGTCAACGTGGTCAAGGAATCCTCTTGGGTCCCTCGGGTGTGTCGAGTCGGTGCAGAAGAGGCACGAGTCGGAGTTGCGGACGACGTGGAGCGCGTCGGCTCGGCCGAATCGAGATCCTTGGTCGCAAGGGGGGCGAGGGGAAGCCTCGTCCCGGGTTGAGATGCTCGGCCTCGGACGGACGTGCCCGGCCTCGGCGGTCGGACGACGAGGGGTAGCCTCGATCGTCCTGCTGGATACGTGGCCGGTCGCGGGGCGGAGGGGAAGCCTCGGCCCGTGGATGTGACGTCCTCCTGCGCAGATGAGAACGCTCGTCAGGGGGGCCGGACCTTGGTTCCGGCCAAATCCCCTCCGATGCCTAAGTCAGATAGTGATCTGAGAGAGGAGGCCCGGCGGAGACGGTTCGACTCGAGAGGAGATCGGAACTGCGTCTACCGGCGCGAGCGGGGGAGGATGGAGTTTAGAATGGGGGAACTAGGTCGTTGATGGAGTACCTTAGGTTTTAGTTACCTGAGATCCGGTCCCTTCTTCTGTTGTCCTCCTAGCCCTTTTATTGTCCTCCCGTCGTGACTGCCCATAACTCACGTCTCTCGTCCGCCCCCAATCGTGCCCCCTCAATCCGCCCCTTCGCCGCTTCCTGCGCTCCCCTAGCTCCTCCCCATAACAGCCATTAAATGGTAACGGGTCTGGGGGAGCGGTTATCACAGGAGTGGGCGAGTGACCAGCGTGTTATCAGGGCCGGGTCGGATCGCCATTCGGGGGTCCTCTATAGGGCCTTGTCGGGCGGGCCAGATCGCGCAGATGGGCTTCTGATCGGCAGTCGGGTTTCCGGACTCGTGTCTTTCGGGCTTTATCCAAATAGGCGTAACAGATGGAAATTACAATCATAGAAAAACCGACAGAGATTTGAAGTCAGAAATAGATTGCAGTGGTTCCAACAGACTCAAACCAGAAAAATACTCGATCACCAAAACAGTCATAACTTACACAATTCGACTCCGATTGAGGTGATTCAAGATGCGTTAGAAAGCTAACAAAAAATTCAATCTGATGCGCTTAAAATTGGTGAGAAATTCCAACCAAGAAAAACTTACAGAGGTTTGAATGTAGACAAACTGCATAAAAACATATTGCTGAAAACAGATAGCACATAAATTTTGGCTTAACTGATCTGGCATCTGGAGTTCATTGACCAGACATCTGGACCACTATGCAGATGCTTGGTGATTGAACTTAAGACGTTTGGACTTCTTAGGGGGTTTGGGCATCACAAAATCTGATACGCCAGGCATCTGGTGGGTTATAAGCCAAATGTGGCTTCTAAACCAAGCTCGAGGAGAGTGGCATCAGGCATCTACACAGTGGTCCAGAAGTTTTATCAATGAAGTCTGGTATTATGAGATAGTATAGTCTGACATGCGAGGGGAGTTTGTTGAGTTTTCTGGGGTCCTTAGGGCTCAAATTCAACGTCTGGCCTAAGTCGGGCAGACACCAAAAACATAAAAGGAGCAGAAAATGAAATTAAAACCATTTTAAGTACGCCCTAGTTAAAACCCTAAACAGAATATCTACTATCCCAAGATAGGTAAGACCAACCCCTAAAGATAGATCTATAAAATTAACTACAATTAAAGCGCATAAATATAAATTACCAACCTCTGCCTTTCACGTTAGCAAAGCGTAGAGTCCTACGAACCAATGCCTCGTGTTAGGGCTGAGCTCCTTTTCTTGAACCGCGTCCCGATGTGAGCAATCCTCTTGTTGCTGAGCTAACCACACGCTCCAGAAAGTTTCACCACGAGAAGATCCTCCGTTAAGACTTTAGATTAGATCCGAACTCCTTCGTGGCTTTGCTAGAGCCAGAACAGGAGCATGAAAGAATGAGGGAGAATGAGGGAATTATGTTTAAGCTCAGATTTGGTCTTGCTCACGTTTAGATAGAGCTACACGGATCTGAAGCTGGGTGTGTATTTCAAAGAGGAGAGTTAGCCCCTATTTATATAGGGAGCTGATCCCTCCTATTCTCAAAATAACCGACGTGGGACTAAACAATTAGAGGAATACTTAATTACAAGTTTGCCTTCTATGAAGGCCAAACTTTGACGAATTATTTCTCTCTCACCGTTGAACTCTAGAAACGATATCTTATAACAAATCAAAGAGCATTAACGGTGAACGCATAGAAACAAACTCTGTGCGATTCTAAGTCCGTCTGACCCCCTCAAACATACGCATAAAGTTGGCCCCAAAAATTGTACTGCAAAAATAAACCCAGCCGCCAAAATTAGGTTCAAACCCCTAAGTTGGGGCGCCCCACCACCAGGTCAGGTGGGCCCACCCGCCCACTAGGCGCTCCTGCCCACAATGGGAGGGAGGGAGGGCGGGCCCAGCCTGCTCGCATAAGTGGGCTGGGCTTTGGCCCAGCACAAAAATACCTGGGCGTTGGGCCGAAATAAACCCAGCACCTGGGCCTTGGTTTATTTGGTGCTTTGGCTGATTTTGAGCCTATTTTTGACTCTTTTGGAGCCAAAATCTTGGGTTTAAGCCTTAGTTTAAATACAAATTTTATCCGAAACATTCCCAAAGCTCATGTGTTCTCGTTTCTATGCAATTACCACATTATATGCTGTCTAAAATATGGTTGCAAACCTTTTGCAACAAATTGCATTATATGCTATTATCCCACATCGTTAATATTCTAAAGTCTATCTCGCAAACTATTTACGACGTAATAAATTTCCATACATCGTATGCATTATCTCCCTTAAACCTCCTATTACTTGATGACGGTCCCACTCTATGTGAGACCCTACGGCCTGACCCTACTATAGGTGGGGCTCGAAACCCTAGACGACGGTGACCATAAGCAGCAGGTGTCGTCCCTATTTTGGTATCATCATTATGTGGTTAGCCCATTGTTACAGTATTGTCAAGACCACCCTGACTGTGTCTGTGATGAATGCCACAGTTTTAGTCCATTCGACATAACTATGTCGCTTAATCAAGCCTAAGGTATGGTCAACTGTCAACCCTAATACTTGAAATTGGTTAGTCTCCATCGTGTAGGACGATATATGCCCATAAGACGATTTATCCTAAGTGTGCGTCTTGTTCATATAACATATGTTGTCCATTATTCTAAGTATGAAATCGATTATATTATCTATACTTAGATAATGTCCATAGACTTATAGTTAGGTCCTTACATATCCAGATAAGATCTCGATTATGAGCAGTAAGTGACCAAATAGAAACGTAAGTCTTAAACGGTTCGTGGTCATAGATGTGTCGAGAACTGGATATCGACACATCGGATAGACCACTGTGTCGTAGTCTTACCGTAGGGTAATGATGATCTCATAGTCATTCGACTTGGTGAAGTCGAAGACGAGACATATGTGCTCATTGGAGAATGAGTTCACTGAACGACCAACTTAGAGTTATTAAATGGTTAACTTTAACTAAACTGTATATAATAACTCTAGGGTGATGATAGGTAAGCTGGTCCTTAAGACCTGAAGTCATCTGTACGAACCTGTGAGTGAACAGTGTAGCTTAGACCTATGATCTAGCTTCGAGGCTAGGCCTGCTGAAAGATCGTAGGTTGGGTTGCACCCGAAGCTCTTAGGCGAGTGGATGACTAAGATGGAATTCGTCACTTCCGTTAAAGGGAAGTTAGTGTCACAGGCTCAGTACGGTCTTTGTGTTAATCCTCGGCCGGGTACGTCGTAACAAGTACAACGTAAATACAACTGAGACCGCCGTATACTGACCAATGTTGTCTACTAGGGTTGACAGTAAACCATACCCTAGGCCAACAGGGACACAGTCTTGACGAAGGGACTATAGCTAACGGCATTCATCACTGACACAGCCAAAGTAAACCCAACGATGCTTTTGTTAATGGGTCGATCACATTATGTTGATTCTGAAACATGGGCGATAACTACTGCTCGTGGTGACCATCGTCTAGGGGTTTCGAGTCCCAACATGTAGTAAGGTCAGGCTGTAGGGTCCCACACTGAGTAGCGTTTGTGTCTTAGTAATAGGAAGATTAATTCAGAGAGATTCATTTGATGATATTGAATAGTTGATATTCACAAAGCCAGTTGTGAAAATAAGTCGTAGATGCAATAGGGACAATGTTGCATTTGATGCTAACAAAGATTAAACGTGTCGTAAATTGGTTACGACAATATTTGTAGGAACAAATACATTGGAAAGGGTTACCTAGATGACGGGATCGTCCGGTCTAAACACAGGTTCTAACCGCGTCCATATCAGAGCTCAAACGAGCCCAGAAACGCGATAACAGTCCAAGGCAAAGTGGGTTAGACACACTGGGCTTACAAGCCCATCCGCAAGGGCAAACGGGCACGGCCCGCTGGCTGCAGCCGGCGAACGCCCGCTGAACAGCGGGCGCGGCCCACTGACTGTAGCGGGCGAACGCCCGCTACAACAGCGGGTGCACGCCCGCTCCCCAACGGGCGTCGGCCCGCCCTCCCTGCCTTGGGCAGGTGCACCCGCTAAGCCTAACGGGTGCGCCCGCAACTTAAGTGTTTTTAGGGTTTTTGAAACCCCAAAAGATGGCTACGAAAATTGATTTTTTTCCATCTTTGGGCAATTGTTTGAAGGGTCAAACGAAGTCGAAATTCGTTGCCGTTGGTTCCTACTCGTTCACCATTCGAAGCCCTTCGAATTGATAGCTTGTTTGGTGTCTAAAGTTTAATGAATGAAGAGAATTAATTCGTTGAAGTTGGCTTTTATGAAAAGCTTACTAAACTTCAATTAAGCTAAATTAGCTAATTGAAATCCCTTCAATTTTACAATAGTCTCACATTACTCACAACGAAAGTAGGAGTGCCGACTCCCTATATAAATATGGGTGCACTCTCTTCGTTGAAAAATGCACCAAGTCCTCGATCGAGTAGCTCCGGATATTTGAGCTAGCTCGATCTACGACTAAACTATTCTCTCTCTTTCTTCTTCTCATTCTCCAGACTAGTCCAAGTAAGACTACGAAGAGGGTTTGGATTCGGATCCAGACGTCTAAGATGCGGGTCTATTCAAGTGAAACCTTCTACCACGTGTGATCGGCTCGGAGGTGGGAGTCGGCTCGGGCAGATCGGTTCGAGGGTGCGAGGCGGCTTGGGTGGATCGAGTCAAGGCGGTTCGGCTACGAGGAGCGTCAGAAGACAATGCGGTACATCTTGCCCGCCCCAGGGTCAAGATTCCGGGTATGTGGTTAAGCAATTTTAGTGTAGATTTAATTTTGTCGCTGTAGAATAGATCCCTCTTGGGGTGTTCAGATCCACCCCAAGTTGGCATAGATCTGGCTAGGTTCTGGCTCCCTCAGAGCCTAGCTAAATTGTTTAGCTAGCTAGTTTAATTCTGCTGCGCTTTATGCCCATGTGGTCTGTCCGACTTATGACGGACACAGATCCGAGCTCTGAGGGTCCGCCAAAACCCCTACAGTGGTATCAGAGCCACGGTTATGCTTGTAGATCTATTTTAGCGACGTTTTTAAATCTTTTAATTGCTTGTTTTAAACATACGGATAATTTTAACTTTATGTTAAAAATAATGTTTTATATTTTAAAATTGTTTTACAACATGGAAATTTTTTTGAGACGATTTAAATTTTATGCGATAAATTTAAATAAGTCTCTCATGTTTAAATGTTTTAAAATTTTAGTTTATAAGATAAAATAATTTTAGCATGCATTTAAAATTTTTTAGTTTATGTAACATAGAAGGAATATTTTATTTCATGCGATGATATAGAAAAATTCATATTTTTGGTTACATAAAGATGGAAATTTTTTTTAAAAAAGGCTTTGTACGAAAGTTTATTAAATTAATTTCAAATGATTTTAAAAGGGTTTTAGAATTGTTTTAAAGAATATGTGATATAAAGAAAATTTTATTCTCATAAGATGAAATAATAAATTTATTTCTTTTAAATTACATATTGGTTTTAAGATTACTTTATGCGATATTTTAGTCTTAAAAGTGTATAGTTAAAATTTTAAAAGCCTAGGTTTTAAAATTATTTGATAATTTTATGAAACCTAGTTTTATGCGATAAAAATATTTTAAGCTTTAAATTTTAAATATTTATATTTAAATGTTAAATTTTAGGGTTGCAAGTTGTTTTATTATGTTATATATAATTTTTAACTTGCAAGCTTTAATTATTTGTCACTAAATGAACCTTTAATTTGTGCGGTTGAATTAGTTGGTTTATGTTTTAATGGACATGTTGAATAATGTATTCTTGAACCCTCTAGGTTAGCCATTAACGGATTAAAATTTTATGAGATGAAATTTTAATGATTAGTGACATGTTACGATTTTTATAAAAAATGCAACATCAAAACCTAATACCAGATTAGCGTAGTCCCTTTTGATTGTCCATCATTGCAAAAAATCGTTTAAATGATAGTTATCATAAAAAGACTATTTTTAAAAGATGTTGTAATTGTTTTATTAAAATCCTAATTAGATTGGGGTGGCATAGTTGAACGTATGAACCTTATAGTTGATAAGGACTCAATAAAAATTGTTCAACCAATCCATAAAATTTCGAATTTTAGGATCCACTAGTTGATAAGGATTAACTAGTTTTAATTAAAAGCCATTTAGTTGTTGGACGAACATAGAATTGATGAAACTCCTTCAATGGATCATGACGTCGGTCAATGTGCTTGGCTAAGTTTGCTGGACCACCCATCTAGTCTAGGGGCCGAGTGGTCATGGCTTAGTCAATTCTCTGGCCGCGTCCGCTGGACCGCAAGGAGTCGAATCATGACTGTGTAAGTCCATCAACTATACCTAAGTCAAATACGATAATAATCTTATTCAAGATAAATCGTAGCCCTCCTTGTTTTAGGAGTTGGCAACTGTAATAAACGTGTTACGGTTGTTGAGCTACACTCAAGTCGTGACATGACAATCTTATAGAAACTGATTTCTTGATTAACATCTTGACTTGACCCAAACCTTCATCTTGTCCCTATACCGAGCACCGGCATAAGTCTAACCAAAGATGTAGTCTAAGTCCTGACCCAATCCGACGTGTCGTGTATACACCAAGCGGCGGGGCAAGTCAGGCTAGACACAAAAATAAGGGTCCGACTAGGCTAGCCATTGTGATCCGGATGAGCACACTCATGATCACAAATGACTAAGGGTAATAATGATAGGGTATCATATTTAATATGATTGACGACGAGTTTGTCTACCGACTGCAGAGTCGGACAACTTGTTGAGACACACTCAAGGTTGTCAGACTCAGGGTAGTCGGGTCCCTCTCTCACAAATGTTATTTTTATAATAAACTGTTTATTATTATGGCTTTAATAAATTTAGTGGGAGAATATATTTTTATTAAAAACCATTGAAACTATACAACAAACATATACTCACTAAAGTATCTATAAAATTGCAGAATGGATTCGGGTCTAAGATATATGGTAGAAAAGAACGTGCTCGATGGAACGAACTATAAAGACTGGCTTAGGAACATTAAGTTAGTCCTTTCTCTAGCCGGGATTGGATACGTGCTGTTCAAGGACGCTCCGGAGAAGCCTGATGACGATGCGACCTTCGAGGAAAAAGAAGCCTATAAGCTATACCAGAGGGATGCAGAGAAGACCAGGTGCCTTACTCTAGCTTCGATGAATAACGAACTGCAGAGGAAGCATGAACATTTGGATGTTCAAAGTATGCTTCTGAATACACAAGAGTTATACGGCAAGCGGTCTCGAGCTGCCAAGTTTGAAGCCATAAGCAACCTCTGGGGCACAAAGATGGAGGCAGGGCCCGTACAAGATCATGTCATCAAGATGATCGGGTACATGGAGGACGCCACCTAGTTGGGTTTTGTCCTAGACAATGAGATGTCCGTGGACATTATCCTTAAGTCTTTAACCCCGGCCTTCAAGCCTTTCATCACTGGTTTCATAATGAACAGTCTTGAAATGGATCTTCCTGGTCTCCTCAATATGCTTAGGCAGTTTGAGGAGGTTGAGAAGAAACCGACTGTATTGGTTGTTGGCTCTGCTTCTTCAGACCAGGCGAAAGGCAAGGGTAAGAAGAGGCAGGTCCCACAACCTGCGAAGGTGAAGAAAGGAAAGAAAAAGACCAAAGGGGCCCCGTCAAAATCTGAGTGCTTCCATTGCCATAAGATTGGCCATTGGAATAGGAACTACAAGATTTATCTTGCAGAGAAGAAGAAGGGGCATACTGATGCTTCTACCTCAGGTACAACAAATTAAATTCAATAAAGCTTAATTATTTCCAATCACATAGTATGAGATACTGAGACATCTGTGTAATGTATACAGGTGGCTGATATGAAGTGAAGATTGGAAGAAGTTCGGAGGACGATCAGCATCTGAGCAATCGTTGCTGCTGGGACCGTGCGAAGACTTCGAGAGACATGAAGAAGGAGCTGATACTCAATTTTAGTTGAATAAAATGTATCATTCCTTAAAGTGAAAACAATGATTGAGTGTTCAACACTCAAAGTTTATTAGATAAACATATTATGGTTCATCTTTTATGAATCCGTTGTTTGAATGAATGTCTCAGAAATGTGCTTTCTGTTGAAATTGAGATTTGATTGAGATTGGCTTAAATTTATGTGATTGTGGGTTTCTGAGTTGGTTGCGAAAATTCTCGAACTATGATGCGAAGCTTCAGAAAATTTTGTTTTAGAGCCGACTTAATGTTGTAGTCAATCGGTAGTGAAGTATAAGTTCCAGGAGCGTATAAATTGTGTGTAAGCACAATTATACGCATATTAAGATTAATACTTAATATAATACATTTGATTCTTAAAGATTTAGTATTAAATGTAGTAAAGGGAAAAGTACAGTGTAGGACGTTTGATTGAGTGAGTCAATGTCAGGATTCCTTAAACCAATCTTGATTTGACTCATTCGTCAAACCCAACCTGACACTAATACATTTCATCTAAAGCACATATCAAATGGTTATGTCTTCATATATATAGTCTAAATATGATTTAGATATAATATTGAAGTACTTACCCAAATAGTTCTTAAAGTCAGTGGGAGCTAGCTCGTATACTTAGTTCCAGTTTCTCGGACTAAGTAAAAAGGATTTCCAACTTATTTGAATCATCTATGTAAGACATTGAATCAAAATCGTTTTGATTTAATCGACTATATAGAGACTTAGGGTGTCAGCATGTACTTGACATGTTGACACAAGAAAATTGGAATGAGCTGAGACTGATTTATAGAAATGTTAGACCCTACATCTAGATTGTATAAGCTAATTGTTAGCTATACAAAGAAAGGAAAAATTGATCCAAATCATTTTTCAAAGGATCAACCATGTGTGATCAAGAAATGTATTAATCAATAATCCATTAAAATGCATTATAGATACTCATTAGTAAATCCACTCTTAGGTTTGTCATATAAATGTCAAAGTGACTGATATGCTAGAACGGTATGAGATACCGAGATAAATAGCCTAAGTGCAAGTTGGAGATGTAGGAGGATATATGCCCATAAGGCGATTTATCCTAAGTGTGCGTCTTGTTCATATAACATATGGTGTCCATTATTCTAAGTATCAAATCGATTATATTATCTATACTTAGATAATGTCCATAGACTTATAGTTAGGTCCTTACGTATCTAGATAAGATCTCGATTATGAGTAGTAAGCGACCGAATAGAAATGTAAGTCTTAAACGATTTGTGGTCATAGATGTGTCGAGAACTGGATATCGACACATCGGATAGACCACTGCGTCTTAGTCTTACCATAGGGTAATGATGATCTCATAGTCATTCGACTTGGTGAAGTCGGAGACGAGACACATGTTCTCATTGGAGAATAAGTTCACTGAACGACCAACTTAGAGTTATTAAATGGTTAACTTTAATTAAATTGTCTATAATAACTCTAGGGTGATGTTAGATAAGCTGGTCCTTAAGACCTGAAGTATTCTGTACGAACCTGTGAGTGAACAGTGTAGCTTGGACCTATGATCTAGCTTTGAGGTTAGGCCTGCTGAAAGATCTTAGGTTGGGTTGCACCCGAAGCTCTCGAGGTGAGTAGATGACTAAGATGGGATTCGTCACTTCCGTTAAAGGGAAGTTAGTGTCACAGACTCAGTACGGTCTTTGTGTTAATCCTCGGTCGGGGTACGTCGTAACAAGTACAACGTAAATACAACTGAGACCGCCATATACTGACCAATGTTGTCTAATAGGGTTGACAGTAAACCATACCTTAGGCCAACAGGGACACAGTCTTGACGAAGGGACTATAGCTAATAGCAGTCATCACTGACACAACAAAAGTAAACCCAACGATGCTTTTGTCAATGGGTCGATCACGTTATGATGATTCTGAAACAGGGGCGATAACTACTGCTCGTGGTGGCCGTCTTCTAGGGGTTTCGAGCCCCAACCTGTAGTAAGGTCAGGCTGTAGGGTCTCACACCGAGTAGCGTTCGTGTCTTAGTAATAGAAAGATTAATTCAAAGAGATTCATTTGATGATATTGAATAGTTGATATTCACAAAGCCAGTTGTGAAAATAAGTCGTAGATGCAATAGGGACAATGTTGCATTTGATGCTAACAAAGATTAAACGTGTCGTAAATTAGTTACGACAATATTTGTAGGAACAAATACTTTGGAAAGGGTTACCTGGATGACGGGATCATCCAGGTCTAAACATAGGTTCAACCCGCGTCCAAATCGGAGCTCAAACGAGCCTAGAAACGCGATAACAGTCCAAGGCAAAGTGGGTTAGACCCACTGGGCTTACAAGCCCATCTGCAAGGGCAAACAGGCGTGGCCCGCTACAGCACGCGGCCCGCTGCAGCAGCGGGTGCAGCTCGCTGACTGCAGCGGGCGAGCACCCACTGCAGCAGCTTGTGCCGGCCCGCCCTCCCTGCCTTGGGCGGGCGTGCCCGCTAAGCCTTGCAGGCGCGCCTGCAACTTAAGTGTTTTTAGGGTTTTTGAAACCCCAAAAGACGGCTACGAAAATTTATTTTTGCCCATCTTTGGGCAATTATTTGAGGGGTCAAACGAAGTCGAAATTCGTTTTCGTTGGTTCCTACGCGTTCACCATTTGAAGCCCTTCGAATTGATAGCTTGTATGGTGTCTAAAGTTTAATGAATGAAGATAATTAATTTGTTGAAGTTGGCTTTTATGAAAAGCTTACTAAACTTCAATTAAGCTAAATTAGCTTAATTGAATTCCCTTCAATTTTACAATAGTCCCACATTGCTCACAACAAAAGTAAGAGTGCCGACTCCCTATATAAATAGGGGTGCACTCTCTTCGTTGAAAAATGCACCAAGTCCTCGATCGAGTAGCTCTGGATATTTGAGCTAGCTCGATCTACGACTAGACTATTCTCTCTCTCCTTCCCATTATCCGGACTAGTCCTAGCAAGACTACGAAGGGGGTTTGGATTCGGATCCAGACGTCTAAGACGCGGGTCTATTCAAGTGAAACTTTCTACCGCGTGTGATCAGCTCGGAGGTGAGAATCGGCTCGGACAGATCGGTTCGAGGGTGCGAGGCGGCTCGGGTGGATCGAGTCAAGGCAGTTCGGCTATGAGGAGCGTCAGAAGATGGTGCGGTACATCTTGCCCGCCCCAGGGTCTAGATTCCGGGTATGTGGTTAAGCAATTTTAGTGTAGATTTAATTTTTTTTCCGTAGAATAGAGCCCTCTTGGGGTGGTCAGATCCACCCCAAGTTGGCATAGATCTGGCTAGGTTCTGGCTCCCTCAGAGCCTAACTAAATTGTTTAGCTAGCTAGTTTAATTCCGCTGCGCTTTATGCCCCATGTGGTCTGTCCGACTTAGGACGGACACAGATCCGAGCTCTGAGGGTCCACCAAAACCCCTACACATTGGTCCTTAGCCTATTAATATTGCACTTCTTCCAACATACTTTGGCCAAAGTTTTTACTAAAGACCAAACTAACACATGCGGCACTAATTCCCCATAAAGGAGAGAGATGTGTTGAGTTTTGGACTTCTTCCTACTTGGTTTTGATGATGAGTAAACATAAATACTTGTGACTAATCCTCTCCATACAGTTAATTCATTGCCTAAGCTAATCATGAAGATCAAATGCAATGAATGACACTCAAAGATCAATCAAAGTTCAAAGAGTTAAAGAATGTGTTATCAAGATAAAGATAGAAGCTTCAAAGACTTCAAGATCACTCAAGAGAAAGAAGAGAATCAAATTCAATGTAATTCTTTTATTCTCTTATTTCTTTCTCATTAGAATGTAGTCTTGAAGTAGAGTAATGTTGGAGCACTCACAAAACCTCTCAATCTATCTTAGAAATTCATTAGAACTCATTTCCTAGGACTCTAACTCTTTATTCCCTGAGTTATGCATTTTAGACTTCAAATAGGCGACTACTGAACGTTTGTCAGGCACCTGTCTCTATACAGGCACCTGTTATTTGTTCCACAGTCATCTGTTATGCACACACTTTTGATAGGTTTCTTTGGGGTTTCTATATCCAATTGTAACACGTGACTACTGTACATTGTACATGCGCATGTCTAGTTGTAGGTGCCTGAACTTTGTTTTACAGTCGCTTGTATCATCTTGACCGAAGATCCCAAGTTTTGATAAATTTTGCACTTGTGCAATCAGGCGCCTGATGTTGGTTTCACATGCTCCTGCCCATGCCACAGGCGCCTGTGTGTACCACATCAGTCGCATATCCATCTTTGCCTAGATCTTTCATTTTGGCAAGATTCGCACTTGTGCACAAAGACGACTGATGTTGGTTTCCCAGTCGCTTGCCACATGGCACATGTGCCTATGGATACCACATCAGTCCCCTATCCTTGATGCCCAGAATTCTTAAGATTTGTCAACATTTGCACTTTGGCACTCAGACGCCTGTTGAAGGTTCCTCAGGTCCATGTCTGTTTTTAGGCGCATGTCCAACCTTCATCAGTCCACTACTACAAAATGGACCTTTAACAGCGCTTAAATAAGGTCTTTAATAGCGCTTTACAAGCGCTGTCTATCTCGCCGCTGCTAAAGGGGGGCTGGTTTTAATAGCGCTTTACAAGCTCTATTAAAGGGGGCCTTTAACAGCGCTTGTTTGTGCAAGCGCTGTTAAAGGCCCCCCTTTAACAGCGCTTGTTTGTGCAAGCGCTATTAAAGGGGGGCCTTTAACAGCGCTTGTTTGTACAAGCGCTGTTAAATGGGTGCCTTTAACAGCGCTTGTTTGTGCAAGCGCTATTAAAGGCCCCCCTTTAACAGCGCTTCTTTGTGCAAGTGCTGTTAAAGGGGGGCCTTTAACAGCGCTTGTTTGTGCAAGCGCTATTAAAGGCCCCCCTTTAACAGCGCTTCTTTGTGCAAGCGCTGTTAAAGGGGGGCCTTTAACAACGCTTTTTTGTGCAAGCGCTGTTAAAGGCCCCCCTTTAACAGCGCTTGTTTGTGCAAGCGCTGTTAAAGGTGGGCCTTTAACAGCGCTTGTTAGTGCAAGCGCTGTTAAAGGTGGGCCTTTAACATCGCTTGTACTAAAGAAGCGCTGTTAAAGGTCACAGATAGACATCGCTTGTTTCAATTCATTTTATTGTTTCTTCCTGCGTTTTATATTTAAATAGATCCATTTAATATTCAAAATGGTTAAATAAACCACCAATAACATTAAATTACAAGAAACAATCATTATAAGAAATAATTAAATTAAATTGCTTTTATTCAACAATCACATAAATTAGACAATGTGCATTGATATTGGAAGATGATCTGTAATACAAATAATAAACATTATCGCTTATAAAACTTAACCGTCATTATCCATTTAATATCCATTAAATCACTCCGAAGAATACATTTCACGACCAATTACATTGCAACTTCTGCAATGTCTGATTCTAAAACAACTCCCTAATGCATTTCCCCCTTTTCGGATGGCTGGATGAGCTTTCTGGCGTGGGAGCACAGACCCGAAGGCTCGCCAGGAGTACTCAGCAATTTTTATATATCCACTTATTGTCTCTATACATCAAAATCAATCTGCACCTCTGGTGGAGCAAGCGCAGGAGATTCCACAAAGTGAAGGTTTTGATCCCTGCAATACCATTTCAAGTAAATACAAATCAATAAAAATAATATTACACAAAAGCATTTTTGGTCGTCACCAAGTTAAATCTCAATTTGTTAATAATAATAAAGATCAATAAAAAGAAAATTTAGAAACAAATTTTGCTGCAGGTCGGACAGTCTTCAGAACTTCTATGGCTTTCTCAGATCCAAATATCAGCGTCCCCACAAGTTCGATGTTGTTGTCTACATGCATGCGATGACCAAGCATTGCACAAAATATATTAAATGCCAAAAAGATATATACGTAGATACAATATGTGTAACCTTTAACAAGAACTATTCTAATAATATTTCTTAGACAGCTTGTACACAGCATAACTTTCCCTCGCCATATAGTTCCACGAGGATGAGGAGTGAAACTTGTCATCACTCAATGCACAACATAGAACATGCTAGGGAGTTAAAAAAAACAGATCCATTGCAAGTTATCAACAGAGATTATAATAAGATACACCAATGCAAACTAAAGATTTTATTTACATCATCCCATGACAGAGCATGTTATCAACAGAGAAAGTAGTATTAGTTTTTCCATAAGACTCTCAGAACAAAATACAGATTACAGAAATCATATTTATCACAATAGCTAGAAACAAACTGGGCGCATTTAGAGACCATCAGTCAAAGAAAATCATAACCCATCTCTAATTGGTTAAACCAGTTTGTCCTACCCTTTTTATGAGCCTCTTCCACTGGGTCATTAAGTGAAGCCAAAATAGTTTGGGTCCACATCGGTGTCCATCAAATATAAGACTATTTGGCTCTTCTCCATACCATTTTGAACCAATCTTAAAATAAAGTCCTTAAAGTTTGAAATAGAAGAAAGATATGAAAGATTTTCCTTGTACACTACTTTAGGTAGGGTTGATGTATGAAAAAGATGCACAATTTTCAACCGAGCATGTGTAGTTTATACCATTAGCAGATATATTCGTAGACTGGACAAAGAGCATTGGACCATGGTAAAGTGGATCCTGTTTATTGGCAACTTAAAGTTGTATGGGTAACCATAGTCAAAATCCAAGTTGTATGGGTAACCTAAAACATAAAAAGAGAATGTTGCACCATTGAAGACCTCCATAAACATTAAAATAGTGCACTATAGGCATGAAATATAGAGTTGGACTACAAATTTTCCGTTTAAGTTCTGGAAAAAAACTTACTGCTCCAAATAAAAACTGTAAACCTAAATCATAAATCTAGTTCATTGGATATGATCTTATTCATTTGAACCATCTACAAACAAAAATAAATGATTTCAATATGTTTTATCCATGCATCAAGCCAGTGAAGAATTAGTCATTTATAAAAAAATTGTCCTGCCATACAAAAAGCCCTTCTCCTCCAAGTAGGTCGCAACTTGTCCTGCCATGGTACCCGGGGAGGGACAAACCCCATTTTCAGGTCGTATCTCTATCTGTAATAGAACCAATTTCTTTTGTTCAAAATGATACCAACAGCTACCATAAATGAAATGCATCATACATATTTTAAAATCATTTTGAACACTCAAGCAGGCAAAAATGCGATCTTTTGTTAAATATACTGAGCGCTACTTAGGGAGAGCTATATGATATAGAGAACAAAAATATTTAACTGTTTGATAATCAAGTGGTAAAATACATGCCTCACAATTCAGAGGGGGCTCATATGGATCATCTATCCCAGTGAAACCTGAAAGGCCAGTTCAAAATGAGAAAACATCCAAGCAAAATAACATTGGAACTTTTGGAACTCATTGTGCTGCTTGGCCAACAAAATAGCAGAAGGGACAAAATGATGATGTCATAGCAGAAAGTAGTCTCACATCATCATCCATCCAAGCCATAGTACAGGACTTCAATCTCTAGGACTTCAATCTCAGACCAAGTCTTAAAAGTCCTTCAAGTTGGACTTCAATCTCAGAGAAAGTGGGGCGCACGGCTGGATCCGTATCCCAATTAACATCTATGCATAATATCTAGCAGTCTAGGATGTGTGTTCTCTGGAAGTTCTGGACGTCTCCCCTGATGTTGGATGCATAAAACAAGTTAAGTTTGGAGGACACGGATGCGTGTGCCAACCCAACCCCCGACAAAAAATGTAATGTGAATGTTATTCCCCTTGATTCAAGCGAGGCAATACAGATACATCCTTGTAGTTAGGATGTCATGAATTAAGTATTGGTGGTTATCTGCTGATGCATTCATGCACCTAATTTTTTTGACTTCTAAGCCAGAACTACTGCAGAAGAATGTGAAGTTGGCTTCTCAGTAGATGCAGTTTTCAAGTCCCAACTCCCAGAGGATATAGTAAGATTTTTGAAGCAAATTTGTAATACTAGTAAATACTATGTAGTATGAGATTATAGGATAGATAATCTTGTTATCCATGTAGCAAATACAAACCTGTCTAACTCTTAGGGAAGCTTGCACAGGGGTCATACTTTCATAAGGTAGCTGCATGGCAACACCGTAGAATGATCATATCACCTTACGTGTGATCAATAAGCAGAAGTTGGATGAAATTTATAAGTACCTTCAATGTTGTTAGCTCCCAAAGCACAATAGCAAAGCTGAACACATCTGCTCTCTGATCATAAGGCTTATGATTAATAACCTTCAAAAGGAAACGAATAAATAGAACTAAATTAGCAACATGTACAGAGGTAGTTGGAGGCATAGTTAAGTATTCAAACTTGTCACATGCATGTAGTGTCACATAGACACTGGACACATGTGTCAAGTGTCTGAGTGTCCTAAAGTGTCTGGCATGGTAAATTTTTAATTCTAGGATACATAGACATTTCATTGTATGCCCAGATATCCATAATCACCCAGCCTCAGCTTTTCATTGCATGCCCAGATATCCATAATCACCCAGCCTCAGCTTTTCATTGTATTCATTCATATGCATGGAAACCACATGAAGAAAAGAAATTCAGGTAAGATTTAACAAGAGAAATTTCTTCTTTACCTCGATGAACCTTTGGACTGCTACTATGAATCACATAATCCGACAACCTATGAGAAACAAAATAGGAACAAGTTTAACCTGGACGAAGTCATGCTCACCGAGATATAACAGCTAAAGAAACCAAGATTAGCAATTAAGAGTATACTTACATTGAAATAATACATAACAATACTTTTGAACAATTTAAGTAAGATAAAAAGCAAAATTCAAGACTTCAAATCACGCATACATCTAAGATAGGAAAATCTGGACATCGAACAGGAATTACTAGCTGCCGATCTGAAATAAAAATGAAAAGCAAGACACAGATTATTTCGTGCAGACTTTTAAAAAATGATGGTTTAATATCCTAGTAGTGCAGACCATACTGTGTGAGAAGCACAAAAAGGAACAAGTTTAAGATGGAAGAAATTATCCTAAGAGAGATATAACAGCTGAGAAGCCAGGTTAGCAACAATTAAGACTTAAAAGAGTATTATTATGTTGACAAACATATTACATAACAAAAACTTCTGAACATTCTAAGTATAATAAAGTGAGAAAAGAAACATCAACATACCTGAATAAAAGTAACGTATGGAGGTAAGTAAGTTGACTTATTACTGGATGTCCATGGAGAAGAGGTACTGTACACTGAACAATTTGATGTAATGCAATTACAGCTGAAAAAATCAAAATCTTCCATTGTTGTGCTTATAGTTTGAAGAATAATAGCAAACGGTACACAAAATCAAAATCTTCCATTGCTGAAAAAATCACGTGACCCATGTCAAAGGACGCTGAAAAATCAAGTGACCCAAGTCATTGGATGCTGAAAAAATCAAAATCTTCCATTAATGCGCTTATAGTTTTGAAGAATAATAGCAAACTGTACACAAAATCAAAAATTTCTATTGCTGCTGTTATATATTCTAAAAATTTTCAATACAAAGTTCAATTAGATTAAACAGCATAATGGAAACTGACCGCTTTATTGATTTCATATGTAACTCATGCTTCACCAGCTTATATACAATTCATCAATTGTGTTAATGTCTTGGTATTCAGAAATCCTGAGGCCAAATAGCTCAAGTTTACAAAAGATTTACTGTTTAACGCAAATGTGTTAATGTCTAATTGTTCTTTTAAGCATTTGCACAAACAGTTGGAGTGCAAAAATCTTGAGGTGTTGCCTTTCTTGGTGGGATTCAGATCACAAAACACAATTTTTGTTATAGCCCCTTGGTTGTAATTAGCTTCACCAAAAAGCATGTAAATCATACCTTGCCTTATGAGATCTCAAGATCAATCGACTGGCAAACCTTCTGGTCTCGAACGAAATTAGGGAGATTCAGCACTCCTCAACCCCGATTTCAAACGAGAACCAATGTCGATGGCATGTGGTTCTCTCCCAACAAATGATAGAGAAATAAAATGAAAATCAAATTACAACAACAACAACAACGAATGAGAGAGAAATAAACCAATCTGACGACGTGGAGGGGTGAGGAGTTGCGGATCTACTCACGCCACCGGTGCATCAGGACGAAGAGGGACGCCATGAACATGAAGGAGAAGAGGAGGTTCATGTGGCGGATCTCGGCGGATCGCTAGGGTTATGGCGAACCGCGGGGCGAGTAAATTTTCTGTTAGAAATTAAGCGCGATTACAAAAGGGCTTCGGAGCGAAATTGCGAACCGCTGAGCGTAAATGTATAATACCTTTCACAGCGCTTGTTTCAAACAAGCGCTGTTAAAGGGAGGCCTTTAACAGCGCTTGTAGAAAGAAGCGCTGTTAAAGGCCCCCCTTTAACAGCGCTTGTTTATGAAAGCGCTGTTAAAGGCCCCCTTTAACAGCGCTTGACTATGCAAGCACTGTTAAAGGGGTGCCTTTAACAGCACTTGCACAGACAAGCGCTGTTAAAGGGGGGCCTTTAACAGCGCTTCTTTCTACAAGCGCTGTGTATTATCTGTGCCTCTAATACACAGCGCTTGCAGAAAGAAGCGCTGTCTATTATCCGACCTTTAACAGCGCTCGTAGAAAGAAGCGCTGTCTATTCTCCGACCTTTAACAGTGCTTGCAAAAAGAAGCGCTGTCTATTATATGTGCCTCTAATTAACAGCGCTTATAATTGGCACGCGCTATTAAAGGTGTGCTATTAAAGGTCCTTTTTGTAGTAGTGGTCGCCTGTCCTACGTGGTAAGTTACCGTTTGAATTTTCACCTACCCTCTGACACAGTGCAGCAGGCGACTGTCCGTTCTTCATCAGTCGCCTGTCTTGCCTGTAAAATTAATCCGTTTGGATTTTCCACACGGATTTTGAAGGGGTCTTTGGGTATTTCATTTGAGGGTTTTAGAGAACATATAAAAGAGCATCCTACTGTTCCGTTGGAGAACTTTTGGAACCCTTAAGACTTCATTGATCTCATCTTTAAGCTCTTAAGCTCTGAATTCATTCAAAGCCCTAGAATTCCAAACTCATCTTGTCTTCCAACTGGAATCAATTCCTCATCCTCTAGCTTTGGTGAAGAAAAGTACAAGGGCTCCTCTATATTCTAGTAGGAGATCAACACTCCAATCACTTTGCTCCTTCAAGTTCTACTTCAAGGCATATGTGATTTGTAAGTGTTATTTCAAATTTTATAACTTTTGTTATTTGGTTTTACTCTCGCTTTATGAGAGTGGTTTGCTTAATCCCAAGCTGAGGGATTCAAGGACATTAATCTTGTATTGATTACACTCGTAGGGTTGCTACAAGTGGGTTGAAAGGAAAACTCAAGCTAGGATTTTTGCTTGAGTATCTGGGTGGTATCCCAGGTGGTAGGGACATAGGATTACCGGGAACAAGTCGGGTTTGACTTGGGTAATCCGAACCCTTTAACATATTGTATTTGATTGTTCATTATTGGTTATTTATAATTCTGCATCTTTGTTGATTAGTATTCTAATTAGTCGTAATTGTCTATTTAATTTTAGAAACACTATTCAAACCCACTTCTAATGTTTTCCTCATATCACAGGGTCCTTACACTTGGTATCAGAGAGCAAGGTTATAGCTATGGCATCCAACAACAACAACAACGTTCCTTCACCTACTTCCTACAACAATCGCGATCGTGATTGTGCTTCTTAAGTCTTCGAAGGACAATCTACAGTTCGTCCTCCACATTTCAATGTCACGAATTTCGGCTATTAGAAGTGCCGGATGGAGATGTTCCTTAGGAGTGCTTCTCTATAGAGAATCCTTCACAAAGAATACATAGAGCCTACGGAAGAGGAATTCAACAAATGGACTCCCGCTGAGAAGGCCGCAGAGGTGAACAATGCGAAAGCAATGAACGCTCTTCATTGTGCTTTAGATCCTAATGAGTTCAATAAGATATGCACATGTAAGAGTGCATATCAAATATGGAACCATTTCATCGTCACCCTCGAAGGGACCAACAAGGTAAAGTTGTCAAAGTTATATGTTGCCATACAAAACTTCGACATGTTTCAAATGCAGGAATATGAGAACATTTGCTAGATATATGGTCGCTTCACCGACATCACCAATGATCTTGAAGCTCTTGGACAGACATACACACAACAAGAGAAGGTGAGGAAGATTATCATATCTATGACCTCAAAATGGAAAAGAAGAGCAATTGCAATTGAGGAGGTCAATGACATGAAGAGCTATACAGTGGTGAACCTCATCGGTACTCTCATGTCCTATGAAGGCAGAAGGCAGAACCGATTGAAGATTAGAGGAATGATGAAGCCAATGGAAGAAGGCATTAGTGTTCAAAACTACTTCTTCATCCTCTGATAGTGATGAGTCCGATAACAAGATGGATTTGGAAGAAATGGCGCTCATGGCGAAGAAGTTTCAACGCTTCTTTCGCAAAGGTAAATTTCCATCCAAATCCAAATTTGATTCCCATAACAATTCTGCATCTCTTTGTTTTGAGTGCAATAAGGATTGCCTAATGCTAAAGAACAAGGAGATGTGGAAAGCACAGAAGTGCCACAAGTCCGACAAATTCAAGAAGGATAAGAAGAAAGGACTCGTTGGTACTTTTAATGATTCGAGCAGGGATTCTTCAAGCGAATCCAAGGATATGAAGGGTAAGAGTGCACACATGTGCTTAATGGGACGTGAGGATATACTCTCCGATGGAAGCTCTAGTGAGAATGATGAGCCCGAGGTAGTTATGGAAGAACTTAGAATAGCTAATGAAGAGTTATTTTCTAAATATCAATCTCTTATGCTTAAATATATTAAGTCTAAGGAGTTAAATGCTAGTAAGTCATCCATGACATCCATCACCAATAATGATAACATTATTGAAACACTTATTACTGAGAAAGCTAATTTGGTTTCTCAAAATAGCACATTGAGTAATGAGGTGAATTCCCTCAAATCTCAATTAGATCATGTATCTCTTGAAGATAGTGATGATCTTATATCACAAAACACATAATTAGGTATTGAGAATAAATCTCTCAAAACCCAAGTGCACGAGCTCACCACACATGTGTCCACATTGGACACTTCTATTTCTTCTCTTAGGGAGAAATGTGAGCTCATGTTCTCCCAAGTTAAAAGATTTAACAAAGGAAAAGGACAATTGGATGAGTTGTTTTCAAACCAATTTTTGGCCACATATCGTGTTGGACTTGGTTATTCGGAAGCAAATGCATCCAAATGACGCACCTCCTATAGTGGTGTCACTATAGATTTTGTGAGGCCATCCTTCGGTGCATCCATGAGTAGTGACCAAAATACTTTAGGTAGTAAACCTACCAAGAAGGTCACCACTTCACACACTCCCTCTTTTGCCAAGAAACCCACCAAGGGTGGAAATCAAAAGAAGGGACATACTTTCATGTACACCAATACACACCCACGTAGGAACACTCCTACTACACGTGTTAACACTTATGATGATTTTTATGCACCAAACACACGGACACATGCAAACCCTCATATGAGAAATACTTATGCACGTGCCCCTACACATTCATATGCTCATACACATCATCCTCACATGTATGCTCATCCATATCCACCAGATCATATATATGCTCCATATGTACCACAACATATGCATGCTCCTTATATGCCTCATGATCATCATATGTCTCATGCATATCCTCCTCCATTTTCCTATGTTAGACCTCATGCTTCTAAGCATCATGCATCACATAGAAATCAAACTCATATGCATGCAACTAGGAAAAGGACTCCCAAAACAGACACAATTTGGGGTCCTAAGGACACTAGCATTCACGATAGGAATGCTTATGTTAAATCATATTGTAAAGATGTTGTAAATTGTGATAACTATGTTGAGAAGACAAAGTCCATTTGGACTTGGTTTCCAAAGGGCTAATCCCCTTGGACCCAACAAGCTTGGGTACCGTGAGAGTATGGTATAATATGTAGGTACTCAAGAAAAAGAAAAAGAGCAAAAAAGCAATATTAGCTCTAAGAAGAAGGGATGGATTCTCGATAGTGGTTGCTCCAAGCACATGACGGAAGATCCCTCTTTGCTCTCCGAAGTGATCTGCATCAAGAACGGTGCAACAGTGACCTTTGGAGGCGATGAAAATGGAACTATCATCGGAGTAGGAAAAGTCGGTAATCCATCTAAACCACTTATTGATAATGTTCATTTAGTAGATGGTTTAAATTACAACCTTATTTCCATAAATCAACTTTGTGACAAAGGTTACAAGGTTAACTTTGAAGATGGTTTGTGTAGCATTATTGATAATGATTCTAAAGTTTTATTCGGCATTAGACATAAAGATATTTATATTTTAAGTATGCCTAAATTTATAGAACATTGCTTAGTTGCTCATTATAATGAACAATTATTATGGCATCGCCGTTTTGGACATGTTCATTTTAAGCATCTATATAAATTAGCTAAGCATGATTTAGTTACAGGTTTTCTGAAAATATGTTTTAATAAGAAAAGTTTTTGTGATTCTTGTCAATGTGGAAAATTCTTTAAATCTTCATTTAAACTTAAAGATGGCATAACTTCTAAGAGGCCACTAGATCTACTTCATTTAGATTTATTTAAGCCTACTATAGTAGCATATTTAGGAAATGCACATTATGGATTAGTCATTGTTGATGACTTTTCTAGATTTACTCGGGTATCATTTTTAACTAATAAAAATGAAGGCTTTAATGAGTTTACAAAATTTTCCAAGAAAACTCAAAATATCTTTGGAACCACCATTATCACTATTCGTAGTGATTATGGAGGGGAATTTGAACATGAGCTTTTCTCTAAGTTTTGTGATGACAATGGTAAAACTCACAATTTTTCATTCCCTCGCGCACCACCACAATATGGTATTGTTGAGAGAAAGAATTGGACTCTTATTGAGTGTGCACGCACAATGCACTATGGTAGTCATCTTGGACTTTAATTTTGGGCAAAGGCGGTGCACACGGCATGTTATGTGCTTAATAGGATCCTAGTGAGGCCTCGTACAAACAAAACTTGTTTTGAACTATTTTATGATAAAAAGACTCAAGTTAAATATTTTCAAGTTTTTGGTTCAAAATGATTTGTACAGAACACGTTTGGTAATCTTGATAAGTTGAGCCAAGATCCAATGAAGGGATTTTTGTTGGATATTTCACACGTAGTAAAGCCTATCGGATGTACAACAAAAACACTTCAACGGCTAATTAATCACCTCATGTTTCTTTTAATAAAGTTTTTGATGTTGTTCATGTTGATGATGATAGTGTAGATGTTTTATATGATTCAATTAGTAATGTTAAAATTGAAGATGTTATTGAGACTAACATTACTAATGAAAATGTTAAGATTGTTCCTAGTGATCCATGTATTCCCAAAGCTTATCCAACCGTTCGTGACCACCCACATGACCAAATAATTGGAGATATTGGAGTGGGTGTCCGAACAAGGTCATGGATTAATGAATTCTCTCATTGTGCCTTTGTCTCTACCATTGAGCCAAAGAACTTCCAAGAGGCAAGTGAAGATAGCTCTTGGATCATAGCATTGGAAGAGGAACTCATGCAATTCGAGAGAAATAAAGTTTGGGAGCTTGTTCCTCTACCTAGTGGTCATCAAGTCATTGGGACCAAATGGATATTCAAGAACAAGATGGACGAGAATGAAGCCATCACCAGAAACAAAGCAAGGTTAGTAGCTCAAGGCTACCGACAAGAAGAAGGTATTGACTTCGAAGAATATTTTGCTCTCGTAGCAAGATTAGAAACGATTAGATTATTTTTATCTTTTTCATCACGTAAGAATTTCAAACTTTATCAAATGGATGTCAAAAATGCATTTTAAAATGGTTTTATTAGTGAACAAGTTTATGTCTCTCAACCACCTGGTTTTATCCATGAAAAATTTTCAAACCATGTTTTCAAACTAAAGAAAGCCTTATTTGGGTTGAGACAAGCTCCTAGAGCTTGTTATGATCGCCTTAAGAATTTTCTTTTGGATTTAGGTTTTAAAATGAGTGAAGTTGATTCTACTCTTTTCACTAAATATTATGAAAGTGACATCCTTCTAATTCATGTTTTTGTAGATGATATTATTTTTGGATCTACTAACTATGATCTTTGCCAAGAATTCTCTAAAGCTATGAAGGAAGAATTTGAGATGAGCCACATGGGTGAGCTCAACTTTTTTCTAGGTCTTCAAATTCGTCAAATGAAGGATGTGATTTTTAAATACCAAACAAAGTGCACCTCTAAGCTTATCAAGTGATTTAGGATGGAATCGTTTTCAAGCAAGATGACTCCCATGAGTACAACCACACATCTTCACAAGAACGAAAACGGAAAGGATGTAGACATTCGTCTATATCGAGGTATGATAGGTAGCTTACTTTATTTAACCGCAAACATGCCCGATATCATGTTTTCCGTTTGTTTGTGTGTTAGATATCAAGCACGACCTAAGGAATCACACTTGATTACGGTTAAACGAATTTTTCGTTACCTCAATCAAACACTAGGTTATGGATTACTTTATCCTTAATCTAGCACATATGAGTTAATCTCATATAGTGATGCCAATTTTGCAGTATGCAGATCTGATATGAAGAGTACTAGTGGCACCTGTCATTTTCTAGAAAATTCTCTTGTCTCTTGGTTTTCCAAGAAGAAAAACTCTGTATCATTGTCCATGACCGAAGCAGAATATATTGCCGCAGGTCTTGCATGTGTACAAGTCATTTGAAAAAGACACACTCTAAAAGACTATATCTACTAAAAAGGACTTTTGCCAGTGATTTTAACATTTCCTAGCGTTTTTGAAGCGCTGGCAAATGTTTTCCCGGCGTTTTACGAAACGCCCCGAAGACGTTGCCAAAAGGGGGTGTTGCTAAAAGAAAATGTGGTGTTTTTGAGAAACGTTGGAAAAGGTCCACTTTTTTCGGCGTTTCGCTGAAATGTTGGGAAAAGTCCAACATTTACCGGTGTTTCGAGAAAACGTTGAGCAATGCCAATGGTTTTTATCGACGTTTGGCTGAAACGTTGAGAAAAATCGAGTATTTGTAGGCTTTTTTTGAAGTTGTGGGAAATGTCAATGGTATTTACCGGCACTTCCATAAAATGTTGGGAAATATCAAATTTTTATTAAAAAGTAATATACTACTCGCCCGCCCGCCACCGCTCGCCCACCCTACCGTCGGTCGGTTGCCCGCCCGCCCCCCCGCCGCCCGCCCCCCGCCGGTCGGTCGCCCGCCCTCCCCCCGCCGCCCGCCCCCCGCCGCCCGCCCCCCGCCGGTCGGTCACCCGTCCGCCGCCCCGTCGGTGCTTGCCCCGTCGCCAGCCAGACCCTTCGCTCGGTTATTCTATAGATGTTAAAACAATAGCTATTTAAACTTAGAGAAACTTCATAGTTTTTCCGATGTGGGACTAAACAAAAGGCTAGCACTTGCCGACGTTTTTAGTAAAGCGCTGGGAAAAGTTTGGCATTTACCGGCGTTTCTTGTAAAACACTGGAAAAAGATTGACAGTTATCGACGTTTTCTGGAGAGCGCTAGGACATGTCCAACATTTACCAATGTTTTAGTAAAGCGTTGGAAAAAGTTCGACTTTTACCGGCATTTTCGAAAAGTGTTGGTAAAAGTCTGGCATTTCCCAACGTTTTAAAAGAGTGTCGGAAAAAGTCTTGCATTTTCCAACGTTTTTTGGAAAGCGCCAGCAAAATTCCAGCATTTTCCAACGTTTTAAAAAAGCGTCGGAAAAAGTCCCGCATTTGCCACCATTTTCGGAAAGCGCCGGCAAAAGTCCAGCATTTACCAACGTTTTAAAAGCGTCGGGAAAATTCCTGCATTTGCCGGTGTTTTTCGGAAAGCACTAACAAAAGTCCAGCATTTTCCAACGTTTTAAAAAACCGTCGGGAAAAGTCAGCATTTGCCAGCTTTTTTCTGAATAGCGTTGGCAAAAGTGCAGTATTTCCCATTGTTTCTAAAAAGCGTTAGGAAAAGTTCAGCATTTGCATGCATTTTTTGGAAAGCGCCAGGAAAAGCCTACCATTTACCAACGTTCTTATAAACGCTGGTGAAAGTATAACATTTGTCGGCATTCTTATAAACGCCGGTAAATGTCGAAATACCAATAGACATTTGCTAACATTTCTTTAAAACACTGACATAACAACGTTGGTAAAATCCATTTTTAGTAGTGTATGGTATTAATTGTGATACTTGTCATATCATGGTTGATAGCCAAAGTGCCATTTGTCTCTCCAAAAATCCGGTACATCACTCTCGTACCAAACACATCGATGTGAGACACCATTTTATTAATGATCTTGTCACGAAGAAGGACATCATCTTAAAGTACTTTGAAACCTAAAAACAAATCACCGACATCTTCATAAAACCTCTAAAAGAAGATTCATTTGTGAGGTTGCATGGAGAATTAGGAATTATGGGTGAATCTAAAATTTAGGACTTCATATTCACATGTTATATCATGTTTTAAGCTTAAATGATCATTTTCATATCTCATGTATATTGTGTCTATTTTTCACATTATGATTTATATGAGATTTATTGGAGAATTTGATGATTTTATGTTTGGATTTTAATTATTGCTATGTATATTAGTTTATATGTTTATGATAGCTATTTGATGTCATTAGAGTGTTTAGAGTATAGGTCTAAGGGTGAAAAATCTCAAATCTTTGATTTTGTCTCAATTCTGGATTTCAGAACCATGACAATCGACTGTATTTTCTTCAACAGTCGACTGCCCAAATCTCTATTTTTCAGCCTTCAATTCACTTATCAATGATATGCGACTGATGCTCATTTTAGAGGCACATGGTCTTCTCCCAGGTGACTGTATTTTTTTCATCAGGCGCTTGCCCAATTACGACACATTTTTTCGAGAACAAGCTCAATATTTCTTGAAAATTCTCATCTGCTGTAGGCCCCATTAGGTCATTTCACATGTGCCTGTCCATCGACAGGTGAGTGAGAATTCTTCTACAAGTGCATGTCCCTATTCTCAGCCATTTTTTATTTAGGGCTTGACATGCGACTGCATGTTGTGCATCAGTCGCCTGTACTATGTGTTTAGCGGTTCATAGTCTTTAATCTGAGCCGTTAATTTTGATCCAACGGCCCAGATCTCGTTTTCCTCTATCATATAACCGTCGATCGTGCTCATACTCTCTCTCCTCCGATTCAAATACCATGACTCCCCTTCCTCTTCCTCTCGAGAGAATCCGATCTCCTCCTCCGTCGACCAGTCACCTTCGTCCGTCGTCTCTTCCTCCAACTCCTCCATCGAGTTGTCTCCTCCTCCTTCAGTCGACTAGGTATACGTTTCGAATCATTTTCCTTTCAATTTCGTGCCCTAGCATCTCTTTTCCGATTTCATTGACATGTCACCAAAAACTTCCACTTCTAAGGGGAAATCCCTTAAGAAGACTCATGAGCCTAGGGTTAGGATCCATAAGCATGCCCCTACCAACGGCCGTGCCAAACCCCGCACCAAAAATGCTACTCCATCCTCTGAGTTTCTCGCTTTATCTGCATTCGAATCCTCCGATCCCTCTTGGTCGAGTAAGGAGCGACCACTTCAGCGTAGATGCAAGCAAACTCCGTCTAATGAAGCTCATTCTTCTCGACCTCTAGCCATCCTCGCTACTTAACCCCATGTTCAGGCCGAAATCCCCCATACTGAACCTCATGCCGAGCCTTCCATTCCCGAATCTGAAACCCAAGCCAATCAGCCTGGATCTCCTCCTCCTGCTCCTACATCATTTGTCCCCACTTGTCGTGATGACAAGTACTTGGGATAATATTATGCCTTGATTAATGTGAAGCTCCTCAAGGAGCGATTCATTTCGTATCCTGCTTCCAAGTCGAGAATCTATCGCAACTTATGACCACGACCAAATTGGTCGATCTTTTTTGATATTCTCAGGCTGACTCTCCTAAACCATATCCCATGCTCGTCAAATTATTTTATGCTAATAGTATTCGCAGTGAGTATAACGACACTGGGATTCTAGACACCGTGGTCCAGGAGACGTCCATCAAGCTTGACGCCAAGCTTTTAGGGTCTATCCTTTCCATTTCCTCTACCTGATCTCTCCATGCTGACACATCCATTTCTAGGGTTTCTGAGCTAGATCAGAATGCCCTCTAGGACATGTTCACTTTTATCCCTCCTATTCTCACCTCTAGGGTGAAGACATTTATATTTTCCAAACATGGTTAGGCTGTCCACCACGTCGTCAAGTCCAATATCCTACCTAAATATGGATCATCTGACCAGCCTTCACATGATATGCTGAAGTGCATGTATGCTATCTTCTATGGGATGGAGGTGAACTAGGCAGGTGTCATTCTTGATAGGATGGACCATATGGAGATCACCCCTCTCATCTCTTACTTGTCATACAACTGTATTTTGACTCATGTTTTCAGGCACTTCCAGATTGACCTAGGTGCCTATGAGCCTGTTCCCATTGACCCATTCTTAGATGCAGTTGCAAAGCTGAAGTCTTCTTTAGCTCTGCAGACTATAGCCAAGAAGAGGCAGTCTATTTTGGACCCTCTTCATCATCTTGCTTCCAGCTAGCACCACTGTTCCTCCAGCTGACATTCCATCATCCTCAGCTCCTCCTCCTATTGCTCACTTCTTTGTCCAGTTGGACAAGAAGGTGACTGTACTGCTTGAGCTATTCCACACTTCATTTTTGCATCATGGCATACCCATTCCAGCCTCTCTCTAATCACTGCTTCATCCTTCTGAGGATATCCCATCTGCTGTTGCTTCTGGTGACGCTCAGACTCCTCCAGCTAACGTCACACGGTCTTCCCTTCCATATGTGGTTATTCAGATTCCAAAGCCTACTGCTGCTATTACTGAGCATACTGAGGCTGCTCCTGCTACTGCTGTTGTGACTTCTTCGGAGACAGAGACTCAAGACTTCCATGTTCAGATGAGAGCTCCTGAGGATGCATCCACCATTTTTCTTGTTGATGATTGATGCTGCTAAGAGACTGCTCACCCTAGGATCTTATTTTTTGTTAGGGTTAGATAGTCTTGATGTTTTACGTTTGGATATTTTGGATGTATGTATGGATGTTTAGTTGTTTATGATGGCGATACTTTATGTTTTCATTTTGTTGTATGTGGAGTTGTTATATTCCTTTTGTGAACTCCATGTATCCACATTTTATACACACACACACAACACACACACACACACACATCTATCTATATTATAAAACATGGATCTTTTCATGGGTTATTGGATAAGAATTATTGTATAAGATAAATTGGTTATGGAATAATGGATAAGAGAATGTGGATATGTGTATTTGTTGGGGTTTTGGCGGACCCCCAGAGCTCGGATCCGTATCCGTCCTAAGTCAGACGGACCACAGAGGCACGAAAGCGCAGCGGAAAATCAGAAATCAAAATTTCTACACTAGCTAAACTATTTAGCAAGGCTCTGGGGAGCCAGAACCTAGCCCGATCTATGCCAACTTGGGGTGGATCTGACCACCCCAAGTAGGATCTACACTAAAGCGACTAATAAAATCTACACTAAAAAGCTTAACCACATACCCGGAATCATGGCCCTGGGGCAGGCAAGATGTACCGCACCGTCTTGAGAAGCTCCTTGTAGCCGAGCCACGTTGACTCGATCTGCCTGAGCCGCCTCGCACCCTCGCACCGATCTGCCCGAGCTGCTTTCGCCTCCGAGCCGATCACACGCAGTAGAAATTTTCACTTGAGAAGAAACCCGCGTCTTAGACGTCCGGATCAGATCCAAACCCCCTTCGTAGTCGTGCTAGGACTACTTCGGAGAACAGGAAAATAGAGAGAGAGATTTAGTCGCGGATCGAGCTTACTCTAAAATTCTGGAGCTACTCGATCGTTGACTGGTGTGTTTTTCAACGAGGAGAGTGCACCCCTATTTATATAGGGAGTGAGCACTCAACCTCTCGTTGCGGGCAATGTGGGACAATCCCCATGAAGAGAAAAATTCAATTTAAGCCATTTGGCTTAATTTCAATTTTAAAGTTAGCCTTTCACAAAGTCAAACTTTAACTAATTAATTCTCCTTGCATACTAAACTTCAGACACCAAACAAGCTATCAATCAGAAGAGCTTGGAATGGTGAACGCGTAGGAACTGACGTCGACGAATTTCGACTTCGTTTGACCCCTCAAACAATTGCTCAAAGTTTAGCAATTTCTCAAAATTCGTAGCCGTCATTAGGGGTTTCAAAAAACCCTAATTCGACTTAAGTTACAGGCGCGCCCGCTAGGCTTAGCGGGCGCGCCCGCCCAATGGAGCAAGGGCGGGCCGCCCGCCCGCTGCAGCCAGCGGGCTCTGCCCGTTGCTGTAGCGGGCTGCGCCCGTTTGCCCTTCCAAATGGGCTTTTTAGCCCAGTGGGTCTCACCCACTGCTCTTTGGACCGTTTTGCGTTTCCGGACTCGTTTGAGCTCTGATTTGGACACAGTTTGAACCTGTGTTTAGACCGGGACGATCCCGTCATCCTGGTAACCCTTTCCAACATGTTTGTTCCTACTAAATTCGTCGTAACCATTTTACAACACGTTTAGTCAAAGTTTGCATCTAATGCAACGTTTTGTCCCTATTGCTAATGCGACTAATATTCACAACCGTTTTGTGAATGTTTAATATCATCAAATGATATTTCTCTCTTTTCTATATTCCTATTACTAAGACACAAACACTACTCGGTGTGAGACTCTACAACCTGACCTTACTACAGGTTGGGGCTCGAAACCCCTAGACGACGGTCACTACGAGCAGTAGCTGTCGTCCCTGTTTCAGAGTCATCATAACGTGATCGACCCTTTTCAAAAGTATCATAGGGTTTGCATTGGCTGTGTCAGTGATGAATGCCGTTAGCTAAAATCCCTTCGTCAAGACTGTGTTGATGTTGGCCTATGGTATGGTTTACTGTCAACCCTATTAGACAACATTGGTCAGTATACGGCGGTCTTTATTGTATACACGTTGTACTACTTGCAACGTACCCCGGCCGAGGATTAACATAAAGACCGTACTGAGCCTGTAACACTAACTTCCCTTTAATGGAAGTGACGAATCCCATCTTAGTCATTTACTCACCTCGAGAGCTTCAGGTGCAACCCAACCTAAGATCTTTCATCAGGACTGGTCCTCGAAGCTAGATCATGGGTCTAAGCTACACCGTCCGCTCACAGGTTGGTACAGATGACTTCAGGTCTTAAGGATCAACTAACCTATCATCACCCTAAAGTTATTAAAGACAGATCATTAAAGTTAACCATTTAATAACTCTAACTTGGTCGTTCAGTGAACTCATTCTCCAATGAGCACCTGTGTCTCGTCTCCGACTTCACCAAGTCGAATGACTATGAGATCATCATTACCCGAAGGTAAGACGAAGACACAGTGATCTATCCGATGTGTCGATATCCAGTTCTCGACACATCTATGATCACGAACCGTTTTAGACTTACGTTTCTATTCGGTCTCTTACTTACTCATAATCGAGATCTCATCTAGATATGTAAGGACCTAACTATAAGTCTATGGATATTATCTAAGTATATTAATACAAATGATTTTATACTTAGAACAATACGTACCATGTACGGTATAAACAAAACGTATAATCAAGATAAATTGCCTTATGGGCATATATCTTCCTACATCTCCCACTTGCACTTAGGCTATTTATCTCGGTATCTCATACCGTTATAGCATATCAGTCACTTTGACATTTGATATGGCAAACCTAAGAATGGTTCTACTAGCAAGTATCTACAACGAATTTTAATGGATTGAAATTACATCTTTTGATCACACAGGGTTGATCCTTTGGAAAAATGATCTGGATCAATTTTCCTAACTTTGTATAGCTAACAGTTAGCTTATACGATTTAGATGTGGGGTCTAACATTTCCGTAAGTCAGTTCTAGCTCACTCCACTTTATTGTATCAATATGTCAAGCACATATTTGACACCCTAAGTCTATATATATATACGATTAAATCAAAACAATTTTGACTTAATGATTTATATAGAAGATTCATTAAAGTGAAATATCCTTTTTACTTAGTCCGAAAAACGGAACTAAGTATATGAGCTCGCTCCCACTGAATTTAAGAATTACCTGGTTAAATTACTGCAACATAATATCTAAATCATATTTAGATTTATGTGCAAAATTAACCATTTGGTAAGTGCCTCAGATGGAATGCACAAGTGTCAGGTTCGGTTTGACGAATGAGTCAAGTCAAGATCGTTTTAAGGAATCTTGACATTGACTCGTTCAATCAAAACGTCCTACACTGTACTTATTCCTTTAACCACATTCAGTATTAACTCTTTTAATAACTAAATGCAGATCATCAAGAATTAATCTTGATATGCGTATTATTGTGATCGCACATAGTTTATACGCCCCCTGGAACCTATACTTAACTACTGATTGACTTTTAACATTTAGTCAGCTCCAGAAGCTATACACCATTATTCGAAAATATACGCAACCATCACAGAAAAGCCACATCCACAGAATTTAATCCGATTCAATTTCAATTGCAACAAACGAGACATCCATTCCAAAACAACGGGTTCATGAAAAGAACCTTAACTTGTTTATCAAAAATAAACCTTGAGTGCAAAGCACTCATTCATTGTTTTCGATCCTTAAAGATGATACATTTTATTCAAGTAAGAAAAATATCATCTCCATCACGATCATCGTCTCCAGAAGTCTTTGAGCGGTCCCAGCAGCAACTGTTGCTTTGATTGCCGACCGATCTCCGTACTTCTCCAATCTCCGGTTCATATCAGCCACCTGTATACATTACACAGATGTCTATAAGTATCTCATACTATATGAATGGAAATAATTGCATTTAATTGAATTTAATTTGTACCTGAGGCAGAGGTATCAGTATGCCCCTTCTTCTTCTCTGCAAGATAGATCTTGCAGTTCCTCTTCCAGTGGCCAATCTTGTGGCAATGGAAGCACTCAGATTTCGACGGGGCCCCTTTGTTCTTCTTCTTCCCATTCTTAGCCTTCACAGGTTGTGGGACCTGCCTCTTCTTTCCCTTGCCTTTCGGCTGGTCAGAAGTGGCAGAGCCAACAACCAGTGCAGTCGGCTTCTTCTCAATTTCCTCAAACTGCCGGAGCATATGAGGAGACCAGGAAGATCCGTCTCAGGGCTGTTCATTATAAAGCCAGTTATAAAGGGCTTGAACTCGGGAGTTAAAGACTTTAGGATAATGTCCGTGGACATCTCATTGTCCAGGACAAATCCTAACTGGGCGGCGTCCTCTACGTACCCGATCATCTTGATTACATGATCTTGTACGGGCCCTGTCATCATCTTTGTGCCCCAGAGGTTGCTAGTAGCTTCGAACTTGGCAGCTCTGGATCGCTTGCCATACAACTCTTGTGCATTAAGGAGTATGCTCTGAACATCCATATGTTCATGCTTCCTTTGCAGCTCGTTGGTCATCGAAGCTAGAGTAAGGCATCTTGCCTTCTCTGCATCCCTCTGGTACAATTTAAAGGCTTCTTTCTCTTCGTGGGTCGAATCCTCATCGGGCTTCTCCAGAGCGTCCTCGAACAATATGTATCCAATCCCAGCTAGGGAAAGGACCAACTTAATGTTCCTAAGCCAGTCTTTGTAGTTGGTTCCATCCAGCACGTTCTTTTCTACCATGTATTTTAGACCTGAGTCCATTCTGCATTTTATAGATACTTTAGTTAGTATATGTTCGTAGTATAGTTTTAATGGTTTTAATAAAACTATATTCTCCCACTAAATTTATTTAAAGCCATAATAATAAACAATTTATTATAAAATAACATTTGTGAGAGAGGGATCCGACTACCCTGAGTTTGACAACCTTGAGTGTATCTCAACAAGTTGTCCGACTCTGCAATCGGTAGACGAACTCGTCGTCAATCATATTTACTATGATTCCCTATCGATTTTACCCCTAGTCATTTGTGATCATGAGTGTACTCAACCGGATCACAATGGCTAGCCTAGTCGGACCATTGTTTTCGTGTCTAGCCTGACTTGCCCCTTTGCTCGGTGTATGCACGACGCGCCGGTTTGGGTCAGGTCTTAGACTACATTCTTGGTTAGACTTGCGCCGAGGCTCGAGGGATGAGACAACGGTTTCAGTCAGGTTAAGATGTCAATCAAGAAATCAGTTTCTATAAGATTGACATGTCACGGCTTGAGTGTAGCTCAACAACCGAAACATGTTTCTTACAGTTGCCAACTCCTAAAACAAGGAGGGCTACGATTTATCTTGAACAAGATTATTATCGTATTGACTTAAGTATAGTAGATGGACTTACATAGTCATGAATCGACTCCATGCGGTCCAGCGGACGCGGCGAGGGAATTGACTAAGCCAGGACCACTTGTTACCCAGTCTAGCTAGGTTGGTCCAAAAACTTTAGCCAAGCACATTGACCGACATCATGATCCATTGAAGGAGTTGTCATCAATTTTATGTTTTCCAAACAACTAAATGGCTTTTAATTAAGAGAACTACTTAATCCTTATCAACTAGTGGATCCTAAAATTCAAAATTTTTCGGATTGGTTGAACAGCTTTTATTAAGTCCTTGTCAACTATAAGGTTCTTCGTTCAACTTGCTACCCCAATCTAATTAGGATTTTAATAAAACAAATCAACATTGTCTTTTATGAAAATCATTAATTAAACGTTTTAATGAAATGATTTACAAACAAAGGGACTACCCTAATCAGGTATTAGTTTCGATGTTGTTTTGTTTTATCAAACATAGCATGTCACTGTCATATTAAAATTTCATCTTATAAAATTTTAATGGCTAACCTAATAAGGTTTGTGAATACATTATTCAACATGAAATGGAACAACTAACTTATCCGCATAAAAGAAAGTTTCATTTTAGTGACATATAAAGTGTATTTGCAAGTTTAAAATTATCTACATAATACAAACATGCAAATCTAAATTTTAACACTTAAAATTAATGATTAAAAATTTTAAAGCCTCCATAAAAATTTTATCGCATAAAACTAGGTCGTACAAAATTATCTAATAATTTTTAAGCCTAGGCTTTTAAAATTTTTAATCTTATTTCTAAAATTAAAATATCACATAAAATTTTAGAAAACATATATGTAAAATAAAAGAAAAATGTTTAGATTTCATCTCATGAAAATAAAATATTTCTTAAAGTTTACATATCTGTTAAAACAATTTTAAACACTTTTAAAATCATTAGAAATATATTTAAAAAGCTTTCAAATAAAGTTTTCTAATATTTCTAATCTTTATGTAATTTTAAGAAAATCAAATTTCTAAAAATAAAATTTTCCATAAAGCTACATAAACATATAAATACTTGTAAAATAATATTATATATTGTAGAAATAAATTTTTACAAAGCATTTAAAACATTTGAGACCATTTAAAAATCATCGCATAAAATTAAATCGTCCCAACAAAATTTCGTGTTGCAAAAAAAAATTTTTTTTTTAAACACGCAACAAAAAACTATTTAACATAAAGCAAAATAGTTTGTACATGTTAAAATTAGCATTTTTAAAGATTTAAAAAGTCGCTATAGTAGATCTATAGCATAACCGTGGCTCTGATACCACTGTTGGGGTTTTAGCGGACCCCCAGAGCTCGGATCCGTATCCGTCCTAAGTCGGACGGACCACGGAGGCACGAAAGCGCAGCGGAAAACCAGAAATCAAAATTTCTACACTAGCTAAACTATTTAGCATGGCTCTGGGGAGCCAGAACCTAGCCCGATCTATGCCAACTTGGGGTGGATCTGACCACCCCAAGTAGGATCTACACTAAAGCGACTAATAAAATCTACACTAAAAAGCTTAACCACATACCCGGAATCTTGGCCCTGGGGCAGGCAAGATGTACCACACCGTCTTGAGAAGCTCCTCGTAGCCGAGCCGCGTTGACTCGATCTGCCTGAGCCGCCTCGCACCCTCGCACCGATCCGCCCGAGCTCCTTTCGCCTCCGAGCCGATCACACGCGGTAGAAATTTTCACTTGAGAAGAAACCCGCGTCTTAGACGTCCGGATCAGATCCAAACCCCCTTCGTAGTCGTGCTAGGACCACTCCGGAGAACAGGAAAATAGAGAGAGAGATTTAGTCGCAGATCGAGCTTGCTCTAAAATTCTGGAGCTACTCGATCGTTGACTGGTGTGTTTTTCAACGAGGAGAGTGCACCCCTATTTATATAGGGAGTGAGCACTCAACCTCTCGTTGCGGGCAATGTGGGACAATCCCCATGAAGAGAAAAATTCAATTTAAGCCATTTGGCTTAATTTCAATTTTAAAGTTAGCCTTTCACAAAGTCAAACTTTAACTAATTAATTCTCCTTGCATACTAAACTTCAGACACCAAACAAGCTATCAATCAGAAGAGCTTGGAATGGTGAACGTGTAGGAACTGACGGCGACGAATTTCGACTTCGTTTGACCCCTCAAACAATTGCTCAAAGTTTAGCAATTTCTCAAAATTCGTAGCCGTCATTAGGGGTTTCAAAAAACCCTAATTCGACTTAAGTTGCGGGCGCGCCCGCTAGGCTTAGTGGGCGCGCCCGCCCAATGGAGCAAGGGCGGGCCGCCCGCCCGCTGCCGCAGCGGGCGGGTGCCCGCTGCCGCAGCGGGCGCCGGCCCGCTGCCCGCTCGCTGCCGCAGCAGGCGGGTGCCCGCTGTAAGCAGCGGGCGCTGGCCCCCTGCAGCAGCGTGCCGCGCCCGCTTGTAGCGGGCGCAGGCCCGCTGCAGCCAGCGGGCTCTGCCCGCTGCTGCAGCGGGCTGCGCCCGTTTGCCCTTCCAAATGGGCTTTTTAACCCATTGGGTCTCACCCACTGCTCCTTGGACCGTTTTGCGTTTCCGGACTCGTTTGAGCTCCGATTTGGACACAGTTTGAACCTGTGTTTAGACCGGGACGATCCCGTCATCCAGGTAACCCTTTCCAACTTGTTTGTTCCTACTAAATTCGTCGTAACCATTTTACAACACGTTTAGTCAAAGTTTGCATCTAATGCAATGTTTTGTCCCTATTGCTAATGCGACTAATATTCACAACCGTTTTGTGAATGTTTAATATCATCAAATGATATTTCTCTCTTTTCTATATTCCTATTACTAAGACACGAACACTACTCGGTGTGAGACCCTACAGCCTGACCTTACTACAGGTTGGGGCTCGAAACCCCTAGACGACGGTCACTACGAGCAGTAGCTGTCGTCCCTGTTTCAGAGTCATCATAACGTGATCGACCCTTTTCAAAAGTATCATAGGGTTTGCATTGGCTGTGTTAGTGATGAATGCCGTTAGCTAAAATCCCTTCGTCAAGACTGTGTTGATGTTGGCCTAGGGTATGGTTTACTGTCAACCCTATTAGACAACATTGGTCAGTATACGGCGGTCTTTATTGTATACACGTTGTACTACTTGCAACGTACCACGGCCGAGGATTAACATAAAGACCGTACTGAGCCTGTAACACTAACTTCCCTTTAATGGAAGTGACGAATCCCATCTTAGTCATTTACTCACCTCGAGAGCTTCAGGTGCAACCCAACCTAAGATCTTTCATCAGGACTGGTCCTCGAAGCTAGATCATGGGTCTAAGCTACACCGTCCGCTCACAGGTTGGTACAGATGACTTCAGGTCATAAGGATCAACTAACCTATCATCACCCTAGAGTTATTAAAGACAGATCATTAAAGTTAACCATTTAATAACTCTAACTTGGTCGTTCAGTGAACTCATTCTCCAATGAGCACCTGTGTCTCGTCTCCGACTTCACCAAGTCGAATGACTATGAGATCATCATTACCCGAAGGTAAGATGAAGACACAGTGATCTATCTGATGTGTCGATATCCAGTTCTCGACACATCTATGATCACGAACCGTTTTAGACTTACGTTTCTATTCGGTCTCTTACTTACTCATAATCGAGATCTCATCTAGATATGTAAGGACCTAACTATAAGTCTATGGATATTATCTAAGTATATTAATACAAATGATTTTATACTTAGAACAATACGTACCATGTACGGTATGAACAAGACGTATAATCAAGATAAATTGCCTTATGGGCATATATCTTCCTACAGTATTTTTGTATAAGATAAATTGGTTAAGAGATAATGGATAAGAGAATTTGGATATGTGTAATTGTGTTTGTTGGTTAATATAGATTTTGTATGAGGGATGAGAAATTGAGAGATGAGAAATTGGATAAGTATTTGAAATAATTTTAAAATTTGAAACCCATACTCTGCAAACTTGGGGTTTTATTTTTAAATTTTGAAATCACTTTCAGTCATACGATTTGAGGGGGATGATTTTTGGAGGGAATAATAGGAGGAAATTAAGGGAGGGAAACTTTTTGATCACATTGGTGACACATCATCCATGGTGGTATTTTCTTTGTATATGAAGCGAAGAAGAGCTTGCACTGAAGAGAATTTTGCACGGCAGCTCCTCAAGCAACGAAGAGCACATCGAAGAGCAATAAGAGAATTTTACTGGAGTACATCGAAGAGAAAGAAGAGCACACTCATCTACCTCCTCACCATCATCGTCTACCTCCACATCGGTGAGCTCTTCCTCTTCTCCACAATTTTTTTGTTTCATTTAATTTATTTCACCCTCTTCTCCACAACCCATTGCAGATCACAGTCTCGGTGAGAGATTCATCACGTTGGATAGCAACCTCAACACCTCAACCCTTAGTGAGCTTTGTGAGTTTGAGAGCTTCATCACGTTGGATAGCAACCTCAACACCTCAACCCTTGGTGAGCTTTGTGAGTTTTGTTATGGCAGTTGCAATTTATGAGGATGATGGTTATGACAGTTGCAATTTCAGGTAAAAAATTCCAATTTTTAGTTATGAGAATGATGGTAAAAAAATTTCAGTCAAGTTTCAATTTTTAGTCAAGGTTGAATGAGAAAAATTTCATTTTGAATATTTCAGTCAAGTTTCTAAATAGTTTGAAAATAGTTTGAAAATTCAATATGAAAATTTCAGTCACAACAACTCTTATCCATTTTCTCATACCAAAATCCATTTTCAAAATTTCAGTCAAGTTTGGAAATTTCAAGTCAAGTTTCAGTCAAGTTTCATTTTGAAAATTTCAGTCAATGGTTGTTATGGAAGTTGCAATTTAAAAATTTTAGTCAAGTTTCAATATTCATTTATCTTAATGAATGAGAAAAATTTCATTTTGAAAATTTCAGTCAAGTTTCAAAATAGTTTGAAAATAGTTTGAAAATTTCAGTTTGAAAATTTCAGTCAAGTTTCAAAATTTCATTCAAGTTTCAAAATTTCAAGTCAAGTTTCAGTCAAGATTAAGTTTGAAAATTTCAGTCAATGGTTTAAGATTTACCTCAACCCTTTGCTTAAAAATTTCAATCAAGTTTCATAATTTCAGTCAAGGTTCAATATCCATCATTCTATATCTTAATGAATGAGAAAAATTGATTAATTATTAATTTAGTTGGATGAGAAAAATAGTTGATTACTGATTGATTAATTTGGTTCAGTATGAAAATAGTTTCTTTTTACAGTTTGCAAAATAGTTAATGAATGAGAAAAATGTTTGTATGTGTAATTTGGTTCAGTTTGCAAATTTCATATTAAGGTTCAGTTTGCAAATTGTTTGGATGAGAAAAATTGTTTGGCTTTGTAACTTGGATGTGTAATTTGGTTCAGTTTGCAATTGCAAATTTGAATGAGAAAAATGTTTTGCTCTGTACAAAGATGTGTCATATGTGAGATTTTGAGTTTGCAAATGCTCCGTACAAAAATGTTTTACAGTTTGCTCTGTACAAAGATTTGGTTCAGTTTGCAAAATGGTTTGCTCTGTACAAATTTCAGTTTGCAATTGCAATTGCAAATTTGCTTTGTACAAAGGTGTCCTGTGCAGTCATAGGTCAGATAATTTTTTGTTAATTTTGTCTCATATATGGTGATCTTTTATGGTGGAGATGGTATGAGAAAAAGGTTAAAAATACAAAGCTATTTTGTAACTTTTGTCTCAAATATGTTGATCTTTTATTCCAGTCACGATTCAAATTTTTTAAGTAACTCTTAAACCAATGTTAAACTGGAAAAACCTTTGAGATGATATTCATAGAATGTCAAAATGGACAAAATGGAAAAACCTTTGATATTGTTATGAGTGGAGGAGGCTTTTGGCCTCCCCACCATTTATCCCCCCATTACTCCACCACTCTTAATGTGGTGGAGACCTTTGGTATGCTCTAAGGCTCTTGGAATACCCATATGATTTTATAAATAAATCACCATGGCTAGTTGCCATGGTGACTTCTCTCCAAGAAATTCTCTAACACGTTATCAGCACTTTTGCTCCTCTTTTTTGAGCTTTTCTACCCTCAAAAATCCATCCCCTAATTTGTTACGCTCTTCTAATTTGTTACGCACGAAAGAATCTCTGGTTGCGACTGTACGTTGCGGCGTTCCTCTTGGGTGTATTCGGAGCGTGGAATTTTCTCTCTACGGATCTTCTAGTTTTTCGATCTTCCCTAGATTTTTAATCTAAAGGTAATATCTGTTGATCCCGTAGATAGCTATAAACAAAGTTTTCACTTAGCTATGATTTTTTACAACCTATTTTCCCCCCCGAACTGGGCAATTTTGTATATTATTTTGTAACTTGGATGTGTAATTTGGTTCAGTTTTGCAACTGGGCATGCAGCCCAAATGTTAATAATACATTAAATTGATTAATATTTTTTGGGACTGCAACCCCCATTCAAACTATTAATTTATTTTAATTCCTTGTCATGGGCCTGTCGCCCAGTCTTTCATATTGCTAAATTTATAACACTATTGCATTATTATTAAATTATGGAATATTAGGATTTTTTCAAAATATAATTATCTTAAGGATCCTGCGACCGCTCTGCCGTTAGTAAACTAACCTAATGGTGTATGACGTCTCCCCGTGGTCTGAGAGATTATTATATTTTCTAGCCTATTTTTCCATTTAATATATGCCTGTGTTATATACATGCGTGGTTGTTTCTTTTGTGCCTGTAGCATTTATAAACTGTGTGGATGTTTGTATAAGCTAAAATGTGATTTTTGGGATCGGCCAATTTGATACCCTTTATATTCCTTGCAATTTTATTTTATTTTTGAGAGAATTTGTAAGTGAGGATTATATGTATTTATTCCAAAGACCAGTGTACCGACACCTGAAGACGGAGGCGTACATTGGAAAATATTGGAACCCATTCTAGGTTTCCAAATTGTATTTTTCTTTTGTTTACGGACTGTATATTCAGACTTTGGACTTTGTATTTATTTGGGTATCTGGCTGATCCCCATATTTTACTTATTTTAATTTTTAATGCGTGAATTTCAATTTTAATTAATTCATGCTATTTTAAATTGCGTAGATAAAATGGCAAAATTGGCAAGCGTCGATTCAAGGAAAAATTACCTGAGATGGCGAATGGACCTGAAGTTTCACTTGCGTTCGATGGCCCTCCTTGGGTCCATTTTGGCTCCTTCATCGGCCACAGCAGCGGCCGATGCTTCTGCTACATCTAGCAGCATCACTCCTACCACTGTCTCCGATGTAGATAAGGCCAAAGCCATAATCTACATTAGGAAACATATAGATCGGACCTTAAAGGCCGAATACTTAATGGTAGAGGACCCAAAGGAATTGTGGACAGCGCTGAAGGCACGATTTAAACATCAAATTGATGTTATATTACCGTGTGCCAGTTATGAGTGGGAAAACCTCAGACTTTAGGACTATAAGTCCGTTGCTGAGTATAATTGTGCACGTCATAACATCACCTCACGCCTGAAGTTATGCGGTGAAGAAGTGACAGAACCACGCATGCTGGAAAAGACAGTTACCTCGTTTCACGAGAAAGATGCAATCCTCATGCAGCAGTATCGTGAATGCAACTTCATAAAATTCTCTGATCTGATCTCATGCCTACTTAGGGCAGAGCAGAATTGAGACTTACTGCTCGCCACTTATAATTTACATCCAGTTGGCACTGCCCCTATCCCTGAAGCCCACCACGTTTCTCCCCAGAAGTGGAAAAACAAGAAGAAGGCTAAAAACAACAAAGGGAAAGCTGTAATGAACCAACCAAGAAGTGCAGCTCCCCAGACAAACAAAAACAATAAGGGAAAGAGAAACTTTACATGAAAGTGAAAGAACACTGACCAAGTGTCACTTCCTAAGAAGAACTGGGAGGATAAATGCCATAGATGCGGCATGACTGGCCATTGGTTCAGAAACTGCCACACTCCTCGCCACCTCCATGATCTATACCAGGTGAGCCAGAAGTCTCTAACTGAAACAAACTTGGCGGCTGTTCAGTCACTAACGATGTTTACTACAAAAGACTTCGAGAACGACGACCTACTCGATTGAGCATCATCATTTATCTATGCATTTAACATTCGATGTATCTTCATCTTTTATTTGCTTTAGTACGAACTTTTATTTTTGAATGTCGTCTACATTTTACTCAAATAAAATTTCGTTTTTGCTTATATAGATGATGTATGAGTGCCTAGTGGATAGTGCCTTGACGCACACAATCCTTCGCGAACATTGCTATTTTAATAGCATAAATAAATATGACGGTCCTGTTATCACAATTTCAGGACTGTCCCAAATAATCGAAGGATATGGTGAAGCAATTATATTGCTCCCAAATAATACAAGACTTCAAATAAAAAATGCATTATTCTCTCCTAAATCAAATAGGAATCTCGTAAGTTTCAAGGACTTCCGTTTAAACGGATATCACTTAGAAACCAGAGATGAAAATAAGGTTGAATATCTGTATGTAACTCGTCAAAAAGATGACCAGAAGATCATCTGCGAGCGATTCAAGGGACTCTCGTCGGGTCTCTACCATACATACATTCAACCAATAGAAGCCAATATGACTGAGCACCAGATGTGCCAATCACTGCCAGAGTTCCAACTCTGGCACAATAGACTTGGTCACCCTGGATCAGCAATGATGCGACACATCATCACTGAATCCCATGGACATAAATTAAAGAACCTGAAGATTCTTCATAAGGGTGAATTTCCTTGTCCCCCTTGTTTCAAGGTGACCGGCGCCCCGTTTACGGTTTGGGCGCGGTGTCGTTTTACCGCAAGTGCACGGTTAGTGTAGGGTGCGGGTTTATCGAACTCAGGGAGGTGGATGGCTTGAGTGGCTACTAGCCTCGCCTAGGTCGTGTGCTAGCTACGCGGATGATATGGGTGAAGGTGTAGAAATAAAGGAAAGAAATGAAAAAGACACGAAATGAATCCCCGCTAACACGGGCTAGAGCATTCATGACACTTGGCATTTGACTTGACCCAGGGTGAGACATTACCCCAAAATGTGGTACCTAGCATCCATGGCCCGATATTCCGGTCGGTGCCAAGCACGCTAGGCCTACCCGGTTCCAGAAGGTGGGCATTCCCATGTCCATTAACACCTTCTGCAACCGGGAGCATTAAGGCCACAATGATAACTCCCAACACTTCGTCCAAGCCATTCCCACGCGCGAGGACTCCATGTCTACACTAGGGGCGTGAGCTATGGCTAGGGAGTCAACCGCCAAGTTTAATCCCCCTTGGCCCGACGGTCAGAGGCGGTCTTTTTCCCGCCAATGACAATGAAACACCCCCGCGTAACCCTAATGGCCACATAGGTCAAATGTGATTTCTAGCAATACATCGAAGCGGATCTTGACTGGACAAGCACCGGACCCCAACCCCCAACACAACTAGTGTGTTGCCGTACGAATTGGACTCAGATTGCTAGAAATCCACATTGGCACATTTCATCGAACACATGCCATGCAACCAAGTCAAATGAAACAACCCAAGCATCAATCCTACCCTAACCCGTATTAGCGTTCATCAACACTACTTCATGGTGAGAAACATAAAAACAAGCAAAGCAAATAACATACAAACATTCACCATTGAGTAAAATGAAAACAACACAATAAAATAGAAAATGAGAGAAGAAAAATACTTATCTTGATTCGAATCCAACAATCCAGTACAAGATTTATTGAGCAAAGACCTAATCTAATCTACCCTAAGCTTCACAAGAGAAGGGGCAAAAAGCCCTAAAAAACTGAAGGAGAACTCCCCTCCATTGTGCCCCAAAACTCTATTTATAACCCCCTCAAAAACCCTCTTGGTTCGGGTTCAGAACTGTCAAAACAGGCCCACCCGATCGGGTGGAAACTCACCCGATCGGGTGGAATAAACAGAGAGCCCAAATTCGCAGAAACAGATCTTTCCCGGTCGGTTGATAAGTCAACCGATCGGGTGAAATGAAATTCCAGACTGCAGCCAGTTTCAGCACATAGCTGCGCTCAGAAAATTCCAGAAAAATCTAGAAAAATCGGATTTGGGCATGCGACCTATAGTTGGAAAGCTAACGACGATGCCGACGCTAGAAAAATAAGAGATCACCCAAAATCCTTCTGGAATGATAGCAGATCTTCAATGAATGCATCAACAGCGCGCAAAGGCGGAAGAAAAGGTCACCCGATCGGTTGAAACATCAACCGATCGGGTGAGCCGCTTGTTGCTTTGGCCATCGGGCTTCGGGAGCTTCAACCGGTCACTGAAGAGAGCGGGTGGAGCCGTCGGTTCGATCTTTGAGGCGATGCGGCTACAGATGAACCGATCGGGTGAAGGTCACCCGATCAGTTGGAATTCAGCTCCTTGTTCCCGAGAATTGGGGCGCTTGAACCGGTCACTAAACCGACCGGGTGACTTCTTGGCCGCTCCAACTTGTGTCCAGGTGGTGCACGCGTGCATCACCCGATCGGTTGGAAATGACTAACCGGTCGGGTGAGGGGCTGAAAGATGCGATCTTCATCGTTTGACCCCCTGGATCACGCGTGACTCCTCCCGTTGCTCCGGGGACTCAGAATATCGTCGTTTTATGTCCCAAATGCTAGAAATTCCTGCAAAATACCAAAAAACACGGAAAAGCGAAAGAAAACAAGAAAATACAAGAAAACACGAGAAAACGAATAAAAGACGACGGAAAATACGGAGAAACACGGAAGAAAACGTGCGTAAATATATGAAATATAAACGCACGTCAAAATCTCCCAAGCTGAACTCTTCCTCATCCTCGAGGAAGACGAGTGAGAGTAGGAGCTCGGAGGGGAAAAATAGAGAGAAAGAGAGAAAAAGAAAACTCTATATCCTAGATCACCCGTTAGGGCCAACAAAATCAAAAATGACACACCAAGCAAGCAAATGCCAAATCACATCACTAAACCAAGGAATACGAGTCCTGACAAGTGCCGTGGGCCCACGCGGTGAAGCGCGAGTGAGTGTGGTCGTGCGCTAGCCATCCGTGTCACTATCCACGATGTACGATAAAGCTCGATATACACAAATCCAGGAAACGACCCAAATACTGATTCGAAATTGAAATTGCGGTGAATATTAGCTCAAGCATGCATGCGAAGAGTATAAGATTAGAAGCGTATCATGCATCGGGGACTCCACAACTAGGGTTAAGGAAATCGCACCACTATAGCCTAGATACTAGCTAAAAAGTTCCAAAGCCAAGTGTTTTCGAAACCGATGGGGGTTGAGATGATGTGGAGAAGAACACTCGGTGCAAATTCTCGCCGTCCCTTTATTCTCGGCAAGTAGGACAATATTCACACGGGAATTGTTTTTGGGTTTTGGGCATTTGTATATTTTTTTGCTTTTTTTTGGCTATACAAAATTTTTCTTTTCTTTTCTTTTTGGGATTTTCTTTTCTTTTCTCTTTTTTTTGGATTTTTGGGTTTTTGGCTATACACATGTGTACTCTCCCAAGTGGGAGAACGGTACACGACGAGGGGATTTGCACCAAGTAAAACAAAAAGGAAGTCGGAATCTAAACACTTGGGCAAAGGAAACTATTCTCGCTAAATAGAGCATGGGCTAAATGGGTTATCCTAGTCCTTAATTGTGGAATCCCGACACATGCGAAATGAAGTACACGATATATATATATATATATATATATATATATATATATATAGCATGCAGAAGCAGACATGGAAAATAAATACCGCATATTCAAATCGAATCATGATAATCTAGGGGTCATTCCTGGACATGTATATAAAGTAAAATCACAAAGTAGAAGCACACCAAACAGCTAGGCACGACGCACGACTCACAAAAAGCTAAGTGGACCCGTGATGCATGAAATGCAAGAGGACTCGGCTTCCTGAGGTTAGTGAATGTGATTATCGAAGCCGTGCAAGGTGTGCGTGTGATTTTCGTGGCAATTCGTCATAGGGTTCATCTCTGGGAGAAAGAGATAAAAAGAAGAAAAGAAAAAAAGAAAAAAGAAAAACACGGAGAAAAACGACTCAAATAATGAAGAAAAAGAGACAAATGACGCACGAAGTGCGACTCCCCCAAGCTGAAACTTGCATTGTCCTCAATGCAATAGTAGTGAATACGAGAGGGCAATGAAAATGTAGGGGAGTTACGCATCGACACAAAAAATGAAAAACACGAAAAATACACGAACAAAACTGGAAAATAAAGAAAAAGAAACATACAGAATAAAAGATATAAAACGCAACGAAGGACTCAAAGACACAAACACACGACAACGACACACGAAAACATGCACACAAAAGTCGATTTCCCCCAAGCTGAACATGACAATGCTAGCAAAATGATATGATCAATGTGATGCAGAAATATGCTAGGGGAAAATCGGAAAAGAAAGAAATCAGAATACAGGAGAGACAGTCTGCTCGTTCTCCTCGGAAGAGGATGTGGGGTGAAATGATAGAAGGGCATGACATGAAGGGTTATTAAGATGCAAAAGCAAATCCTAGATACGCTCCCCTCGCTAATGAGAGGAGACGAGATTATTCAAATCTAAACTAGAAAGCGGTAAATTTTTACACTACTGGATTAGGATACACCTGAGCATAGGCAGATCCAAGATCTGAAGTGGGGCAGGTAGATGCTCTAACTGCTCCTTCTGTGGCTCCGCTAGAAGCGCTGTGCCACGTGTGCCAATGGACCCAAGCAATGCACCTCCAAGCATCCCTCGTAGGTGTCCACCTGTGACCTGCAAAGGACGAGGTGCATTAGTCCATGGCAAGAAATTATTACCCAAAATAAATGTATCCCAGAGATAGTCGCCGACAAATGATGGTAAAATATATGAAATGTGGCGAACACTCCCTGAAAATGGTATGCTATCCTCTGTGCTAGCGATGATCAAATCCCCACTCTCCATGTGAAGTTGCTCTCCAGGTGGTGACACAACGCAGCATACCTCAAGGGAAGTCGATCCTGTGTCATGCGAGAGATATGGTGTGTCAAAAATATATAAGTCTAAAGGAATAGGACGTGAAAAGCGAGACTTAAATGTGGAGTGAGAGTGAGTATGAAAATCTCCCTGAATAGGGGCAATATGCTCAAGTAGATGCTCAGCCGCAGAAGAAGTGGAGCGTGACGGTAGAGGTAGATGTGGCTCGGGCTCCATGAAGTGGACGATCGTATCCAAGCCCTCATGCACGTCCTCCTCGATGATATGCTCATACTCCACCATCTGCCCGATGTCCTGAATGACATCCTCGTTGTTGACCACAGACCAAGGAAGAAGCTGAGACAAAGATGGCTGTGGAGGTGGATGTAGAGCGGACCCCTCGTATGTGGTCATGGTGTCCTCGTCCTCACGCACATCCTCCTCGCCGGTATGCATAATCTCTGTAAACTCCTCAGTGCTCCCATAGGACTCATGTGGGGTATCCAAATCAAGACAAGAAATCTCTCCCACAGATCCTAGATAAATCTCCCCATCCTCACTATCATCATCAAAAAATGCTTCGTCATCCAAGTGGTAGTGATGGAAAAATGGGGTATCGACTTGAGATGTGTCTATGGTGGCCGATGGCATGGTGGTCTCAACCATGAAAGTGGGTATATCCTCTCCTTCATCCCCTCTCCTCGGTGTCGGCTCGGTGATTGGTACCATCAAGTTTTGTAATATTTGACCTTGGTTAAACATGTCACTTTCAAGGAGAGACACGAGGCTTGATTCTTCTTGTGTTTGTGGAGGGGTATAAGGTTGAGGAAATGGATGGGAGGTGTTTGGGCTAAGGTTGTGGGAAAATGTTTGGCCTTGGAGTGGGGGGAGGCTCTCAAGCGTAAATGGGCAATCATAATACACGTGCCCCGCCATCCCACAAGTCTCATAAACCACAACTGGATAAAGATCGTATCCTCCCATCTGAGCATCGAAATTTGATCTCCACATGGTAATATCAAAGATACCTGGACAACAAAAATAAGAAAACTAGAGAGGAGCGTCAATAGTACAAGAGAATAACAAAAAGATAATATAATGGTGGGGGAAAAATTTCTTGGTTATTGAATATATTTTTTTTAAAATAAAAAAAAGAAAAAGAATTTTTTTTGTGTTTTTATGCGTAGTCTAATGAACCCAAGCTAAGCTAATATCAAACCGAACGCCTCCCCGGCAACGGCGCCAAAAACTTCACCGACGCCCCGTTTACGGTTTGGGCGCGGTGTCGTTTTACCGCAAGTGCATGGTTAGTGTAGGGTGCGGGTTTATCGAACTCAGGGAGGTGGATGGCTTGAGTGGCTACTAGCCTCGCCTAGGTCGTGTGCTAGCTACGCGGATGATATGGGTGAAGGTGTAGAAATAAAGGAAAGAAATGAAAAAGACACGAAATGAATCCCCGCTAACACGGGCTAGAGCATTCATGACACTTGGAATTTGACTTGACCCAGGGTGAGACATTGCCCCAAAAGGTGTTACCTAGCGTCCATGGCCCAATATTCCGGTCGGTGCCAAGCACGCTAGGCCTACCCGGTTCCGGAAGGTGGGCATTCCCATGTCCATTAACACCTTCTGCAACCGGGAGCATTAAGGCCACAATGATAACTCCCAACACTTTGTCCAAGACATTCCCACGCGCGAGGACTCCATGTCTACACTAGGGGCGTGAGCTATGGCTAGGGAGTCAACCGCCAAGTTTATTCCCCCTTGGCCCGACGGTCAGAGGCGGTCTTTTTCCCGCCAATGACAATGAAACACCCCCGCATAACCCTAATGGCCAAATAGGTCAAATGTGATTTCTAGCAATACATCGAAGCGGATCTTGACTGGACAAGCACCGGACCCCAACCCCCAACACAACTAGTGTGTTGCCGTATGAATTGGACTCAGATTGCTAGAAATCCCCATTGACACATTTCATCGAACACATGCCATGCAACCAAGTCAAATGAAACAACCCAAGCATCAATCGTACCCTAACCCGTATTAGGGTTCATCAACACTACTCCATGGTGAGAAACATAAAAACAAGCAAAGCAAATAACATACAAACATTCACCATTGAGCAAAATGAAAACAACACAATAAAATAGAAAATGAGAGAAGAAAAATACTTATCTTGATTCGAATCCAACAATCCGGTAAAAGATTTATTGAGCAAAGACCTAATCTAATCTACCCTAAGCTTCACAAGAGAAGGGGAAAAAAGCCCTAAAAAACTGAAGGAGAACTCCCCTCCATCGTGCCCCAAAACTCTATTTATAAACCCCTCAAAAACCCTCTTGGAACGGGTTCAGAACTGTCAAAACAGGCCCACCCGATCGGGTGGAAACTCACCCGATCGGGTGGAATAAACAGAGAGCCCAAATTCGCAGAAACAGATCTTTCCCGGTCGGTTGACAAGTCAACCGATCGGGTGAAATGAAATTCCAGACTGCAGCCAGTTTCAGCACATAGCTGCGCTCAGAAAATTCCAGAAAAATCTAGAAAAATCGGATTTGGGCATGCGACCTATAGTTGGAAAGCTAACGACGATGCCGACGCTAGAAAAATAAGAGATCACCCAAAATCCTTCTGGAATGATAGCAGATCTTCAATGAATGCATCAACAACGCGTAAAGGCAGAAGAAAAGGCCACCCGATCGGTTGAAACATCAACCGATCGGGTGAGCCGCTTGTTGCTTTGGCCATCGGGCTTCAGGAGCTTCAACCGGTCATTGAAGAGAGCGGGTGGAGCCGTCGGTTCGATCTTTGAGGCGATGCGGCTACAGATGAACCGATCGGGTGAAGGTCACCTGATCGGTTGGAATTCAGCTCCAAGTTCCCGAGAATTGGGGCGCTTGAACCGGTCACTGAACCGACCGGGTGACTTCTTGGCCGCTCCAACTTGTGTCCAGGTGGTGCACGCGTGCATCACCCGATCGGTTGGAAATGACCAACAAGTCGGGTGAGGGGCTGAAAGATGCGATCTTCATCGTTTGACCCCCTGGATCACGCGTGACTCCTCCCGTTGCTCCGGGGACTCAGAATATCGTCGTTTTATGTCCCAAATGCTAGAAATTCCTGCAAAATACCAAAAAAACACGGAAAAGCGAAAGAAAACAAGAAAATACAAGAAAACACGAGAAAACAAATAAAAGATGGCGGAAAATACGGAGAAACACGGAAGAAAACGTGCGTAAATATATGAAATATAAACGCACGTCACAAGGGAAAACTTATAACGAGACCCTCCCTCCTGAAAGTGGGATTAGAGTCTCCTGGCTTCCTTGAGAGAATCCATGGTGACATTTGCGGGCCTATTCACCCCACAAGTGGCCCATTTCGGTACTTCATGGTACTGATTGATGCATCAACAAAATGGTCTTATGTGTGCCTCTTATCCACCCGCAACCTAGCTTTTCCAAAGCTATTGGCACAAATAATAAGGTTGCGTGCTCATTTCCCCGATAACCATATCAAGAAACTACGTCTTGATAATGCGGTCGAATTTACTTCACAAGTCTGCGAAGACTATTGCCGGGCAACGGGTATTGAAGTTGAACATCCTGTAGCACATGTTCACACCCAGAACGGACTAGTTGAGTCCCGTATAAAGAGACTCTAATGGATTGCACGTCCATTGCTTACGCAATCCCAGTTGCCGGTGGATGCTTGGGGGCATGCTATTTGATCACTCCATATTTTACACCTTTTTTCTGCATGTTTGCATGCCATTTTGATCGCTCGAATCTTGCTTTTCACGATTTTTCGACAATATTGCGATGCTTTTCACGATTTCTTGTTTTTGTCGAATTTAAGGAGATTTCGAGCGATTTGGAGTGATTCTGAGATACACCCACTCCGGAGTGTCACCCATGACTCCTTGGAGGGTTATTTTGCTGTTGGAGAGGAGTGGAAGAAGAAAGAACGTCGCTGGAGCGATGAGGGAGTGAAAATATGAAGTTTGGGCATTTTCAGCATGTCACTCGGCCGAGTGAATGAGTCACTCGGCCGACCATCGAGAGCTCTCTCGGCCGACCAGATCGGACACTCAGAAGACTGAGATTTAGCGTGCACTCGGCCGAGCATCGCCAGCCCACTCGGCCGAACCACAGAGACCCCACTCGCCCGAGTGGCATCAGGATGACGGCAACAAAAAGTCCAGACTTACTGTAATTTTTCAGTCGACCACCGAGTTCCGACTCGGCCGAGTGAAGAAGTCCCCTCGGCCGAGGCAAATAAAGTCACTCGGCCGAGTGACTCCCGAGGAGCCGACCCCCAAAAGTCCGAACTTACTGGAAATTGTTAGGGTTTGTCACTTAGCCGAATGACATTTGTCACTCGGCCGAGTGAGCCGCGCTTCCTGTAGTGTAAACTGTGATTTTGAGGCTGCGGAGTGGCATTTTCGTCAGGATTTTTTGGGCGATTTTGGGGGGTATTTAACCCCAGTTTTTAACCTAGTTTAGAGAGCTTTTTCAGAACTTTTTGCAGCTTTTTTTAGATTAATTTTAGGAGATCAGATTTAGTTCTTTAGGGAGGAGAGAAAAGTATTAATTTGTTGGATGCTATTTGTTCTTCATTGGTTTGTCTCTATCTCTCTATCGAAAACTCCATTTTTATTGATATATTGAATATTGCAATGAATTCTATTGATTTTATTTGTGAATTTTTATTGAATTTCATTATGAATTGTGAGTAGTTTTATCGTCTTAGGGCGTAGGGATGAACCCTACGAACCCTATTTCTAATTTGTGATGAATTGGTGAAATTATTGCTAGAATTGATTACGGTTAGTTTGGGATTGATTTAATACGAATGGCTAGGGATTCATTCCGATTGGGATTTGCAAGAGATTGGATCCCAACTCAATAGGAAGCCCTAGAAATTCGAATTGGGTTGCAATTGAATTTCTCCGGAATCGGTTTGCAAGAGATTGGACCGAAACTAGGGTTTTCGATTGTAATTCTATACCAATACCCGTTTGCAAGAGATTGGACGGGTAGGAACTATCCCAACCTAGGTCGTAGCTCGAGTTTGCACGAGAGTGGGCTCGAGATGCGATTGAACGATGATGTTGTTCTTCACGCTAGCTTGCCTAGGTTAGGGTTTGCAAGAGATTGGACCCTATCCTAGGTTTGCTATAGACCGGCAATAGCGCGAGAGCGTGAGCTAGGTTCTACATTTAGTTGCAACTAGTTCACCTAAATTGCAAGTCTAGCAATTGTGAAACCTACGAATCACAATGACGAGGTACGGTTTGTAGCGGGGATTCCCTATTCCCTAGGCGTCTTTATTAATTTGATATTCATTTTATACAATTGAACGATTGTGACCGCTTTATAGCGAATATTTCTCGACTATTCCTATAGCCAGGTGGATTGAAGAGGACACTGTCATTAGGCCTCCCTGTGTTTGATACCCGCTCGCCGCTACACCGTGCGCTTGCGGTAAGACTAGCGAGTCGCGTGCCCGTGTGTGCATCCGGGCTCCGATCAAGTTTTTGGTGCCGTTGCCGGGGAGGCTATTTTGACGGAGTTCGATTTGGATCACCCGGTTATTTTTCTTCAATTTCTTTATTTATTTCTTCATTCTTTTCTAACTCTGTTTACAGCCCTATTTTGCAAGCTCTCCCGAAATTTTCCACAAGATCTTAACATGTAAAATGGTGGATGCAATTCCAATGACAGATTCTGGCCAGGGAGATGATGAATCTTTTGCGGAGCTCCTTAAGGAACTTATTGATGAGGTCCACGCTACCGGAACTTTTGCTATTAATATCGAGGACCCCGTCGAACAATTGTTTGCTAGCTTTGTGATGGATTAAATCTCCCCGGATGGGACTATTGGGGGTGATATCAGAGTTGATGTGAGGGACGACAAGATATATTTTGAAGACGGTAAAACATGCGTCGAAGAGTACTACACTCCTGAGGAATCCTTCGAACAAACCGATATTCAGGGAGATACACTCTACGACCCCCACTCTTGCGTTTTTGAATCTGCTGATGTACTTCTTGATCTCAGGAATGAACCGAAGCAAGGCGGTGGTCCTATCGATGCTAGCGCAGAATTGGAGAGCGTCTATTCCGATGCATCGTCCTCACTAGGAAGCGAATCTGAGCCTCCACTCGAGAGTGAGCTGAACTCAGATGTTGAAGGAGAAGCCAAACTCACACAAGATGACGAAGCAGAGGGTACTGCACCCTTTGAGGTAGAGCTTAAACAATTACCACCGAATCTAAGGTATGCTTTCTTGGGTAGTAAATTGACCTTCCCGGTGATTGTTAATGCCCACCTTAGCCAAGATCAACTTGAAAAACTATTAGAAGTCCTTAGGGATCACAAGGATGTCCTTGGCTACACTATCTCTGATCTTAAGGGAATAAGCCCTAGGCTATGCCCGCATAGGATCCACTTGGAAAACACTGAAGCCACTTCTATTGAGCCTCAAAGGCGGTTGAACCCGAATATGAAAGAGGTAGTCAAAAAGGAAATCCTTAAACTGCTTGAGGCCGGCATTATTTATCCAATCTCTGACAGTAGATGATCGGTCCATATTTTACACCTTTTTTCCGCATGTTTTCACGCCATTTCGGTTGCTCATATTGCGATTTTCACGATTATTCGGCGATATTGCATTACTTTTCACTATTTCTTGTTTTTGTCGGATTTTAGGAAATATGGAGCGATCGGGAGCAAAAATGAGCTTAAGGGACTTGCACCCACTCCGGAGCGTCACCCAAGGCTCTTTTGAGGGCTATTCGGCGATGAGAGATGTGTGGAAGAAGAAGGAACTCCGTAGGAGCGACTAGGAGGAGAAACGGAGAAGATTGGGCATTTTCAGCATGCCACTCGGCCGAGTGAAGGAGTCACTCGGTCGAGCAAAGAAGCCCGCTCGGCCGGCCAGATCAGACACGCAACAGATTGAGTATCAGCGTGCACTCGGCCGAGCATCGCCATCCCACTCGGCCGAGCATGGAGACACCACTCACCCGAGTGGCATCACGACGAAGGCAAGCAAAAATCCCAGACTTACTGGAATCCGTCAGGCGATTGAGGGTTCCGACTCGGCCGAGTACCGAATGCCCCTCGGCCGAGTGAGTAAAGCCACTCGGCCGAGTCACCTCCGAAGACATGCCCCCAAGACCCCTGACTTACTGGAATTTTACATGGTCTATCAGTCGGCCGAGTAGTGAATCCCACTCGGCCGAGTAGAGAAGCCTACTCGACCGAGTAGAGAAGTCAACTTGGTCGAGTGATGCCGAGGACACGCAGCGCCCAGATTTTCAGATAGCCACCAACTCTTTTGAAATCTGATATCATTCCAGAAATCAAAGTATTTTTCTCATATTTTTATGGATAGTAGACTTCATGGTGGTTCCAACGCCACTAAGAACGCGCCAATCGGAGGTCGGATGAAATCTGGAAAATTTCTGCAAGTTGACACTGCAGTGCTGGAATTTCCACTCGGCCGAGTCACATTTTCCACTCGGCCGAGTCGGCGACGGGCCCAGATTTTAAGTTGCGGTTTGGGCTGTTTTTGGGCATGAATTTGAGTGGGTTTCTAAGGTTTCTTGCTAGGGTTTTGGGGGAGTATTTAAGGGGTTTGTAGCCACCATTAGAGAGAGATTCCTATGATGTTTTCTTAAGTTCCCACATGTTTTTAGGGATTATTTTAGAGGTTAGGCCATGCCCTAGGCCCCCTCTTGGATCAAAAAACTTTTATTTGGATTGAAGATCTTCATCAAGCTAAGTATTTTGTTCTTTTTATTTGAATCTTTGTTTTTCTATCTTTTGTTTGCAAGCAATGATTTTTATTGATTCTCATATGCTTATTGCTATGCTAGAGTAGATTTGTTGTTCTAGGGTTTGGGGATGAACCCTATGGATCTAATTTCAGATTTGTGATGAATGAATTTCTAAATTGCTAGAATTGCTAGGAGGTTAGGTTGTGATTGATTTATTACGGATAGCTAGGGATTTCCATCGATTGGGGTTTGCAAGAGATTGGATTCTAATCGATGGGAAGGCCTAGATATTCGATTTAGGTTTACACTTGGGTTTCTCTAGATTTGGTTTGCAAGAGATTGGACCAAAGCTAGGATTTTTAATTGTAAATCTATACACATATTCGTTTGCAAGAGATTGGACGAATACGAACTATCACAACCTAGATCGTAACTCGAGTTTGCACGAGAGTGGGCTCGAGGGGTGATTGAACGATTATGTCGATCCTAATGCTATCGGCTTAGGCTAGGGTTTGCAAGAGATTGGACCCTAATCTAGGTTGCTATAGACCGGCAATAGCGCGAGAGCGTGAGCTTGGTTCTCTATTCAGTTACGACTAGTTCACCTCAACGCAAGCCTAGTAATATTGAGATTCACTATTCACAATGACGAATGACGATCCGTAGTGGGGATTCCCTAGCCCTAGACACTTTTATTATATTATACTTGAATCGATATTTGACCGATTTCTCTATCTCCGACACCGACATCCATCACCATTGCCATTACATCATACCATAGCCATCTTCACCAATAAAACATTCGTAGTCAACCCAACCTAGGACAGATTGGAACCGACACCACCTCCTCGTGTTCGATACCCGCTCGCAACTACACCGTGCGCTTGCGTTAAAACTACAATCGTTCTCCGGGTGTGTATCCGGGGCCGACCAAGTTTTTGGTCATGCTCTTGGGTTGCATTTTGTAGCGATCAAGTTTTTGGCGCCGTTGCCGGGGAGGTGTTTCCCGTTGGGTGCCAATTTGTCACAATTAGGTTGATTAGACTACGAAAAAAAAAATTAACAAAAAGAATTTTTCACCCTTGCCACCATTATTATCATTTCTATATTCTCTTGTGCCACTGATATTTTTCTTCAGGTATTTGTCTTTGTTGATCAGGTTATCCGGAAGGCGCAATGATGAGTACAGACTCTGACATGCAACACGATGAAACTTTTGCATCCCTACTGGAGGAACTCGTGGATGAAGTTCAGACAACAGGACCTATTGCCATCAATATAGAGGACCACCTTGAACAACTATTCGCCACCTACATCATTGATCAACTCTCCCCAGAAGGAACAATCAAAGGCATCATTAGGGTCGATATTAGAAATGATAAGCTGTATCTGGAAGTTGACGGAGTCCCTCAGCTGCCAATGAATGAAGTCATCGAAACATGCACCGAAGAGATCAATGCTCGAGAAGAGCTACCTTGGGATACCCATGTTCAGGGAAGTATACTTGATGAATCCTTTTGTGACACCGGTTTATACACTGACTTATCCTTTGATGGCAGGTGCGAACAAGAGGAGAGCGGTAGTTCAATTGATTCGGGAGCAGAGTTACCTGAGCAGCTGAGAGAGGATACCACAGAGATAGCTATCACGACGCAAGAGGATATTGAATTATTTCTAGGGAAGTATCGTCCACCACTATGTATTTCATATATTTCTATAGACGATCCTCTTTGGAATACTTTTATTATGAGTGTGAATTTTTTGCAGCGAACTGATGCATCTTATTCTCTGCAGGGTACAGGTGGAGTCCTTGTGGGGATGCTGGAGGATGCATTGCTGGAGTTCGTTGGAGTCTGTTGACATATGCGTCTGGCGGAGCCACGGAAGGAGAAGTTGGAGCAATTGCCTGCACCGGCAAAGATACTGGATCCACCTTTTGCTATAGGTGATATCAATCCAGTAGTGTAGAAATTTTTATGCTTTAAATAAACACGAATTCTCTCGACAGCGAGAGGACCGTATAGATTTGCTTGAATAAATATCACCTCTTATGGCGGCCACAAAAATCTTTTACACCCCAAACCCATTATATATATTAATTCCCCTCCCCATATTTTGATACGCCACATCCTTATGCTCACCACCATCGAGCATTTCTTTCTAGTGAATACTCACTTTCTTATTCATTTGACTTGATCACGCTTTGCAAAGCCAGGACATTTTTGATCGAGTCATTTGAATAGGATTGTTTGGTATAAGCTTGGGGAAAAGCGCTCTCATGCATCATTGTATGTGCATGTAGTTGCATTAAGATTTCATGTCATTCATGTCATCATTTTTCATTCACCCTCATATTTATCGTTGTTCCTCATATTTTTCCTTTTATGATCACATTGAGGACAATGTGAAGTTTAAGCTTGGGGGAGTGCATTTCCATGCCATTTAGTTGCACCTTTACTTTATTTTAGGTTTTTTTTTAAATTTTCAAAATTTTTGCATCATCTTTTTTATTTTTTCCATCTTATTTTCCTTTTATGTGTGTTCATGCATCATATTGTGTGCTTGTTTTTTCGTTTCTTTCCTCCCTTTTATTTTTTTCTTATTTCTTTATTTTCCTTTCTCTTCTTTTGCTAGATGCGTTCCTTATGATGATATATCTTATTGCTTTACCAACCATCACGATGCTTATTATTCCTTGCCCTGCTACTTAGAGTATTCCATAGTCTTGCTATTCACATGTGCTTGCAAATCTATTTCTTTTGATGATTCCTCTACATGAATGCATGATATTAATTGAAACTGAATGTATGGATTAGTGTTTGGTATGCTTTTGTTGGAAATGCATCAAGATTCACGCATCATTAGTATATCTGAAGCATCAGTTTTATTGTCTTATTCACCTTCTGTTGCATGCCTGATATGGTTGTAAACTTTACTGCTTGACTTCACTATTTATTGAAATGATTGAGAATATCCATGCTTACATATGAGTTTTAGTTGAAGTATTATTTTATTGAACAGTTCGTGCACATCTTATGGTGAACCGAGTGTTACATTATTCCTTTCTCCACATATATCTTTTTATTCTCTACATGTCACTTGAGTTCACCTCCTAAAGCTACTTATATCGCATCTATTTCCCAAAAATCCCCACAAAAGAAAAAAGTTAGCTCCAAAAAGTCCAAAAAGCCAAAAAGGAGCCAAAAAACCAAAAATACAAATCAAATAGCTCCTACAAAAATCCAAAAAGAAAAAATGAGAAACAAAGTCCAAAAGAAAAAGAAAAATGTTTCTCTACATCATTATTGGAGCCACAAAATACTTGGGAAAACCAAGGCAAAAATCCCATTTTCCACTATCATATTCCTTTAGATGCGATGCCTCAAGCTAAGCTTGGGGGAGGTGAATTCATTTGACCATATGAGTGAGTGCGACATTAGAGTGGAGAGGTGCACGAATGGGGAAGTTTGATAATACTGAAACTTAGCAAAATACTTTAGTTATGGAGATTTCTTATGAATCGATGTAAATATGTGAATGTCATGTCTCTTATTCTATTCTCTATTGCATGCTTGGTGTGTATCTCATATGCTTCATTTATAACTCTTGATTGAAAAGTGCATCGCCAACATTTGTGTATTAAATCCTATGAAATGCGTGACGTGGATATGAATTGATTGTATGAATTTAGAGAATCCCTTTTGTTGTTCCTAAAAGCTTGCAAGTACCATGTCTACGTAAGATTTGAAATCCTTATAGCATGTGATTCGTATTTTCCAAGCTGTAGTGATGTGTAGCTTATGGCTTGAGATCTGAGGGAAGAATCTAGCGACCCCGTCCACATCATGTTCTTTCTTTTTCTTTCATTTCATTTCCTTTGTTTTCATCTCCCGAGTTCGTCTCTCTACTTATCTTCCTCGAGGACGAGTAAGAGGTAAGCTTGGGGGATTTCGATCGGTCCATATTTTACACATTTTTTCCGCATGTTTTCACGCCATTTCGGTTGCTCATATTGCGATTTTCACGATTATTCGACGATATTGCATTACTTTTCACTATTTCTTGTTTTTGTCGGATTTCAGGAAATATGGAGCGATCGGGAGAAAAAATGAGCTTAAGGGACTTGCACCCACTCCGGAGCGTCACCCAAGGCTCTTTTGAGGGATATTCGACGATGTGAGATGTGTGGAAGAAGAAGGAACTCCGTAGGAGCGACTAGGAGGATAAACGGAGAAGATTGGGCATTTTCAGCATGCCACTCGGCTGAGTGAAGGAGTCACTCGGCCGAGCAAAGAAGCCCGCTCGGCCGGCCAGATCGGACACGCAGCAGATTGAGTATCAGCGTGCACTCGGTCGAGCATCGCCATCCCACTCGACCGAGCATGGAGACACCACTCGCCCGAGTGGCATACAACGACGGCAAGCAAAAATCCTAGACTTACTGGAATCTGTCAGGCGATTGAGGGTTCCGACTCGGCCGAGTACCGAATGCCCCTCGGCCGAGTGAGTAAAGCCACTCGGTCGAGTCACCTCCGTAGACAGGCCCCCAATACCCCTGACTTACTGGAATTTTACGGGGTCTATCAGTCGGTCGAGTAGAGAATCCCACTCGGCCAAGTAGAGAAGCCCACTCGACCGAGTAGAGAAGTCAACTCGGCCGAGTGATGCCGAGGACACGCAGCGCCCAGATTTTCAGACAGCCTCCCACTCTTTTGAAATCTTCTATCATTCCAGCAATCAAATTATTTTTCTCATATTTTTTATGGATAGTAGACTTCATGACGGTTCCAACGCCACCAAGAACGTGCCAATCGGAGGTCGGATGAAATCTGGAGAATTTCTGTAAGTTGACGCTGCAGTGCAGGAATTTCCACTCGGCCGAGTCACATTTTCCACTCGGCCGAGTCGGCGACGGGCCCAGATTTTAAGTTGCGGTTTGGGCTGTTTTTGGGCACGAATTTGAGGGGTTTTCTAGGGTTTCTTGCTAGGGTTTTGGGGGAGTATTTAAGCGGTTTGTAGCCACCATTAGAGAGAGATCCCTATGATGTTTTCTTAAGTTCCCACATGTTTTTAGGGATTATTTTAGAGGTTAGGCCATGCCCTAGGCCCCCTCTTGGATCAAAAAGCTTGTATTTGGATTGAAGATCTTCATCAAGCTAAGTATTTTGTTCTTTTTATTTGAATCTTTGTTTTTCTATCTTTTGTTTACAAGCAATGATTTTTATTGATTCTCATATGCTTATTGCTATGCTAGAGTAGATTTGTTGTTCTAGGGTTTGGGGATGAACCCTATGGATCTAATTTCAGATTTGTGATGAATGAATTTCTAAATTGCTAGAATTGCTAGGAGGTTAAGTTGTGATTGATTTATTACGGATAGCTAGGGATTTTCATCGATTGGGGTTTGCAAGAGATTAGATTCTAATCGATGGGAAGGCCTAGATATTCGATTTAGGTTTACACTTGGGTTTCTCTAGATTTGGTTTACAAGAGATTTGACCAAAGCTAGGATTTTTAATTGTAAATCTATACACATATTCGTTTGCAAGAGATTGGACGAATACGAACTATCACAACCTAGATCGTAACTCGAGTTTGCACGAGAGTGGGCTCGAGGGGCGATTGAACGATGATGTCGATCCTAATGCTATCGGCTTAGGCTAGGGTTTGCAAGAGATTGGACCCTAATCTAGGTTGCTATAGACCGGCAATAGCGCGAGAGCGTGAGCTTGGTTCTCTATTCAGTTACGACTAGTTCACCTCAACGCAAGCCTAGTAATATTGAGATTCACTATTCACAATGACGAATGACGATCAGTAGTGGGGATTCCCTAGCCTTAGACACTTTTATTATATTATACTTGAATCGATATTTGACTGATTTCTCTATCTCCGACACCGACATCCATCACCATTGCCATTACATCATACCATAGCCATCTTCACCAATAAAACATTCGTAGTCAAACCAACCTAGGATAGATTGGAACCGACACCACCTCCTCGTGTTCGATACCCGCTCGCCACTACACCGTGCGCTTGCGGTAAAACTACAATCGTTCTCCGGGTGTGTATCCGGGGCCGACCAAGTGTTTGGTCGTGCTCTTGGGTTGCATTTTGGAGCAATCAGTAGATGGGTTAGCCCCATTTACGTTGTTCCCAAAAGGGGGGGGATGACCGTTATAAAAAATGAAAAAGGAGAGCCCATTTCTACATGCACTGTCACGGGATGGCGGATGTGCATTGATTATCGAAAACTAAATAAAGCCACCCGAAAAGACCATTACCCACTCCCTTTCATAGATCAAATGCTTGAACGACTTGCTAAACATAAATACTTTTGCTACTTGGATGGGTATTCGGGGGTTTTCCAAATCCCTTTGCATGAAGATGACCAAGAAAAGACTACTTTTACTTGTCCTTATGGCACTTACGCCTACCGAAGAATGCCCTTTGGTCTTTGTAATGCGACCGCCACCTTTCAAAAGTGCATGACCTCCATCTTTTCCGACTATATTGAAAATATTATGGAAGTTTTCATGGATGATTTCTCAGTTTATGGAAGTGAGTTTGATTCTTGTTTGGCTAATCTTACCAAAGTTCTTAAAAGATGTCAACAAAATAATCTTACTCTTAATTGGGAGAAATGTCACTTCATGGTCACCGAAGGGATAGTGCTTGGGCACCTTGTCTCCTCAAGAGGGATTGAGGTTGATAAGGCGAAGATTGAGGTAATCGAGAAACTCCCTCCTCCTATTAATGTTAAGGGCATTAGGGGCTTTCTTGGTCATGCGGGGTTTTACCGCCGCTTCATCAAGGATTTCACCTTGATTGCCCGACCCCTTACCTCCTTGCTTGCTAAAGATGCTCCGTTTGTTTTTTCAGGAGAATGCTTGCGGGCATTCAACACATTGAAGGAAGTACTAATTTCTGCGCCCATCATACAACCACCAGATTGGAGCCTTCCCTTTGAGCTCATGTGTGATGCAAGTGACCAAGCCATTGGAGTGGTGTTAGGACAAAGGAAGGACAGAAAGCTTCATGCAATATTCTATGCAAGCAAAACATTGGATGACGCGCAGAAAAATTATACAACTACGGAGAAAGAGCTTCTTGCGGTCGTGTATTCCATTGAAAAGTTCTGCTCCTATCTCCTTGGATCCAAGGTAATTGTCCACACCGACCATGCGGCATTGAAGTATCTTCTAAACAAGAAAGAGGCCAAACCTAGGTTGATTAGGTGGATACTTCTATTGTAAGAGTTTGATTTGGAAATCAGAGATAAGAAGGGTACGGACAACGTTGTGGAGGATCATTTATCTAGGCTTATTCGTGACAAGGAGGACGAAAGCTTGCCCATCGATGACTCCTTTGTTGATGAGAGGCTATACGCCATAAGGCCCGGGGAAGTTCCTTGGTATGCGGACTTTGTAAATTACTTGCCTTGTGGGATTAAACCATGTGGGATGCCCACACAGCAAAAGGGGAGATTTATGCATGAGGTCCGTAGCTATTTCTGGGAAGATCCGTATCTCTTTAAGATATGCAAGGATGGGGTTATCCGGAGATGTATTTCTAAGGAGGAGGCCACCTCCATCATCTTGCATTGCCATGGTATGCCATGCGGGGGACATCACGCTGCTTCCAAGACTACAACTAAGATATTGCAGAGTGGATTCTTTTGGCCAACCATGTTCAGAGACATGCACGACTTCGTCAAGGGGTGCGATAGATGCCAACGGACCGGGAATATTTCAAAACGAAATGAGATGCCAATGAGGCCCATTCTAGAGATTGAGCTCTTTGATTGTTGGGGAGTGGACTTCATGGGACCATTTCCGTCAAGCAAGGGTAACAAGTACATCTTATTGGCCGTGGACTACGTCTCCAAATGGGTAGAAGCCATCGCCACCCCTACCAATGATGCGTGGGTTGTCTCCAAGTTTTTCAAGCAGAATATTTTCCCGCGCTTTGGGGTGCCCCGTACTTTGATAAGCAACGGGGGAAGTCACTTTATAGAAAACAAATTTACAGCCATGTTGAAAAAGTACGGGGTAAACCACAGAATTGGCATGGCCTACCACCCTCAGACGAGCAGACAAGTGGAAGTTTCAAATAGAGAAATTAAGCAAATTCTTGAAAAGACCGTAGATCGATCTAGAAAAGATTGGTCCATGAAGTTAAACGATGCCCTATGGGCATATCGCACGGCCTTTCGCACTCCCATTGGCACCACGCCGTTCCGACTTGTTTATGGGAAAGCTTGTCACTTGCCGGTAGAGTTGGAGCACCGCACGTATTGGGCCATCAAGACCCTCAATTATGACTATAAGAGTGCGGCGGTGAGGCGACTCTTGGACATCAATGAGCTTGACGAAATTAGAAGAGATGCCTACGAGAGCTCAAGAATTTACAAAGAAAGGACCAAGATTCTCCACGACGCCCGCATAACTGTCACGGACTTCAAGGTCGGAGACAAAGTCTTGCTATATAATTCCCGACTCCGACTATTCCCCGGGAAGTTGAGGTCACGATGGTCCGGACCTTTCACCATCAAACACATACAACCGGGAGGAGCTTTTGAATTGGAAGGTGTAACGACCGGTATTCGTCGATGATATTATCTGTTTATCTAGTGTATTTTTCGCCCGCATCCGTATTAGACATATCCGTCCCTGTGCACGTGCCAACTCTTCATGTTAATTATCATTATTATTTTTTTGTGACACTTGAGTAATTTATTATTATTGTTATTGTTATTATTATCATTACTATTATTAAGTATTATATTAATTCAAGCTTTCAAATTTAGAGTTCCAATTCAAATATTTTTAAATTGTTTTGAATAGGGTCAAATGAAATATTCTTCCCCTTAAAACCCATTAAACCAAACCTTTGTTTTAATGTTGAAATCATTATCAATCCTTCAAATTTTTCCTTCCTAAAAACCCTACACACTCACGCATGCATGGGTCATACACACACACACTTCCTTCTAAAACCTAGGCTCATTCTTTCATTTAACCCATCACGTGCACCCACTTCATTTTATTTAAAACTCTACAGCAGCCTATCACTCCTACAAGCCCTACTCTATTTTCAAACCCTAAGCTACCACACCCTAGGCAAACAACCTGAGACCCTAAGCCTTTAAAAAAAAACCTAGGCTATCAATCAGCAACCGTACCAGCCTACTCCTCTTTTTGGACCTAGGCTTCTTCTTCTTTTTTATAACCCCATAGACTTCATACAGCCGCAACCTGGGTCTATAAAACAAACCCTAAGCCTATCAAACCCTAAGCCTATCAAACCCTAACCTAGAAAAAAAAACTACAGTCGCAAAGCCCCATCAGGCCGTGACTCCCCAGGCCTTCATCTTCTCGCAAACACCCCCACAGCCCTCCCCATTCACGCATCAGGCCGACACCATCTCCTCCTTCCTCTTCCAGGCCGCAGCAAGTCTCCAGGCCACGTGCACGCGCTGCTCGTCTCAGATCTGACGTCGACTGCCCCCTCACAGCATCCGAGCACTCGCGCACGGGTCGTGTGCGCGTCGACAGCCCCGGATCTGACGAGAACGCTCCCCGACGCTCGACGCTCGCTGTTTCGGAGTCTTCACGCGTCGCCACTGCTCGTTGGCGTCAACCGATCCCTCGCTTCACTCCAGGTTGGTAGATCTACCCCCTAAAACTCATAACCCCCACCGTAAAGTAGAGAAACCAAATAAAACACGTTGATTAAACGTCGTAGGAGCTTTTACGAATCTGACCTGAACTGAAAAACGTCAATTCTGATTTTATTTTCTGCCAAAACAGCGAACCGAACCTCCCACATCATAGTATTCGTCGAGACGAATCCAACGACACCAAGAACGCCAAAAACATGCAAGTATATAATTTGTTATGATTTTTAGAAGTTTCGGCACGTTTACGCCGCCTTCAGGTATTGCTGAATAACCTGAAATTGTAACGTGAAATAACGTAGGAAAGTGACACCATAATGATTAGGACGAAAATTGGGATCTAACGGTATATCATACGATATATCCCCAATTTAAACAACTAGAGAAAGAAATTGTTTCTGTAGCAAATTGAACAAAAAGGACGAAATCGTCATTATTGGAAATTACGGAATCGGTCGTTTGATCGGCTTCCGCTTTGCAGAACTGTCACCATAAAACACTAATTTTGATAACAATGAAATTCAGTGAGTCTTGACATGATTAACAATATGGACATCGTGAAATCGTGCGCCTCGAAGGCGGTATCGTGATATCGTGATGTCGTGTGAGTCGACTAGGCCGGCTCGTGTCCCGGCAAAACTTTTGGGTGGGGTTAGGGTTGAGCGGCCACTGGGCGTATGAAAGGTACTCTCCTCAAGAACACCACCCGACGCGGTGGGTTAGTGTCAATCACGGTAAGCCCCCGTGAGAGGAACGACCTTCTCATCACGACCTAAAGGCGAGAACCCTAGATTAGATGTGAAGTCTTGACATGGTCATTGTAACGCTAACTTGGTCATCGTGAATATTGAAATGCTAACAAACTCTGAGAATTTAACTTTAAACTTGCCATCGACTAGAACTGCATGCTAAGATTGTTTCTTTCTGCTCCGAAATTGTTAATCGTTAAATTGCTACAGTCGTTTCATTTCGAAATATTAAATGCTTCTAAATTTCATATACTTGTTATATACTTCGCCTTGGGATACTAACTCCTCTTGCAGACCCCTAGCTAACATACATTCATGTTTGTGGATGTATGTCAGGTTCAGAGCTTGAGTACCAGGAGGACCCGTACGAGACGTCAGAGTTGGAGAGTCAGGAGTTCGCACCTGAAGCAGTGCCTCTCCCAGCAGAGGACTAGTGGACCCCGACACCTTTACCGCTTTCTTAGTTCCTTTAGTCGTTGTAGTTACTTTCGAGTATGTTACTTTCCTTGTTGCTACTTTTAGCCCAGCTGTGGCATTGTTAAACTCTGTGTACGAACATTATTTCTGGATGTGGCTTTATCATTTCTGGATGTGTTTTCTTATTATTTCTGAATGGTAGTTGCAAGGACCTCATCTGTGTTTTAATCACAGACGCTTATTGAACTCGAGCTTCGCCGCTCCAGTTCAAGCGGACCGCGTAACGTTCTCGCTTCCGGTGTCTTTTGGGAAGCGGGGCGTTACAGGTTTTAGTGGTGGCCCATGCAGGTCATCTTGCAACTGCGAAATTCAAAATAATGAGAACATTTATCATTAGCCAAACATATAGAATAATCGTATACATGGGATTAACTCGGGCTTTCTTTCTATTTTACAGGATGTCCGGAAGACGCATCACCCGACATGGAGCCAGAGCCGGAGTCAGAAACAGAGCCGGAGCTGCCGGAGGCGGGGAGGACGACATCCGCCAGATGCTGGGAGTTATGAGAGATATGCTGGAGGTTCAGCATCATCTAGTCCAGCAGGGACGCCAGGCTGCACCAGCTGCGCCAGCTGCACCAGCTGCGCCAGCTGCACCAGCTGCACCAGCTCCTGGAGCCAAGCAGTTCAGAGAGATGCGTCCGAAGAGCTTTTCCGGACGAGAGGGCCCGCTAGCGGCCGAAGAGTGGCGTCAGAGCACTGAGGATGATTTGGGCCTTTCCCGAATCCATAAAGATGAATGGGTGGATCTTGCGAGGAAGCAGTTGACTAATAATGCCCGCAGTTGGTGGACTGCGGAGGAGGCCAGGCTGACCAAGCCGATTTCATGGGATACCTTCAGCAAGAGATTTGACGCCCAGTATTTTCCGAAGTCGGCGAAGAGGATGATGGAGAGTCGCTTCATCAACCTGGAGCAGGGTACTATGACCGTTGACGAGTACGAGGCGGAGTTCACCATGCTGAGCCGCTATGCCCCTGCCATGGTGAAGGAACCTGAGGACTGTGCACACCGTTTCCTGCAGGGCTTAGACCTGGACATCCAGAGTGTGCTGTCCGGGAATACTTTTTCTACTCATGAGGATGTTCTGGTGGCTGCGAAGAATCAGGAGCACATGGCCAATCTGAAGAAGGCCCGACAGGCGGGCAAGCGCCCGATGGAGATGCAGAGGAGTGCACCTAGGCCTGGTGTACGTCCAGTCCAGACCACCCAGTTCAAGAGGCCAGCTGCACCTGTTTTCAACCGAGCTGAGCTGACTTGCCACTTCTGCGGCAAGCTTGGCCATGTGAAGAAGGACTGCAGGAAGATGCTAAATCAGTGTTTGGTTTGTGGATCGTCTGCTCATGTTGCGAGGGACTGCCCCCGAGGTTCTCGACCTATGACTGCTGGAGCACCTGGACCTGTTCAGCGGACAGCGCCTGCACCTGGACCCGCTCAGAGACCAGTGCCTACACCTGGACAGCGAGGACCACCTCTGGTACCGCAGGAGCGAGCCTTTCAGCAGGCCAAACCCCCGGTGCGTCGAGCTTACACCATGACAGCCGATGAGGCTGAAGCTGATGACGACGTGATCGCAGGTAACCCTTGACCTAGCCTTTACTTTTCTGCATTTATGTTTGATTAGTTAGTTTCCTTATTTGAATAGTTGCTTGTACCCTTAGGTGTTATCCTAGTTTCTTCTCACCCTGCCCTGACCCTGTTCGACTCTGGAGCTTGTTGAGTATTGGACTCCCCGGATTTGGTTTTGGATGATGAGAAAACATAAATATATCATGAACTAACAATTTGTGAGTGCAGTTATGGAGATCGTCGCCAAATTCACGAGAACACTCAAAGAGACATCTTAAGACTTCTCAAAGCTCGTATTCAATGTCTAAAGCTTCGTTGAAGCTTTTGGACCTTTTTGGAAGTCATGAAGATTTGATCGAAGCTTTCGAAGACCGTTCCATAAGGTTTTATTCATAGTCTTTTAGCTTCGATTTATAGAATGTTAAGCCTTGAGTAATTCTTACTTGTCTATCTTCATATCACTCATATCTTAGAGCTAGGATTATCTTAGAAGCCATTAGAAACTTTCCCGAAGCCTATCGCTTCTTCCCTCGGCTTCTAGTGCATTTTTGTTGGTTCTAGTAGAGTCACCAACCGACTAGATGACGATCTAGTCGGTCGGCAACTCTTCATGAACCGACTAGATGTCCTAACTCATTTCTGCTCAGCCATGTCGATCAATTAGTCGGTCAAAGAAGGTTCACCGACCGACTAGATGACGATCTAGTCGGTTAGGAATCCTTCTCAGACCGACTAGTTGAGCTTGCCTCTGTACTGCCTGAGTTACTGTTTACAGTTAGTCGGTCCAAGAACATTCATCGACCGACTAGTTGTGAAACTAGTCGGTCAGCATTTGTTCTTAGACCGACTAGTGTAACTTGTATTCAGCTTCGTGCATTTCACTCTTAGTCGGTCAAAGAACACTCACCGACCGACTAGTTGGCAAACTAGTCGGTTGGCAAGTCTTCTTAGACCGACTAGTTCAGGTTGCCTGGAAATCACTCTTTTGGCTGTCGAGCTGTTAGTCGGTCCATGTTGAATCACCGACCGACTAGTTGATGAACTAATCGGTCAGTGATCATTCTTAGACCGACTAGTCTGCTTCAGATTAGAGCCGTTGGAGATTTGAAAGTGACGTTTCTCTCTCTCTTTTCCCTTGATCCTTTAAATACCTGGAGGGATTATTTCATAGGATCCAAGGCTGCTATTTCTAGAGCTCTATTGATTCAAAGAGAAGCTTTCAACTCTCATCTTCAAGCTCTCCCATTCTCAAGAATCTCTCCCTCACTCTTATTCTTCAAGAGAGATTCATTGGTTGTGAGCCGTCCAAGCCAAGGGCTTGATTCTAGGTCATCCATCTCATCCCTAGGCTTCCATTGCTGGTCATCTTCTTGAAGCTAGGGTTTGGTGACTCTTCCTCCATCAAAATCCTCTTTGCCCTAATTTGGTAAGAAATCTCAAGGCATAGGTATTTTGTTGGTAAGCATTTCATTTCAGTTATATTTGAATTGTATACTCTCGGTTGTGAGAGGTTTTGCGTGATCCCGGGTTGTGGGAGTCACGGTCATCGATTGTAGGTCGATTGCACTTGTGAGGTTTTCGCAAGTGTTCATATTGGAAATCTTGGGTTAGAGGTTTTCTAACTCAAGTATCCGGAAGGGATCCGGGTGGTTGGGACGTAGGATCACCGGGAACAAGTCGGGGAGACTTGGGTGGATCCGAACCCATTAAACCATTGTGTTTGTGTTTGCATTATTTCTTGATTGTAGTTATTCCGCATCGTTGTTTGTTAGTTGCACGATAATTAGGAATAACTCTCCCTATTATTTAAAAGTACTATTCACCCCCCCTCTAGTACATGTGCAGTGGCTTCCTAGGGCACTACAATTGGTATCAGAGCCAAGTTCAAAGCTACACATAGCCAAAGTTCAAAGCTATGACGAACAACGACTACAACATCTTCAAGAACCGCGATGGAGCTTCTTCAGTTATGGAAGGACTATCCTCAGTCAGGCCTCCACACTTCAACGGTACCAACTATGGGTACTGGAAATGCCGGATGCAAATTTTCCTCCAGAGCGCTTCACAATGGAGAGCCACCATGACGGAGTATGTCGAGCCTTTCGAAGAAGATTTCGCGAAGTGGACTCCCGCGGAGGTCACCGTGGAAGTAGCCAATGCCAAGGCAATGAATGCCTTGAATTGTGCGTTGGAGCCCGTGGACTTCAACAAGATATGCACATGTAAGAGTGCATATCAAATATGGAACCAACTCCTCATATTGCACGAAGGATCGAGTACGGTAAAAGATTCTAAACTCGTCGTTGCTAATAAAGAATTTGAGTTGTTTCATATGGAGCAGGGCGAAACCATGAAGGAATATTACGCTCGCTTCGTGGATATATCAAACGACTTGGAAGCTCTTGGGAAGGTCTATACCCAAAAGGAGAAAGTCACGAAGATTATCGACGGTCTTCCATCATATTGGGAAAAGCGTACCTTCGCCATCGAGGAAGGTAACGACATGAATAAATATACCGTCATACAACTAATGGGTACCTTGTTGTCTTACGAGGTACGCAAGGATAGTAAGATCCAAATGAAGGAAAAGATGAAAGCGTACTTGAAGCAAGATGAGCCAAAGAAAAAGGCGATTGCCTTCAAGGCCGCTCCATCTACCGATGAAGAAGAATCGGAAGACGAATTGGACATGGAATCCATTGCCCGAATGGAAAGGAAGTTCGATCGATTCCTCCGAGAAGGTATATCTTTGAATAAATCTAAAGTTAGTTCGACTAATTCTTCTACTCCCGTGTGTTATAAATGCAACAAGCCAGGACACATCAAACCGGATTGTCCTCTCTACAAACACAAGGAGAAGGGGAAAGCATCGAAGTACGACAAGTCGAGAAAGTACAAGAAAGGACTTGTTGGTACATTCACTGACTCCGAGGAGGATTCCTCAAGTGGAGAGTCGGATGATGGAAGAGTGGAGAAAGCAAAAATTTCCTTCATGGCTAATGATGATGCAAAAAGTCAAAAGTCCTCCTTCGATGATAGCGAGGATGAAAGCGAGGATGGTAGCGAGGATGAAAGCGGAGAACCTACTATTGATGAAATGAGGTTAGCAAACCAAGAAATTTGGTCTAAATTTACTAAATTAGTAGATAGATATAATAAGACCAAAGATGAACTTGTTAGCCTCCAAACCTCTCATAAGTCTACCATCACCAATAATGACACCATTGTTGAGACACTCGCCAATGAGAAAGCAAGTTTGCTTACTCATAATGGCTTGTTGAGAAATGAGGTGAAGTCCCTCAAATCTCAACTTGAGCATGTTCCTGTTGAGGATTCGGATGAACATGTGATAGCGGATTTGACGTCTCAAAACTCAACTTTGAGTATTGAGAATAAGAATCTCAAATCACGTGTTTATGCACTCACATCGCAAGTATCCACTTTGGATGCTTCTTTGTATTCTCTCAAAGAGAAGTATGAGTGCACGTTAGGCCGTATCAATGATTTCAATAAAGGTAAGGGCCATTTGGATAATATCCTAAATGACTTACTTCCGGCCAAACACCACATTGGCTTGGGGTATAAGATGGGAGACTCATCCAAGTCGCCTACCACCTTTGTTAGGCCGACATCCGATGCCTCGACGAGTGGGAGCAAACACCCCATTGGTAGCTCTCCTACCAATAGTGCTTCAACTTCGTACACACCCCTGATTGGAAAGAAACCCACTTTGGGTAGACCTCCAAAGAGGGGTCATGCATTTTTGTACTCACATGCTATACCACGTAGGAACACACATCCTACTCCACCGGTGCATGCAAATAATGATTTTTATGCTCCGCACCCACGTGCACGTGCAAACACTCATATGAGACACCCACATGCACGTAATCATGCTCATGCACATCCTAATGCTTATGTTCACACATCTAATCCACATGTGAATGCCTTCTCTCATAATCATCCTCATGCATACACACCTCATGCTTATCCACGTATGTATGCTACACCACATCATGGATCTCATGCTCATCATAATGTTATTGCTATATCTCATGCTCCTAGGCCACATGCACCACATAGAAATCAACCTTTTGTGCATGCAACCACTAGGAAGAGGATTCCCAAAATTTACACTATTTGGGGTCCTAAGAACACTAGCAATCATGATATGAATGTTTATGTGCAATCCTATATTAATGATGTTATTTTGAATGATGATTATGTTGGAAAGTCAAGTTCCTTTTGGACTTGGTTTCCGAAGGGTTAGTTCCTTTAACTCTTCAATGCTTGGTACCATGAGTTTATGATCATTTTATGGGTACCAATGCATTTGTTTATAAAATTGATTTTGATTACATTAACTCATGGGTTACAATTATTTTAATTTCGTATTTCAAATTTGTTGTCTAACCCATTGGATCCAAAAGGGTTTTTGGATACCAAAATGAAGTTTTCTAGGTTCAATCCACCGTGGGATACCAACCCTACCAACTCCTCGATTTGCGAAGACTTTCATTCAAACGGAGTTGATGGTGCTTAGGTAATGCACCAATGTAGGGGGAGCTTAATGTTGCAAGTATGATATTACATTTGGTATCCATGAGGGTTGAATGCATGCTTGGTTAGAATCTATTTCTTTACATTGGTATCATTTTGTTTCTCCTAGCATGATAGAATTGTGAATGCCATAAATGCTTTGAAATTTATATCTATTTTTGGCATGACATGTTTTAAAAGTTATAATGATGATTTTCGTATTACTTTTATCACATTGTCACTTCTCATCGCACACTTCACTTAGTTTTGATGTGCTTTTACTTTATGTTCATTTTCGATCGATATTGTGTCATTTGATATTCTATGATGTGCACCACTCTTCTGATGGATCATTCCTTTGTGCACATTTTATGTATGTCTCTGATATTGATTTCGTCGCTCGACGATTTATTTTGATTCAATAGCTTTAGTTGTATGAAAACATAGAATTGTTTTCCATGCACTAAAATAGCTATAAATGTTGATATTGGAGAGTAAATTCATTTCTTCAATAAGTGAATTTACATTTGATATTTTGATGATTTAAGTTTTCGATTTTCGACTATGGTCTCATTGACACGCTTTGATTTTACTCGAATTTTATTTTGGTGTCATATGAAACATGGTCGTATTCTTAGACTCCCATGCTTAATGAATTATTTGGCCATGATTTATTGTCATTGGCTTCCTCCCGCTCTTTTTGGATTATGCCAAAGGGGGAGAGATATAATAATGGCATGTGCTAAATGATAATTTACCATGAATCTAATTTGATATGTTAGATTCAGGGGGAGTTAATATATAAAAATGGATTACGAATTTACCATGAATCTAATTTGATATGTTAGATTTAGGGGGAGTTAAGATATAAAAATGGATTATGAATTTTTACTTTCCTCGTCTGCTTGATGTATGTGCTTATTATTTCATATGGAACTAATGTGTCATCAATGCAGGGGGAGTAAGTATATTCCATTTAGTTCATTATTTTTGATTATTATTTATGTTGGTTTCTTATCACCAAAAAGGGGGAGAATGTTGAGTATTGGACTCCCCGGATTTAGTTTTGGATGATGAGCAAACATAAATATATCATGAACTAACAATTTGTGAGTGCAGTTATGGAGATCGTCGCCAAATTCACGAGAACACTCAAAGCGACATCTTAAGACTTCTCAAAGCTCGTATTCAATGTCTAAAGCTTCGTTGAAGCTTTTGGACCTTTTTGGAAGTCATGAAGATTTGATCGAAGCTTTCGAAGACCGTTCCATAAGGTTTTATTCATAGTCTTTTAGCTTCGATTTATAGAATGTTAAGCCTTGAGTAATTCTTACTTGTCTATCTTCATATCACTCATATCTTAGAGCTAGGATTATCTTAGAAGCCATTAGAAACTTTCCCGAAGCCTATCGCTTCTTCCCTCGGCTTCTAGTGCATCTTAGTTGGTTCTAGTAGAGTCACCAACCGACTAGATGACGATCTAGTCGGTCGGCAACTCTTTATGAACCAACTAGATGTCCTAACTCATTTCAGCTCAGCCATGTCGATCAATTAGTCGGTCAAAGAAGGTTCACCGACCGACTAGATGACGATCTAGTCGGTTAGGAATCCTTCTCAGACCGACTAGTTGAGCTTGCCTCTGTACTGCCTGAGTTACTATTTACAGTTAGTCGGTCCAAGAACATTCATCGACCGACTAGTTGTGAAACTAGTCGGTCAGCATTTGTTCTTAGACCGACTAGTGTAACTTGTATTCAGCTTCGTGCATTTCACTCTTAGTCGGTCAAAGAACACTTACCGACCGACTAGTTGGCAAACTAGTCGGTTGGTAAGTCTTCTTAGACCGACTAGTTCAGGTTGCCTGGAAATCACTCTTTTGGCTGTCGAGCTGTTAGTCGGTCCATGTTGAATCACCGACCGAGTAGTTGATGAACTAGTCGGTCAGTGATCCTTCTTAGACCGACTAGTCTGCTTCAGATTAGAGCCGTTAGAGATTTGAAAGTGACGTTTCTCTCTCTCTTTTCCCTTGATCCTTTAAATACCTGGAGGGGTTATTTCATAGGATCCAAGGCTGCTATTTCCAGAGCTCTATTGAATCAAAGAGAAGCTTTCAACTCTCATCTTCAAGCTCTCACATTCTCAAGAATCTCTCCCTCACTCTTATTCTTCAAGAGAGATTCATTGGTTGTGAGCCGTCTGATCACTCCTTATTTTACACCTTTTTCCCGTATGTTTGCATGCCATTTAGATCGCCCAAATCATGTTTTTCACGATATATCGACGATATTGCGATGCTTTTCACGATTTGTTGTTTTTGTCGCATTTCAGGTGATTTGGCGCGATTCTGAGTGATCTCGAGACGCGCTTACTCCAGAGGGTCACCGACGACCTCCCCGAGGGGTATTTTGCTGTTGGAGAGGAGCGGAAGAAGAACGGACGTCGCAGGAGCGACGAGGAGGCCAAAACAAGCAATCTGGGCATTTTTAGTGTCCCACTCGGCCGAGTGAAGGAGTCACTCGGCCGACCAGCGAGACACCGCTCGGCCGACCAGATCAGACACGATTCATATGTGCACTCGGCCGAGCGACGGATACCACATCGGCCGAGTGACGAGACCCCGTCCGCCCGAGTGGCGCCCAGACGAAGCCATTCAAAAATCGCCAAGTTACTGTTTTTCGGCTGCCTGAGCGTCAGAAGACCCACTCGGCCGAGTGGATAATCCCGACCGCCCGAGTACCAAGAAGCCATCGACCGAGTGACGACAACTCACTCGGCCGAGCAGCCCCCGAAGTGAAGACCCCTGAAGATCGAGACTTACTGGAAATTTACAGGGTTTTCACTCGGCTGAGCGACTTTTTTCACTCAGCCGAGTGCGACGCGCTGCCTGTAGCGAAAATTGCGGAAAACAGGCTGCGCAGGGGTATTTTGGTCACAGTTTTTGGACGATTTTGGGGGGTATTTAACCCCTGTTTTTACCCTAGTTTTGGAGAGCTTTTCTCTTAGATTTTTTGCAGCTTCTTAGATTCTCTTTTTAGTTTTATTCTTGTGATTGGAGAGGAGACAAAATTGGATTTTTGTTGGATTAATTGAAGAACTCCATTGGTTTTGCTTTTCTCTTCTCTAAAAATTCTATTTTTATTGCATATCTCAATATTGTGATGAATTCTATTGCTTATTTCATTGATTATTTTTGTGATCTTGCTGTGAATTGTGAGTAGTCGCCACATCTTGGGGCGTGGGGATGACCCTACAAGCCCTATTTCATAATTGTGATAAATTGGTAGGAATTTTGCTAGAATTGTTATTAGGGATTAGATTGGGATCAATTTACTACGGATGTCTAGGAGTTCATACCGATTGGGATTTGCAAGAGATTGGATCCCAATTTGATAGGAAACCCTAGAAATCCGAATTGGGTTGGAATCGAATTTCCGTAGTATCGGTTTGCAAGAGATTGGACCGATGCTAGGGTTTCCGGTTCCAATTCCGTGCCGATACCCGTTTGCAAGAGATTGGACGGGTAGGAACTATCCCAATCTAGGTCGTGGGCCGAGTTTGCAAGAGATTGCGCTCGGTGCGCGATTGAACAATGATGTTGATCCTAATGCTAGCTTCCCTAGGCTAGGGTTTGCAAGAGATTGGACCCGAGCCTAGGATGGCTATAGACCGGCAACAGCGCGAGAGCGTGAGCTTGGTTCTACATTCAGTTGCAACTAGTTCATCCAAAATCTTATTCTAGCGATTTTGATACCGATGAACCACTTTTACGAAATATGGTGAGTAGCGGGAATTCCCCATTCCCTAGACGTTCTTTATTTGATTTGATATTTCCGTACTTTGTCTGACGATTGTGATAGGATCGCCAAATGAAAATTTCTCTCTTCTTAAATAGCCAGGTTGATTGGAACAAGCACGGTCATTCTTCCTCCCTGTGTTCGATAACCCGCTCGCTGCTATACCGTGCGCTTGCGGTAAAACTACAACCGTTCTTTAGGGTTACGTCCCGGAGCGATCAAGTTCTTGGCGCCGTTGCCGGGGAGGCGATTGCGTTTGATCTTACCACCCTAGCTATTCCTTTATTATTATTATTATTATTATTATTTCCATTTCTTTATTTTTACCTAACCCTTCCACGGTACTAATCATTTCTTTGAAACTCTGTTTTCCCTGTGCATGTACACGAGATCTACGGCGGACCCTGAAGCCATATTATTTGATCCCGAGATCGAACGTACCGCGCGGAGACTTAGAGCGGAAAGGAGACAAAATCCGGAAGGGAGGTTTATGACCAACCCGGAAACTGCGGACCAATTAGCAGCAAGGATGGCGAGGATAATTTCTATTCGAGATAGGCTTCGGCCTAAGACCTCTTCTACGACCTCATCCATTGCCATGCCGGAGTTGGCGGCTGACAAGAACTTCGAGCTAAAGACTGGACTAGTGGTTCTGATGCAGCAGGATCCATTTCATGGGAATGCCCATGAAAATCCACACTACCACATCCAATTATTCTTGTCGAAGTGCGCCACATTCCAAATGCCGGGGGTCTCCATCGATGCCATCAGACTGCGTCTCTTCCCCTTCACGCTAAAGGACAAGGCACTCTATTGGTTGAGGACGCAGGCTGAGGGAGTCTTCACATCTTGGGACGAGTTGGCGAGTGCATTCATTGACAAGTTCTATCCGCCCTCCAAGACGGTGAAGATCCGGAGCGCTCTCATGTCCTTCAAGCAAGGACCCCAAGAGACGCTCTATGAGGCTTGGGAGCGTTTTAAGGATCTGCAGCATCAATGCCCACACCATAGCATTGAAGATTGGGAGCTAGTTCATAGCTTCTACAACGGTCTCCAACTGGGGACCAAACAAATTATTGATGCCACGGCGAATGGTGCTATCTTGTCAAAGACTCCTGAGGAAGCTACGGCCCTAATTGAGGAGATGGCCTCAAACAATCAACAATGGGGCGATGAGCGAGGACACTCTACGTCCTCCTTAAAGCCAACTAGTATCTATGAGGCGAAGGCCGTAGCGGAGCTTACAAGCAAGTTTGATTCTCTTCACAAGGTAGTGGAGAGACTGGAGAAGTTTATCACGGAGCCCCAAGGAACCCCTTCCACCTCCGCTCCAACGAACCAAATGTGTGATTGGCAAGACCAATCTCAAGCCATGTATGTGGGAGGAGAGCAAGGAGAAGGATCCTTGGAGCAAGTACAATATGTCGCGGGGAACCAAGGATATTGGGCCAATCCGGCCACAAGAAATCATCCCGGATTCTCTTACACCAACAATGAAGGAGCTTTGAACCCGCCACAACAACCACCTCAACAAGCTCGACCACCACCACCCCAACAACAACACTATCCGCCGAGGGGGCCTCCACAACAAAATTTCCAACCGAAGAAACAAGTTCCACCATATAGGCCGCCCGGATACAATCAAGGGTGGAGGAATCAAAATCAAAACCATATAGTTGATGAACTAGTCGGTCAGTGATCCTTCTTAGACCGACTAGTCTGCTTCAGATTAGAGCCGTTGGAGATTTGAAAGTGACGTTTCTCTCTCTCTTTTCCATTGATCCTTTAAATACCTGGAGGGGTTATTTCATAGGATCCAAGGCTGCTATTTCTAGAGCTCTATTGATTCAAAGAGAAGCTTTCAACTCTCATCTTCAAGCTCTCCCATTCTCAAGAATCTCTCCCTCACTCTTATTCTTCAAGAGAGATTCATTGGTTGTGAGCCGTCCAAGCCAAGGGCTTGATTCTAGGTCATCCATCTCATCCCTAGGCTTCCATTGCTGGTCATCTTCTTGAAGCTAGGGTTTGGTGACTCTTCCTCCATCAAAATCCTCTTTGCCCTAATTTGGTAAGAAATCTCAAGGCATAGGTATTTTGTTGGTAAGCATTTCATTTCAGTTATATTTGAATTGTATACTCTCGGTTGTGAGAGGTTTTGCGTGATCCCGGGTTGTGGGAGTCACGGTCATCGATTGTAGGTCGATTGCACTTGTGAGGTTTTCGCAAGTGTTCATATTGGAAATCTTGGGTTAGAGGTTTTCTAACTCAAGTATCCGGAAGGGATCCGGGTGGTTGGGACGTAGGATCACCGGGAACAAGTCGGGGAGACTTGGGTGGATCCGAACCCATTAAACCATTGTGTTTGCGTTTGCATTATTTCTTGATTGTAGTTATTCAACATCGTTATTTGTTAATTGCACGATAATTAGGAATAACTCTCCCTATTATTTAAAAGTACTATTCACCCCCCCTCTAGTACATGTGCAGTGGCTTCCTAGGGCACTACAGAGCTTCCATGTGCATCTTGTCACGGAAGTTCGTAGTCGAACACTCGATTCCCACCTACACACTTCCCAGGTGTTGGAACATCACGACTGGGAATGGTGTGGTGAAGGTTGCACTTGGTTGTAGACCTTGCCCGTTGGTGGTTAGTGGACGCGAATTGTATGCAGATTTCATCGTCCACGACCTACCCAATTTCGATGCGATCCTCGGCATCGATTGGTTAGGAGCTTTCTATGCCACGATCGACTGTCACTGGAAGAAAGTGGTGTTTGAAATCCCTGGCCATCCAGTATTCGAGTTCGTCAGCGGAGGACGTTCGCTTGGACCTGTCAAGTTCCGGGCCCAGCCGTACAGATTGACAGTTGCATCTCTGATAACAGAGCCGGAGAAGCCAGCTGTGGTGCGAGACTTCGAGGATGTTTTTCCCGAGGACATTTTCGGTTTGCCGCCTGATCGAGCGTTGGAGTTTGGCATTGATCTGATGCCAGGAGCTTAACCGATTTCTAAGGCACCGTACCGCATGGCTACTGCTGAGTTAGAGGAGCTGAGGAAGCAGTTGGACGAGCTGCTACAGAAAGGCTTTATTCATCCCAGCGTGTCTCCCTGGGGTGCACCCGTCTTGCTGGTGAAGAAGAAAGACGGATCAAGGAGGATGTGTATCGACTATCGAGAGCTGAATCAGATCACTGTGAAGAACAAGTACCCGCTGCCCCGTATTGACGACATCTTTGATCAGCTTGGTGGATCAAAGGCGTTCTCAAAGCTGGATCATCGGAGCGGATACCATCAAGTCAGGGTTAAGAAGGATGACGTGCCCAAGACAGCTTTCCGGACCAAGTACGGGCACTATGAGTTCGTTGTCATGCCATTCGGTGTGACCAACGCTCCTGCTGTGTTCATGAACCTCATGAACCTCATCTTTTACGACTTCCTCGACAAGTTCGTGGTGATCTTTATAGATGACATCCTGGTGTACTCGAGGAGCGAGGAAGAGCATGCAGAGCACTTGAGATTGGTATTGGAGACGCTCCGCCATCATCGACTATATGCCAAGTATAGCAAATGCGAATTCTGGCTGGACCGAATTGCATTTCTTGGACATGTAGTATCAGGAGCCGGCATCTCAGTGGACCCGGAGAAGGTCAGAGCAGTCAGTGATTGGCCTACACCGCGATCAGCTTCGGACATCAGGAGTTTTCTCGGATTGGCTGGCTACTACCGCAGATTTATCAGGGATTTCTCGAGGATAGCTGAGCCGATGACGAGGTTGACCCGGAAGGATGTCAAGTTCAGTTGGTCAGAATCTTGTGAGCAGGCTTTCAGCACTTTGAAGGAGAGACTGACGACTGCACCGATCTTAGCTATTTCGGACAGAAGCGGAAGCTTTGAGATTTTCTGTGATGCATCGGGGAAGGGACTTGGTTGTGTTTTGCACCAGCACAACCATGTGGTCACGTATGCTTCGCGACAGTTGAAAGTTCATGAGAAGAACTATCCAACCCATGATTTGGAACTCGCCGCTGTCATATTCGCGCTGAAGATTTGGCGTCATTTCTTACTTAGTGAGAAGGTGAAGATATTCACCGATCACAAAAGTTTGAAATACATATTTACTCAGAAGGAGCTGAATATGAGACATCGCAGATGGTTGGAGTTGATGGCAGACTACGACATCGACCTTCAGTATCATCCAGGGAAGGTGAATGTCGTACCGGACGCCTTGAGCCGACTGCCAGAGGTGATGATTCTCACAGCCGAGTGGAGATTGCAGCAGGATTTGCAAGAGATGGATGTTGAAGCTGTTCTTCCCGGAGTCACTTCATCGTTGATGAACATGCAGATTCAGTCGACGATTGTTGATCGGATCAAGACTGCTCAAGCTGGTGATGCTAAGTTGATGAAGATCAGGGAGCAAGTCGAAGCCGGACTCCGGACAGATTTTATGATTCACGAGGATGGATCCTTGAAGTATGGCAGCAGGATCTGTGTGCCTGCAGGAGATATCAGAGAGGAACTGATGAATGAGGCTCACATCTCACCTTATTCCATTCATCCCGGAGGCACGAAGATGTACAATGATCTTCGTCAGAATTTCTGGTGGCACGGGATGAAGAGAAGTGTGGCACGGAGTGTTGCCAAATGCCTGGTGTGTCAGCAGGTGAAGGCTGAACATCATCGCACGGCCGGACTACTACAGCCCCTGCCTATCCCGGAGTGGAAATGGCAGCACATCACAATGGACTTCGTGACTGGCTTACCTCGGAGCACCAAACAGAATGACGCAATCTGGGTCATCGTCGATCGACTGACCAAGTCTGCGCACTTCATACCGTTCCGAGTAGGACAATCGACGGAAATACTGGCGAGGAAATATATGGAGGTAATGATCTGACTCATCCTTTCGTATTTCCTTTCTAGTGTCAATAGTGATGTGAATTTGTTGTGTAGGAGATCGTGCGTTTGCATGGAGTCCCTGTGAGCATTATATCCGATCGCGATACGAGGTTCACGTCTCAGTTCTGGAAGAGTCTGCAGACCAATCTTGGTACCAGTCTGAAGTTCAGCACTGCGTATCACCCGCAGACGGATGGCCAGTCAGAGCGGACCATTCAGATTCTGGAGGACATGCTGAGAGCTTGCATGCTAGATTTCAAGGGTTCGTGGGAGGATCATCTACACCTGGTGGAATTCTCCTACAACAACAGTTATCAGGCAAGCATTGGCATGGCGCCTTTTGCTGCTATCTATGGAAGGAAGTGTCGTTCGCCCCTGAGCTGGAACGATGTTGGAGATAGAGAGTTGTTGGGACCGGAGTTGATTGTCAAAGCTGTGGACGTTGTTCGAGATATCAGGGACAAGCTTCGGATTGCTCAGGACCGTTATAAGCATTGGGCTGATGCTAAACGGCGACCTCTGGAGTTTCAGCCGGGAGACCATGTGTTCCTGAAGATTTCTCCGAATCATGGAGTGATTCGCTTTGGGAAACGTGGTAAGCTCAGCCCGAGATACATCGGACCCTTCGATGTTCTGGAGAGAGTGGGCGAGGTGGCCTACCGCTTAGCCTTGCCGCCATCTTTGGAAGGTGTTCACGACGTCTTCCATGTGTCTCAGCTTCGTCGGTACATCAGCGACCCATCTCACGCTGTTGACAACTTTGAGATCACCGTTCGCCCAGATCTGACGTATGATCAGCAGCCAGTGCAGATTCTTGACAGACGTCAGAAGTCACTCCGAAACAAGACTGTCGATCTTGTTAGGGTGATGTGGCGACACGGCTCGCCAGGAGAGTCCACCTGGGAGAGAGAGGACGAGATGAGAGAGCGTTACCCCCACCTGTTCCCTGACCAGTGATTGTTAGAAATTCCGAGGGCAGAATTTTCTTTAAGGTGGGTAGGATGTAACGACCGGTATTCGCCGATGATATTATCTGTTTATCTAGTGTATTTTTCGCCCGCATCCGTATTAGACATATCCGTCCCTGTGCACGTGCCAACTCTTCATGTTAATTATCATTATTATTTTTTTTGTGACACTTGAGTAATTTATTATTATTGTTATTGTTATTATTATCATTACTATTATTAAGTATTATATTAATTCAAGCTTTCAAATTTAGAGTTCCAATTCAAATATTTTTAAATTGTTTTGAATAGGGTCAAATGAAATATTCTTCCCCTTAAAACCCATAAAACCAAACCTTTGTTTTAATGTTGAAATCATTATCAATCCTTCAAATTTTTCCTTCCTAAAAACCCTACACACTCACGCATGCATGGGTCATACACACACACACTTCCTTCTAAAACCTAGGCTCATTCTTTCATTTAACCCATCACGTGCACCCACTTCATTTTATTTAAAACTCTACAGCAGCCTATCACTCCTACAAGCCCTACTCTATTTTCAAACCCTAAGCTACCACACCCTAGGCAAACAACCTGAGACCCTAAGCCTTTAAAAAAAAATAAAACCTAGGCTATCAATCAGCAACCGAACCAGCCTACTCCTCTTTTTGGACCTAGGCTTCTTCTTCTTTTTTATAACCCCATAGACTTCATACAGCCGCAACATGGGTCTATAAAACAAACCCTAAGCCTATCAAACCCTAACCTAGATAAAAAAAACTACAGCCGCAAAGCCCCATCAGGCTGTGACTCCCCAGGCCTTCATCTTCACGCAAACACCCCCACAGCCCTCCCCATTCACGCATCAGGCCGACAGCCTCTCCTCCTTCCTCTTCTAGGCCGCAGCAAGTCTCCAGGCCACGTGCACGCACTGCTCGTCTCAGATCTGACGTCGACTGCCCTCTCACAGCATCCGAGCACTCGCGCACGGGTCGTGTGCGCGTCGACAGCCCCGGATCTGACGAGAACGCTCCCCGACGCTCGACGCTCACTGTTTCGGAGTCTTCACGCGTCGCCACTGCTCGTTGGCATCAACCGATCCCTCGCTTCACTCCAGGTTGGTAGATCTACCCCCTAAAACTCATAACCCCCACCGTAAAGTAGAGAAACCTAATAAAACACGTTGATTAGACGTCGTAGGAGCTTTTACGAATCTGACCTGAACTGAAAAACGTCAATTCTGATTTTATTTTCTGCCAAAACAGCGAACCGAACCTCCCACATCATAGTATTCGTCGAGACGAATCCAACGACACCAAGAACGCCAAAAACATGCAAGTATATAATTTGTTATGATTTTTAGAAGTTTCGGCACGTTTACGCCGCCTTCATGTATTGCTGAATAACCTGAAATTGTAACGTGAAATAACGTAGGAAAGTGACACCATAATGATTAGGACGAAAATTGGGATCTAACGGTATATCATACGATATATCCCCAATTTAAACAACTAGAGAAAGAAATTGTTTCTGTAGCAAATTGAACAAAAAGGACGAAATCGTCATTATTGGAAATTACGGAATCGGTCGTTTGACCGGCTTCCGCTTTGCAGAACTGTCACCATAAAACACTAATTTTGATAACAATGAAATTCAGTGAGTCTTGACATGATTAACAATATGGACATCGTGAAATCGTGCGCCTCGAAGGCGGTATCGTGATATCGTGATGTCGTGTGAGTCGACTAGGCCGGCTCGTGTCCCGGCAAAACTTTTTGGTGGGGTTAGGGTTGAGCGGCCACTGGGCGTATGAAAGGTACTCTCCTCAAGAACACCACCCGACGCGGTGGGTTAGTGTCAATCACGGTAAGCCCCCGTGAGAGGAACGACCTTCTCATCACGACCTAAAGGCGAGAACCCTAGATTAGATGCGAAGTCTTGACATGGTCATTGTAACGCTAACTTGGTCATCGTGAATATTGAAATGCTAACAAACTCTGAGAATTTAACTTTAAACTTGCCATTGACTAGAACTGCATGCTAAGATTGTTTCTTTCTGCTCCGAAATTGTTAATCGTTAAATTGCTACAGTCGTTTCATTTCGAAATATTAAATGCTTCTAAATTTCATATACTTGTTATATACTTCGCCTTGGGATACTAACTCCTCTTGCAGACCCCTAGCTGACATACATTCATGTTTGTGGATGTATGTCAGGTTCAGAGCTTGAGTACCAGGAGGACCTGTACGAGACGTCAGAGTTGGAGAGTCAGGAGTTCGCACCTGACGCAGTGCCTCTCCCAGCAGAGGACTAGTGGACCCCGACACCTTTACCGCTTTCTTATTTCCTTTAGTCGTTGTAGTTACTTTTGAGTATGTTACTTTCCTTGTTGCTACTTTTAGCCCAGCTGTGGCATTGTTAAACTCTGTGTACGAACATTATTTCTGGATGTGGCTTTATCATTTCTGGATGTGTTTTCTTATTATTTCTGAATGGTAGTTGCAAGGACCTCATCTGTGTTTTAATCACAGACGCTTATTGAACTCGAGCTTCGCCGCTCCAGTTCAAGTGGACTGCGTAACGTTCTCGCTTCCGGTGTCTTTTGGGAAGCGGGGCGTTACAGAAGGGAAAGACGGAGCCACATTCAAGGTGAATGGGCAACGGCTAAAGCATTATTCCGAAGGAGTCCCTATGGGCAAAGTAAATAGAATATATCTACTCAAGGGATGGCCAGATGACCTTTCGTACCTCCTTGATGAGGTCATTGAAGAGGCTATCCCCAACTCCATCGGTGCACTCCATGATGACGGCTTCGAAGAAAGCCAAGATTCGGCCGAAGAAGAGAAGATGGAGGACTCTCCCAATAGCTCCTCGGCGAATGATGATGGCGACACTGATGTCGCGAGAATACGGGAGCTTTGCAAGCTCTCGACATTGAAGAATCCAAAGAAAGCTCCACCGATTCGAAGATCGGTGTCACCGGTGAAGTCGAAGACCGGAATAAGCTCAAGCTTGGGGGAGCCATCTCCCAACATTGCTCATGATGAAGGGGCGCTGAGGAAGGCCACACACCACCACGATCCAAACCCAAGCGGTCTTCCCGGCAAGTTCGACGGGTGCATCTCATATGCACCCAACATCAAGCGTTAATTGAAAATCCAAAGGGGTCGAGCTCAAGACCTTAAACGAGAGCTTGTCGGGAGGCAACCCGACAGTTTTTGCATTCTTTTTATTTTGGTTTTTATTTTGGTTTTAGAATTTATTAGTGTTTTGAGTCATTTTGCCCGTAAAAATCGTGACAACGGGTCTTGATTTCTATGACAGGAGAGGAGAAAAGGAGATCTCTCACATGGAGGGCGATAGAGGCAAGGAAGAGCGCTCCAGGAATGCGCTCAGGCCTTGGGAGGAGGAATAAACCAACTAGAGGAAGAAA